>JARLTB010000048.1:13312500-14017500 GCA_030141615.1 Unio pictorum
TGTGGGTGATGAAATTATTGCTTTCATTACTTTTAAATCCTTTTGGAAAGGTATATTTCGACAAGAATTCATTTAGTTCTTTTTTCGTGAGAGCTAAATTAAATGTATAGATTTGCATTCCAAGTTCAGAAAGATCATAATTATTTGATAGATTGTATGATTTATTCAGACAAAGTTAGTTTGCTAGGATTGTGCCGAAACGGAATCTTCCCGATAATGACGAATATTGGGAGGTTCAACATACATGCATACATACATACATACATACATACATACATACATACATACATACATACATACATACATACATTCCAAGAGATAGTGAATCTGTCGAATACAAATGTATAACAGCTCACCAGCGGTCTTCGTATGCGAGTCTGTTTTCATAAGCGGTAGAGAGAAGACACAGAACACCATTAAAGTAACAACCAGTATTGTAAGCATTAGCGACATTATTTATAATGTCACGGCCTGTGAAAGAAATAAAAAGAATAGGTTATATTCAGAACTTATTGTGACACAGTAAAGTATTGTATTATAAAATCACATTTTTTACATGTTAGGCATACTGTATTTAATTAGCATGATCAAGTTGAATATTTTTTCAAGAATTACTCATTATTTACAATAGGATTTCATAAGATTATCGAAATCACGAAAAGAATTTCTAGCATAAAGAAATGACAAATAAGAACGATAGGTTTGAATTAGACATTTGTTTGGTTTAAACATTCAGATACATACGACGGACTGCTTGATTAAGTCGAGTTTTTCGAGGTTAGAGTACAACGCTGGATAAAGGTTCGCAATGTACCTTTGGTTATCTGGAGCCAAGATTCCATGTTTTGGTAAGGCCCATAAAGCAGATCAGTTGTATTTATCCCCTGGTGGCCATTGCACCACACGTTCATTACACTGACGCCAAGTTTGAAAGTACCGTTTGATAGTCATACCACAAGCTCTCAGACCGAAAATGACAAACTGTACCTCCAAGATATGTAGGTTTGAGTAGTGTCTGAAAAGAACCAGAGATGTCTTGTTTTGGGCAAGACTTTCAGTTGACATTTCCTATACAGTGTCAAAACCCTCCCTCTGCTTACAGCGCAGAAGTTCTAACCAAAAGTAATATCCCATCCAACATGACATTCCTGTATACCCGTGACAAAAGGTTGCCACATACCAATTTACATGGAATAATAAAGAGTACATTGTTGTAGTAGATTAATTCAGTCGATGTTAAGGCACTCGCCTGCTCAGAAAGGTTTACTAATATCATTCACATGAAAAGCATATTAGTGCGCTTCGGAATACCGGAAGTCGCTGTCAGCTACAATCAAACAGCCTTTTATTTCCGAGAGTTAGCAAGCTTCGCGAATGAATAGGACTTTAAACATGCACATTCAGTACCCCATTCTTTCAGTCGAACGGTCTACCGGAGAAAACAGTTCAATCTGTAAATTATCTCAAAAGTAAATGCAGATGGCAGAGAAATGCTTATAGGCATATTCGATTATCGAGCCACTGCTAGTAATATCAAGTTTTCACCAGCACAAGTGTAGATGGCCATACAACTCGGATCAATTTTCCCAACAGCCCGCGAAAAACGAATTCCTAAAACACCCATCACCGCTGAGGTCAAAAAGAAAATTACACAACAAAAGACGAAAACAAAGAATTATTATGAAAAAGGTGCAAAACCACCACTACAACCACTTAAGGAAGGGGAATCAGCGAGAGTTCATTCAAAAGTCAACAGAGAGAATCTGCCGTTATAATAAGAAAACGCAACGAAAACTAATGAACCCCACCCCACCCTACAATGTTATATAAATAAGACCCTTTCTCATATTGGAATACATCGCGTACAGCTATATAGCTTCCAATACATGCCATTAAATCAATATTACAATCAATGAAACTTCAATGTTTAAGCCAACGTATGCCTTGAGCCTGATCCCACAAGACTGACAGTAAAGCGGATACTACACACGTTCTGGAAGGCTTTGGGAATGGTATTTCTTTTTAAAACGTAGATTTAACAATTGTTCAGTCATATCATTATGATGTTTGCATTGTGTTAGTTTATAGTGATGTCTAGCACTGGGGTATTATGCTGCTAACGGTGATGCGACAAAAGAGCGCACAACAATAAAGCGTTGACAAAAGAGCGCCGATTAAATTATACTAAAAAGCAGAGTAGAGATCAAATAGTTATATCGAGAAGTTTTCAAATGGTAGAACTTTTAATTAAAACTAAAGAAAACATCATTGAACAAGATAAAGATGTTTGCAACTATACTATCAAGTGTAAGATATCATATAGTTATACAGACAAGTTTTCAAAAGATGGAAGGTTTGATCTATATACGTTGGTACAAACAGTCGAGCTATCAAACAATCTGTTGGACGTGTATATATAGTTAAAAAAAAATCTTTTTAAGTTCACCATGTTCTGTAGTTTTACCAAATTTACAAAATTAAAGTATAATAGTTGTACACAAAATTTACATGGAGAAAATCGAGTAACAAAAGGGGAAGATAGTGCTATTGGTCTCCTGCTATCGATATCGAAAAGATAAAGAAAACAAAGACGGAAGTACATCATTATTTAGTCATTTTAAGTAATGATTATATTTTAGTTAAACATTTACCAAATTTACGCAGAAGTGATTTCTAATATAAATTTTAATACACTTCACTTTAAGCATTTAATAATTTCAATTACTAATATTATTTGCGCTATTTTGTCTTGCGCTTTCGTCGACGCTCTTTTTGTGTTGAGTTCTTTTGTGTTGCACTCATTTGTCGGCGCTTTTTTGTCGTGCGCTCTTTTGTCGGGGTGCCACACCGCTAACATGTATCATGAAGTCCCACCCAGTCACAATATCCTGACACCAGGCCGACCAGTCCTAATACTAACCTCTTAATGCTGAACGCCAAGCGAGGTAGCTGTTAGTACCATTTTTATAAGTCTTTGGGTATGACTTGGCCTGGGTTCCAACCCACGACCTTCCGCTTCCGAGGCGGAATCTCTAAGCACTAGGCCACCGGAGCGGTTATTCTGGAAGGCTAGTTAATACAATGATATTAAAGTCGGTGTAATATCGGTTAATAAACACTGGATATCCTGGATAAGAAACAAATTTGAAATCCTATTCTAACAGAAAAGTGGGACTCGATCGACTAATATAACAGAATTAGTGTAACACAATGTATGATTCAAAATTGTAACATAGAACCGCATACTTATTTCTAAACTAAATTTTAATATGCCAAATCGAATCCATAATGTATCAAAGCCATTAAAAATGTCAGCGATATATATATATTACATATATATATTTAAAATTATTACATATACATATTTATAATTATTACATATACATATTTATAATTATTACATATATATATTCATAATTATTGCATATATATATATATATATATATATATATATATATATATATATACATATATATATATATATATATAATTATACACACACACGCACGCACGTACGCACACACACACACACATACATACATACATGCTCTTATTTTCTAAATGTTTTACAAGGGTAATAATTTTTTATATCCCTAGTGACCATTTAATAAACGTTTATATTGTCTTTTCTGGAGAATAGGTCTAAGTCTTTTTCTGTTATTTCGCTAGTCAAAACATGCCAAGCATGCTTACCGACATGGAAATTACTATGTTTAACAGGAGTTTCAATACAATAAAAATAAGTAATATTTAATTAATATTATTGTGATATATGTGTGTTGAATATACTTTTCTTAAAAAAAGAAATCCTTGTCAGCATCAAGAAATACTCAAAGATTGGTTATTCCAATTTGTCTATGTTCTACCTTAAAGTGACGTAATTACAGTTTATATTAATCATACAACACAAAACGGTGAAAACAGAAATTCCAACACATTAGTGTTTAACGCTTAATTATGTCATAATTTAATCAATAACTATATGTTGATATTCATTTGTAAGGAAAAGTTTTAAGAGATGGCTGCGTGACAATATTGCATGCTTACGAGATAATTTTACTTCCGGTTCAAGTGTTTCTGTAGACTTTTTTGCGATCAAGCCACTCATTGGCGTAATATTTTCATACAATTAAATGCCTGTAAAGCTTAGTTTTCGATCCACGCTAGTTTACAGATATTGCTGACTAATTATGAAACCGCCATGATGTTAGTCATGAGGGATTTGTTTGATTAGGATTTTCATTAACGGTAGTGCTGACTAATTATGAAACCGCCATGATGTTAGTCACATCAAGCCTCCGACATGTAAAAGCATGTACCACCCAGACGTACCATCTTGACACCATGTTAACAACCCATAACACTATCCATTGCTCATAAATGCCGAGAAAGGCAGTTGCTTGTACCATTTGCACAATGCTTTGGTATAACTCAGTCGATATTTGAACTTGAGATCCCCAACATTCGACGCGAATGTTCTAACTGATGTCACCGGAGAGTAGAAAGATAAAGGTACAAATATGGTTTTTAATGCAACCAATATACTGGATATAAGAAAAAAAATTTAGCAAAAGCTACTTTGACTCCAAGCGATATAGATTATAAGACAAGAAGAACGTAGCATAAAATCAGATAAGAGTTACCTGGTCTGTGTTGAATATGCTTTGCGTCTAAGATTTGAACTTGAAATGCGGTATGATATATCCCTTTTATCGTCCCTGATCCCAAGGACGAAACTAAAGAAACTGGCTTTCCCTATTCTTTCCTAGTTCTACCTGACTGTTTTCAGTTGTGACAGGCAAGTGTAGAACTGCGTCTGGGTAGAATGAGTAACAGATAAATCATCACTTGGCATGTGCACAATTGTATAATTGACCGGGGTGAGGTTATATCTATCTTTTGGTATTGTTTAGGGTAGCCAGACCTATAGCATGACTGACTTTAGCCTAAGGGTGAGCTTTGGTCATATTAATTACATGGATAATATACCACTGATTATATGCAAAAGACAAATGCTGGTACACCAGGATTAGATAGGACAATGATTTAAATACACAGGGAAATAGTTGTATTGAACATATCGAACATGATTACACATTGATACTGATCTAAGTCCAAATATATCTAACATTTTCTTTCCCTTGCGATGAAATGCAAGTGAGCTGTGTTTATTATAATGAGTTTAGTCATGCAAGTACACTTTATATATATATATATATATATATATATATATATATATATATATATATATATATATATATATAAGTATCGATACAGCTAAAGGAAATATATGCCTATACAATTTAGTATTATTCCTTGTAAAAAGAATATTACTATCATTACCTTTCTTGTTTTTTTATATAGTTGTTCCTATAGTAAAACTGGACGGTATGTCTCGATCACGTTATTGATACAATAATTATATAAAACAAGAATCAATGTAAAATGAAATAGACAATTCAAACCCACGTGTGTGCTTCGGTAGCACTGCTATTGTATGCACTGCTTTTTATGCAAAATAAAGAATTACAAATGGAAGTTAAGGGGTGTTTACATAATTATATTTATGACCTAGGTTAATATGATATCGTTTTATCAGTCAAAGGTTACTGTCAAGGAATCGTATTATTTAGTAAATACATGTACTCGGGTTTCGTTTTTGTGTACAACGATATAGCGAGTTCGGTTCATCCTATGCCGCACGTGCGAAGTGCATTTAATGGCAAGACTCGGATGCTTCTAGTGCATATACGATATCTGTGAATCAATGCCTCAACGTAGGTAAACATTCTTTACGGTACGTCTTGTCAGTGAGCGGACTATTTTAAGGGTTTACACATCTTTCTTTGTCGATGTATGTGAGTTATTACTTTATTTTTTATAGGGTATAACTATTGTACTACCACCTTTATATTTATATACTTTTTTAAAATCTAGAGTCGATCTAGGTGATATAATGCAAATATTGTATATTCATGTTTTTTACTTAACAAGAGACTTATACGTACAACATAAAATTGCATTTGTAAGAGACGTAAATTCTGTAGGATTCATATCGGGCACGATTCAGTTCACTTCTGAAGTTGTGTATTGTTTGGTAAGTATTGTGCATATAATATAATCTGTATAGCTTACTGTATGTAACGACCTTACGTTTTTATGATATACGCCACTGTCATGCATAGTAAACTGTGTTATATATATATTTTTAGCTGAGTGATCGGACACGGCGTGGTATCAGCTGCAGAGCTAACTATTAAGTCGACCATATCAGCTGTGAAGCAGACCCGTAGCAGCCGTAGAGCTGAATAGTGTTGCTGGTAGAGTAGCAGATGATCGGGTGTTGCTCACTGATATCGGTGGGCGTTGATTGCTTGATTGACCAAGCTGGAATATTGACGACTTGAGTGGCCAGTGCAACTGGTAGCTCGTGATGGAATGTACAACTTCAAACATGTAATGTTTTAGCCGTGGGCTAATGGTTGGATTTCGTAAAACCCAACGTGTTTTCGGGACTTTAGAGATAATTTGCATTTTTGTTCCTTGTGTTTCCATAATTTCGCTATTTGAGTGAATACATTTTACTTTGAGTAAAATACATTGTTTACTGCTTTGAGTAACACGCATCATTATTTTCGTGGTGAAATCACTGTCAATCATTCCCTTTGTCGTTGTACTGTGTAGGAGCATTTATTTGCATTTTCGATATTACGTTCGTGCGTTTTGCTAATGGATCAACTTTTGGGATGAAATTCATGCACATATTAAGAATACTTAAATTCCCATTCAAATCATTTGTCATTCAAGTATCGTATTTTGCATAACCACCACTCGTGCTGTGTTGTAAATCCAAAATCCCACCCTGTTATCTTATTTTCTCTCTATGCATTCTCTCGTGTTTGAATTTGCATCATCAAAGTTGAATCAAATTGTCACATACCGATAGGTCAATATTGATTGTTAGATGTGATGGTGCATATTCGATGAAATTGTTATGAATTGATATGAAACTAAGCCGAGAATAATTATAGAATATCTTCAACATTTTGTCGAAGACGTTTCTCTTTTTGTTGCAGCACTGCTAAATATATATTAAGGCATACATAGTGTAATATCCTCTATTTATAATGTCCTTCTACATATAGTTAACATATAGTCGTTATGAATGCTGTAAAATTGGCATAAACCCCAAGAAAGCAAACTTGGTAATTGCCGACTTTTCAAACATATGGGTGTTTAAATCTCGTGTGATCCTTCTATGTATGAAAACAATGGTTTATCTTAGCTGAATTTACTAGTGCAATTGATTCAACGTAATTTTCTGTGATGATATCTTACCCTTTACCACTTATTGTCCCCAAAATAATACGCACAAACATATGTGGCTATGATCGCAATAATGACAGATTGTACCTTCTGGAAGCTGTCCTGTTGTACCTGGATGAGCTTATATACATAATGATTACTCTCTCTCTCTCTTCTCTCTCTCTTCTCTCTCTCTCTCTCTCTCTCTCGTAACGCTGTTGGTGGTTCGATAAAGCCAGTCACATTAACAGTGTGCAATCGTGAATAATTCCGGACGCTATTTGAGTGAAACATGTACAGAACGTGAAAAACAGCGTGTATTTAGTCCATGTGCGTAATCTTGTCAAATCTGAGATTTAGGTTTGCTTAAACGAAGAAACCAATGGTTGAACGGATTTTATGAACATACGCGGATTTCTGATAATCGGAATTAATACCGATCAGAAAACTGTTTTAAAAGGCAGTTCTTCATACTCTTGCATTTGACCGTGTTCGGTAACACTATGGAGATTCGTTTAATTTCAATGGTCGTTGACCACACTAGAGACAACAAGGATGAAACCTCTAGACATTCAAGCGTTTTGAATACTTCCGGTTCTACCATTATTTGCGTAAAGCTTCATTGGATTTGGATTACATGTTTCCATACCGCGTTGCATTCAGTCTGAGAACACAGATGTAAAACGGATGACTACGTTTAGAAATACAGAACCAAGGTGTAACGACAGGAAACTTGTATCTGTACAAAAGGAGTGAAACATCTAGTAACATGTTGTCGGTTTGGACTGATCTGTCTGGAACCATCTTACCAGTGCATGAATCTAACTTGGATGTAGGAGGGGAACTTCTCTTTTATGTATTAAACTATTATAATGTTGCGAGTTGTAACCGTATTTGAGTGTTCATAGCCTTCTATATCGTAGTGTGTTTTATCTCGCACGAACGCATCTTGGTAACTTTCCTTTGAGGGCTCTGACAATAGTTAAGAATAAAGGTGTGGAAGACTTTGATCTTCACAAATAATCAAACTGTCCACTTACTTTTAGCATACAACATCTTTCCTATGATGAAATGATATTCCTCAAAATGACGACACCTACAGTCGCATAAAGGCAGGAAAATCACGACTTGTACAACAGTCCTAGTAAAACGACCGCAGGTTTCGCTGAAACCAAACTAAATGAATGGTACGTGATTCGGTAAAGCTTATCAATAATTGCAAAGAGCTAACAGAAGACCAATATTTAATATAAATATATCATAATACCAGACAAAACGAACTGAATTCAAGTCAGAGGCACATCACCTGTAGTGGAAAACTTGGCAATAAATCTCAATTCCTAATAAAAACAATTACATAACCAATCACTTATTACATAATAATGAAGCAGAACTTTTCATCACGTGTGCTTTGATTGGATACTGGGGAAAAGTTGTGAAATTGAAAAGATACAACCAAGATATTGATATGAACCTGCTGCTATACAAATGCATCTAATTGAACGACATTAATAAATGTTTAATACAACAATATTCAAAATGAACAAATTGTACCCGATTTTAAATGACAATTTAATGCAAAGAAAGAACGTAAACTGTAAGCACATTATGCTGAAAGCTACAAATTCAAAACATAAAATCAAATTCAACCATTTACAGTATGAAAAATGGACTGAAGAAATATTCAAACATATGATCATAAAAAACTGTTTTGAAACGAAAGGCAAAAGTAGAATTGAAAGCGGAAAATGTTACGTATTTATAGATCTAATACAGCCGGAAAACATATTTGTTTCAGCGAAATCGTGAAGTAGAATGACAGGAGTGACCATAATATACACGAGAAGAAAACCGAAAGGTGTAAAAACTGAGCTACATCTACTGTGACACTAATATTCATTATTGCTATTCCCTTGTCTGTACTTGACCTCGCCCCTTACTAACGATCTCATCGATTCCTTCTTTGTAATCTACTTATATTAAATTGTTTTGACGAAATCAGAAAATCATTTAGCTAGTTATTATACTTTTGTTTTATTGTTATCAATTAATGACTAAAGTATCTATAGCCATATCCCTTTTTTGTAATAATCTTGATAATCCAGTTATTTATTCCTAGATAAACTTAAAGCAAAAGGTCGTCATAGACAATTGAAAGGGAATATTATTCTTTTTAAAACTGTGAAAAAAGTCCGTTATATTCTACTGTCTGAAGAACAATCACGGATATCATTGCCATCCCCAATATTACAAATTAGTTTACATTTCTCGTTGAGAGCTAGTGTATCCACATTTACCAGTAAATCATCGCCAATCAAGCATGTCTGATGGATCTGCTTTGCTTGTTCTATTAGGATTGAACTCCATTTTTCAGCACACGATTGACTATACATGGCGGCCATTATTAATGATGGAGGAAGAACCGGGGGAAAACCCCCGGAAAGAATCACGACCCATGAGAAGCTACTGGCAAGCTTTCTCACATACCCACATTAGCCGAACCAGAGACTCGAACCCATGCAGACAGGTTAGATGGCAGTGATCCGTACGGAGAGCGCTTTAGACCACTGCACCATTCTATAATTCAAAATACTAAATTTGAGAAAATAAAATGCAACTGAACGAACAATAAACTAAGTCCACAAATAGTTATTTTTCCCGTTACCATAATAGATTGACACACACTAGCTCCTGTGCATATTTCAATGTAATCTTTCTTCATCCAATTATTCCGCTTGAGCCTATTTATGAACACAATGTGTATAAAATATAGCTGATGTGCCCACCAAGAGGATTCAAACACAAGGCAAAAAAGCCTCCTTTAGCTGGTAAAAGGAATGGCATAATATATACTTACATTTTTGCATCTTGAATTTATTTAACATGTTCTATTTTAGTTCCAAAAATACGAAATATTAAGGCATGTTCTGGTTTTTAAAAATTGTTTACACACCATTATATCGTACTGTAAGTGTAAGTTTGCCTATATTTCCAATTGCAATAACATTCTCTTTGGTGAATTCAAATATGAATGTGATGTTCCATGATTCCTAACATGCAATAAGAGAACAAATACACACATGCAGATGGGTCTAAACGGATCTGTCTCTGCCGTAATTACATTTACTTCGGGTGGAATTGACACATTCAACTAAATCAAGTCCATAACCAGAAAATGCAGATAAATCGATGGAAAACATAAACGACATCAATTAATTCCAGAACAATTGGAAGTGTTGTCGCAATGTGTCTTCGTTCATAATATGATTACAAATTTCAATTTTAGTAGACCTAAACGACATTTTCAAACTAATATAAAGTGCGTGACCAATTTCAATGGTCTCTCGGCGGTTCTATCTGCACATTAATGTTGTTTTTGTGCATTCATGAATATACGTTTGAGTATTTATGTTAAAATAAAGCCTGAATTCAATTACTTGGTTTATTGTGGTGTAGTTTTCATAATTATGTCTTAGGCAGAATGAAAAATATGTGCATAATTAAAAGGATACTTCATTTGTACGGGAAGATATGGACTGGTTTCTTATGATAAATAGTTCACTCATAATATGTATTGCCGTATTTATCCAAGAAAACTTGTTCATATCTTCCCATTTAAATGCAGTAATCTTTACGCCCTCACATACACTGGAAGGGTGAAGCTGTTAAAACAATGTAAGTGACAGCAGCAAATACACACCGCAGGCTCCGTGAACGTTGTGAGACATACAAACGATGTGGAAAAGTTCAACAGTTGACATCCACAGACCCATAGGCTTAACAAATTTGTTCTATGGCATTTATACTCATTCACCACTCAAATGGCTGCTGCGATTGTAATTTGACATGGCAAAGACTTACTCAAAGCTTTTGATGCATTAATAACAAAAACAATGTGGAAGTTCTTATTTTAAACTTTGTTGCGCATGCTTAAAAAACGACCGATGAGCAACTAAAAGCACACATTACGAATGGCCATTGGCACATCAGTACCTGCAATAATATTACATGAATCGCAAAAAGCAATCTCACATAATGATAAAACTCATTCGATCAGTTGTAGCAGAATTAACAAGTTAAGAAAGCCCGATAAGATTAATAGCTGCAAAACGAATGTGCAGAAGACCGTCTTTAATGCCAACAATTTTATTTCGCACCAACGTCCGACTCAATAAAAAATAATCGACGTTGCCAATCATACAATTCTCTTGTTCAAATATGCACCTAATGAATCACACCACAAGCAAAATAATAATAATAATAATAATAATAATAATAATAATAATAATAATAATAATAATAATAATGTGTTCTTGAAATTTTAAGTAGTATTGATAGATGACCGGTATCGCTTAACTGTTTTGTGCTATTTTTCATGATATATGTGCTTGTTGTCTACCTTCATCTACATTAGCGTGGCTTATCATGAATTAGCTTTTCAGTTCGTATGTATTTCTTCATCTCCTTGTTTTGGAAAGAAGAACAATTATAAATTTTCTCAGCTATCTTGTTTCACTGTTAAAACGTCCTTTGATTTTGAATAAACATCACGTGATAACCAGTCAACCCATTTTACGCTATGATGGACCCTCATTTATTGCATTAAAGGACCACACCTTGGATCTTTATACTAAATTGTGCTCAAGACTAAACGAACTGGGGCTACAATCATCATTACTTAAATGTAAACTGAAGCGAAAAAATAAACGTTGTTTCAAAGTTGTCCGGCGTAGAACAGGAAGAAGAATTCCAGTTATCTCCCTTTCGCCCGTAACAGATAAACCATTTACAAATTTGGCCGTTAATTTTGATAACCTGGTACAAATTCATCTTAAATCGTCAACTGTCCCAGAGATACCGGTACGTATTGCATTATTAAAGTCCAATCAGTAGGATCACCGGAAAAGCGTAAATAAATAGTTAATGTTATCAACGACCAGAATATGAACGTCTTCTTCCTGAAATAAAGATGGCTAAAGACACCAGGAGATGAACCCAAGTGCGTTGATTTAACACCCACTGCTTACTCCATCAGGTCGTTTCACCGCAACTCTCGCGGTGGTGCAATTGCTGTCATCGTAACGTTCCATGATAAAATGTCTTAAAGTACAATAAAACTTTCAATTTCTGCAACACATCGTTTGAACTAGTCCAAATAACACTCACACGGGAACAAAGGACATTCCATTATTTTTGTCTCTACCGCCCTCCAAGTAGAAAAAAACAAGCTGACTGAATCTCTCTTTTTGTAGCACTTTCCGAATCTTCTGGAGTATATGAATTCGATAGGTTGGAACATAATTATTCTTAGAAATTTCAACTTTCACTTTGACTGTCCTGGAAACCCATACACGTCAAAATTGCTAGATTCCATTCATGTTTTCAACCTTAAACAGTCAGTTAACCAACCCAACTTGGTCACATGTTAGAATGGTTTCTTCATAGACCTGATGATAATATGCTGCAATCCACCCTTGTATCCGACGTACTTGCACCAGATTACCTCTGCATTATATGCCATCTAGACGCATCAGTCCCTAACCATCGACCTTTATTTGCTACTAAGAGAAACCTCCGTATGATAAAAAAAAAAACAAATTAATGCATGAAGTCCAAGAAAACCTAACACCTTACTTACATCCTACAGCAGAACAACTCGATAACTGACTGCGTTCATTGCTTGAAAGAAACATGCCCCAGCCACCAAATGCAGAGTATCAATAACAAAAAGTGTTATCCATGGTATAGAGTGTTAGGGACCAGCTTCGCACTGCTAAAAGACATCGCCGAAAAGCTGAGAAGCTTTCCAGCAGACTCACTATTCATAAAGAAATCTATGTTGCCGCAAAGGATAACGTCACAATCATAGTCCATTTGGCAAAAGTTTCCCACTAGATTACTAAGATCACAGAGAGTTCCAGCTGCAAAGAGCTCTTCGAGATAACTAACAAACTAATGTCAAGGAACAAATGTACACCACTTCCAGATACATTCTCTCCAGTAGACCGTCCGGACCTGTTTGCAAATTTCTTCCGTGTCAAAGTACAACCCATTCGCTTGAAAACACAATTTCAATTGACTCGTCACCATACTGTTACGATACAGAATTTCAGCGACAACCATTAGGAGCATTCGAACCTGTCTCTATTGATTTAGTACGGATAATCGTGATGAAGAGTGCACCAAAGTCTTGTGAACGTGATCCAATTCCAACATCAATGTTGCGTGAGTGCTTAGACCCAATATTGCCTTCAGTAACTGATGTCATTAATATCCCTCTCTCATGGGAATTCCCATCATTTTTCAAAACTCTCATCGTAAAGCCTCTGCTGAAAAAACAAACACTTGACCATAACGATTTAAAGAATTGCTGCCCAGTTTCTAATCTCCCGTTCAAATAAAAAATCTTAGAAACAGTGGTTCTTACCCAACTTGTATCACATTTGAATTCAAACAGTCTTTTTAGCAATGTACAGTGTGCATATCGCACTTCCCACAAACTTATGGACTGACCTTTGTTCCAGTGTGAGTCTTGTTTAGGCTAGTTCAAACGATTTGTGGCATACATTAAATATTGTGGTGTGGTTCAGACATTTTGCTATGGAATCCTTTGTGATGACAGCAATCCCTCCTCCGCGAGGGTGATGGTTTAACGACTTGATGAAGTAACCGGTGACTGTTTGATGGGTTCATCGCCTGATGTTTTTAGCCATGTTTCGGTTGTGAAAAAGACGTCTATATTCTCATCGTTGATAAAATTAACTATTTATGTGCGCTTTTGCTGTGGTCATATCATTTAATAATCCAGTGGTATATCTGGGATAGTTGACACAAAAGGTGGACGGTTTAATACGGATTTGCGCTAGGTTATCTAAATTAACGGCCAAATTGTTAAATTGTTGAGTCGGAAAGGGCAAAACTGGAAGTCTTCATTCTGTTTTACACCGACCAGCTTTGAAACAACGATTATGTTTTCGCTTTAGTTTAGATTTAAGTAATGATTAATATAGTCCCATTTCGTTTAGTCTTGAGCACAATGTAGAGTGGAGAGTCACGGAGTGGTCATTTCAAGCAATTAATGAGGGTATATCGTATCATAAACGGGTTGACTGGCAATCATGTGAAGGCCGTTAATTCAAGACCAAATGACGTTCTAGCAGTGGATGAAGACGTCTGAGAACAAATATAATTGTTTTCTTTTCCAAAACAAGGAGATTAAGAAACACATACGAACTCAACCGCCAGTGCCTGATGAAACACAATAACGTAGACGAGGACAGAGAACAAACATATATATCATGAAATAAGGCAAAAATGGATCAGCTGCTTCAAACGGCTTTTAATCAAACTATATCTGGCAGACCTATAGCAAACGGAATTTCTAAAAATGTTGACTTGTATTTATAGGGTGAAATTGTCCATTGTAGCCGCCTTCTTCAGGCGTGAAATCAAAGGCTTAAAAGCATATCCTACTGTATAACATTCGTTCGAAATACCGTGATTGGTAACGGCTTTTGTGTGTGCTTAGAAGGTTCAAATTCCCATCATTCGTAACTCTTCTCGCAACGGTTCAATGGGTTAGGTAGACAAGGGGTGGCAATGTCTTCTGATTTATATCGTGGGCGGGTTGTAGCGTTCAATGTTGAAAAGATTTTCGTTGATGTTTCCCTTGAAGAGTGAATTCATTCCGATTCCAATAATTAAACATTTGGGTATCCGCCCATGAAACAGATGAGTCTAGTGCGTTTCGTAACATTTTCATACGGCGCAGACTCTGTTTCATTGATGGTTTTGTAATCTGCCATTAAATCAAAGATGGTATTGATTGATGTATTATCAGGTGGTCATCAATTCGCTTCAATAAATACTTGGCTTGCATCCACTTGTCGACATGCAAACGAACCGTCAGTTCTAAACTGAACCTTTTGTTTGATGTTATTTCGACGGTGGTTAAATGACATGGTGCATCGCTTGGCACCCAGCATTAAGAGGTTAGTGTTAGGACTGGTGGGTCTGATGTGAGTATAATGTGACTGGGTGGGTCATCATGCTACATGTCTAGGGCATGATGCCCCAGTGCTAGACATAACAATAAATTGCCTCACTGCAGACATCGTAGCGATACGACGGAAAATTGTTAAAGCTATGTTAACAATCCTAATCAAACAAAGAAATGAATCAGGTGTCCATCAGAGTGCCCTAAGATAAAATGTAACCAATTAAATAAAGAAGAGGAGGAGGGGACTAATTCCGAGAAAGAAGAGGAACCCATACCCGTCAAGAAGGACAAGACAAGAAGACGAGAAGAATATGGAGATTCGGAAAAATCTTGTACAGTTGAAATAATCGATAACGGAGACGCATATTAAAATAGCAAGAAAAATGGAACTCAGGTGTTATTGATCTCAGATTTCGTTGTTAGTTTTAAATGAGATTATACCAAAGGAAAACTAAATATCTCGTTTTGGGTAACTTTAGTTTAGGAATAAAGCCACACATGAAACACATACACCCTCAGACATACACAACTTTCAAACAAGAGCGAACAAGGGATTTACGTTTAACTAGATTTGGCGAACTTTGAGTGGTATCTCATTTCTTGAGAAGTTGATGGTCCTGAACGGAACCGTTTAGTGATATTGTCTTTAAAAAACGCATGGCTTGGACATAAACGGCGTTAGCTGGTTTATACCTTGACCATGGTATAATCCTAATTCGTATCCAGCTATTTTGGATAATTTGGTAGCTAGAACTGCTGTTGAGGATCTCTGTGTTACCCAGAGCAGAGGTACTGATCGTTAGGCTGGAATGTTTGGCGCAGGCATGTTTAGTAGCACAGAGTTTGACGTTCTCAGTGATTAGACTTCCTTCACATTGTCTCTTCCTCCACTACTCAGACTAGTTTCGATGCCACAAATTCTACTTAGAATATTAAAATACTAACAAAACTCTTCTAGAGGATGAAGTCTTATAATTATCATTTACAGGAGTTAACACCTCAATCGTGAGGTGTATGTTCGTGTTTGTATTTCTGTTTATTAATGAAAAAATAATCTATTTTCAAATGAACCAGTAGATACCATGTGTATACATTATGAATTGTTTCCTTAATAGATAGTTTAGAATAATGCATTACCTAGTCTGACTTTGAAACGAATTCACAGAGAGTATGAAAGATAAAAATGAATGAAAAATCAGAATAATTTCTCTGTTAAACTTTTACTATCACACAGTGTAATATCATCAAGGGTAAATACTATGATATATACAAAACACAAACCTACTTCAAATGTTGCCACTCCACGACGGTTTGTCGTCAGTTTTTCAACACATTCATTTGAAAGATGGCAGTGCAAGTACTTAAAGATTATTATATTATTTTGCAATAACTGCTTTTACATCGCTGGGGATTTTTTTTTATGAACCGTACATGCTGCAATGCACAAATATCACAGCTTTATCTATGCAAGGGAGACTAATTGTGTTGACTTAATGCAAACAATTACAAAGATTATGTATCGTTGCTGTTATTATCTACGCTAAATATTATTGGATTTTTTAGGATGCTATTGAGTGGACACGTCTTCTTTGCGATGCATGGCTTTAAGATGTGGCTGCCTAAGCCAAAATATATTGTGTTACTAATTTAAGAAAAGACGCTAACAAAGAACCAGTGCAAGAAATGTAACTGAAATATATAGCCATTAAAGAAATTATGGAGTAAGACAATAAAACAGAGAAAAGCAGGTCACAAGTATCACGAGAGTTGTATTATACAGTTTTGAGGAAAATTTAAATGAATTTCAATGTCGTGTAGTGCTACATATAATGGAATTTGGCTTCAACATTACTTCAAGAAAACAAGGAGACTCCTAGCTGTGTCCAGATGACGTTTAAAGCTAAGACGATGAAATTGTGTGTAAAGTTTGTCAAAAACACTATATCAATAACACATGAGGAGACGATAAAGAGGAAATTAAAAGTAGGTATACATAAAATCACTAAATCGCAACGTTGGTATTAATTACAATGAACAATATTTATTTCAATAAACAAAAACACATCACACCATCAATCATATAATATACGTGGTATTGTATACCATTCCATAATAAACTATTCCCATGCGGAAGTGTTGGTGAAAGCGTTAGAACACCTTGGCGGAAAGATGATTATAAAGATTCCAATCCTGTACCAAATTCATATTTACTCATTAACTGCAAATAAGCTGCTACATTGCAGTAAATATTTCGTACCGATTGTTTTCATTCTGTGCATGGTATATCCGACAAATTCTACATCACCACCAAAGGTTCCGCATATGATGAAAGGAAAGAAATCCGTTTATAAAGGAACTTCTACTTCTTCGGCAACTGCTATGCCGACTGTATCATCATTGGTTGAATTTAAAAGCCACTCTTGCTAAATACAAAAGTACAAGTAAGAATAATGTGATGGATGCCTCTTGATGTATGATTTAGTCAGTAAAAACACCTCCTCCTCTCTTGCTCATAATGAAGTAATGAATTTCATGTGCGTTGCTGATAATCAGTGGAGGAAAGTTCTAGCATACATTGTGTATGTGAGATTCCCGTCAGTGGTTTAACACCTGAGGCAAATAATATCACCAAAAAGTGAACATAATACAACGGTTGTCGTCGTTATAAGACACAGACTTCCTTTACATGACGGAAAGGAGAGGATTTATAACCATGCTGATATGACCGTTGCTAATAATGTCTACGCCTTTCTTTACAATCGACTATTGCACCAAATATAGAGATAGGCAAACAAGCGAAATTAGAAAATAACAGTCAGACTTTAATGGGCTGACAACACGTCTCTACTAAATGATAACTTCTCACCTTAGTTCCATAGAAACAAAGCATGCAACTTTAGGGTCAGTTCAAATTAATGATGCCTTATTTACCTAAACATTTAATCTCATCTATATATTAAAGTCACAAACATAATTACAGTAGGTAATGATTTTAACCTATTTGTTAGATTAATCGAAACAGTATATCCTTGTATCTCGAGATCCTAAACTTATTCATCAGACAGCTTCGGAGTAAGCAGGTAAATCTAATAAAACTACTTTATCTTTCTTCTAAATCATTATACAATGAAGAGCAAACGCCAACAAATCAGAAAACCCACATGGATCGAAGACTAAAATACATGAAAAATGTATCAAACTCCATCATCTTCAATTTAAGCAAGACCGTAGTTTTCTTTGGGGACCATCCAACTACTTTCTCACATTGGAGAAGCAATACAAGCTTGGTTGAAAAGAACACAAAATGTTAGACTTAAATTCACACGAATATTATTAAAATATGAAATTAACGGCAGTATTACACAGTGCTTCACTTTCTGAGGAGCAACATCAAATACAGCCAAACCTATAATTTACGTGATATCTCTAATTACAATGCAGACTTATGCCTACAACTTATTGTTTTGTGTCACCATCCTGTTTCCAAAATCGGCTTTAGTCTGGCTGGACTCAAGTCTCTGTACCAGAGATTTCTAGAAGGAGATGTAAACAGAGAAAAAAGTAGACTGACAACATCACAGAATGGACCAGAAAAAGTTCTTTCGGAGACTTTTGCACATGATCCAGACAAGTGGAGAGAACTGGTAAAATGTTCATCAGCACAGCACATTGACGACCTAACTCTTTCAAGAGACTGATGACGATGATGATGATGATGATGCTGATGATGATCCTGCTATATTGAGGAAAGAAAACTACTTATATAGATATTGCCCTGCATCAAGACTATTTCGCCAAATTGATTATCCATCCGATTTATTATCAGCAATGCCCAATCTGCATAACTAATTTTGTTAATGCTGGTCCTGTCTAAATCAGGTAAGCTTTTTCATTACACCAGGCCCATTTATTTAAAGAACAGGTGGTTCATTCGCTTTCAAAGTGGTCGTTTTTATGTATAATTAACATACTTAATCGCATATATCCTTGATGTAATGCCCATAACCGTAACTGACACTATATCTATACTTAACTGCATGCAACAGTGTGTCTGCAAACACTGACCCACTGTGATTTCTTGCAAACATAGATAGTCTTTTTGTATTTGACTATTTGTTAACGTAAATAGCACTTTACCTGTACGAAACGTTATACTTTACGCTCCGACAGGTCAGGTATTAAATGGCGGCAATTAGTTGTAGGAACTACTTGTGCGAGTGCGCACACTCATAGGATGTTGTTTCCAAAATGTCTGTCAAAATTCAACTTCACTGAGAACATCAACAGCTCTTCTACCAGAATTGCGCGCTCAGCACACTCCTCAACATCAGCTACTCATAGACCACCTATGCGAGTCAAAGAGGATACTATACAGTTTTCACCTGAGATGACAGCGGGGCATTCTGCATATTCAATGGCAGGACAATGTCCACAACATATAGGTTCTCAAACGCGCCAACATGAACAGGAGAGAGACGCGAACTTCGCTGACTTTGCCACTCAAAGAGAACGGACCAGGGCCGCATTTCCAAGGATGTGATATACGGCCAGCTAACAGACGGCGCACGACTAAGGGAACGGCCACGTCTCCGTTACAAACATGTCTGCAAGAACGACATGTAGACGGCCAACACGGCCAACATTAATCTTCAACGACTGGGATATTTGCGCTGACGACCGCTCCACCAGGCATCTAGCAGTTTAGACAGGGTGTTCAGGGGTAGCTAGGAAGCGAGAGACACAAACCACGCTACAATGAGAACCAGGAGGAAGGTGAAAAAACAACAGAGTCAATAAACATCGACGTTTTAAGTGCGGCAAGTGCTGCAATAGAGACAGTCTCCCTAAAGTCGGACTCTTCAGGCGCTCTGTAATGTGAAGATAAGATACAGAAACGGAAGCTGCACCATCGTCTCACGAAGACTTACTGATGCCTATAGAGGGAGCTTTTGAGTAGGGATGATTAATATGATGTTCATACGTGAAGTGCCTTTCACTAGTTATGCAATGTCAATGATTCTTCATCCGTCCAATATGCTGATTTACTTCAATTGTACTACTCAAACATCTACAATAGATGAGCAGTGATCATTCATTGAAACATAGCCGAATATTAAGGATGTTGTTTCACACATATACCAAGCTGGTTTCGAAATTTGTGCGTACGTATATGGTTTTATCTCGTTCACTATGCCCGAATGGATTGATATAATGAGTTAGTGTTCAAACTAAATCATTGGTTTGACCTTACAACAGTCAATAACCAAACTTGTTTACAGTTGGATTAATTGTCCATTAGGTTATCAGTTTCTTCAGAAACGATTACATCAACTTATGTCAATATCAGTCTGTAAAATCACTTTCTGATGTTTTCAAACATAAATTCAAGAATCTTGTATTGAAAGTATATTTGTTGGAGTTTTATGTTATGTACCCAATGACAACATGTCGATCAAAAACACTACTTTCAGACTCTTGAAAGCTCATTCAAATACATTCTTGATTGCATCAGTGTGATAGCTAACATCGATGCATTCAAGGGTACATTTCACTCGGAATACCGCTGGCCTTACTTTCGAAATACAGTAACTTTGGATATGCGAATAGGAATATGTAGAATTTAAGAGAAATTTATACATTCTTTCAAAATGTTTCATTGACCTTGATTACAAATAATAGTGTGTATACACCGTAGCTTCTAACTACTCTCCCATATTTTGTTACGCATGACCATTTACTTACAATGCCATAGTTACGTCAGTTTAGAAGTGGGCTCTGAATATATATTCTTGTAAACATGGAATATATTATTGTAATGCTTGATAAATCGCAAGAGAGAGAGAGAGAGAGAGAGAGAGAGAGAGAGAGTAAGAGCAAGATATATATAAATACATATATATATATATATATATATATATATATATATATATATATATATATATATATATATATATATATATATATATATATATATATATATATCTGAAATATAGAGAGTAAAAACGTTGCATAGATCTCATAAACATATAATCAGACTATAAAAAGTTCAAACATCGAAACGTAAATAAAGTAGATTAATTTACTGTCCAATATGTTGTATCATGCTTGAGATGCCAAATATTATATCATTTATTTATTTGCTAGATAGTGATGAATCAAGTGTGGCGTTCAATTTGCTTGTCTTTCATGGATGAGTCGATGACAGGTTAAATGGAAAGCGCTCTTGTGGCAAACGCCCACGTATAAATAAAATGTTTTGATTAAATGAACAAGCAGAACTTGTTATTCTGATGAACGTCTACTAAAATGTTATGTAGAATTAAGCTAAACGTTTAAACAATTATCGTTATTATTTTCCTTCTACAATTCATAAAGATATTTAATTTTTTTAAGTGTGATCTATATATCGAGTAATTTCTAACAATATCAAGTGATACATATTTATCGCCGATGGGCTTAATTATTTCATTTATTCAGTTTAAATATTATAACATTCGTCTAACATATAGACAATCATTTTCTTTCTAGGCTGTTTGTTCTTCAGTATGTGCTATATTTTCGCTATAGCTATAACAGCACCATGTCTGGATTATTGACTACACTAAGTGCTTTGGATAAAGTAAAAGCATGATATGCATGTATAAACTCAAGAATGAAAGAACTGGATTCTGTCCATTCGTCTATGTGTTATCATTGCCGGTTATAGGGATGTAACACACCAGTGAATAGATGTTTTTTTCAATACTCTTGCTACCCAGAGATAGTTCTATGCCTAATGTTAAAAATGATTGTCTTGTATTGTACGAGGAAGAATGGTGATGCATAAATGACGTACAGTATCTTCATATGTTGTTTAATCCTCACGAAAAAACTGCCACATTTGATGAGACATAATATCTTGTCGCAAACAAAGGGACATGATACGGATGGAATATTATACAAATATAAAATTGTGTCAGCATAAACCGATAATATAAGAACCTCATGATGAATGTGAACTAGTTTCTCTCTTTGATGATACTCAGAAATCTACTAAACATTGTTAGCTAATAACATTTTGTTGTAATTATCCAGCAGAAATCACCTAGTGAATAGCAGGAAGAAGACAAAGAAAGACTAGCATGCAAGAGAACATATCCCGATTCCGCCAATAGCACTGCTCCAGTGAGACCCCTATATCATTTATTAAATTGATCTAAAGCTGAATAAAAGCCAGTTTTCACCGAATAGCAAATAGTTAAACATTTCATAAGATGATATTTGACTTGATACCAGCATAATACAAGTTCTAACAAATATATTAGTTGACATCAGCATCAGATATCACAATCTAAGCTGAATACAGATGAAAAAGCAATATCTCAGACTTCATTTATACATCATGTAGAAGATTCAAGTGTACATATGTAAAAGATAGCATTTCGAAAATGTACCTAGCTGCCTAAATCGTTCGAAAGACTTGATCTCGCTCCAAAAACTACATATTTGTCTGCATATTCTTATCTGGTAAACGGGAAAATATCGAAACTCTGAAATATACATTATATTAACTAGTTAGCTTTTCAACACCCTTTCAGATTATGTTTTTTATGCTCAGGTCCATAAGATAGAATAAGCAAATAGACTAAACAAATATACAGGTACAGTTAGTACTTGCTCACATAACAATGTATGGTAACAACAACACTCCATAATTATTTGCGCAAATCCACAATGTTTTGCATATTGTGACATTGCGGTAGGAATTATGAAAGAAATAACGTTTATGCATTGCTATGCGGCCTTTCAAATAAGTTCTCAGAATATGTATTGTTCTCTAGCTTACTACGTTTTAATAGCTTTGTCAAATAAGGTTATTTTTGACTAACTGTATAGTATGAAAGCTGTATTAAGTATATAGCAGGAGATGAAAACATTATTTTAAACATGTATTCGACGAATGTTTGTATAATTGATATAGCGCAAATATCATTAATATATTTTATTTATTCCACATGCAAAGTTTAATTATATATGGAAGATTATACTGATGACAATAAACAGTGCACGTTAGGGGAGAAAACTCTTTACAGCCCCAGAGTGTTTGCATTCTGCTTACTTTTTATAATTTTCAGTGTATCATCAGGCTCATGGTGTACAAATCTGTCTTCTCAAACGAGCTCACATGTGGACAAAGAATGATCATTTTCATTTGAAAATGTCTTAGCAATGTCTCCATCAAACTATCAAATTAACCCCTAGATATGTAGATTAAATGTCACGTCATCTTATTACAGCATGTTGGATGTAATTGTCATATATTTATCTTTACATTTGCATGCAAATCCGCATCTATAACATTTACAACACAATTTAAATGTGATTGAACTGCAATTGATTCGAAGATATATGTCTTAATAAATGAGAGGTCTTCAATACAAATTGTCATCACAAATCATGTAAATAGCATCTGATCCTGTTACGTGAAGAAATCAGTGTTTCACCTGGTCTGCAACGTGGAATAAATGAAAAATTGCGAAAGCAACTGTTTCAACAATATGACTCTTTTAGTCTGTGTCATCGAACCATCTGGCAAGTTTGTCAAGAAGGCAACACAATGAGACATCTTTCGATGTAGATCACTTTTGAGGAAGCAATTTACTGAAATAACAACGTTGTTTAAAGTGATGCAGTTTATGGTCTTGTTAAAACAAATAATGCATTATTCTTCATTTATGGCAGTATGATGCTAATATTATTGTCAAATAGTCAATATCAATATACATCATGCGAGCACGAAGACATACAAGCCCAATAAATCTATCTGGAACACATCAGTGAACTCAGGTACAGACACGATGCATCATCTGTTGAAGTTTCCATACTCTAACTTAAACAGTTGCTAAACCACATTTGTTTTTCATTTTTGATGTGATTCATTAGGTCTATGTATGTACCAGGGAATGTTAGGGTAGGCAACGTCGAGTTGTTCGATTGAGTCGGACATTGGTGGATGCGAAACCGTTGGGAGTAATGCCATTCTTCTGCACATTCGTTTTGTGGCTATTAACGTTATCGCGCGTTTTTAACGTTTTAATGCTGATACAACTAATCGAAATATTGTTATCGTTTGGTGAGATTGCTCTTTAGGATTCGTTTACAATTTGTGCACGTACCACTCTGTTAATGGTCATTCTTAATGTGTGATTTTCAAATCGTTTCCAGTGGCTTCTTAACAATGCGAGTAGCAAAGAGGGTGGACAGACTGAAACTATTTCAAGCAAACCGAAACAATTTCAAACAAAATTCTAAAGGATTTCAACCGAAACTATTTTAAACAAACCGAAACTATTTCGCAGACAATAAAAATAGAAATCCTTTAGGATTTTACGCTACAGACCCCTGGCAATGATTGCGTTTTGGAGACGAATTTAAAATCCTTGAAATTGCTATCAATTTAGGATTTCACAAACAGGCTAATTTGTAAAACCTCACCTCGTAAATCAATCAAATTATTGGACTGGTCAGTGAGTTTGAAATGAATTCTCGTTAATGAATCATTATGACATCGCATATACACTGGATTAGTTGGATCCTCAATGATTAAAAATCCGAGTGGAGCTGCCTACCAACGTTGTCTGGGTCATTATTATGTTTGAGGATGGCTGCCTGTGGTTGTGTTATTTTTTTCCATGCGTCGTGAATCCTTTTGAAACCATTATCTATGGCATCATTGAGATAATTTTTCATCTCTGAGACATTATAATATCCTGGAAACTTAAACGTGGGAATATCCTCTATGCGTATATTATATGTTGCCGCAAACTCTGTTCTTGTTTTAGGATTATCATGACCTAATATTTCTTGAATAATTTTCAAATTATGTGTTTCCATGTCTGCGATAATTTTGTTACACAATTCCACAAACTTGATAAATTGATCTCGGTTCAGATCATATGTTATTAAATAATTCTTCTTATATTCAAAATCATCGTTTATTTCTGTGAAATATTTGGTAATATTTTCTTGTAATGGTATAAGACATCGATCGTTTTCACTTCCACCTAAAACAAAAAAATTCGATTTAATATATACTCTAAGATATTTTCTAAAAGCCATATGATAATCCTCCTGATCAGAAATATAATCAGATTTTTGGGGTTTGGGTATATTAACGGTTTCTTGTCGAGGTGGATTTTCAGGCCATCCTAACACGCTTCTTATAGAACTCTGAAAGATATCTACGGCATACCCGGGTGAGTTTATCTCAATCGCAGATTATAACGTCGGCTCATGAACCGTAATAGCGATTTTAGATTCTTTTCCAGTAATGGTATTTATTCTGCGTTGTAATTGGTTATTGATTTGTTCAATTTGGTAGGACCCAGATGGTAGCGAAACAACATTCCAGTCTGGAGTACCATCGGGTTTATTCTTACTCGCAAACACCAGGGAATTATTCGGTTGTTGACCACCGAAAGGTGCTGATCTAATATTAGGCCAACTATGGTATACTCGTAATTTTGCTAGTGCTATCTCCTTCACCGAAATCGCAGTGTGGAAATTCACACTGAATTTAGGGTTTGTTGAGGTTATTGAAATCATGCTGGTTTTCACTGGGGTGGTATTTTCCGCTCTTCGTTGAAGTAGTTCTTGCGATGTTGCCATTGTTGTTATACTCATGTTGTTTTTCTAATTTTGACATCGCGGAATCATAAACACGTACTATCGCTGAAAACTCACTATCGGATATTAATGTGTCATCGAGTGACGACGATATCATCGAGGATAATTGGGAGCATGCGGTTGACACAACATGGAATTTAACTACGTAATCCTGCAGTTTACGCTGGCTGCATGATGATATTTTTTTTGTTATAATCGAAATTATTCCCGCGATTGTTGTCGTCGCTGATATACAAATTGGAACAGCTATCGGGGCAATCATTGTCACCAATGATAGTATTATACCAGCTCCGGTGATTACACCTGATACAGAGTACACAGTAACATCAACTGCGATTAGCTTCCAGGACAATATATGCCAATTCAGCTGATAATGTTTCTCCTTGTCAACTGAAACCCGTATCTACTTTATTAGATTGAACTAAGCTGAGTAAAAAGCCTATTATCACAGCAGAGCAAATACTTACATCATCCTTGAAAAACGTCTTTTGTTGGTACAGAAGATAATATTTAATTTTATACAGAGACAATACAGTTTTGAATAATCCTCAAAGTTTCCATCAACACGAGGACCAATTTTTTTTTGAAACCCAACGCAGATGAAATATCATTTTCAGACTTCAACTGAACATCAAGGATAGAGATTCAATTAGACAAGATTGTGATTTATGAAATAAATAATGCTATATCGAATACAGTAAATCCTATCTGGCATCGCTACGTGTTCGTTTCGTTGTTTGACCTTGTATGAATATTGTGTCCTGATGATTTGGAGAAAGTTACTTTGTCCACGGCGTGTATCTGTTTGCCCGTATGATTGAACTAGCTGGCAAAGAATCTATCTTAGGAGCTAGACAATGTTTTGGATACAGGTGACGTCATCATTGTTGGAGGCAGAAGTTACAGAAGTCAGATAAATAACTACCTGGTTTAAAGTGATGCCGTATATGATTTTTAACACATTAATATACGTAAACCCAATGGTGACCTACGTTGCAATTAAACACTAAATTGTTATTGTATCCCATCATACAAACGCGATGAAATACTAAATTGTATTATGGCAATATAAATAGGGAACGGTAAGCAGAAACACTAAAACAGACTCATACACAAAAAAATGTTTACAATGCATTGTCGGACTAATAATGATATTAGTATCCTCTCTTCTGTTTACCCAAATCTAACATAAACAGTTTCAAGAATGCATTATATCGTTTGTAGTGTGATTCATTAGGTGTTTATATGCATCAGGATGAAAGCAACGTCGATTGTGTTATATGGGGCCTGACATAGGTGGCTGTGGAACTGTATGCTTGGAGCGTCGGTGTATCCATTACGCCTTGTTGCTGGTTGGTAGCCGGGACTCTGTATCAATATTTTGAGATCATGCTCGAGCGTGGAAAGTGCGTTCGAAAAGCAGTGTTAAGGCCTTTGGGCGAGACATAAAAGCTACAACCGAATCCGAGGTGTTACACAGCCGTTGTTGGCTTCCATTCTAAAGATATTATGTATTTTGTTTTGGGTGGGGAGTAGTGACCGCTAATCTAAAACTACTACATATTTCGTCATCAACGTCGACGACGTCGCCTGAACAATATAAATACCTTCCGTCTCAACATTCAGCGGTAGTCTGTGAAAAACGACTGAGCGTTGGCTGCTGTTAAGATCGAATCTGGTAGAGAGCATTTACACAATTATTTACACAAAGATCGTCCGATCTGAAATATTGACAACGATCCGGAGCAGCAGCGTTTCCCCTTAACACATAGGTCAACTCAAAATAGCATACACTTCTGCAGACTGTCTTGGGTCGGAGAACAATGGAGATGCACTGTTGCCAAAGCTAGTGAAAACCTAAGGGTTTTTCAGTAGATTAGGTACCAGCTTCGTGCATCTGGTGTAAGTACTAAGATGAATTATGTTGATGTCGATAAAATGTTTGCCGTCGGCGAGTAAGCTGTTACGTCATGACCCATATATGATAGTTAACAAAGTCTATTTCGATGATAAAGGTTAGCACATGTTGTAGTCATGGCACATTATTATGGCTTATACACAATGGAGATGTTACCAAAAAGCGTAACTAAAGAAGTATACGCGGGTCGAAATTTGTTTAGACAGCTTGGTCTCCGAGTATGTTTTTCTTTTCATTTTGCCAGGTAAACTATCACTTGAATAAAATAGTAAAACTGAATGCGATACCGTATGGAAACGTGTAAGGTAACTCAAATGCAGCTATAAGCAAATAAGAATAGATCCGAAATATTCAAAACGATTGACTGTCTCGAGGTATTTCATCCTAGTTTTCCCGAGTGTGGTCAACGACCAATGGCGTTTGCAGAGTCTCCATAATGTTCCCGAACACTGTCAAATACAAGAGTATAAAGAACTGACTCTTAAAACTGTTATGTGACCGGTATCAATTCTGATATATCAGAAATCGGCTCACGCTCATAAAACCCGCGCTTCGGGTTTCTTCGTTTAAGCATACCTAAATCTTAGATTTGACTGAATATTACGCACATGGAATAGATACACGCTCTTTGTTTCCGTTCTGTATAAATTTGACACATTTAGCGTCCGGAATTATTCACGATTGCACACTGATAATGTGACAGCCGTTTTCGAGCCACCAACAACGTTACCAGGGAGAGAGGGTAATCATTCTCTCTCTGGAAAAGCACATTCCAGGTACGCTAGGATAGCTTCCGGAATGTATATTCTGTAATTGTTGCGATCATTGCCACATTTGTTTGTGCATATTCCTAGCGAGAATTGACATAGCTCTTTAGTGGAACATAAGAGGTAAAGGCTAAGATATCATCACTGAAAATAACATCGAACTGATGCCACTAGTAAATTCAGATAGAGAACCATTGCTTACATACATAGAAGGATCACATGAGATTGAAACGCCTATATCTTTGACAAATCGGCAATTATTAATTTTACTTTTGTTGGGGATTGTGTCGGTCTATAGCATTCATAATGACTATGTTGACTATACGTAGAAGGACACGCAAGATGGTTGTTGTTTTTGTTGAAGGGTTTAACGCCATTTCCAGCACTAAACTATACATGCATACATGCTATACATAGCGGCCAGTATTAATGGTGCAGGAAGAACCCTGGCAAACCCCAGAAAGAACCACCGACCCACAAGAAGCTACTGGCAAGCGTTCTCACATATCAAAATAGGCTGAAGCTGAGACTCGAACAAACACAGATAGAGGTGAGATGGCAGTGAACCGTAACAGAGAGCGCTTTAGACCACTCGGCCCCTATAGGCTCCTGACGCAGGATAGTGTACTATGCATGCCTTACAATGTATTTAGCGATGTTGCAACCAAAAGAGTAAGGTTCTTGACAAAACGTTGAAGATATTCTATACGTATTCTCAGCTTATTTTCGTATCAAGTCATAGCAATTCAATAGAATATGCATCATCACATCTCGAAGATCAATAGTGATCTATTGGTATGAGAAAATGAGATGAAGGTAGATTATGTCATTGTTGCGATCATATCCACAGTTATTATGTATATCAACAATGAGTCAAAATATAGATACTTTTGTTGGTGGTGGGAGGAATAAGTGGTAAAGACTGCAGATATCGTAGCGATATGATTGAATTTTTGTTAAAGCTACGTTAAAAATCCTAATCAAACAAACATCATGGCTGGATTCATAATAATTCAGTTATACCTTTGATATGTATAAACTAGCGTGGATCGAAAACTAAGCTTTACTTGTATATAATTATATGAAAACTTTGCGCCAAAGACTGGTTTGATCTGCGTTGGCAACATTTCTACAGAAGCACTGGAACTGGACGTAAAATTATCTCGGCAACATTTATTAATTTCACTCAGCCTACTCTTTAAAATTTTCGTTACACATAAGTATCAACATATATACATTGGTTGAGTGACATAATTATGCGTTCAAAACTAATGTGTCGGATACTCCTTTTTCACCTTATCGCGTTCTGTAAGATCAATAAAAAGCTATGATTAAGTCACGTTAAGGTAGGAAATGGACGAATGTTAACACGGCAATTAATATATTAGTGTGTATCCTAAATCTGGTATCATTGTTTCTTTCTGTCGCAAAGGTTTGCTTATGTAAAGACAAGTATGCTGAACACACGTTTGTCACAATAATATTAAGTAATACTTTTTTGTTATTTTATTGGAACTCGTGTTACACATAACGATTTCCATGTTATAAAGCATGATTTTAGTTTTTCAATTGGGGAATAACGGAAAAAGAATTACACTTATTTTCCAGAAAAGACAAATTGAATGGTCATTAGGATATCTACAATAAAATAAATGACCATTGTAAAACGGTACAAAAGCAAGAGCATGAACTTGACGAGATATTGGCTATACACGTATTAATGATCTGAAGGAAACGGGAATGGAATTGCTTCATTGGCGTCAAGCGATAAGGAATACATTTTCACCTTTACACAATGATTAGAGAAAAAAAATTTCTGACTATAGTGCTATATCAAATGGAAGTTTTTTTTTATTAGTTACCGTTGTAACTATTAAGAGTATATATGAATTAATGTTTAGTAAGTACACTCAATGATCATTAATTATTTCAATTCTGTCACTCGTTTTGTAAAGGCCTTATCATATCTCATTTGAAGACAACCATAACTTTACCTCGTACCATTAGTTATGTGATGTGATCTATAGATGAACAGGTATAATTATTTACTTTGTCTTTCACCATCATCTATGGAATGTACTGGTACAGAACCTAATGCAGTTGCTTCATGTCAGGATAAGGTATGATACTTTTTGGATTTGCTTCCACATATTAACATTCTGTTTCGGTTTATTTATTGTTCTTAGATTTGAATTATCTCACGTACGACCAACAAAATTACTCTTTTAATATTAACAATTTCCTGTTCGACTCACATCAGACAAGAAATCAGTTTTCTTTCATTAAATTCCGTTGTAAAATTACTTTTTTCTTGGGCGACGTTTCGTACCCAGAACATTGTTGGTATTACCCCTAAGTATGCTTCTAGTACAAAACGTTAAGGCATGGCCACTATAACAATCGCACACTTTCCCACGCTCTGCATACAACTATGTAGTTGCTGTTCTTCCGTAGCTAATTGTGTCATCTGGAACACTCACAACTGCAAGTTTGACAATGTTAATGTTGTATTATTGCGTTAAAACATATATGAGACAGCGTGTTCTAAATATTAATAACCAAGCTATATATAAACGACTACTGTGATATCTTAACACATTGTCGTATCAAAGAGGCATATAACTATAGGTAGTACCAGTGGAACTATGACGCATGCACAGAGGGTTCTGATATCTCAGTTACACACGTATAGTGTTACATCTCTCTTCTTATCAAGAACAGGTTTTAAAACAACTGTTTAAATTAAACATGAGTGATAATAACTAAACTATCTAAGTCAAGTAATGATTACAATGATCAAGAAATAAATTTGAGACAGGTAGAATGCATTGTAAATGTGTAAAAGATCATTGGGCTTGTTAGATTAATGTTTAATGCACAATACTGGTACTTATGGTGAACCGCAGTCTGTGTATAACAACACTACCATACATTGTGCTACACGATTGACTGTTCTATTAACCGAGTCTCACTTTTCTGTTAGTACAGAATTTCAAAACCGTGTCTTATCCAGGATATGATCAGGTTTTAAGAACTGATATTACACTGACCCGATTAAATTTGTTTTTTTTAAGCCTTCCAGCACATGTGTATTATTTGCTTCGCTGACAATCTTGTGAGATTGTTGCGTCAGGCCCCGGTGTACGTTGGCTGAAACTTTGCGATTCCATTTGTTGTGAATTGATTTACTGGAATTTGTGTGAAGTTATACAGTTGCAACCAATGTGTATTCAATCTGAGAGAATGGCGCGTTTATATTACATTGCGGGGGAGAAGGGTCATATTTTTCATAAGCTATTGCGACGATAATTTGTACCATTTTTTATCTAAACGTATGACCATTCATTGAGATTTTCTTATAGTAACGGCAGATTCCCACTTTAGTCCTTTGAATGAACCCTGATTTCTCTTCCTTATGTGGTTTAGTGGTGATTTGGCACTTTTGTTATAACAATGTTTTCTTTTCGTCTTGTGTAGTGTAATTGCCTTTTTGACCTCAGCGGTTATAGTTGGTTTGCTTGATGAGATAATCAGTTATGGTTGGTTTGCGAAGTACTTGTTCGCGCTTGTTGGGAAAATTGATCCGGGTTATCTGTCCATCAACAATTGTGCTGGTGAAAACCAGATATCAAGAGCAGTGGCTCGATAATCGAATATTTCTGTAAGGGGTTCTCCGCTATCGGCGTTGTCTTTGTAAGAGAATTATCTTTACAGTTTGAACGGTTTTATCCACTTGCGAGTTTAACTGAGTATATGTGGGACTCGATGTAGCATGTTTTGAGTCCCATTCTTTTGCAAAGCTTGTTAACTGTCCGAACGAATAGCATATTGGATTATCGCGGACAACGACGTCTCGTATTTGGAAGTGCGCGAATATGCTTTTCAATTGATTGATAACAATGCAAACTTTTGAGCTTGCGAGTGTCTTTTCTTCGAAGTAGCGAATGCAGTAATCTGATACAACAATGTGATATTTAGTATCCCATGTATATATTTATGTGGCGATTCTTTGCCATGGGTATCGAGGGACGTCATGGGGATGAGATATTCATTTTGGTTAGAACCTCTGAGCTTGAAGCAGATATAGCCTTTTGACAAAAAAATCGGAAATGCCTACTGAGATTCTTGGCCAAAACAAGACATCTCTGGCTCTTTTCAGATACTTCTCAATGCCTAAATGTCCTGAACGTACAGTGTCTAGCATGTTCTGTCTGAGGGCTTGTGGTATGACTATTTTGATCTTTTAAGATTAACCTATCTACAGCTACTATGTCGCTCACAGTTTTTAACTGACTGGTGACCTCTGCAAGTAGTTAATAGTTTCTAACTCTGTGCGGCTACGAGCTGATCCATTTATCTGACCGATGCTACTTTGGCTTGGTTGCTTTTGAGACGTTCCGCTGACAGAATTTGCCCAAAATACCATACTTCTGTGACACCTACTTCTAGTTGTTTTCTCATTAACCCGGATTCATTTTTCGAGGGTACGTTTGAGAACATTTCTTAAATTTGTATCATCTTTGACGGGTGTGCGTCTGAAAACTAGGGTCGTACTCTTATTACTTTGTAAATTTGAAAACTGTGAGTGAACACAAGATTGTAAGATTGAAAACCAAGTAAAGGTGGTGCTTTGGTTTTAGCAATGTATAGCTCGAGTTCGTGTGTACGTTCAGTATGTTTGCATGTGATATTGACTGTACCCTATATACTCAATAATTTGCCGTCATATGCAGACAATGTTTTTGCAGACAATGTTTTTAATGTAGATTGAAGAGGATGATGTATGACTAGGCTTTGAAATATATGCAAGGATATGATAACCTGATAACCAGTATTCATTTTAGAATCCATATATTAAATTAGGTCCTACCTATATCACCTCATAAGCCTGGCTATTAGCAATCATATCCAGTTTTACACTGTCAATATATAAATGCGCCTTTTGATGTTCATTGTTAATCAAACTGACCTTTTTTATCTATATTTTTTTCTAAACTTGATAGAGCTTGTGACACTTACTGCAACTCGTTCCTTTTGCAGCGCACTTTTCCTGGTTTGAATATGATTTGTAACCGCCGTTTCCACAGGTCGCATCGACGCTTCTTTTGGAAGACGTAGTCTGTTTCTTCTTCGGATGTATTTCTTTTGTCTTGGCCTGTCGTTGAATTGCCACACGCATTCCTGTCACGTTGATAGAGACATTGTTTGGAGCTGCGTTTGGGCATATTCATCACTGACTGATGTTAATAACCTTTCCAAGGTGACCTTTTCACTTTCGCTGATATGCGTTAAACGTATCCTTGATGACGATACTCAGAAAAAGATTCTGTCACGAAGCATTTCGTCTTCGTTGCTGAAGAGACAGTAATTGGCCAAGAGTTTCAATGAACTTCAATATCGGTCTGTTGTCCTGGAGATTTGATTCATATTGTTAAACAATTATCTGGCAAAGACCGGATTTAATGCTCGTTGGACGAGTTGTTTGAATTTCGTAAAGAGCGTTGATGGTTCCTATTTATCTCCATAAGTCGAAAATATCTCGACCTTCGTCTTCTACCCAAGGTATAGTGTACGTGGCTTTGACCGCATCACTTCTTCGACCCATCGGTCCGATAGATGTTAATTCACATTGTTGTCGGACTTTGGAAATGATATGGTACGGTTAGAATTTCACCAGTCCATGGTAGGGGTTGGCACACCAGAAAGATCCGTTTCGAGCGTATTACATTCGTATGCAGAATTTTCAATGCTATTAAGGTTTTAAATTCGTGCAAAAACCGCGGAATGTAAAGATATTGTTTCACACTGTCCATTTACGATCCACAACTGCACCTCTGACACTTATGTTGTGTTATTGCATTAAAACATAAGATGAAAGGCAGTGTTCTATTAATAACTTTAATATGTATAATTTAATTTAATTAATTTAATAAAATAATTTAAAAATTTAATACTATGAGAATACTGTGAGGTCTTACCAGCGAGTCGTATCAAAGAGGTATGGGACTGTATACAGTACTGATTCATTTACAAAGGGTTCTGTTTGGATCGTTACACAGGTATAATGTTATAATTAGTGTAGTTACTATTCCCAAATCTCTTCTTCTTGATGTGTATGTCATCGCCACCAACTACGTACTTACAACTTGTGTGAACCTTTCAGATGCATCTCTATTGAAACAGTTTCTAAAGATCTGATAGTGTTCCAATTATGCTTGAAAGTTTAAAACCTCAGGACAGAAGGAATATATGATTCTCATCAAACCCACCATTAAACTATCCGGCAACATTATTGCCGTCAATGTTAATGGGAAATTGAGCGATGCATGTGTGCTGTTTAGAATGTCACACGCTAATGACATTGCAAATGGTTTTTACTGGTAAGGTAACAAATCTTAGCCAGTCACAAAATATCTTCAAAAAAAAAAAGATTTATCGGCAGCGAAAACGCATATATAATTCGCAAAACCGACTGTAACTTGTTTTCATCATTAGTTTGTGTTGGAAGTGGTTACTACTGTTTGTCTACCTAGACGGCTTTCAAGGACACAAGGTGTTCAGAAGATAATGCATCATAATCATTACGGCCACCAAACTAATATCGGTCATTGAGACTACTGTTCCAAATACGCTTAGTTAATACTGATATAATTAACATTGTGTGTCGTTTGTGAAATCTCGTTAACCAAAAATGCTTTAAACATTTATTGCAAACACACCTTTAAACCAATCAAATGTCTGATTCAAACCTATCGTTCTTAATTTATCTTTCTTTATGTATGAAATAAGTACTGTTTGCATGATTTCCAGAATCGTATGAACTCCTATTGTATGTAATGCGTAATTTAAATCAATGCAACGCGTTTATTTTGATTACATAAAGTATGCCTAATTGATACCATTTGACCAATTAGACGAAATTAAAAATGTGATTGTATAGTACAGTGTTCTACTGTGCTAAGATAAGTTCTGAATATAACCTATTCTTTGTATTTCTTTCACAGGCCGTGACATTATAAATAATGTTCCTAATACTTACAATACTGGTTGTTACTTTAATGGTGTTCTGTGTCTTCTCTTTACCGCTTATGAAAACAGACTCGCATACGAAGACCGCTGGTGAGCTATTACTTTTGTTTTAGACAGCTTTACTAACCCTTGGTATGTATGTATGTATGTATGTATGTATGTATGTATGTATGTATGTATGTATGTATGTATGTATGTATCTATGTATGTATGTATGTATGTATGTATGTATGTATGTATGTATGTATGTATGTATGTATGTATGTATGTATGTATACGTTTGGAAATCACAAAAACAATATTAGTAGTATTAGTAGTAACAGCAGCAGTAATAGTTGTAATAATAATAGCAATAAACGTTTTGTAACAATTCCACAAGCCCAAATTGCATTCACGTGCTACATTTGATGTGATTTGCATTACAAAAAACATTTGAAGGTACATACTCCTATCTAAGGTTAAAATACAAGAGACATTTAGCAGACACTTAAACTTCAAATTATATACCTGTATAGCTCGTTTGATATAGCTTCAACTTGAGCCATTTATTTCAAGAATTGGGATATTGTTGTAGCTCCCGACATTTGCCGTGATGGGGAAGGTTCCGTTTCGGCACAAGCCTAGCAAACTAACTTTGTCTGAATAAATCATACAATCTATAAAATAAATATGATCTTTCTGATCTTATAATATAATGAAAATCTATACATTTAATTTAACTCTCAAGAAGGAAAGGACTAAGTGAGTTCTTTTCGAAACATATATTTCCAAAAGAGTTTTAAAAAATGACAGCATGAATCTCATCACCCACACAAATTCGTTTTCTGCCCATATTAATAAATACAGTATGGATTTGTTGTCTGATGGTTTTGTCGTGAGTCATGCATGTATGTCTTTATATCATTAATACATAATAAACATAAAGTAGCATATTAAACAGCAAACCAGTCAAGCGTTTTCAGGCAAGCGTTGACATTTACATATATGTACATTAGTATATTTAGATTTTGACTGCTAAGATTTTCATATAATATTGTGTGATAGTAATATCTCCTTAAAATGTTGGAACTCGTTTTTTCATTATCAACAACAAAATAATCTAATATTTTTAATTCTAAAATATTTATATATTAGTGTGTTTATGGCAAAATTATCCTTCACTCCGTTTGTTATTCACGCAAAAAACCATCTTATTTGATCCAGTTGTATAGTCACTCATTAAAGTTTACGTTAGTCGAAGGGACGGCACAAAGCTATTCTGTCTAAAACGTTTAGGTGTATGAATATTCCCCTTGTTTAAATGAATACAGTAGTAATAGCTATGACATTTTGGGAAGTGTATCAGATTTTAAAAGATGTTTTGCATTTAGAATCTAATAAAGTTGCCTTACTATTTCCAGTTCCCTATGACATTATGAAATCATAGACTCCATTTAACATTCCGACTATATACTTTTAATAGTAGGTTGCACTTTAAAAATCATTTCACAGTAGCGTTTTTCATGGAGAATACTTTCTTCATGTAATCTCAATTTGTTATAAACTCTCATATTGAATATAAATGAGTTTTGAAAAGTACTTTTTTACCCGGAAAGGTTACCCTATAAATTGTATTACAGTTATAGGTAGTATAACAAACGTATACACCATTGGCACCAAGATCCCTTAGTAGTGTATTTCTACTAACCGGTTTTATCTCCTCAACATCCTACCAACTCTATTATATGCTATTGATGGATTCAGCCTTCTTAACTAAACCTTCATATTCAACAACGTTACATGGCAATGGCATACATTCTCTACACTCTTGTCCTTGTTGCTTGCTGAACATTGTTATCATAAACACGAATATTATAGTCAAATTAATCATTTGAAAGCAACGATGCTTTTGCATGTGAATAAAGATGATGTTTGTTGTCGGGAAAGCCTTGGACATGACATAAAGGCGTGGACTGTTGACGTTACACATTTTGCATTCAGCAGAAGCTCTGAACTCCAATCAAATCATGAAAGTTCAATTCCATAAGGCATATTGAAAATTTCCAGTTGGACTGGGAACAAATTCGTCTTCACGAAAGCAGTGTCGTAACTTTAGTGGCATATCTGCAAACAATATATATATATATATATATATATATATATATATATATATATATATATATATATATATATATATATATATATATATATATAAAACCTTGACTGTGACTTTTATGTTTATTACACTTAAGTACGTAATAATTTTGAAAAAAATTATAGTACAAAGTTGGAAACATAAGGGGAAAATGAAGTTATTTCCGTTCATTATAAGCTCGGGTAGAAAACCAAAACAGACATTTTGTTTGTTGGAGAGCTTGGAACGGGAATAACGTTAGTCATGATGCTGCTACTGCTTCTGCTGCTGATCACGATGATGATGATGACTTTTATTATTATTATTATTATTATTATTATTATTATTATTATTATTATTATTATTATTATTATTATTAATAACACCATTGTAACTGTAAGGAGAAATGTCATCTGAGCCGCTAAGACACATGTCGATAGAAAGGCTATGGATGCCAGCAAAGAAAATGTTTGAATTGAACTGAATGGTGAAGAGGTAATCCTTGATCTTCAGTTAAAATGACTTATCAATGATGATGTGAATTTGTATATGACGGAGAAAGGCGTCATAAAACGGATGAAAATATCAAAACATGACGATGAGGTAAGTTAAAGAGAGAGAGAGAGAGAGAGAGAGAGAGAGAGAGAGAGAGAGAGAGAGAGAGAAAGAGAGTGTTATCTTAATCTACTCTTTATTAACAATTCATCGAAAGGATGCAAAACTACAACTGGTTAATCATAAGAAAATGTCGCGGTTCGATTTACACAACGAAAGTTTCACTAATTATGTTCATAAGAACATGATTTATATTACGTAAGTAACATATATAAGTGCATTGATAATACGTGCTATTTTGTTTGAGCACTGTATCTAGTTACATTTGTGTTAATACCTCTCCATTGATTGTTCTGCGGTAAAGACATAGGCAAATTCCATGATGACTTTGGAAACACACAAAGCGATTTCAACACATTCACTTGTTTCTACTTGACTGGTTTGATGTGTTTGATCTGGCTGAAGTTAATTTCGCATGTCACTTCTCAAAGTTGTCCAGAATATGCACCGAGGACGAATCCAAGTAGGAGGTCATCAAGATTGAATAAGTTGCGATACAGAATGTCAGCGGCAAAGATAAGCAGCTTTTAAACCTGTTTATATGGATTTAGTGCGTACAATCGTGATGCAAAGTGCACCAAAGTCATCTGAACATGATCCAATTAAAATATCACTGGTACTTAAGTGCTTATATCCAGTGTTGCCTTCACTAACTGATGGGATAGACACCTCTCTCTCATCCTAGGAAAATCTCATTTTTCAAAATTGACATTGTAAAGCTTCTTCTGAAGACACCAACACTAGACAATTACGATTTATGATTTCGCATTCATGATACATCCTTACTGTGGTTTAATTCTTTCTCTTTCAACATGGCACAAGGCGTTTTCGCAATTGAAATACACCCCAGCCCTGCTGATATATGTTGTGTTGTACCACAGGGGTTAATTTTTGGACTTGGCCTCTTCATTATATACACTCGGCCGCTCTCAAGTGTCACAAATCATCATCCAGTGTCTCACCATTTGGCAACTTAATATACAAATACAGTCATCCAATTATAATTGAATCTACCATCTAAGATGTAGAGAGGTCCATTTTCATGTAAAATCAAGGATGACATGTATCAAGCTGCCGATTAATGATGATAAACTTCAAGCCATTCGTATCACAGCACAAAGACTTTCTCATTCACTTCCTTCAGCTGAAACATATCAGCACTATCAACATTAAATTCTCCATAAGTACGAAACCTATGAGTTTATCGGTACAGTTCGCTCACATTGCACCAAAATGTCATGCACATATGCAGTACTGCATATATGGAGCTAAGACGCTCCATTCGCAAATATATTTCAGTTGATGACACTAAAACACTTGTGTTTTCATTAGTCCTTTAAAGACTGGAATATTATAACTCAATTCTGTCTGGTTCGTGAAAATATCTACTCCAGGAACATCAAACCATAGTTGCTCAGATCATCCTTGGAGTACAAAGATCAAAGCACACCTCCCCGCGTACCCTACACTGGATATTCATTTGATCCAATAAAAAGCACGAAATATGTTCTTTGTGGTACGTTTCACTGGCGGACTCCAATCCAACATACCTATCCGACAACACCCATGTGTATACACCAGTAATATGCTTCAGCTCCTATTATGGCAATCGCATACTCATTATTTCCGCTATGTAAACGAAGTCACATGGACACCATTCGTTTGCAACCAGTGCTCTACAACGTGGAACAAATTGCCTGCTGGACTTTGACTCAAATAAACAATAGGCACATTCAAGAGTGCTTTTAACTCTCACCTATTTCGACTGCAAGAGCAATCTTAAAGACCTAATGCTGTTTCCTAGTTTAAATATTTTCAGCATGTTTCTCTGTGTTTTTTTTTAAATGTTATATGTGTTGTCTAAATTTCCAAAGCGCTTAGAGCTTCTAAAGAATAGGCGCTATACAAAGCCCTCATTATTATTATTATTATTATTATTATTATTATTATTATTATTATTATTATTACATTCTAGATCAATGGGGTACCATTTAAAAAATGTAATTTGTTGGTAATCTGTGTACAGACTGTTTCATGTTGTTGTTGGAAGCCAATAATTTAATACCATCTTCATCCACTGATCCGCAAGGAAATGGTGACCTTCAGAAATCATAAGATCAAGCTCTGCTTGAGACGTGAAGCTGATATATATATATATATATATATATATATATATATATATATATATATATATATATATATCTTCCTAATTCACTGTTGATATGTGACTGTTTTACTGTGGAAGAAATAGTAATTTCATAGACAGTAATACGTGTAATGTTGATAAATGGACCATTGTCCTAAACGTATCATATGAGATTACGTCTAAGTTTAATTGAATTTCATATGCATTGTCTCCTGACCATACATTGCAACTCTCTGACTTAGCTTTGGATAGCCATTTTGATTCAGTTGAAGGCTGTTCTAAGATGATGAAATATAGACATCTCTGACCAACCAGAAGTTTTTCGCTTATTACTTTCATTTTATCGGCACTATTCCCAGCAGGCCAATCTTGATGGTTATGTATAGTTAGGGCAAAAGGGGTTACGGATTTAGCATATAATATTGAGTCTCTCTATGGTACCCAGTTTTCCTCTACATGTTTGGAATTGACATCAACTGCTATTAGTTCGTTGTAGTTTATTATGCTATTAGCACGACCTCAATAGGAGGAGTTCATTGTTGTTGAATTAGCCAAAAGCATGTCCGCACATGCTGCTTGGCAAATCTGCTGATCTGCCCTAACACTAGCATTGTCGATATCACCTGTAACTACGCTGATACTCTTCGGGAGAGATGAACATAGCTGATCACCTACCGATCCACTGGAAAGAACTTTCTACGGGAATCAATACGTTTGTTTCCATAATTAGTATCTCAAACTCAAACTGAATGTAGAGTATCTGTATACGAGGATCAAGAACGCAAACATACCTTGACTTACCGACTGACTGATTTGTTTGTTTATTTGTATACAGATAAATCACATAACCGTCAATGGAACTACTACAAATATTCCGAAAATGTTAACACAAGATGTATACAATGGTTATGAGAATCCCTGATGCTGGAGAGAAATGTAAGCTAATTAGAACTGCCAACTCCCTGCGATAGTAGCTACATTCGTCATTACTAAATTATTGGAAAAGTTAAGGAAACATTGCCTGGAAGATTGTGTAATATCCGCGGACACATCAGCTTTGTCTCTTGCACCGCATAGCCCGCCCGTTAGTCTTTGTTCATTATGTTTCAGGTTAGTTTCTAATCTAATATAAGAGGCGGTTTGTGCGCTGGAGGGTCCTGATTTATTTCTGAATTTACGTGTGCATTTGATATTGCATTTAACATTTACGGTGTAAGTAGGACAACCATTGATCTAAATCATTACAATGCAACATGTGTTAAGGTTCTAATAACAAGAACGTAACAGTAAAAAACAATCCTCACTAATAATATACAATTTAAATTGACAGACCATAAGGAGTCTGCAAGGGTGCATATTTGATATCAGATAAATTCTAATAATGTAAATAATACGTAACTGATAATATTTGTTCTGATAGTTTACTGACGTTTTTTTAAATGAGACGTTTAAGATTAAAATTGAATATCTAAATACTTTGAATCAGTACACTTGCAAACGTTACATCGGTGATTTTGAAACCTGACAGATAATTTATATTCAGTGTACATGACATCTATGGTATTTTTTTGTATGACGAAATTTTTTGTACGCAGATTAAGGTTTTGTTTTACACATTTCAGTCAATACAAGTTACTATACTTGTGATTTATTATCCGGTTGGCATGAATAAGAAAGTGCAATCATTTTAAGTGTTGTATTTCGTAGAATATTTGCTATTGATTCATCTATTGTACCTCGAGAACAGCTTAAGTAAGGTCCAGGTCTGTCGTCGCATAATGCGTTGATTGGTCAGAGTTCGTTATCTTACCGATCTTCTTTTTATACATGGAACAGGGAATCACCAAGAACAAAAAAATCATTGGAAGATATATGATATAGTAATATTGGCAGGCCACAGTAAATGTCGTTCCTAATGTAGACAGACGTAACCCAAGCATACACAACGCAATTTAACTCACATTTGTGCTGATTCATGTCTGTGAATGTTATTAAATGATATCTTTCTTTTCTGCATTACATAAAAGAAATGCGATACATTTGTCCATTTAAGGGCCGGAAATCAATTATTGTTAGATTGATTACATCGCGGTTTCATCTTGCGGGTGTGCGGTTACTATCAGGGAATGAAGACCAAAGAAGCAGTGATTGTGAAATGCAAGCGATATATCATTTCCAAATTATTGAAATCTTTTCTCAAACCATTTTCGTAGTCTTTAAAGACAAAATGGTCCATGACCCGGTCTCGTTAAGTTTGGTTATGTTTTCATTTCGTTGTTTGTCATCACATGGTAGGCTATGTATAGTTTGCAGGAGCAGGTGGGTGTGGGTGGGTGGTTGGGTAGGTAGGTTCTCAAAGAAAACATTTACGGCTCTTTTCAGATCTGATCAGCTTTATTGTGAGTACGCGCCATATGATTTATACTTATGTTTCTTTTTACTATATATTCTCCTGCTTGAAATGCCATGATATGTTTGCTTTTAGGTTGGCACGTTTACATTAAACGGCAAAATATATCGGCTTGAGACGACTGACAGCCTCCAGGAAGCAACACACTTCGTGACAGAAATACATGGAGATGAAAGAGACTTTAACATACATGAAAATGAACAACCGATAGCTGGTAGTCTAATCAATACGTGTATTCTAGTTATTTATTCAATCAGATGGCATACCTACACATAAACACCATGATAGTGTTATTATGTCAAAAATGCGATACAAATATAAAAAGTACCTTGTCTTTATCTTTATGTTTATATCATTTTCTCCCTTTCGTCTTGTTGTTGAATTTTGCTTCGTGTGTAATGCTGCATTCAACATTAATGAACATATTAAAATTTATGTCAACATGTAAATAACATATTTCATAGACTCTGCAATATGTTATTTCACATGTTGACATAAATTCTAATATATTATGCAATGTTGAATGTAGAGTATCTTCTAATTAAATTGTTATGCCGTATGGCTTTTATCTTCTAAAATTTAAATTGCAAACTGATATGACCGTTTGCAACAACGTTCATGTAATTCGTTCACCCTAATGACGGCGTATCTTTGAAATAAATATCTTAGCAAATATATACATTGACGTTACATATTTGATACGGCATCCATATCCTTGACATTCCATAATTTTATATTACATCGATATCCTTGACATTCCAGGCATAATTTTATATTACATCCATATCTTTGACGTTCCAATGCTAATATGGCTTTCATATCCTTGACGTTCCATGTTTGATATGGATTTCATATCCTTGATGTTCCTTTTTTGATATGGCTTTCATATCCTTGACGTTCCATGTTTGATATGTCTTTCATATCCTTGACGTTCCTTCTTTGATATGGCTTTCATATCCTTGACGTTCCATGTTTAATATGGATTTCATATCCTTGATGTTCCTTCTTTGATATGGCTTTCATATTCTTGACGTTCCTTCTTTGATATGTCTTTCATATCCTTGACGTTCCATGTTTGATATGTCTTTCATATCCTTGACGTTCCTTCTTTGATATGGCTTTCATATCCTTGACGTTCCATGTTTGATATGGCTTTCATATCCTTGACGTTCCATGTTTGATATGGCTTTCATATCCTTGACGTTCCTTCTTTGATATGGCTTTCATATCCTTGACGTTCATTCTTTGATACGGCTTTCATATCCTTGACGTTCATTCTTTGATATGGCTTTCATATCCTTGACGTTCCTTCTTTGATATGGCTTTCATATCCTTGACGTTCCATGTTTAATATGGCTTCCATATCCTTGACGTTCCATCTTCGATATTACATCCATATCCTATCTTTGACGTTCCATCTGACATTGCAGTCATATCCTTTACGTTCCCACTTTGAGATGGCATCCATATCATTGACGTTCCATCTTTGATATGGCATTATGCTATAACTTAATCCATCTAGCTGGTCATGTTTAGTAGGGCTACAAGACAGTTATACGGCTAGGGCTATCACAGCCGTCCAATAACACATGCGATATATGAATTAAGTAGGCGTATGACACACGTTTAAAAGAAGGTTTAATTTAGAAGTTTCCTATGGTGGTCAGAAACGCCTAAAACGAAACAATATGTGGAAATCCTATAGTTTATTAGAGATGTCTAAGAAAACATGACTTTAATGTTTATAAGGATTTTTAGAGAAAATTAAGACAATACACCAATACAAAATTGTAATTAGTAACATTAGTTGGAGCACCATTATGTTTTAAATAATGTTGATATTATTATTATTCAGAATATCCTCAGTCCCCGGGTCTAAATATTGCTGCCATAACTGGACATGTCGGTTTAAACGAAACCCATAGAAGACTGAAACGGATGATACCAGCAGGTGTAGACATCATTGAAATATTTATATTCGCAGATAACACGATTTATCAAAGTTATTTTAATAAATCTACCTTCAATACTAGAGTCGAAATTATTAGGAAAGATAGATAGTTGGGTCATATATTCTAGGTTGAGATGAATATATATAGTCTTGAATATTGCATCTAATGCTGCTATACTAAAAACTGAACAAAGAAATTAAAGAATCGAGACGATGATGTTTATGATAATATCCCATTCACAACTAATGGTGTTTGCATGTTCGTTTTTTTATTTATGGGGTTTTTGTGCAATTTATTTGACCTTGTCTTTATAATAGATACAATTCAAATAAACATCATAATATGAAACATATTTACATTTGTTCGACGCAGTTTTGGCGACAATGATAAATCCTATTGTATGAAATGGTCTTCTAAGGACAGATGAGATTTACCGTTAGGCAGCTACTTTCTTTGTAGTACATGGAGATATTTCAACCAGTTCACCCTTTTGTGCGTTTATCGACACAGTGAAAGATTTGTTTAAAAATTTGAACTTTGGTTATATTATAGGTATTGTTTTAAGCAGGATGGATGTTAGTGACAAGGGGAAATCTAGAGTTATACATTTATGTAGTGAAGATTACTTTTTCTTTTAAAGTCGCGATTTCTTCTTGTAAGGAAGCAACACAGCGTCAATTTTAATGGCACGTTAGAATCAGTTGCATAGTGGTGAGAGCGTCTGCCGCGGAAGCGGGAGGTTGTGTGTTCGATCCCTGACTGAGTCATACCAAATACTTACAAAAATGGTACTAACAGCTACCTCGCTTGACGCTCAGCATTATGTAGTTAGTGTTAGGACTGGTCGGCCTGGTGTCCGGATAATGTGACTGGGTGGGACATGCTACATGTCTGAGGCATGATGCTCCAGTGATATACAACACTATAAACTGCCTCACTGTAGACATCGTATCGATATGACTGAAAAAATGTTAAAGCTACGTTAAAGAGCCGGATGTTATATACACAATACAGTCAGGGACACGACTTACTTTCACTAGATCAATATCACTCAATTTCGTGTTCGAAAACCAACACGTTTGGTCAATCTAACACATATTGTATCGAAAAAACAGATAGATAATATTACCGAATCATATATTATATCGACTCAACTGAATGTTACTGTTCATTGATACAACTTATTAGAGACAATCCATCATTAGCACATCATCATCATCATGATCGTCATCATCTGACCAGTTCCCTCCTCCACGTACCTCGATCATGTGCCCATGCTTGAGTACCCGCAAATTTTTTCTTTGTCCACACTGTGATGTTGTGAGTCTACTTTTGTCTGTCTACCGATTCTTCTGTCACCGTGGATGCTGCTGTGCAGTAATATTATGGATAGACTATTGGCTCTAGTGACATAGCCATACCAGTTCATCTTTTTGTATAGTGGTGAGGAGATTTTCAAAATGGCTGTCTGTGTGCACGATAGTGTACGCACTTCTTCATTTGTGATGTGGTCCATGTACGAGATGCGAAGGATGGTTCTGTAGCATCTCATTTCAAGTTCCTGGATTCGTTGTTGTAATTCTACTATCAGGGTCCAGGCCTCACATGAATACAAAACTATTAAGATGATTAGCGCTCTCAATTGTTTGATTTTAGTTTACAGACAGAAATTCGTGTCTCTCCAGATGGGCCGTATCTTTAATATAGCTGCCGTTATTTGTGCTGCTCGTTACGCCATTTCAGCTCTTGATCACTCTTTGATGATTATGGAACCAAGATATTTGAACTGGTCCACGGTGTCAAGTTTGTCACCTCTGACTTTAAACTTAGCTGAGATTTGTTTGCCACTATTTGTCATCAGCTTTGCTTTCTCAGCGCTTATCTCCAATTCAAATCTAGAAGATGTTTCATCAAGTTTCTTCACGAAGGTGGCAATAACGTATTTACTGCATGCCAGTCCATCAATGTCGTCTGCAAAGTGAAGACTGGTGATGTTACACTCTCCAATGCTGACTGTCCCACAGTGGTTTTCTAGGGCTTCGCTAATGATGCCCTCTATGTAGATGTTGAAAAGCGTGGGGGACAGGATAGAGACTTGACTTACTCCAGCTGTTGTCTTGATCCAGTACCTAACTGACCCTTGAGCATTTTCTGCACTGATAGCCTTGGCACACAGCGGCTAGATGGTACTGGTCAACGTTTGACCCATGTTGTACTTCTTCATTGTGGCCCACAATGGCTCATGTCACAATCTGTCAAAAGGCTTTGTGAAATCAATTAATACATGATAGATACATTGTTGATATTGTGAGTATTTGTTTCAGATAGAACCTTTAGATTGAATATGTATTTTGCTATGCTTCTTCCACTTCGGAACCCTGCCTGTTTTTCAGTGGTTATGTCTTCTGATTGTGGTTTCCATCTGTTCAAGATTATCTTCAGCATCACCTTACTAGCATAACTGATCAAACTGATAGTTCTTTATTTTTAGCACAGCTTGATATTGCCTTATTGTTTGTGTGTGTTATAATCAGTGACTGGGTCAACTATGTAGGCCATTCACCTGTCTGCACATTAGTGGAAAACACATTAGTGCCATATTTAAAAAAAATCCATCTATATATCTACTTAAAATTCAATGCTATGAAGACATTTTAACAACGACAACAATAAGCGAGAGTAGTTGTCGTTGACAGAATGGAACATTGTAAATCGACAACTTTGGCAATATTGCTACGTTCGTCATCAAAGTGATCTGATCTCATGCATTTTGGGTATTATTAATACGCTCATGGACTAATGTTACAACCTTGCCGGCGGTCGAAGCTGCTATAGCGTCCACCATTGAAGTCGAATGGTGCCGACCCGGCCCCAATCGCATCATACGAATGAAGTAAAACTGGTAATCTGCCTCGCTCAGCGCGAAGATGATATAGTTAAGACTGGTGGACATGGTGGCAGGATGGTGCAGGTGGATGGGACATGATGCTAGGTGTCTTTGGCGTGATTTTCCAATAGTAGACTATAAACTGTCAAACTGCAGATATTGCAGAGATGTGATGGACAATTAGTAAAATCTACGTTACAAATCCAAGTCACACATACAGACATACACACTAATTTGAAATTACCATATCATACATCCTATATTATCTAATTACTGAAAACAATTATGTTAGTACTGTACTTCAATTTTGCAGAGTTCCGCTGATGCACCATGGTCAGCTCGAGCGATAGATGTATTTAAGACCGTAAATTCATCAAAGGCCCTGGGCATATTTTCAGCATGGCAAAAAACATTTCGCATTTCTAATAACCTTCGGTATAATCTCGCCTTGGCAGTCACAGGGTGAGAGTCTACGTAATTACACACACTTCGAAATAAATCAGAGCAAGTAATTATTATACTGCGACAGAAGTCAAATGTTACTGGAAACAGCGCGCCTGTAAGGTGAACTAGAAAATGTCAACGGGAGTAATAATAGGCCTGCAGGAGAGTTGTAGAGAGTGTAATATATTAATTCACGTTTGCGATGTCGAGATTGCAATGAGAGTTTGGCTGAACGTAAGACATGACTGACAAATCGGTCGTGAGCAAACGAGAACGAACTGGAGAATGTGAGCAGGTAATGGCGATATTAAAGGGCCCAACATGAATAATTAGTTGGTGTCTTGAAACGAATTAATATATAATTCAGACAATTACAATTGAAACGAATTAATATATAATTCAGACAATTACATGTAAGTAAAGATCTTAGAGAAAAATGTTCAACTGAGTTCAAAATTAAATTTAAGTGCATTTAAATACATTTTGTTCACTTTGTAACATTTAAGTTGTATGTTGTATCTATATATTATTTGAGAGGGAGAAACCTTTGTTCAGTGGGAAAAGTAAAATGATCATTGAATTATATTTGAATAACTAAATAATTTTGGCGGGCTAGTACGTTTAGCTTAATATATATATATATAGTTTGGGAGTATTTCCATCTCTGTATGTATGTCTGTCTGTCTCTCTGTATCTGTCTCGCTCTGACTAGCCGACCGCTCTGGTGGCCTAGTGATTAAATCGTTCACCGTGGACGCGGTTGGTCGTGCGTTGTTCCCCGCCCGAGTCATACCAACGACAATACTACCGGTTGCTTCGCTTGGCGCTCTGCATTAAGAGGTTAGTGTTAGGACTGGTTGGCTTGGTGTCCGGATAATGTGACCGGGTGGGACATCATACTACATGTCTGCAGCATGATTTCACAGTGCTAGAAAACCACTATAGTCTGCCACACTGCAGACATCATAGCGATATGGCTGAGAAAGTGTTAGACATTTTTAAAGCTACGTCAAAATTCCAAATCACACGCACACACACACACACACACCGAAGCCTTACTCGCCACTTCTTGACCAATGAAATTACTATACTAACCTGACTATCTAACGTTTACTCTTGAGCAATTTTAGTTGCCTTGTAACAAATGCAACGTTTAAAAATGTATGTACCATACACCACCAACAAACGTTTCAAAAACAGTAAATACAGAATTTGTTAAGGTACCACATATTGCAAAGTCACCGCTGGATTTGAGGTCGCAGTTATTGTGTGGTAAAATATTGCATAGGATAGTAACGTTTCTAATACATTTGACTGAACATTTATTCTTAAATATTTATAACATCCTATTAGGTAACATTCATATGAAACAACCCATGCACGATCGCCTGGTCCGTCAAGTAGTTCCTATGCCAATCTCGCGAGGTGGAACTGCTGTCATCACAAATAATTCCATGACACAATGTATTCATTACAACACAACCTTCAATTTCTGCCACACATAGTTTAAACTAGTCCATACAACACTCACACTGGAACAAAGGTCAGTCCATATTGTCTGTCTCTACCACTCTCCTTATAGTAGAAAATACACGCTAACTGAATCCTGTTTTTAGAAGTTTCCGAATCTTCTGCAGTATGTAAATTCGACAGATGGCAACCTGATTATTCTTTGAGATTTCACGTTTCATTTTGACTGTCTTGGAAGCCCATTCACGTCAAAACTTAGATTCCATTCATGGTTTCAACCTTAAACAGTCAGTTAACCAGCCCACCCATAAACATGGTCACATTTTATACTGGATTCTTCATGGACCTGATGATAATATTATGCAATCCACCATTGTACCCCACGAACTTGCTTAGATCATCTCTGTATTATATGCAATCTCGACGTATCAGTCCCTCACCATCCACCTTTATTTGCTACTAAGATAAACCTCCATATCATAAATATAACCAAAGTAATGCATGACATCCAAGAAAACCTAATAACTTTCTAACCAACTGTAGTAGAACAATTCGATAACTGTCTGCATTCATTGCTTGTAAAATATCCCCCAGCCACCAAGTGCAGTATATCAATTCAAATATGTTATATGTAGTATAACAGTGTTATGGACCTGCGTCGCACTCCTTAAAAGACATCGCCGTAAATCAGAGAGGGTTTGGCTTTCCACTAGACTCACTATTTATAAACAAATATATGAAACCACTATGACGAACGTCAAATATTTGTCCAAAATTTCTTCCGTGACAAAGTACAAAACATTAGAGATACACTTGTCAACACAATTTTAATTGACTCGATGACACCATATAGTTACATACACAATGCAGCGAAGCAGCAGAGAGGGTGAACAGACCAACTTTTCTAGGCGTCAATTTAGTAAACTAAGGCTTCCTTGAAAATACTTTTTCAGGCGTCAATTTAGTAAACTAAGGCTTCCTTGAAAATACTTAATTAATTTTTAATAATAATTTGAGTAAAGAATGAAAAAAAAAGACGCCATTTAGTTGACGTTCACAATCTCGGCTGCTAATGCGCTAACTAAATATTTGATCAAGTCCTACACGATATCTTGTCCGAGGGTCTGATAAATTTATCGTCACAAATCCATGTGGGATTGACTGAGCGTGGCTAAAGAAATTTCTAAATTGATTATGATCCATATCGCCACCGCACCAAGTTTGCCAAATATTTCTAAGAGTATGAGTATCAACTCCGTTAAACACACATAACAAATTGCAATTATCTCTGATCACTTTTGGTATTTGAGTGTACCGTTGAGTTACATATATCACGTCGGTGTTTTTATGTCTGCCTCTGGAAAATATTCTAGCAGGATTTTTTTGATTATCTAGCATGATATCATCATATACAACTAAATTGTTAATACTTCCATCAATATCATCAATGTTAGGTGCCTCTTCAATATCGGTTATAAACTCAATAACACCATCGCCGTTAATTTCTCGCGCGGCATCATTAAAATCCTTTAATACTTCATAACATCGCTGATCATCTACACTCGGAGCAATCATGTACAGCTTATCCCACTTCATCCATCTCGTTATCAAATTAAGTAGTAATTGTGTCTTGCCGCATCCAGATGGTCCGATGATAATCGCGCGAATAGAATTTGGTAACATTGCTTGGTGTCTAGTAGGTTCTCGTCGTCTTGTAGCTGAATAATCAATTACATTCATGTTGTTATATATATAATTATGGATTTATATTGTGTGAAATGTAGGACACGTACTGGCACAAATGACTTGACGACGATTACAACGAAAAATAATCGATCAGCGCTTTCTGGTAAATGCGTACAATGTAGTACGAAAAAATTTAGATTTACTTCCCTTGGTCCAACCAAGGCTTTAAAAAAAAACGAGGAGGTGATATTGCAGCCAAGTTAGCAAAACTCCCAGGAACACCGTGGGCAAAGTATCCAGGAGAAAAGCACCTTCCAGGATATAGCTACTGTGGACCGGGAACACGATTAGATATCAGACTTGATGATCAAAATCAGCCCCGACCCGGCGAGTATCCAATAAACGCTATTGATAAGGCGTGTCATGCTCATGATGTCGCTTATAAAAGCAGCAATCTGCAAAATAGACATCTCGCAGATGTAAAATTAATTCATGCGTTAAATGCTATTCCTGATAAATCCTTCAAAGAAAAATTGGCTTCGTGGTTGGTAAAATCTGCTATGAAGGGTAAATTGATGCTTGGAGCTGGATAATTAATAATATGGAATCTATTTACTATTCTCCGAGAGGATACTGGAGAGGTTACGCAGCAATTAATAAACTCGCTAGCGCATCAAAGGTGAAAAAAACTACAGCGGCAAACTGGTTATCTAAACAGGCAATATGGCAAATTTATCTACCAGCGCCTAAACAAATTAACTACTCGCATTTTGATGTGACAACGCCTAATGAAGTTCATCAAGCTGATATACTATTTCTGCCGCATGACAATGGTTACAAATATGCGTTAACGTTAGTTGATATTGCAAGTCGATACAAACAAGCAGAACCGTTAAGGACAAAATCATCTACTGAAGTAGCTTCTGCATTTGAGAGGATTTATCGACGAGGTCCTCTGCGCTGGCCAAATCTGTTACAAGTTGATCCTGGCAAGGAATTTCAAGGTGTTGTTACATCTACGATGAAACATCATAATGTCGCCATCAGACGAGGACACACTGCGCTACATCGCGATCAGGCAATTGTTGAACGGTTTAATAAAACCCTTGCTGAGCGGTTATTTGGATATCAATACGCGAAAGAATTCATCCAGGATAAACGATCCCGTGAATGGGTCAAGAGATTACCAGCTGTGATTACCGCAATCAATAATGAGATTACTAGAACAATTAATATGAAACCTGTCAACGCTATTAAGAAGGCGTCTATCAAAATGGAAATCCAAGGAATTTCACAAAAAGAACCAATTCTTGGTAGTAATGTCATTGTAAGGTACTTATATGAACCAGGAGAGCTTGAGGGTGGTAAAAAAAGAGCTACCGATCCTATTTGGAGTGTCACTACGCATAGGATATCCGGTATAACACGATCAACTGGTAGACCTCCAATCTATAGACTGGATTCAACTGCTCCTCAGCGAGGATTTACTCGACAACAACTACAAATGATCCCCGAGGATACTCAATTGCCACCGCGTGGTCTTAACTAGCGCCGTTGCGTCTATTACACTCAAGACAAGTCAACCTCACATTGTTTCTGACATGACCGAGATTGTTATCTTTTCTATCTACGGTGAATTGGCGAGGATCTTTATCCGACCAATTCCAATTCATTATACAATTACAACTCGCGCAGTGATTATTCTGTTGTTGCTTTAGTGTCTTAATTAATTCAGCATCAATGTCAAATTCTCTTTTATTTTTTTTATCCTGTTGTTTATAACCAGAGAGTTTTTTTCTGATTATATCGTCACTAATGATTTCATCATTAATGATTTCATCATCGAAAACAATTCTTCGAAGTTGATTTATCCGTCGTACTCTGGATACTGCGAGATAAACTAAATTTGACCACTCAATGCGATTATCTACTATCCAAAGAGTTGTATCGGATATAGTCAATCCCTGTGAAGAGTGTATTGTTGCTGCATAACCTAACGTCCATGGGGATTTATCAGAGTTCCCCAATGCATCTTCGACGACGCTGATATCAACCAACACAATATCATTTAATACTAAATTCTGCTTTTGTTGTTGTCCAGGAATGTCAACGTCGATATTCTGCTTTCGTGTATCCTTAGGTCTATAACAGAGTGGTACTGGAAGTGTTGCAAATTTACACTTATGCAATTCAAACAACTTCATCTGAAGTGCGTCTCTGACTATTTTTCTACTCGCGATTATTAAATCATTTGGCTTCCACATTTCCCAAAATTCCTTCATGGGAGTTTCAGAGATTATTTCACGCGCTATTTCACATTGGATTTTATCAGGTTGTAATCTAATTAGCGCTTTGAATTCTCGTAATTGTTCATCAAGTGATCTATGGTCTGTATTAATCTCTTCATAATAATCTACAAAACCCTTTAACCATTCATGTGGAGATCCACCAACAAATGGCTGCGGTTGACCGTGATCCCCGCACATGACAACTTTTGTGTTTTTTGTCAATAACCATGATAGAAATATCTGTAATACTGTCAACGATACAGTGCATATTTCATCCCAGATTATTATTTCAGGAATGAATTTATCGCCCATTCGATCAGGAGTCCATGTATCGCCTTTCCATCGAAAGAAGCTGTGATAGGTACAGGCTTTTACTCCACGCGCTATCATCTCTCTGGCGAGTCTGTGAGTTGGTGTTAACACAAGCATTGTTGACTGACGAAATAATTCTATTGCACGAGTTGTCTTTCCTGACCCTCCACAACCGTTTAAATAAACTGTCTTGTGTCTACAAATTGGATCGGATACGGGCGGTGCAGTAGAAATGCTAGCATTTTCAATTTCATAACAAATATATTTATCATCCATAGCAACGTCTGCGGATTTACAATACTCATGTAGTATTTCTTTTTTAAACCTCCAATTTCCCCACACTTCTTTAGGATCTGTGAATTTAGCTACATCTGATTTATATTTTTCATGTATATACATCGAATCAGTAGCTACTCTAACCGCGGTATTAGGAAATCTATTTATCATCGAAAATAGATTAATAATAGAATAGGCTAACATAGAACTTCTCAAATGTGTGTATTGACAACTTTTTCCATCACAGTAGGTAACAACCGTACCTAGTTTCTTACCATTTGATCGAAGGACATCATCTACCCAAACATTATTAGTTCCGCTCGCAGATTTGTAAGCTTCCTCATCTAATTCCCCTGATAGAAAAGCGTTCTTACGGGTTACAAATTTCCCTTTTTTTATTAAATCGGCTATGATAAAATTGTATTCTTCATCGTCTGTAATTAATCTCGAAGAGTATTTTGCATTGTCAAATCTTCCACCTTGAGTGAATTTACCGATTATTTTTCGTCCGAGATCTTTAGCCTCTCTATTCTTACCCTCGAATAGTTTTTTAGACCAATCTATGATATATTCTTCGCTGCAATCTTCCAATTGTTTTCGTTCTTCATTAATTATTTTTTCTAGATCGGGTTTTGGTAACCAAACATCTTTCTGAGCGTTATAACAAATAATCGCTTCACCAACAATTAACGATGTTAACATACCACTATCTAACATATATCTCAATAGCACTATTGGCATCCACGCTTTTTCATACATATGTCTACCGAGCCAAATATAACTACACGGATGTAACCCTATAGCGAGGTTAAATGATATCACACGAGCAAATCCGGTTAAATCAAAATCAGGCAAACAACCATTAATCGCAACACGAGTCATTTCATATGTGGGATGTCCAAATCGTTTGAAATACTCAGAGCATTCTCCATACCCGAGAAAACTTCCAGGATAACACGCGGATATATCAATTGAAATCATACCATCACGTGAGTATTTCGTATTCCACAATCCTCCATGACCAAATTCGACGCAACTCGACTTCACGTCCTCCAGAAAATTATTTCGTGTTGGACGCCATGAATTCTTTTCTCGTGCGAAGTGAGCTACTACTGATGTAATTGTAAAACTATCCGTAAGTAGTTTTTCTACAGTAGAAACGCTAGCGTTTTCCTCTGAAAATTCTTTAGCGATATTTTTCATTCTAGTATCTAATTCTTCAGTTCGATATAATTCACCATTTGGTTTTACAAACTGATCAAATCCTATTTCCGAATGATCATTACTACTGAGTAACCATACTGACACAGGGTCGTCTTTGGTTAACGCGTAAATAGCATCAAATAATTTCCTTTCATTAAAATGATATTCATTTTTTAAACCATCCGTAGAAAATTCTTTAGGGATATATCGAACAGTTCTTTCTCGTGGAAATATATTTACCGCGGGTGTCCACGCGTGTTTGTTATGATCAATAATTTCAATTGGAGCTCCTCGCGATTGATATTTCGGTTCGTATAATACTTCTCCGGTTATCGTTGCTACCGATATTGGAAATTTTAATAATGCTTCTAATTTAGCTATATCGGTAATCCTTGCTCCATGTTGATTCACTGTTAGTTCCCATTCGGTTATTTTTTTTCTTCGTAGATCAGTTAATTTGTTTCCTCGGAGGGAATTTGTAAAGTGTTCTATTACCCGTGTTGCTACACAATTTAATGACGACGACTCTTTCACAGGTGCTAGTTTTGCAATACTTGGCTTATCATTTAGCTGATATATTCCGTAAACAACTGCTGTTACAGGGTAAGATTTCTCATAGTATGGTCTATCAATTCCAGTTAGAATTCCTGGTTTGGAATCTCTACTCACAATAACAAATTTTTTATCCTTGAGGATTGGTTCAAATTTATCTCTGATAATCCATACACCTTCCTCTTCGATAATGAATTTTATTCTAAAAAAATACCTCTGCAGAGAATTGCTTTGCTTGAAATCCTTTGGATTTCCACCCTTGAATTTCTGGCCAATGTGTGAAAGTATCTCAGCTGCTCTTGTATCGTTCATAGTAGCATCAATTACGGGTACATTGACATCAATAATTCGAAATGTCGACCACGCATGAGATGCTCCATCACGCTTAAACTCATTAAAACAGTCGCTGATTTTACTCAGCAGTGGTTTGTCATCTACTAGACTTTTAGGTATATTAGAGATTCTATCGAGATTAAATCTAGCATTTTTCCAAGGCTTAATTTTCGATAATCTCTTGAATTCCTTCATATTATAATTAAAACAAGTATTTAAATAGAAAGTTTTTTATATAATGAATCATTGCAAATGGCTTATGATTGGATCAAAGACTCCATGTAACAAATCATGCAGAAATGAATTCTGTGGGTATCATATGCAGAGTGTTAGAAATGGTTCGGAGGGGCCTTTACCATGCTTGCATTGTGGGGTAGGTGTAAGAGGTAAGTCGCAGTTATGCATTAATTGCGGGGGTAAGCGTTATAGAGAGTTAAAACGTTATTATGACAAGCGAGTATTGAAGAAAAACGCTAGCGTTTCTGACTCTGACAACGTCATAAAAAACGCGGCTGACTATATAAAAAGATTTGCTAATGTTATAATTCAGCCAATTAACGAATTAGACAAATAGATATATTATATATAATGAGCCAAGAATTTCAAAGACATCCTGTTATTGAAAAATACGAAGCTTCTCGTGATGGTGTTGTTAGACATTGTAAAAATAAGAAGCCAATTGGGTGGGATAATGGTATGGGATATTTGATCTTTAGAGTTGGAAGGAAAATATATCTCAATCACCGTTTCGTTTATGAAGTTTATAATGGATCAATTAAGGATGGTTTTGTTATTGATCATATTGATGGTATTAGGACACATAATTCTTTGAATAATTTACGAGCTGTTACACAAAGTGAGAATACTGCATCTGGAAATACTGGTACTTGTAAATCAATTGGGAAGAGACCAGTAAAGTCAATTAATATTGACAACAAGGAGATGGTATTTCAATCAATGTCAGAAGCTGGTAAGTATTTCGATATTCACACCTCCTCGGTACAAAAAGTAGCAGATGGAATTTATAAGACCGCTTTTTCAAAGTATTTAAAAAACAAAATTCGGTTTGTTTATGTATAATTTGCATTGGAAATTACTTCGTGAAATTGTGAAAGAATTTCCATTGAAAATCTTCAATTTTGCAATTTCACATGGGAGATAACTCCGTTAGGTATAACGCGTGTGACAAATCATCAGCGACAGAGTTACGGATCTTAAACATGGAAACGCTAGCTTTCTAACATTGATTTTGATTGGTTAGTTTCGCTATTATGAATCTGAACAAAACACAATCAATTTTGTCTTTTTTCAAGTATTAACAGAACTGTTTCATATACACGTCGTATTTAAACATTTTTTTTAATGTCTATTTCAAGTATTATGCGTGTTTTCAACATTGTCAGTGATCGCTAATAAACAAACAAATAATTACAATCACTACACCTCTTTTATATCACCTCGTCGTAATGAGTGTATATATACAAATTCGTCTTTATTATAATTGGGCATTTAGCCGAAATTCAAGTGTAAACAAAACCACACCGTCACACGTGGTATGAACGTTATTATTGACATTCAAAACCAAAGTTTGATTTTGCGGTTTTGGTTTACACTTGAATGTAGAATAGCCCGCGTCACCCATTGTCATTGAAATCATTCACCTATAATCTATTGTTGTGCCGTCCTATATGTATATAACCGCCTACCCACTAGATCAGGGGTTGTAAGTGTAGTCGTCATTCATTGTCATTGTAAATATCATAATCACCTATAATCTATTGTTATGTGTTTGTCGGTTGTAACCGTTGAGCGCTGCTTGATGTATAAAACACCAAGGGGGTTCAAACGGTGAATGTGTAATTGTACCGTCCTATGTGTATAATACAACTGCCTACACACTAGATCAGGGGTTGTAAGTGTAGTCGTCATTCATTGTATATATAATCATAATCACCTATAATCGCATTAAGCTTCTGGGTATACTAAGATGTGATCAACACATTAGTGTATCCAGAATTCATTTTTAAAATACTTTGTATTTTCATACTTTGTATTTTTAATTCTAAAGAATTTTCATACTTTGTATTTTTAATTCTAAAGAATTTTCATATTTTGTATTTGAACAAATATATTTTTATATATAATATGAATCTTGAAAATCTCAAATCGATTATTATTGAAATCAACAAACTTAAGGATCAAAATATAAAACTATGTTCAGGTTTGGATTGTGATCAAATTATGACCGATTTCGAGGATATACAATTTGCAGAACAGACAGGAAAATATGTCCTATCTAAAAAATATTTTTTAATTAAGAATATCCAAAAGCTTATACGTGAGAGCTTAGTCAATACGGAAGATGTTAATGTCTTCGTACCATTATGTAGCATCGTTGAACGTGTACGAAAGCAATTAGGCTTAGAATATGAACAAAAAAGAATTATTAATTGTAAAGTGAGACAATTAAAAATACTAATGGAAAACTCTGAAGGTGATGAGCCCCACGCGTAGAGAGCCTCCTTTGTTTGTATAACCAGTACGGTATATAACATGTACATAACATGTTATACATGTTACCTGTGCAAACGAGGAAGTAAAATTATGTGTGTGACTCAGTACAATAACAAGGAAGTATTAAAATGCTTTGCATTTTTAGGTTAGTGATATTTTTTTTACTTAAAAATCTTTGATGAAATGCTTTGCAAAGAAATGCTTTGCAAAGAAATGCTTTGCATTTCTAATTTGACAATAGTAATACTCTTTCAATAATGGTAGGAGAATCATTAACAACGAGATTAGCTAGAGAAAGGCTTAGCGCTATCCGGAAAATATTACCCCTTCGTGAAAGTATACGTGAAAAACTTCAAAAACGCCAATCATTTCAGACGGATTTTACAGAGGATACAGAGCAACTCTTCAAACCTATTGTTAGTGCAACTGAGGGTGTGAAAACAGCAACTGAACGGGCGATATATGGAGATGTCCCTAAAGAGGGGGAACGAACAGAGAAGCCTCTTCTCCCTGTGTTGGAGAAAATAGCAAAACGGACTAAACAAACAAAAAAATCATTAAAAACACTTCCTGGTGATATAGTAACTACTGCAAGACGACAAGAAGAACTTCAGGAAGAAGTTGAACGATTAGGTGATATTGATATTTCCTCACCACCATCTGAACCACTTGAAGAAATTCAAGAAGAAGAAGAAACGAGAGCTGTTCCAAAAGGGGACTATCCTCCTGAAAAACTATTTACAAATGCTGCGTTAAATAAAATCAGAAATATCCCAACACTTGCTGGATTAGCTAAATTTACCAACGACAACGTTAAAAAACCGAAGAGAAATGAACTTTTAATAGACGACACGGCTAAAGATTTTGTAAAAGGTTCAGAAATTTGGGCAAATAAGGTGTTTTTAGCAAACCGCAAGGAAACTAGAATCACAAAAGAAATAAGTAGTGATTATAATCAGTTTCTAGCTATTGTAAAGGGAGTCACATCAGCACCACCAGTATACACAGCAGACCCAATCCCTGATGAAATACAAATAATGGCAGAGGCTGATTCTAAGAAGGGTGCAACTGGTACAACTAAAAAAAAGGGTAGTGGTTTAGTTGGTAAAAATCCTATGGATTTTCACGCTAGTGTAACCTGTCCTGGTAATATTCTTGGTGATATAGCACGATTAGAAGTACTCGTAGGAGGAAAACGAGCCGGGAATAACTCACCAGAAATAATTAATGAAGCCGCTGATATCTGTAGAAGATTATTTCAAGGTGGTATTATGAATATTGCAACATATCGAGATTTCATTGAGGAGTTAGTAGAAAATTCTCATGGTTATCATAGTGACTAATTAGATAAATAACAATTTGTAGAATCATTAGTGATTCTGTATATAGAATGATCATACACTACAACCATGATAAACCAACTAACGTCTACGTGGTAAACTCACGATTACCAAAATACCGAGCATACTATGGAGATGGTCTCGGTAATACTATAATGGGATTATTTTCAAGAATGGCTCCAAAAGTGGCTCCGCTAGCAAAACAATTATCGATGAAAGCGATTGATGTTATTCGAGATAAGGGGATTAATACTATTGGTGATCTTGCTGGGAAGGCGTTTTCAACTGCTAAGGATAAATTAACAGCGTTAGTTCGACGAAGAATTTCAAAACCTAGAAACACTAGTGTTTCTGTCGCAAATGTTTTACCATCTACCACGGTAATGCCTGCTAGTGTTAGTAAAATTATAAATAATGCGGTAGATGAAAAACTACAGTCCCTAGTGACTTCGTCACTTCAGGATAATATAACAGCAAATATGATAGCAGGAAGTGGTTTTAGAAATTCTAAGAATTTCGGAGGGGCTCGCCGTCGATAGAATCACTAGCATTTGAAATATTTATTTGGACAGGATTTCCAAATATTATAGTTATTGTAACGCTAGAAATGTTAGTATTAGAAATGCTAGCATTTCTGGTTCTAGAATCATTTATTTGAATAGGATTCTCAGTTTTTATGTTTATTTTTAAAATCTCAGAATCAGAATCAGAAATGCTAGCATTAGAATCACTTGTGATTCTAGAAACATTAATGTTTCCACTTACATTTTCAGATATTTTCATTATTTAAATACTCAACTAAATAATTAATTTAAAAATTCTTTAGAATTTGAAAAATATTTTGATTTAGACCATCGGATATATAATAAAAATGTTCAAACAGAACCCTGATGTTGCATTTGACATGGAAGCCCCAGTACTTAAAGATGATTCTGTACGTGATTATCAATTTTTTGCTTATCACGCAGTGCAACCTGATCTTCGTGGAAGAATCGAACTTCAAGTTCATGATACCAGTAAATACTTTTTACCTGCTGAAGCCTTTATTGAAGTCGAAGGTGAGCTTTTACAAGCGGATGATACACCATATGCAAATGACCCAACTATCAGAGTTGGTTTTGTCAATAATGGTATCATGGCATTATTTGAAAGTGCTAGATATCTCATTGATGGAAGAGAAATCGAATCTATTGAACGCGAGGTTGATGTAGCAACAACAATAATTGGGCTAGCAAGATATTCTGATGACTATACTAGATCAGCTGGTCCATCTATGATGTTTTCTAAGGATATTACTGATAACGCTGAACACGTCCAGTATTCTAGAGTAAAAGCAAGACGAGATGCTGCACTTGATCCAGCACCAGCCGGATATGTAAGACCAGCTGCTGATTTTGATGTCATAAATAATATTACTAATTATAACCTAGGATTTGCAACACGAGTAGCAACGTTGCAAGGAGAGCGTCGACGGTTTTCATGTGCTATTCCGCTCCATCACATATTTGGATTTTGTAGAAACGTCAGAAAAGTTATCTATGGAGTAAAACATACTGTAGCTCTAATGAGAAAAGGTACTGATAATGCTGCAATCTGGCACGGTGCTGGCGTTGCCGATGGTAAAGTCGTTTTATCAAAACTATCACTATGGATGCCAGTGTTGACTCCATCGTTAGCCGTTGAACCGAAGTTACTATCATTTATGGATCAAGGAGGAAAGAGATTATTAAGTTGGTTGTCAACATCTACAGATACTATGGATTCTAATATTGATGGTACACTTACATGGCATCTAGCATCAAAACAAGGTATTTCAGCCCCACGTCACATATTTGTTGCATTACAGAATACTGATCGATTAAATAGACAAGAACGTTCCCACATGATATTTGATCAAATTGGATGTAGTGAAGTCTCGCTGAGAATAAACGGACAGCAAGAACCATCCGAGGATGTACAACTTGATTATGGAAATAATCATATTGCACGAGTTTATCATCGGTTGTTGTCATATATGGGACGTGATCAAAATGTTGATACTGGATTGCAAATATCACAATTGGATTTTAGAAGTCTGTACCCGATTTATTACTTTTCACTAGAACATCTTGACTTGATGAGACAATCCGTCGTTGATATACACTTTCGAGCTCGTGTAATAAAACCTGGGGCTATCCTGAATTATAGAGCTGTTGCTGTTATTCTCAGTGATAAATCAAGGATACTCGAAGGTATTGGTGGACGAATGAGATTGGTAGATGCACCAGTTGAAAACTTATAAGTTTTCTAAATCTGTAGTTCGAAATGTGAAGCATTGAAAATCCTTTAGGATTTTGAAATTAGAATCAATCTATTTTGTATAATGTCGTATAGTAATATCAATGTCACATTGACACCTGGTCAAATAAAAAAATTACAATCTAAATCAGCTAAGCAATGTGGAACCACAATAACGCTGAAATTTAATCAGATGAATGGCGGAGGGAATAAACTATCGCTAACAAAAACTCAGGTTAATCATTTTAATAAAGCGTTGGAAGAAAAAAAGGGAGTTCAGGTTACTCTTTCTACAAACGCGATCCGTAACATGGAAAAGACTGGTGGTATATTCCCGTTGTTAGGGTTGATTCCAGGATTGATTGCCGCAGCGGCCCCAGCGGTGGCGAAGGCGGCAGCGTTAGGAGCCATTGGTACCGCAGCAGGAATGGCATTGAAAAAGGCAACTGGGAAGGGTTATAAAAAAAAAGGAAAGGGTCTAAGATTACCAGGAACCCCGAGTTCATGGTACAGCGGAAAGGGTCTTCGAATTCCAGGAACGATATAGTTCCGAAATCTTCGATTTTCAAACCGATAGTTCCAATGTCTAATTTTGATTTAATTGATGCTGCTAAAAAACTCAGGATAAAAAACTTCAGAGGTGTTTTTATGAGAGATCAATTACCGGCACAACCAAATAGTATTGAAACTGGGATTATCAATTTAGATAATATCTCTGGACCTGGAACACATTGGGTTGCGTATGCGATTGATCCTCGTGGGATTGTTTATTTCGATTCATATGGATTAGCGCCTCCGAAAGAATTTAACCGTTATGTAAATAAATTTCCAATAAAGACTTGGTATTCCACGTTACCAACGCAAACAATACTTGATCCACCAATATGCGGTAATGAAGTATTAAATGTACTTGATGCTATTTCACGAGAATCTTTGATGAAACCACCTCATATAGTAGTAAATGAGTATACTAGCGGGAAATGGATTAGAAATCCATAGGATTGAAAATCTTTGAAAATTCTACGAATTTAAACGATAAAAATATTTCTATAATAATGATTGATATTTGGGGACGACCTTTATCATCGCTGAAGAAACCTGATAGTGGAGTTGAAACAGTTGATAAGGATATTAAAAAACTAATCGAAGATGAAATAGCTGAAATATTAAACCTAGCAAATGTTGATCCTGGTGAAATAGTTGTATTTCAAGATCGTCAGGGTAAATTGAAAAGTAGTAATATCTCTCTTAATGATATTTTGGTTAAACAACGAGACGCAGCAGAGGATACTATCGCGTTATTTTCTGATGAGGGTAAACTCAAACCAGGTGTACTTGTTTCAACAATTACGGATAAATTAACAACAGTCGATAACACAGCGAATTTATTGAAATCGCTTAATGATAAGTATGACGACCATATAGTTGTATTTGATCAGTTTAGTGAAACACAAAGAAATACAATTGACCAGATTGATAAACCCATACTAGAATTTTTTGGAAATCCACCAGTAGCCACACCACCACTCACCACGATAAAAGATTCTTTGTTGGAACTAGCAACTCTTCAAACTGAATATGAAAAACACGTGAGACAATTTTCAATGTTTCGTAAAAACATCGTTGATAAATTTATTGTAACCCCGTTTGATAAAGTTGAAATAACTCTTCCTAATATTAAAAAATCCATCGATGAGCTTAAAACATTCAACAACGCAATAAAGGATGATGCAACGAGGATGATAAGTATTGTTGAAAAAACAAAAATTCCTCATGATAAATCTATCGTCAACAACGTAGTATACACGATTCAACACGGTTCATTTATGTGGACTCCCACAAATAACATTTTAAACATAACCGCAGCAGTCAAGGGTATTTATCGATTAACAATAGTATCACCGACTCAATTCAATATATCATCAAGTAGTTCATCTGGAGTCAATAATACGATATCAACGATCATCGACAAGGATACAACTGAACAATTCACGATAACGACTACAGATAGAAATCTAGCCAGGGTTTCAGTAACGTGGTACGTAGAATTCGTAGTGGATTTAAGTAAACAATTAAACTGAAAGGAAAATCCTTCGGATTTCGCAATTGAAAATGCTAGCGCTTTTAAAATAAAATGACTCCATCATCGAATCAGTATCGCTATGATCAAGTCAGAGAATTTCAAACTAAACTCAGTTCTCTCTGTGAGGAGTATCAAATAAAAATAAAAAAATACCAACGAAGAATAACCGCAGTTGATGTCACTGTGTATTCAGTGTCGGGAATAATCACCGCGGCTGGAATAATACTATCTTCGGTTACTATGATTGCTCCGGTTGTAGTACCAATAGTTATTTCTTCGATAGCTACAATTGCTGGTATATTAACTGGGATCACAAAAAAACTATCATCGTGTAGCCAGAGTAAACTACGTAATTATGTAATTAAATTTCACATTGCATCTGCCGGTTACTCACAACTATCCTCGTTGATATCATCATCACTCGATGACACAACAATATCAGATAGTGAATTTTCAACGATGGCGGAATTGTATAAAACAACAATGCTAAAATTAGAGAGAAATGATAATAATAATGACATCACCGCAAGAACTACTTCAACAAATAGTAGAGAATACAACACCGGTGAAAACAAGCACGATATCAGTAACCTCAACGCGTCCTGAATTCAGTGTGAATTTCCCGATTCCCGTTCCCGTGAGCGAGATCGCACTAGCAAAACTACGAGTGTATCATAGCTGGCCTAATATTAGATCGGTAGCATTTGGTGGTCAACAACCAAATAATTCCTTGGTGTTCGCGTGGAAAAATCGTGAAGATGGAACCCCAGACTGGAACGTTGTCTCATTACCAACTGGGTCATACCAAATCGAACAGATCAACGCTGAATTTCAACGTAGAATAAAATCTCTCACTGGAAAAGAATCAAAAATCGCTATAACGGTTCATGAACCAACATTATCATCTGCTATCGAGATTAATTCCCCTGGATATGTTGTAGATATTTATCAGAGTTCTATAAGATCAGTGTTAGGATGGCCTGAATTACCACCGGATAACTCGCGAGAAAATTTGAAGGATTTTCCACCTGAACCTAAAAAATCCGATTATATCACCAACAAAATAAAACCCGTCAATGAAGTCAAGAGTTATCAAGATTATACTCCCGGTAAGTTCTTAAATAAAAATATTTTTGAATCAATTTATGTTCCTCTCATCAACGGAAATTTCACAGCAATGAATAATGATTTTTCACTACTGCTAATATCTCTTAAATCCGGCTCTCTCACTAAAGACGAGTTTATCAGCATCGTAGAAACGGGTAATAAAATCATCTATGATATGAAAATATTTCACTCGATAATTATTCAAGAAGTATTAAATGAAGAGATATTACATGATAAGTTTGCGGATCTATACAATATTAATAAAACTGAGATTAAAGATTTTAAAATCCCTGGATATAACCCGGATAAACTAAAGAAACAACTTGACGATGCTATTGATATTGGGTTCAAAAGAATCCACGATAATTGGAAAAAATCGAAGAATCCTACAGCAAATATTCTGAAATTTAATAATGATCCAGAAGGCGGCGGTAGACATATTGCTCCGAACAATGTGAATATTTCAACGGTGATTGCGCTCAATTTAGTATGTGACGTTATCGAAGGAAATTATCAAATAAATCTCGAACAATCAAATCAAGCTCAGCAGGGGTATATTTTATACTCATTTGCACCAACGGCTCCTCCAGGATTTCTAATTATTGAAGACCCAACTAATCTAGTCTATATGCGATGTTATAATAATTTGTTAACGAGAATTAATTTCAAACTCACTGACCAATCTAATAATCTGATTGATTTACGAGGTGAGGTTTTACAAATTAGTTTGTTTGTGAAATCCTAAAAGGATTTTGAAGTGAACAAATTATTAGCGCATTAGCAGCCGAGATTGTGAACGTCAACTAAATGGCGTCTTTTTTTTTTTCATTCTTTACTCAAATTATTATTAAAAATTAATTAAGTATTTTCAAGGAAACCTCAGTTTACTAAATTGACGCCTGAAAAAGTATTTTCAAGGAAGCCTTAGTTTACTAAATTGACGCCTAGAAAAGTTGGTCTGTTCACCCTCTCTGCTGCTAGCGACAACTAATTTGGAGCATTTGAACATGTTTATATGGATTTAATAGGGACAATCGTGATGAAAAGTGCACAAAAGCCATGTGAACATAATCCAATTTCAACATCACTGCTTCTTGAGTGCTTAGACCCAATATGGCCTTCACTAAATGGTGTTATTAATCTCTCTCTCTCTCTCTCTCTCTCTCTCTCTCTCTCTCTCTCTCTCTCTCTCTCATCCGGGTAATTCCCATCATTTTTCAAAACTGCCATCGTAAAGCCTCTGCTGAAGAAACCCACACTTGACCATAGCGATTTAAACTACTACCGCCCCGTTTCTAATATCCTGTTCATATTAAACGTCTTAGAAAAGGTTGTTTCTAATGCAACTTGTATCTCTTTTGAATTCAGTCATTTTAGCAAGGTACAGTCTGCATATCACACTTGCCACAGTACTGAGATAACTCTCTTCTGAAAGTGTTTAATGGCATTCTCTCTGCTTTGGATAGCGGAAAGATTAATCCTCACCCTCCTTGATTTATCTGCAGCATTTGATACAATAGACCATGATATATTACTTCACCGTCTCCAGCATGTATTTGGCATTCAAAATACATCCGTACAGTGGTTCAAGTCCTACTTAGTCAATAAGACACAAATTATATCTGCCAATGGAATAAACTCCAGTCCAGTTGATCTATGTTGTGGTGTTCCACAGGGGTCTGTTGTTATTGTACTCTGACGACAGCCAAATATACAAGTCTAGCTACCGAACTGAAGTTGATGCTTCCATCCATGGAGTAGAGATGAGCATTTCTGATGTGAAATCATGGATGACATGTAACAAGCTGCAGACCAATGATAATGAAACTAAGGCCATTCTGATCATAAAACAAAGACGTTCTCATTCACATCCTTTACCTCCAACAATAACTAGCAGCAAAACCATCATTAATATCACAGTCAGTACGAAACCAAGGTGTTATTCTAAACAGTACTCTCACATTGCACCAACATTTTATGAACATATGCAAGGCTGCACATCTTGAGCTGATACGGATCAGTTCCATTTGCAAATATCGTTCAGTTGATGCCACTAAAACACTTGTGTGTTCATTATTACTTTCACGACTAGACTATTGTAACTTGATAATGTCTGGTTCGTCTCAATATCTACTCATAAATTTCAAAACACAGCTGCGCGGAATATCTTTTGAGTTCCACAATCTTAGCACACCTCACCCCTGATATGTACACTTCACTGGCTATCCATTTGATCTAGAATCGAACACAAAATATGTTCTCTGTGCCTCACCCAGGTACACACCAGCCAGATAGTTACGCTACTCTTCTGACAATCGTATACGCATTGTTCCCACTCTGATAACGAAGTCATATGGACACGTTTCATTTGCATACCAGTTCCTTGCAACGTGGAACGAATTGCCCATTGAAATTAGACACAAAGACACAATTATCCCTTTCAAGATTGTTCTTCAAACTCACCTTTTTCGACTGCAAGAAGAAACTCAATGACCTAATAATATATCTTACCTTAAATATTTTCAGCATTTATTATGTTTTCCAATTTCATGGTTTTTGTTTTTCTGTAGTCATATCGCTATAGATGTTGTAAAGCGCTTAGATCTGCTAAAGATTAGGCGCTATATAAAGTCCTCGTTATTATTATTATTATTATTATTATTATTATATGTCGCAGCGTAATTTAATTTCGTGTGTTCGTGCAATGTTGTTCTGTACATGTATATATTGACATATTATTGAATTTCCAGCAATACCAAAAAGAACAGGATGCACCAATTTCAATGTGCCGATTGTTGCCCCGTTGACTAAAGTATACGATATTGTCGTTGACGATGGATCCTCTGCGATATTTTATTTTGTTTTGTCATAAGCTTGACGATGATTTCTTCCAGCGATGTCAATTATTTCTTTGTTAATATCAACTTTATAAGAATTGCTTACTGATTTACATATGGTATTTACTCAACCTTATCGACTTTCTTCTATTCCACCTAGTCCAAATTATTATACATTTTTTGTTGCTGTAATTAATGGGGAAATATATCATTAGACAAACCCATTATTAGTACAAATATTTAAAAACAGTTAGTGATGAGTACTCGAACGATTTTTATTTTTCCTGCGGCATAAGACTTGTTATTGCATTAGTAGATTTATTACTTTCACGTTTTGTTGAACATTGTTAAATGACATTAAAGACATGTTTAATATGCGTTTAACCTTTAAATATAATATTAGATTGTACGCTTTATTAGCAAACCACGTCATATAAAGCTACCGTTTGTCCATAGTTCTTGATTATATCTTAAGATACTGGTAATTTGTACCAAAAAATATTGCTGCTTTTTATTTGAGTTCAGGATATGATTTTCCCCTTCAGAGGTGTTTTTCTGCGAGACCAGTTACCTTCCCGACCAAATAGCGTTGAAACCGGTATCATTAATCTCTGTAATTCTACCGGACCTGAAACTCACTGGACCGCATATGCGTTTGATTCACGTGGAATTATTTATTTCGATTCGTATGGGTTAGCACCGCCGAAAGAATTTCTAAAATATATCAGCCCTCGCCAAGTGAGAATATGGTATTCAACGCTACCGACACAGACAATAACTGACCCACCAATATGCGGCAGGGAAGTAATTGCTTTATCTGTATCAAACTCAAACAAACCACCTCATAAAGCTGTACACGTTTATACGAGTCGGCGTTGAAAATGGATGATTTATAAAAATAAAAAAAATGAATAATGGTATATATTTACGGGAGATCTATCCCGTGAGAGAATCCTGAAGAAATATCACGCGAGAGTGTGACAAAAATCATTAGCGACGAATCATCAGAATTGTAAAATATTGTAAATGTGGATCCAAACGAAATAGTTATATTTAAAGATAAACAGGGGCAATTAAAAACGAGTAATCTTTCATTGAAAGAATTAACGGAGTAACCGAAAATTCCATAGAGTTATTTGACTCCACCGGTACAGTTAAACCCAGAGTTCACTTTTCAACTGTACTTGATAATATTCTCGCACGAGTAGAACAATCTAGTGATACAATGACAGGCGAACTCAACATGAACTCGAACAAAATAACGACACTTGGTGATCTAACTTCTGTTAAGGACGAGGTACCAACAAATTATGTAGCTGTTGTGGATAATAAATTATCAACGCTGCGGGACGAATATGATGTTCATGTAGGCGCGCTTGAAAATCTCCTTAGAATTTCGAAAAAAAATGGAAGAAATAGCAGATAATTTTTCTGGTACTCCGCTGACTGTCCACATGAAACTTACTGATATAAAAAACAACAGCATCGATACGATTAAACAAACACAGGATATTATCGTTAGTTTTTTTCCTGCTATCGCTTCGCGGCATGATAAGATTCGCAAATATATTCTTTAATTGATCAAATGTATAAGTGAGTTCAGAAGTAATTGTTATATTCTTCTCGAACAACCAGGCTATTCGGTGTATCATACTGAAATAACTTTTTTTAAAAAAAATCTTAGTAAATAACCATAATCAGTCTAAAAATAATCATTCGAAACTGTTTTCCTATACTCTGGTTCCATTAAAAATTATTTCAGATCTGTAGTAAATTCATTCCTGACGAGGTCAGGTATTTGTAAAGGTGCCTGAGGTGGAACTTCAGATCACCCTAGCACTGTTATGATCGATGACTGATAAATATACCCAACATAGTCCTTCAAATTTATTTCTATCGCAGTTGACAAGGATAGTTCGTGAACCGTTCAGCTCTCACTTACCCTTTTCCTGTAACAGATTTTATTCTACGCTGGAATTAATCATTGATTCGCTCGATATCATAACTTCCATTTGATATTCCAATAACCATCCAAACGGGGGTTCCATCTGGTTTATTCTTTTTTTGCAAATACCAGTGAATTATTTGACTGTTGACTCACGAATGATTTTGACCGGATATTTGGCCAACTGTAGTATCCTCGTAATTGAGCAAGCGCAATTTTTTTCATTGGGAATATGCAGCCGTAGCGGTATTAATTTAATTATATACTCATTTTCTTTAATCTGACTACATGTATATAATTTTTTGCAATTATATAAGCAACACCAGCTGTTGTTGTCGCTGAAACACAAATTGTTAACACCGCAACTATTCATTAGCGGCGTTATGGTTCATAACAATAAACTATTCCTAGTAACAACAGATGAAACCGAATACACAATTATGTCAACTATGACAACGCACATACGATATGTTTAATTTTTATTGTGTACTTGTCAATGAGAGTTTTCAGTTTAGTTTGTAATTGTTGCACTTGAGTGTATGTATACAGTTGGGCGTTCATTTTATTATTGAGTTTAATCAATTGCAAATTATGTATACCGAGTGATTTATATTTATATATTCATTTATATGAATAAAATATGTTATTTTTCATCATTCTCTTAATAAAATTAGTATTGTAGTCTTTGTGAAATCGGACAATTCTCATTCTTTTTACTAGCAATTATCCTATCAGAATTAGAAAGTCTGTCGGTGTGCACGAATTCTAGTAGTAAATGCCCTATAAAAATTACGAAATCAGTCGGTGTGGACGATTTTAGTAGTAAATACCCTATCATAATTAGTAAATTATTCAGTGCGAACGACTTTTACTAGTAAAAAATATTCTGATGCAGAACATATCTACCTTGTTTTCGTTCCTCAAAACTCGCTTCTATTATCAGAAGTCGTTTCTATAACCTTTGTTAACTGTCTTACACGTGTATTAGTATTTTTTCTTGTTTCATATTGCTCTGGTTTTGATAATTCTGATCTCATTTTTCTGCTTAAAAATAGGTGCAAATTTCTTTAATTCTATATCATCCGCTAATCATTCGTAAATTGCTTGTTGTATTTGTTTAATAATTTTGTACTCGGATGGTAGAGTATATCAATTTTCGCATTTAAGTTCCTGCGAATATTCTAAATCAGAAAGAACGTTTTCATGATTTAGCTTATCCGATAGTTGTAATCCTTCATTTTGCAAATTTATAATAGCAGAAATTACATCATTAATATCATAAAAATATATATGGACTGCAAAATCACAACTCCGTTTTGTTGCCATCAGGGTTTAGAGATATGCATTTAATATTTTTAGGAATGTTGCATGTTAAATTTTACAATGTGTGAAACAAACTTATATATAAATAAATGCATATCCTGTAACAAAATATGGAAATAGTTGTCGTTTTTACTCTGTATATTCAAACCGAATTCTCTGTATATATTTCTTGGAAAAAACAGAATTTTATATTTCATCTGCAACACGCTGAAGTGAAGGTTGATAGATATAAAACTATTTGCTAGCTTCATTCATCTATTTAAATATTAATTCTTCGCCAGTCTCTCTATTTAAAGATTGAATAGGTCTCGCAAAAAAAGACTGGAAACTTTTTCTGCAAAACCGCATACAGTATTCTCACTTTGTATGATAGCTTGTAAATTGGATAATTTATTATCGGTTTTTATACCATTAATGTGATTTATCACTAGATTGTCTTTGATCACACCAACGAAACATTCGTATATGAAACGATGACATAGATATAATTTTTCGCAACTGTAAATCGGAGTAAACCATTATTATCGAGAATTCCCACTGGCCTTTTACACCGACAGTTTCTCATTACACCATCAGGAGATGATTCGTAGTTCTTGATCGTGGGATGTTTTACAAATTCTTGGCTGATTTATATATATATATATATATATATATATATATATATATATATATATATAATATTTATTTCCTTCAATCATTATTTGTCTATATTGTTACTTGATAATCTCGATATATAGTATTGACATGAATATGATGTAAAATGCAATCTCGTGTACAAAACAATATAACTCTTCAACTTCGACAGTTCATGTACAGCTTTGCTTTGGTTCTGATTAAGTTCTTTCGACTTGGATGAAATCTTGAATACAAAACAGTTTGAAGCGCCTCCAGGAGATGTTTAATTATCTTTCCTAAGACCCTCACACCTATATTTCGACTTCAATTTATTAGGTATAATTATAAAGTTGAACTATATTTTAGTCGCAACTTCTCATACACCGTAGCAACGCAGCACATCGACTCTGCCAAACCTGATCATCGAACGTATTTGCCGAGCTCAAATTTTACACATGGGCAAGTTACATATTTTAACCCTATTCAATAGAATACAGTTAGCACGGATTTAACTCTCAATATTGGAGTTGATATTAAAAACAATAATGAAACATTGTAATGTTTGAGCATTCAAAAAAATCATTATTGGAACGTGTTTAATTTGTGTTAATACATACTGCTACTGGTCGTGATTATCCATGGATTTTTATTCCTTGAAAAGGACCAATTAAAAAGTATCGTACAAAAGAAGATCCACTAATGAAAAGAGAGTATATTTGGTGACAAACATGTCTGTATAGTTATCAACTGCACACACTCTTCATCATGCTAATAGTACATTACATATCAGTTAAGCACATAATTACCATAATTACCATATGTGACTATGACAAAGTGGAAATAATCTTGTTTGTCGATTGACAAAACGATATTTTAATATACAATATAAACTCTACGTTATTCTGTAATTTGTATAATAAATGAACAATTTGAATCGGACATATTCGCCAAGGAATAATCACAGCAACAATACAAACTTATTTTATGAAACGGAAATATTTCCAAACATTTCCCACAATAGTTCTAATACGCTCCGATACAATTATTATGATATGTACCAATGTATTCCGATTCTATTCTTGGGTACCTTGTTCACACCTTTATGTGATAGGTTCCTTTTCATGCAGATTGTACAGACGTTGGTAAGTACATATATTGTCCAAATTACATTGTAAATCTCAGAATTGTCTGATCTAAGAAATTGATCAGGCTTTCAAATAGTACGTATTACAAGCATGGTATCAAGATGGAAGCATGGCATTACTAATTGCTTGCTTGGAAGGATTAAATAATGAGGGCAATTGCTGAAGATATTTTCAAAATGTTGTTTAGAACCGCTGTTTTAATGACGTGTTATTTGAGTGGCAATTAACTGCTAAACAGTACATGTGAATGCATATATATGACTGAATAAGAGGGAGACTCTCTGTCACAAATGAAGAGTTAATGTTTCAGTCATAGATGGAATAGAATGTTTTATTTTGATTACTGAAATGATGTAATTGAACCGTTCTACTTTCATAATTAAAGATGGCGATCAGGAAGAATTGTGAAAGAGCAAATAATGTTAACAGTAATGATGTACAGGAATTGCAACAAACATACACTAGGATTTACTTATGTCATAAACATGTTCATAATTACCTTGAACAGACATAGAATGTTTTCTTTAAACTAACTTAACGAGATTGGTTAAGAACACCTTTGACCAATTGCAAATGGAAATCTTGCCAAATTAGTTGTTTTATAATCAAAGCGAATATATTCTTTTTCTACAAGAAGACTTGGTTCAGTATTCATTTCGTGGTAAACTTGGTTGTTATTTCGTATATATATATATATATATATATATATATATATATATATATATATATATATATATATATATATATATATATATATATATATATATATATATATATATATATCTTTGAAAACTATTGGCGACATCAAGCAACATAACATTTACAACACATATTTATAAACCAAATTTGATTTCGGTGGCAAAATAGAGTTGACTCTTCCAACATTTTCTTGATATAGAGAATGCACTTTCATCAATTCCCATATGGATGTTATACAAACTCGTTTACAATGAGCCCACTTTGGGATTAAAGTTCAGTCGAGGATGTGACTGAAACGAGATTGATTTTGTAGGCATCACGACTCTTTTCAGATAAAGTTGTTGGAGTGTTCTTCAGCTAGTCATGAATGTGTCAAATACATCAAATGAAAATAGTGTTAGATTAGGAAGTAAATAAATTGTCATGTACAGATGAAATATAATAACAAAATAGAAGACACTTCATTTATCTTGTCTAAAAGAGGGTATATTAATATACTATCTTTGCAGGATGTGATCCTGATGCCTTCCTTTGCTTATACTGGAGGACATATTTCATTGCATTCAAAGAAAAAAATACATCTTTGAATCCTAATCAGGATACGAATCAAAACTAACTACGAGACGGCAGACGAACTCATCATGTATGTGTACAAGGATCTCGTTCCCGATGGCACATTTTATTTTAAGTTCTATGACAATCACAAGGCCATCCTTCAAATTACGATACGCCATATTCGTCAAAGAATTTATGAAATTATAAACAAAATTGGTTTTATAAATTTCGTATATGATAGAATGGAAATAATTATGTTCATGTATCATTTATAGTTGGCGAGAACTTTCGGTTTCATGATTGGATAATTGTAAATGATGGTAAACCTATAAATCGCCACAATGTGTTACCATAGGAACATTCATGTCATAGATGATATTGAAATTGAAATATTTAACTAGTGAGACCAACAAATTGTAACAATACAAATCGTTCCTTCTTCCCGATTTAAATATTTCCATAAACGCATATATTGTTTTATTATACATCAAACACGTCTTGCAAATTCCCAAACATTTAGAACAGCAAATCTTGATAAATGTTTCTTTACAAACGTGAAGAGATCTTTGTTTTATTTTATTGCGTTAGAACATTTCTGTCTGAAATGATATATATGGTACAGTTGAAACACATCTGACAGACCGCATAACATCTTTAAAACGTAAGACCTGATGATATGTATTCTTGCATTCAAACTGATTAATTTGTGTGACTTTCGCAGATGCTGCGCCCATATTATTATTGTCGCTAAATTACGTTCAGCGTATATTTCCAATCAACATTAATCCATGCCCGATGTCACTATCTTCTTTGGACACATGTGTTCTGGTTCTGGTACTACTACTACTACTACTACTACTACTACTACTACTACTACTAATAATAATAATAATAATAATAATAATAATGAGGACTTTGTATAGCGCGTAATCTTCCGAAGCTCTAAGCGATTTACACATGATATGACTACACTACAGAAAAACAACTAACAAAAACAATGAAATTGGAAAACATAAAAATATGCTGAACACATATAAGAAACAAAACACTATTAGGTCTCTAAGTTTGTCCCTGCAGTCGAAACAGGTGAGTTTTAAGAGCACCTTTAAAAAGGGACCACTGTGTCTTTGTGTCTAATTTCAACGGGCAATTCGTTCCACGTCGCCTGGCCCTGGTATGCAAAGGAACGTTGTCCATATGACTTTGTTTTCACCGTGGCAACAATGAGTATACGATTATCATAAGAAGAGCATAAGTATATAGCTGGTGTAAACATATGGGTGCGGCTGGATAGGTATGTTGCACTGGAGTCTGTCATTGAAACATAGCACAGATAACAAATATTGTGTTTGATTCTGTATCGAATCGATAGCCAGTGTAGGGTACAGAGCAGTGGTGAGGTGTGCTCTGATCGAGATACTCTAAAAATAATCCGTGCAGCTGTGTTTTGAACATTTTGAAGTTTATGGAGTAAATATTGTGACGAACCAGACAGAGTTACAATAGTCCAGTCTTGAAAGTACTAATGAACACACAAGTGTTTTAGTGGCATCAACTGAAAGATATTTACGAATGGAACTGATGCGTCTCAATTCAAGATATGCAACCTTGCATATGTTCATGACATGTTGGTGCCATGTGAGAGTACTGTCTAGAGTAACGCCTATGTTTCGTACTGACTGTGAGAATTTAATGTTGGTGTTGCTGATATTTATTGTCTGAGGTAAAGGATGTGAATGAGAAAGTCTTTGTGGTGTGATCAGAATAGCCTCAGTTTTATCATCATTCATCTGCAGCTTGTTACATGTCATGCATGATTTCACATCAGAAATGAACCTCTCTACTCCATGGATGGTAGCATCAACTTCAGTTGGGTGGCTAGACTTGTATGTTTGGATGTCATCAGCATACAATTGGTGCGACACTGGGTGATGATCTATGACACTTGAGAGCGGCTGAGTGTACAGAATGAAGAAACCGGTCCAAAAACAGATCCCTGTGGAACACCACAACATACGTCAACTGGGCTGGAGTGTATTCCATTTGCAGATATAGTTTGTGTCCTGTTGGCTAAGTAGGACTTGAACCACTGTAAGGCTATATTCTGAATGACAAATACATGCCGAAGACGATGAAGTAATATATCATGATCTATTGTGTGCAATGCTGCAGATAAATCCTGGAGAGTGAGGGCTGTAATCTTTCCAATGTCCAAAGCAGAGAAAATGTCATTAAATACTTTCAGAAGATTAGTTTCCGTACTGTGGCAAGGGCAATATGCAGACTGCGCATTGCTAAAAAAATCAGTTTGAATTCAAATGAGATAAAAGTTGGATTAGAACAACCTTTTCTAAGATTTTTTATATGAATGAGAGATTAGATACTTGACGGTAGTTCTTCAAATCGTTATGGTCAAGTGTTGGTTTCTTCAGCAGTGGCTTTAAGATGGCAGTTTTGAAAAATGATGCGAATTCCCCGGATTTGAGAGAGATATTAATAACATCAGTTAGTGAAGGAAATATTGGGTCTAAGCACTCAAGCAGAGGTGATGTCGGAATTGGATCAAGTTCAAGTGCACTTTTCATCACGATTGTCCATACTAAATCAATATAAATAGGTTCAAATGCTTCTAATGGTTGTCGCTGAAATTCTGCATCGTAACTGTATGGTGACGAGTCAATTGAAATTGTGCTGTCAAGCGAATCTCTAATGGTTTGTACTTTGTCACAGAATAAATTTGCAAATTATGCCGGAAGTTCTAGTGATGAGAAGGTTATTGGAAGTGGTGTACATTCGTTTCTTGACATTAGTTTGTTAGTTATCTCGAAGAGCTCTTCGCAGCTGCAACTCTCCGTGATCTAAGATTAGGCTAAATTGACTATGTTTGTGACGTTCTTCTAAACGGCTTCATAGATTTGTTTATGAATAGTGAGTCTGGTGGAAAACCAAAGCTTCTCTGCTTTTCGGCGATGTCCTTTAGCAGTTCGAAGCTGGTCCCTAACACTGCTATACCATTGAGAACACGTTTTTATTGATACTCTGCATTTGGTGGCTGGGGCTTGTTTTTCAAGCAATGAACGCAGGCAGTTATCAAGTTCTTCCGCTGTTGGATGTAAGAAAGTTGTTAGGTTTTCTTGGATGTCATGCATGAATTTGGTCCTATTTATCATACGGAGGTTTCTTTTAGTAGCAAATAGAGGTGGAGGGTTGGGGACTGATACGTCGAGATGTCATACAATGCAGAGGTGATCTGATGCAAGTTCGTGGGATACAAGGGTGGATTGCAGAATATTATCATCAGGTCTATAAAGAAACCAGTCTAAAATGTGACCAAGCTTATGGGTGGGTTGGTTAACTGACTGTTTAAGATTGAGAACAAGAAATGGAATCTAGGAGTTTTGACGTGTATGGTTTTCCAGGACAGTCAAAGTGAAAGTTAAAATCTCCAAGAATAATTAGGTTACCACCTATCGAATTTTCATACTCCAAAAGATCTGGAAACTGCTCCAAAAAGAGAGATTCAGTCAGCTTGTTTTTCCTCCTAGGAGGAGAGCGGTAGAGACAGAAAAAATGGACTGACCTTTGTTCCAGTGTGAGCGTTGTTTGGACTAGTTCAAACGATGTGTTGCATAAATTTAAGTTTGTGTTGTACTTAAGGCATTTGATCATGGAATTCTTTGTAATTACAGCAATTCCACCTCCACGAGAGTTTCAGGGTAACGACTTGATGGAGTAATCGCTGGGTGTTAAATCTGCACACTTATGTTCATCACCTGACGATTGTAACCATGATTTTGTCAGGAAGAAGATGCCGATTCTCTGGTCGTTGATAAAATTAACAATTTCTGTGCGCTTTTCCGGTGATCCTACTGCTTGAGCGTTGAATAATGCAGTACGTAGTGGTATTCCTGGGACAGTTGACACAACGGTTGACGATTTAGGAGGAATTTGAACCAGGTTATTAAAATTGACAGCAGAATTTTTAAATTGTTCGTAAAAAATGAAAAATGATTATTTTATTTACAAGTTATATATATATATATATATATATATATATATATATATATATATATATATATATATATATATATATATATATATATATATATATATATATATATATATATTCATCTTCTAAACTGTGTACTATTTATCAGAGATGTAATGGTTATACAATAGAAACGCAAGGAATGCAAATAGCACGCGTTTAGTTAGCTTTGTTACTGATATGTAGGATATTACAAGTGGAACCAATATTTGAACGTTAATAACTCAATCCATGTTTTGCTGATTGCATTTCTTTTTGCTGGGAGATATATTTAAAACGATTATTGTATGCTTCATAAATTTGTAGATAGACAAAATTAACAAAAAGACGAAATACTTAAAAAGACGTAAGATGTGAAATCCTGATTTAAAGAGCATTCAAAAGATTATATATATATATATATATATATATATATATATATATATATATATATATATATATATATATATACATATATACATAGATAGAGATAGATATATATTTATAGATAGATACATTGATGGACGGACGGACGGATGGATGAATGGACGGATGGACAGAGAGACAGACAGACAGACAGAGACATACAGACAGACGGGTAGATAGATAGATAGATAGATAGATAGATAGATAGATAGATAGATAGATAGATAGATAGATAGATAGATAGATAGATAGATAGATAGATACATAGATAGATAGATAGATAGAAAGAGAGATAGATAGATATGACAGTATCCTGTCGCATACAAAGCTGCTGATGTCTCGCTTTTTATGTTATTGGTTTGGAATTTTGATATTGATTAATTAAACATAGGTCAGATATTGGTTAAAAGCTATATGTAGACAACCATATTTTAACACATTCGGAACTGTGGTAGGTTTCAATCAAAATTAGGGATTCCTAGTCTGCATAACCAATCATGCTTAATAAATATGTAATACCCTGTACGTGTAATGAAGTGAAACAAAGGTTAATGGTACTAAATTCCATTAATAAATTAATAACATACGCAGACGCCATGTGTTCCATTGTCTTGTTGATATGATTACGTTTTTATTTTAAATAAAGGTCATACCAGCGTTGGTTCCCTTTAGAGCCTACACCAGTGTATGTATATTGTGATCAATATTCGTCCCATTTCTGTATAACGTCTAGGTCCTCAAAATTAATGATATTAAATCTCCACTGATATTTCGTTAAGAAATAAGATGAATAAGGTATGCATGTCATTACAGTATTGTTCATTGACTCCATTCAATCAAAGATTGCATTTGATTTGGCAAAAATAGTCCAAATATCATGTGAACCGCATTGCAGCAATCATAGGCGTTAGCAGCAGAGAGGGTAAAAAAAAAAATGTTTTTGCTGGAACGTCATTTTAAAAACTTAAGTTTCCAACGAAAATTGAAACAATAAGGTCAAACTCGCCAAACCGCAGCTGATAAGAGTTTATCTCTAATTGAGTTTGTTGACTTTGTTACTATGTCCTGCCGTCTTTACCAGTTTGTGCGTTTTCGTTCAGCTATATGATGTTTCATTGAGGTCGCGTCCTCTCTGTTGCTGCAGTAATATAAATGTATTATCCGACGATTTTAACAAGACCAACAAGATACCTCGACCTAGGATCCTGTAAATGTATTGTTATAAATCCGTGTAGGGTAGCTTGGGCACGTGAAAAGAAGTTTGTTTTTAACTGAATTTTAACCATATCTTCTGAATACCATGTCCGATGAATATTTCTTAGTGAATGCGTATCAACTTCATTAAATAAAGGTAACATATTACAGTTATCTCTGATCACTTCCGAAATTGTGTAAATCGCTGAGTTATATAAATGATATCAGTACTTGTATACATGCTTCGAGAAATTATTATTGATGGAGTGTATTGTCTGTCCAGCATAAAATCATGATATACTACAAGATTGTTAATAAATCCATCAAGTTTACCAACATTCAGCGTTTAATCAATATCGGTAATATAATTGATGATAAAATTACCTTCGTCATTTAATAGTTTTGCGTTCTTATCAAAATCTTTAAGAACATCGTAACATATCTGATGATCTACAGATGGTGCCACTAAATATAATGTATCACACTTGAGCCATCTCATTATATTAAGAAATAATTGTGTCTTTCCACTTTAAGACGGAATTGTTATCATCATTCTGATAGACGTTTGTAACGCTGGATGATGGTTAGTTGGTACTTGTTTTCGTATCGCTGATAAATCAATTACATCCATATTATAAATATATGGAATTATGTTGCTTACGTTGAAGAGTTAAAAGTTGAACCACTGATTTAGCCACGGTTACAACAAAAATATGGAAAATACCATATGGTGCAAATTACGCAATATGTGACAGAACAAAATGCTCGTTTCTTCCTTAAATTGAATATAAAGAGAGCGGTGATATTGCTAGATTAATGCCAAACATTCCAGACTTACCAAGGGTTAAATATCCAGGAGAAAAAACATCTTACTGGATATAATTATTGTGGTCCTTGAACCCAACTTGATATTGATCAAGCATGTCATGTCCATGCTGTAGCATATAAAATGAAGATTTACAACAATGATATATTGCAGATGTGAAGTTGATTCATTCATTAAAGTCTATAAAAAATAATAAATCTTTTAGAGAATCATTAGGTATTTGCTAGGAGCGGTAAAGGAACATTAGGGGATGGTAATTAATCAACCCATTATTATAAAATAATGGAATCGATTTATTATAGACCAAGAGGATATTATAGCGGAAGAGCAGCGATCACTAATCTCGCTGATGCCGCAAATGGTACACGTTATGTTCCTGCAAATTGGTTAGCTCGACACACAATATGGCAAGTCTATCTACCACCACCTAAATAATTTCAGTAAGAACATTTTGATGTCAATGTTCCTAATGAAGTTATTCAGGCGGATAGTGTGTTTTTACCACATGATACTAATACAAATGGTCGACGTCGATACACTTACAAATACGTGTTAACTGTCATTGACTTTAAAAATAGATATAGATGGCATGGTTCATTGTCGTAATCGGCCTCTGACAAATTTCTTAAGGCTAATGTGTGACATTAACATCTATTAATGTTTACCAATTAAATATGTGAATATATTTGTAAACTTGGTGGTTTGGGCTTGTGATGTTCTTGGAATTAATGTCAGGCATGTACACCTTCTATAGCTGCTCTGCCGTATGTTGCATATGAAATACCAATAGTCGGCTAGAAGATGAGCTAGCTTCCCAACGTAATAAACACGTGGGTTTTGGGGAAGCTGACCATTTCAAAAAGGGATTGGATGACAAATATTTTCAACTGCATCAGCCTGTTTAGTTCACTCTGTTATGCACAATTTTCATCTTGGGAATTAACTTGTGTTTGGACTGTGAGTATTAAATGGTGTCAAGTGACTGACCTTATGACATGACAATTGTTGGTATAAATGTTTGAGGTGGGGTACATAAATTTCTTCTGCTATGAACTGACATTAACTTATCTGGTAATGTGGTTAATATTCGTATGCTTTTAATACTCATGATAATCAGTATCGTTCTAATCGACAATGGAAATTATTTCATATTTATTTCATGTAACCGTATGAAATCCTACACATATGAAAATTTGGTCTGCTTGCAATCAATTCTACCAATGAACTAATAACTGTAAAATTAAAAAGATAAATTACATAATAACTCGAGCATCAATACATTTCCATGAAACTGAATAAACGCTACATTATATGAAACCTAGTCACATTAAATACATTTGCATAAAAGAAGCAAAAAACAGAATATTATGTGAAATTAAAATTGCTTAATTAGAAAAAGTGCGTCCTTTCACAAAACCCTGTCTTTTCTCACAAGACAGACACCTGGTCCATTTATTGTTTAATCAGGAAATCACTGTTCTTTTTTCTAGGTTTCCTTGGAATCAAATTTACCACTGTTGCACTGTCCAAGGCGTACGCCACAGTTTCGCTCGGCCAATCATAAAAAAATTCTAAGACAATCATTTCGTTTGTAAATCAGATTCTCTGAATTACGTTATACAAATCTTCCCTTTCAAGAATGACTATTAGACACAGATCAAAAGTTAAGGTGTCTCTTTCTCAAAACCATGTTAAGATATCTGGTGAATTTCACTGAGTCAGAATGCTGGCCGCTTTGAAGTTTAACACTGACAAGGGAAAAGTTAAATATGAAGGTCTTCACAAAGACGTCTCTGGTCTAAATGTGATAAAATGATAACAGTATCATGAAATATGGATCTTCTTTACCTCATTTGTGTATTTTACGTTTTAAGATTATTTTATACTAAGTCGCTCATTGCGGCATTAAATTTGTACATAAAAACTGGCCCCTGTCACCTAAAGAAACAAAGATAATTTTTGTATGGTGCAGTTATTCACATCTTTTGTATATTTATCTGTCTTTGCATGTAAATAATTGGTATGCATTAGCTTTATTATATTTCCTTCCTCTTTCTTTATATCACTTAGTGTGTTGTATGTAATGCTCTATTGACAGGGATGTAACTGTGTTTTGTACCGTTGTGTGAGAATGTTTTACATAATGTCAAAGGAGGATATTGTGGACTAAATATAGAACCAATGTCTTGCTTTGTCTGTATGTTTTAAGATCAGCAATCATTTTTTGAATATTAGTTACATTTAAATACAGACAAATAGAAACAATTGTATAACATGTCAACGTGAATTCTTAAAAGCATTTAACTACACAGGAGCAGATAGAGAAATCATAGATACACATACTGTTGTGAATGTTGAATGTCACCAGTGGAACGGTCGTAGAAGTACTATCGCGTATGGCTTATTCATTGCTCTATATTTTCGTGAAGAGAATGTACGTTTAAGCCCACCGACATAGTTTCTACCCTCATGACCCCACTGTGATATTGACATAAGATATTAAAATATCACACGTGGTCGATCACATCACTAAACTACCACACTGCAGACATCGTAGAGTATATGACTGAACAATTGTTAAAAATCCTACTCAAAACTCATACTCATTCTAAGTGCACAATATAGTGACTTTGAAAGACAGAAACAGCTTCCACGGGAGTTATTTCATGGTACCTGTTTATCAAAAGCTTTCTTCCACTGTAGTTATATGTTCTTATTAATTAGAATGATTTTGGAAACTCCAGAATTAAAGTCAGTTGTAAGTGAATTGGTGTCTGAGACGGAATATCTCTGTTTTAATGTATTGGGTAATTGTATATGTACAGTCGATTTCAGTGGTTATGTATCAATGGCTTTATTTGATATATCACTATATCATTATATCAATATTCCAGCATTGTCTCATGTTAATTGATTAAACGTTGATCTCTCTTGATTAGGTAGACTTATTGCGATTAAACCACAGCTACCTCCCCCCCCACACACACACACCCACACACACGCACTCCCCAGCCCACACACAGCTGCTATTCGCATCTCTAGAATGGTAATGAAAGGTTAGGAACTGTGTGTTTTATATCATTCTAAAACGGCTTCTAACGCGCATTTGTTTACTTAAATGTGATTTCTTTAAGTTTGCTAGAATAATTTATATAAACATTTGACTTCTGTCTCTGGCAACTAACATAGAAGTTATGGCATTTCCTCCTAAAATTTATAACCTCCAGATCTGTTCTTAACAATTTTGAAATATTTTAAAAGAATTTCGATTATGTTCTGAATCTATGGTGGTACGTAATAGCAGTATCAGTTTTGTATTCAAAACGTTTTGCTTTTTTTTACTAGATAATGTCTATATAGTCACATCTACGAAACTTTTGATATAAACCATTTTGAGCCTTATTCTTAAGGTGGCAGGGTCCAGTTTCGTAAATTGGTCTCTGACAAACTAATAATGTTTACTAATTAAATATATGAATATATTTTTAAACTAAGTGTTTCGGGCTTGTGTTTTTTTTGAAATTCATGTCAGGCATGTACACATTTCATGACAACTCTGCATTATGTTGATAGTGAAATCCCAATAGTCGGCAAGGAAAAATAGCTAGTCCCCCAAAACAGTAAAGACACTGGTTTGGGGGAGGTATAATATCTCAAAAAACGGCTTGGACTACAACTATTGCCAATCTCATCAGCCTGTTTAGTACACAATTTGCAAACTTGTCACATGACGGTGTTTGCCTGTAAGCATCACATGGTGTCCAGAAAGACCTTCGGGCATGGCAATTTCAAGTACATATTTCGGGATGGGGTGAGTAAATGTCTTCCTCTATGAACTGTCATTAAAGTCTTTGGTCTTGTTGATACTATTCGTATGATTTGTTTTAATAGAGTATCTAAAACTATGAACCTTTTTGACCTCACTTATGTATTTTATTTTGTATGATTTTGTATACAAGGTCACTGATTGCGGCACTAAGTTTGTACATAACAACTTGCCCCTACCCCCATAAGGAGACATAGCCGTTATTAACCAAAACGGTTGATGTAGTTGCATTAGCTTTTGAACAATCATCATCGAGATAGCCTTGACTATTACATATTGATCATGAGTTTTCAAGACAGCCAGTATTAGGTACGATACATATATGGACCGGACGAATTTGAAGGTTGTCATTAACGATAGACTGGTTTTATTTGGAGTGTAGCAGCAAATACAATGTAAACTGTGATAAGAGCCACTAGTTGACTGCAATATACAAATTAGATTCAACTGCTCTTCAACGAGGATTCGAACGTGAACAATTACAAGTAGTTTTACAAGATAAACAATTACCAACGTTGTCACTTAATTAGCGCCTCGACTTAGATTACACTCAAGACATGTCATTCGCTAACAACATCGTTAATGGTGCCAGTAGTTTCTGTAAAAATGTTAATAACCTCAGTAACTTACATATTCGTCTCACTCGAGACACTGCGAGAGAAACTAAATTTGACAATTCGATACAATCATCGACCATCCAAACAATTATATCAGAGATGATTAATCCCTGTTATGAATGAAGTGTCATTGCGTATCCTAGCGTCCATGACGTTTTCACCTTTAATGCAATCTCAATACCGAACTCAAACAAGATCATTTAACACAAGATTTCGTTTTTCTGACGATCATAGTATATTAACACAAATATTATGTCGTCGAGTATCCGCTGGGCAATAACGTAATGATACGGCTATATCGTTATGTAAGAAAAAACTTATTCTTGAAGTGTTACACGAACTGTCGTTTTTCTTGAAACTATCAAATTGTCTGATTTTTGCAAATTCCCAAATTATTGTATCTTTGTTTCTGAAACTAAATATATTTTCCACTGCAGTCTGACTAATTTGTTAAACTATATTGATACTTAATCAAACGATCTATAATCATCAGGTATTTGTTCACAATGATATAAAGAACCTTTCCGACATTCGTGTATAAACGATCGAACAAAAGGTGATATTTGACCAAGATTGCTGCACATTACCACATCAGCAGTTTTGGTCAACAACCATACATGAAATATTTGTAATATATCTTTAGATACCGTGAATATTGCATGCCAAATATTGATCCGTGGAATGTATTTTTCACATATTCGTTAATGAGTCCATTTCTCTCCTTTCCATCGAAAACATTATAAGTGCACGATTTCCTTCATTTCTCTTGCCAGGTTGTTTGTAGCGGTTAAAACGATTATCAAACTCTGTTGAAATAGTTCGAGCATACGAGTTGTTTCTCCCGAAACTTTAGGCCCATTACGTTTAGCTATTTTATGTCTAGCCACGGGATCTACACTGACGGTGCAGATAATAGCTTTAATCTTTGTTAGTATATACAGTAAATATCCTTAATTTCAGCGTCGCAGATTAAAAATGATTATGTAACATTTCTTATCTTGTTTCTCCATTCACCAAGTAATAAATCGTAAACAGTAATTATATAAAATTGGTTCAGAAATTCTGAATACTTTCATTCGGTATATAATGAATTTGAAGCGATTTAACCCACGGTTTTAGAAAATATGTTTAGCATCAATAGTACATGTATCAATCATATGAAATTATTCAAAATTTTAAACTAGTAAACTGCCGTGAATCACCATCAATGTCACCAAACATTTGTACATTTTAGTTCCGTTAGACAAGTAAATGTTGTTTCGACTTAACTATATAGTTATGTTCGTTGTCTGAGCAATTATAAAATCAAATTCAGAATCGACCTTAATTTATATTGTATAATGTCGTTTATGAGCATACAGTCCTCCTAGGGTAAATTTACCGATTCATCTTTTGACAAGATACGTTGAGGTTTTATTTTCAAAATCTGTAATATTGGTCAATATCGAGAAGAAACAAAACAACATCCACACAGATCGAAGATTTTTTTTTTAAATATTTTCTATAAGATCCAATATGTCACCGTCATAAAATTTCGATTTCATGGAAAACAATGTTTTTTTTTGCATAAATCTACACATGCTTATCGTGATCAATAATTATATTCGTAGCTCCTTTTGATTTATATTTTGATTTGGACATAATCTATCAGTTTTTATTATTTATTATTATGGGAAATGTAGTTTCATTCCTAGCTCAGAAACGTTTTTGATAGACCCTGCGGTATATTTAACTGTATATGCCCAAAATGTTATTTTGTTACGTCTTTATATATCCGTAAAACCGTTTCCACGTATCGCATTTGTGAAATGTTCAGATACTCAATCGGCTACACAATTTATGTTGGACATTTTTATCGGTTCTATATCATGAATACTGGGATTATCATTCAGCGGATATATCCTATAAATAACATTGATTACAGAATACGCACGTTCATAATACGTTTTGACAATATCAGTCAACAATCTGGGTTTGGAAGTTTAACTCAATATAGCTAATTGTTCATTTTGAAGGAGAGGTTAACGTTTGTCACGGATAATCCAAGTATTGTTTGCTTCGACTAATTTCGGTATTCGGACGAATTCTGTAAAATATGTCGCAGATAATATTACCAGGTTGGCTTTTCCTAAACAAAAACAAACACTAGTTTACATTTGAATAGTATTAGACATAACAGATAAAGAGGGGATAACTACTGTCTGACACTTTTAGTCAGTAGAAAGTGTATTAAAAGCGTTATCTCGTTTGTGCTACCACAGATATATGAATAAATAATATTTTTATACAATCCTCATCGTAGCTAATTATATATAAATAAATAAACCACCTATATGGTAACTACACTAAAAACGTTCCAGAAAATATTTGACTTACCTCTGTTCACTCCTGATCTAGACTAGGAACTCTGTCCGTTAAGTTTTAGTCAAGATGCACCCACAAGGAACATTAAAAAATAACATGGATTTTCAGAACGACTGAAGTTTTGTGAACATTCCTAAACATTGAAATATATTCTTGAATGACAGGAATTTCCAGAACGACTTAGTTCGACAATGTAGGCGTTACTGTAACTATAAAAGAGGTGAGAATTTCTGATATATGTCAGTCTGGATCAAGAGTGAACAGAGGTAAGTAAAGCATTTTTGTTGTGTCTGCGCGATTCTGTATAAATGCTAAGTCCACTTGGTTTAAAAATGCTTAAATATTAAATATATAATATAATATTATATGCAAATGAACTACGAAAATATTATTTCTGCAATTCAAAAATTTAAACTTGACGGTAAACAAATTTAACTTCTACCGAAACAAATATTGACAATTTTCTATCATTACAACAAAGGGAACGTGAAGATTATACATTATCAGCAGAATATTGATTAATTAAAGGTATCCAACATTTAATGTTACATGCTTTGACACCGTTAACAAATACGGACGTTGAAAAGTTCGTCTCTTTTTTTACTTAGATTAAAATTATCTCAAGAATATGAAACAAACAGAATATCAACACACGTGTAAGACAGTTGAAAAAGAATATATTAGATCATGAAAACGAAAACAATTTATTTTGGCAGATATCAAGATACTTTCTTCTTGATTACCTACTCATTCAGTCTTTGTTAAAGCAATAAATATATGTCGAGGTGCAGAAACCTCTAGTTGTGATGATATATGCCATTAACAACACTTTTTTAATTCTATCTGGTTTTATCGTTAGCCATGGTAACACCGATTTACGGCCTTGATCCATAAAAGCGACTAAATAAATATATTTACTTGGCAATTGTTGGAGTCATTACTGTCATCCGTAACGAAAATGTTGATAATATATGTTACCATCAGCAACTGCATCAGACCGCCAGTTTGTATCATCGTCATCAAATTTCCAACATGTACAAATTTATGCTTAGCAGCAAAAAGGACTGCAGAGCTCTAACATGTGGGATAGTGGAATACACTCATGAAAATCTTCATTTATCATCCTTTAACATTGATTTACCTGTAAATAATCCTATGGTGTAATTTAGATTAAGATTAATTATGATGGCTTCTATATGAACGGGAACAGGTTGACCAGTACGGTCATTCGGTAATCTCACAATAAACTGTGTATGTCAGCAAAATCTTTAGCATGCATGATTGACGGGCCAGCTGATCTTGTATAATCAACTGAATATCTTGCGAAACCTATTATCGGTGAAGCAAAGTGAAAGTCTTTCTAAAATGTTTCAATAATACACCCATCAATCATTAATGTACCAAACAATGCCATAATAACTGTATTAACACAACTAACACTGATATCAGTGTTGTCATATAGCATATTATCGTCGACGTCTGTTAAAAATTCACCTCTTACTTCAAACAGCTCAGCGTGTACGAAATATTTACTTGTATCCTGAAACTGTAGTTCGATTCATCAAAGCTGATTTTATCGTCTTACCTCATTAAAATAATATTAATAAACGCCTATATATTTTCATCTTTCATCCATATCGAATGATGGATCAAGTATACGCTTAAACATTTAATTTTAACTTTATTCGTCCAACAAGAAGCCCACGACCTACTATCAGACTATCAGCTTCGTTGTTTTAGCTCCATCAGCAAACTCTCCTAGTTTCATATTTACAGATTGATTGATAACTTTACTATCATTTTCAGGCGAAACCTCAGTGCTTATTAACGTTACTGGTGGCGGTGGTTGAAGATTTCGTCGTATTAATTTTTTTAACCACTTTGATATTCTTTAATAATTTTATCAATGAGACATCGATAAACTTTAATATCCATGACGCCACCTGTTGACAAATATCATCTGCTTCATTAATAAACTCTGGATAATTATCTACAGCACGATTTCCTCCAACCAGAACTTTGAGCCGTTCCACATCAGATAGGATATTCTTAGGATAAGAAATAAGACTACTTTAGTAGAATTACCAGTTCCATGATGATATTAAGACAATTCATTATATTCCTTATCACGTTCTCTCTGTTCTCTCCGCCATTATTGTACTTCAAATTTAACAAAATCTGGATTAATATATTATTTGTATCATGAGATTTACAGATTTTTCCCATTTCCAGGGTTTATATCTTCGAGATAAAAAGGTTCTATATATCTACATTTAGTATCACACTCATGTGCAACTAAATCTAATGCTAACTGTAGATTGATTAGTTTTGTTGCATCACTGTAAAAAAGAGTTGTCTCCCTAATACGTTGTACACCTGGTACCAATTGAGGGCTGAAGGAGGTTCATAAGTAAAGATTCAATTAGATCTGGTGTTAAAGATAATGAATCAATTTATTTCTTTATCAACCTGTTCAGAAAACTTTGAAAAATATCTGTATCATTCTTACTAATAATACCTTTATTATGACGAATTTTAAGGACCATATTATGATAATCAATATCAGGCAAACCATTGCTAATCTGGCAACATATCATATAAATTATTAGAATCGTTGGCAGTATATTCAACTAATGTGTCATCATCCATAATGTTAATATTTTCATACAATTTGGGAGTTTATTTTTCAATTAATATTGTTTGTGGTTTATTATTGCTTTCATTCCTTTTCTCGTAGTTTTAGTTCTTCCATTTCTTGTTGTTTGTGTTCGTCATATTGATCATGCACATGTTTTACCACATTGATGTATTCTATATGCGATACACTTTTCCGTCGATTCGATTTGTTTTAGTTTTAAAGGTATAAAACATATCAGCCCAGTGTTGTAGAATGGAAATATTTCTTTCCATATGCTAGTTTTAAAGTTTATTTTCTTAGTTTATAATGTGTAACAACAAGAGCTAAAAATTAATTTAGATCAAATGTATCGATTACATTTTAAGCATCTTCAGTAAATGTACATGCATTAAATAATTCTTCTATACTTTCATCATCGGTTTATTTCTCTTTAGTAATATATTTTGCTGGTTGAGGCATTCGACGAGAAACATCTTGCAAAAGTCTTGATATTTCTGCAGGGTTTTATTCTGTTATATGTTCAAGTCGTAGAGGAAAATAGTTAGTTGTCTCAGTAAAAGGTTGGAATAATTGTTCATAACATTCTTCCAACTCCACCTGAGAAGCACGTTCAAGGAGAAATTTCTGTATTGCTTCCCATCCGATCTAACTGTATAAGATTCCACAGCGGGTGCCATTTTCTTGATATATAATAATGATTTCATTACAGCAGCAGTGTGAGCGCGACCTAACTGAAACGTTCTAAATTTATAAACGAAAACGCGCATTCCAAAATGTGAAAACAAAAAGTGGAAAAATTAACAAAATAAACTAACCCAATTAGAAAATATCTTAGCATTTTGGACCTTACTTGTTCACTTTTTAAGGTTTATGTGAGACGACGTTGTTCAATGCCAAAAAGAGTTCTGACATAACGTAAAAATGTTCTTCCAAATTGTAAACATAATGCTAATATTCTACACACTCGCATTCCTGATTTACATATAGGAACTTTTTGATACCATACATATCACTTGTATTTTAAATTTCCTAAAGGAAGTAAATTTTTATTTTAAACTATAATTGGAGTATTTTTATCTAATGTAAATACTACCCCTTATGTTCAACATCTTTTCATCAACATACACCATTTAAATCTCCCGTTGATTGGGAAGTTTCCTAGTTGACTGTTGCCAATATCTTACCAACTTATTGGGGTTTATATCGCCGGTTGATATTAAACCTTTTATTATTTTTAAACATATATAAATACAACCTATTGTATGGCTCTAAATAGCCTACAAGTGATGGTGCGCCGTTAAAAATCAAATAAGTTCCTCTTATGACACTTTAAGCACATATGTGACCATGCATGTTTAGCAATTGCAATAGCCACTCATGATGTTAGGTACAGTCGCATGTATCCTGTTGATACACTACACCACACTGAATGAATGTACTGCATTAGCAGTCAGTCACTTTAGATCGATAATCCAGGCCTCTGTCTGAAAGTTATTTTATTTTTCCCCATGTTTTGCATTTTCATGGAAGTAGGGGGACTTTTACATTTTGTAAATTTACACTGTATCTTATATATGGTCCTCATTGTCGGAGAAAGTTTCCATTTCTGCCAGCACAGTCAACACTCAGTCGCACTGATATTATATATTCGGCTAAAGATGGATATGGTTTTGTGATTGTAATAAGATTTATCTGTGTCGCTGCAAACAAGTATGAATAGCTGGGTACAAACGAATACAGTCTGCCTCTGGAATGCATTAATCGTGGGCGATTGCTGCATTCTGATGACATGGCGCCCCTTTCATTCAATAGTACACTAATTACACCAGCAGCTTTTGAATGTAACGATTGTCTTTACTCATATATGTATATTATAAGATTGTTTCCGTTCGCATACATGTAGTCAATTTTATATGCATCATCAAATGTGGGAAATACATAGATGGTCGTACTGCAAAAGTCGCTTTTGGGATGCCACGAACATGCAGTAAAGTCTTTTTTAAATCTCGTATGACTATATTTCGCTGGTACGTATTCATCTGACTTTACTCATCCATGCTTGCCGGGGTTATTCAAGCACTCGATCGAGGTTCGGTACTCGCATACCAAATTGCAGATACAACTTACAGCTTCGCACGTGCAGTACTTAGTTGTTTTTTGTTCTAAGATTTGGTACCAATTTAATGCATGCGGTGTCTCTTTGCCATGATTCATCAATGATCGTGCACCGATAAGGGAACATCCATGTGCCGAGTTCCGACATCCCTGGTGTCAGCAGATATTTTTTGTGCGCGTCATGTAAATGTTCCGGATATTCTAGATCAAATCCATAAACGTTTCCATGATGGATATTGTTATGATCTTTAAGTGATTTGTAGGTCTATGTTTGCAGGATTGATCTACTCAAATCCATAAACCGGCAACGGTTACATCATTGTCATTTCATAAGATTATTCTTATCTCTGAGCTGGATATAATGTAACTGTTCGGGACAGTGGAGTCATACCCGTCCACTTTTGAGCTGTTTTGTACAAGTGTGTCTGAGAGTTAATACTAGTATTCCGCCATTAAGTGAGAGTACGAAGAAAAGATGCTAATCAATGTCTATGAGCGATTCCTGATCAATTTTGGTTTCGGCCAAAAATGCATTATAACCCATACCCAGTGAGGTCGTTATGAGCGGGAGAGAGCTAGCACATGTGCATGTAATTGTCATAAATATTCTTAAATACATCAGAGAGCAGCAACCGAAATGCAGATTGTGATCAACAACGAGAGTATCGCATTTAATTGCAGACTATCTTTGCGTGTTCGTAACAAAATATCTGGAATTTCCACGTAGTTAATGATCTCGCTTATTGATGAGTCTGATGCAGTAGCTACTGACTGCATTAGTAAGTGAACAGAGTGCACACGCAATGTATCAAGAAACAATGAGGCTTAGTCTTGGATTGGGTAATTTCTCATCCGTAAATTGCATGCATTTTTTGTGGATATTGTGTTTTGTGGCGGTGATCACGAACATTGGAAAATGAGGAAGGAAACCTTTCTGCAATGATTCAGTAACGAGTGACTGCAGTAAACTCACGAATGTTATAATCCGTCTTAATCCATAACTGCTAGTCAATACAACTGTGTTCGAGTCCGTTTGACCAAAAGTGTGATCGCTTTATGAAACACGTCATCAGGACTAGTTTCGCTGTTTCTCCATCACATCGAAATGCTACGTAACAGAACCGTCATGGGATTTGTTCCGAGATTTGCATTTGTTTCATCTATTTCAGACACAGTTGTTTCTTTGAAAGCCGAGTTTGCTAATAAAGCGCTCAGATTTAAATATATACGCAAATTATATCACGGACTTTCGTTGAACTGCAGTGAATTTAACGATGTTTTGACCAGATTCTGGTATTATTTTCTCTGCGGTTTTTCACTCATACCATCACAGTGAAAAGCATGATTGGTGAACAGTTGCTGAGTCTTAGATACAAACATTCAACGTAAAGCATTCCATTTTTACACCATTATTCTTACTATGACAGTTAAGCAGCCAAGCAAGATTATGTATCATAAGTCATGTGGAATCTTACATTGCTCCAAATGTACACGCAAATAATGATACTTAAGAATGATTCCACCGGATTCTCGCTCCATTGTCTGTGTATAAAGTAAGAGGGTTTAGGATTCAAAATCCCTTGAAACATTGCATCGTAATATGCTTTTGCCATGTGCCTGCCTTCCTTGTCATCCCGTCACCATGAAACATGTTCGAAAGAAACCGAGTGCACCAAAGGCTACTCTTTTGGAGTCGAGCATGGGACACATGCATCAAGATCAATCACTCACTCTTCGAATTCTGACTCGGAACCCGACTGATATGTTATACCACGAAGACGGCCTTGTTTGGGCCAGAAAGGATAGTGTTCAATTCCGTGAACACTCTACACGACCTGCCCCTGAAAGTAGATCACCATCTAGTATCGATCTCCATATTTGCCAGCGTCTGGAAAGCTTAAGCATTCAACCCAGTAAGTCTAGGCAATATGGTAGTAGTTTAAGTGAGCCCACGAGTAATTTGTTTGCTCCCTCTCAAATGAGAGTTTGGTCCGCGGGAAATATGTGTCGAAAGGTCTGTTCGAACCTATTATACTAGAGGGAGACCAGGACCGCCAGTCTGTGAGTTTGGTCATATAGCCACCACTGTCACATGTGGCACAAAAATACTAAACCTGACCGAAAACCACCATACCGGCTAGGCCAGTTGATGTAGTTGCAAACGTTATACCACGTGTGAAATATCTCTCTGGGACAACCCTTGAGGTTAAGTGAGCAGTAACACATTGGAAATTGTCAGATGTAAAGTTCCACCGATATCGTTAATTCTTTCGTCAAGGTATAGTCACTAAAACTAACATCGGACACAACATAGATTAATGTTGTCTTTTATATAAATCAAAAATCGATCGAAATAATTAACATAAATATGTCCAGCTGCAATCAAACAAAATAACAAATATTTAATAGTCAGTGTAATTATTCCAATCCAAAAAAGTAAGATCTTTGTTACCACCCGTAACAATCATATATATATATATATATATATATATATATATATATATATATATATATATATATATATATATATATATCTGAAGATTTTGTACTCGGAATGCTGATTGCTGCTTAACTTGGTTTTGAATGACCTTCACTTCATATATATGTGCAAGCATATCAGAGATTGCTAATTTTGTAAAAGAATATCGTGATATTTATATTATTTGGATGAAAATTATAACGTCAAACCATTATCATCAACGATATGTGGATATGACAAATGATCCATAGGCTGTGTAATCTATATGACGTTAGCTTAAGTAAATCATCTTCCTTGGTTAGGTTATATACCTATATTTCTAGAAGGTGATAATTACATTAGTTGTTGGTGTAAGGGGCTGTCCATAAATGACGTCACGCACCTAGGGGAGGGAGGGGGTCACACATTTGTGACGATGTGTGACGAGGGGGAGGGGGGGATGTTTAAGAACTGTGACGTCACATCAAAACGCGCAACTTTAAAAGTTCCACTTAAATTCCAGAACGAACAATAGACGGAGCATCACATAAATTTCCATCTCTGTTTTCAACTCAAAGTTTGAAAGTGGATGACATCCTTCCTCGCTCCTCAAATCCTTATAGGTCAATTCCGTATGATTTGTACTGTCCGTCAGTACAGTCCGTGCTTGGCGATAGGATTTGCAAGAAATGTCACAACAACTCCCTGCAATAAATTATGCAGAGGTGAATTCTTACAATGTATTTAATGACGTTTTAAGTAGCTTCACGCGTGTCGTGCATGAGCTCAAATTAAGATGGAGTCGTCTTCGATCTACCAACACCCCTACTATCCCCAGTAGCAGCATTTTCCAAAAGCATTATTCCGTTTCCAGTCCACTGGTGTAGACAAAGCGAGGCTGAAAGGATCTTTTTCTCATCAAACTTACTTAGTGAGCAACAAACTTTCTACGCTTTTTCGTCAAGCGAACACTTTGAGTTTTGAAAGCGATTTTAGTTGACTCAACGTCCTTTTCTGGTGAGTACATCCGATTAACTTGATATTGATTCTTAATTTAAACTATGAATTTACTCAACGACATGTTCCAGCAGATACGTGTGACAAGCTATCAGCAAGAATACAAATCCACAAAAATAAACTGTTAACACGGTTGGTGAAAATAGATTTGTTTTTGTATGGGGAGTTAATGACGTTTGTAGTAATGTATAATACATTTTTTTCTCGACATGCCTACTTTACAGATTTCGTAGTGATAACTTAACTTAAAGTTTTCTAGTTTTTGGTGTACCCTGATATAAAGTGAGAGTGTATCACACCCCCAAGTGTTAATATGGTTGTGAAAATGATTGTCTTATTTAGGGGAGTTTCGATATCAGTTGATTTTATTTATGTAGCTGTCTGTTTCTGGTGGAAGATTTATATTTAGGCTTTTAATTTTATGGATTTATATTTCTGCTGATAGTTTGACACGTCAAGCAGAGCAGACAGCAAGATTCTCCGGCGTTTGATGAAAAAATAATAACACTCTTGTTTGATATTTTTATATATAGTTTTAAAATATAAATATAAAAGAAAACATTGTTAATTTTGTAAAGAAGTTAATTTTTCTGCTAATTTTTTAATTTTAATAATTTTGTGCTAAAGAATTAATTTAAAAAGTTTGTTATATATATATATATATATATATATATATATATATATATATATATATATATATATATATATATAAAGCTTATATTACAAACATAATAAATTAAAGTTTATATTACATCAATAATAATCTCTTCTTTTGATTTTGAAGAATTGACAGCTACGATGGATAAAAGTAAAATGTTCCAGTGTATTTTTGAGGCGTACGTGATTGCATATCCTACAAAGAGCAGAAAGATTTGCCAAGAAGAAGTGGTTCAAAAGTGGAATGGAATAAAAAATGATGCAGATTTACAACTTAAAGTTGACTACTGCTTGAAAGAATTAAAAACAATTGCCGCCACAAGAAAAGGATCACTTCTGACGTTTTGGGCTAAGCAATCAGCAAATGCCGATACAAAAAGCTCCAAAAAAGTGCTTGTGGAAAACCCCGAGAGTTCGGTGTCGCAGTCTGATGAAAAAATGACCAATGCTCAGGCTGATGATTCAGCGCCTACTACTAGCAAGTCAACAGGATCAAGAATGGCTACAGCCCAGATGCATTTGCAGTCAGAGATTGACATTCTGAATTCTGATCTCGTCGGCTTGTACGAACGACAGAAACGTGGAATGCTAACACTGGAACAGGATATAGAACTGAAATGGAAGAATAAGAAGAAGAGTAAATTGGAAAACCAGCTAAAGAAGAATAAGGATGATCAAAAAAGATCACAAAAAGCAAGAGACGAGAAGAAAACAAAATTGAATGCTCTGTTTGAAGAAAATCCAGAACTATTTTCATCTCTGAACGTCAGGGCCAAGCCTGGTAGGCCGAGAATTGAGGAAGATCAGCCGTTATTGCTGGAAACTATTGTGGACATTGCTATGCAAGGATCGGCATCGCATGAAAGAAGGCAGAGCGATGTATACAGAAGCATTAAAACGTTAGATCAGCTGACTGAACAATTAAAGCTGGATGGCTTTACAATAAGCAGAAGTGGGCTCTACCTTCGTCTTTTACCGAGACGCAGTTCATCTCTTGAAGGACAGCGTCATGTGTCAACGGTCCCAGTGAAACTCATTAGAGCACAGACCGATCACCATGCCAAACATATAGATGGTTTGTTTTGTACGGCAACAATAAAACACTTGGAAGAGTTGGCGTCCATGCTAGGACCGAACGAAGTGTGCTTTGTGAGTCAAGACGACAAAGCTCGTGTTCCAATCGGGATGACCGCTGCTAACAAGCAAAGTCCATTGTTAATGCACGTCGAGTACAGAGTCAACTTGCCTGACCATGATTGGGTTGTAGCCACAGGACACAAGCTAATTCCTTCTGTCTATGCTGGAATTCAAATTCAGTCCAATGGTCTAGGAAATCGAGAACCTGTTGGTTATTCGGGACCGACATACATAGCAATCAGATCAGGAAAACACTCGTCATCATCAGCATTCAGCCACGGACTTGATTTCGAAAAACTGCTTTGTCTCAAGGAGTTTGACGTCATTACAAGGAGTGGAAATGATCGTCTGGTGAAACCAATTTTAGTGTTGACAGTTGATGGTGGCCCAGACGAGAACCCGAGATACCAAAAAGTTATTAAGGTTGCAGTTCACAACTTTCTTCAGTACGATTTTGATGCTTTATTCATTGCTACCAATGCTCCAGGAAGGAGTGCATTTAATAGGGTTGAGAGAAAAATGGCTCCGCTCAGTAAAGAACTTACTGGATTAATATTACCACATGACCGCTACGGTAGTAATTTAAACGAAAGAGGAATTACCATAGACACTGATTTAGAGAAGAAGAATTTTCAGTTTGCAGGAAACACTCTAGCTGAAATTTGGTCACAATTGACAGTCGATAATTTTCCGACAGTAGCCGAATTCATCGATCCAACAGAATCTGAGCTCGATGAAAAACAGATGTTGTCCAGAGATCAGAAATGGTATGACATCCACGTGGAACAAGCCAATACTTGACACAAATTGTAAAATGCACCGACAGCAAGTGCTGTTCGAAACCAAGAAGTTCCTATTTCAGTGTTGTAACAGATAGATTTCTCCCTCCTCCTGTACCAGTTGTTCAAACAAGCGAAGGTCTGAAAATTCCAGAACGAACAATAGACGGAGCATCACATAAATTCCCATCTCTGTTTGCAACTCAAAGTTTGAAAGTGGATGACATCCTTCCTCGCTCCTCAAATCCTTATAGGTCAATTCCGTATGATTTGTACTGTCCGTCAGTACAGTCCGTGCTTGGCGATAGGATTTGCAAGAAATGTCACATATACTTCGCGTCGTTAGTCATGCTGCGTAGTCATTCTTTAACACACAAGGTGGAATCAATAATTCCACCCAAACGCATCAGGCCACAGAGAGTTGCTGCACGTCGACATCGTGAACTAATGGTTGTAATCGCAAACGAAGAAAATGGAGAGAGTGCAGATTGGATGGACGAAGAAGATCTTGATCTGAATGGAATATCCATTCCACAGGATGAAGAGATCCAAGCTCTCCCTATTTATTCCATGAAGGAACATTTTGCTTCACCATGGGAAAATGGAGAAGCTTAAATTTTGTATTTTTTGACTTATAAATTGTTATTAAATTTTTTAAAATATAATTCTAGTGATTCTACCAGAGCTTTTCATTTTGTGGAATGCATAATGATTGTTATAATTCTACTCTCTCTCTCTCTCTCTCTCTCTCTCTCTCTCTCTCTCTCTCTTTAGAGGGGGGGTCCAAAGATTTGTGACGTCATATTTGAGGGGGGCCTAAATTTTTGTGACGATGTGTGACGAGGGGGAGGGAGGGGGTAAAAAATCGGCCAAAATCGCGTGACGTCATTTATGGACGGCCCCTAATCCATATAATTCCAGGATAAAAAAGCTAAATCTATCTGTATTGTGACAGTTTTACTTAATTGGCAAAGGCCTTTATCTAAAATCACCGTAGTCGCGAAATTATCTAAGCACAAAACTAAGAAAATCCCGAAAGTGTCTGAACACAGGACGGGACCTTGAAATTACGAAACACAGAGCAAGCCCTGTAGTAAGGGAAACTGCCTTAACACAGCACCAGACTATGTAGTTTGGAAACTGCCTTAACACTAGAAGGGCATCATAATAACAAAATTGTCTCCACACGAGACGGATAGTATAATTATGAAACTGTTAGAACAGAAAACCGGTCCCTGCAGTCACGAAACTCTTAACACAAGATATACACTACAATAGATAAATTGTCTGAACACAAGACAGGACCCTGTAATCAAGAAACTGTCTTAAAACCATGCCTGGACACTGACATTACAATACTGTATACAAACAAGACCCTGTAGTAACGAAACTGTCTGAACACATGATAGGATCGTGTAGTCGGGAAAATATATTAATACAAGGCCGACCATATCCTTTATTTACGAGGCTATGTGAGCTCAAGACTACACGCTGTATATAAAAAAAAACTGTTTGAACGCATGACCAGACCCTTAAGTTACGAAAATTTTAAGTACTAGACCGATTTGTTTGTTTGTTTGGGATTTTTAGCGTAGCTTTAACAATTTTTCAGTCATATCGCTACGATGTATGCAGTGAGGCAGTTTATAGTGACGTCTAGCACTGGGGCATCATGCCGCAGACACGTAGCATGACGTCCCACCCAGTCACATTATCCTGGCACCAGACCGACCAGTCCTAACACTAACCTCTTAATGCTAATCGTCAATCGTTTCAGCTGTTAGTTACATTTTTTGTAAGTCTTTGGTATGACTCGGCCGGGAATCGAACCTACGATCTCCCGCTTCCGCGGCGGACGCTCTAACCACTAGGCGATCGGAGCGGTTGTAGTACTAAACCGAACCCTGTAGACGCAAATTTGTCTGAGTACAATAACGAACCATATTGTTAGGAACCTGTCTAAAAATGCACCAATTGAACATATAACTAACGCTCATAAATTGTATGAAATGTTATATGAATGGATGGGAATTTCGAGATTTTCATCAGAAACGTCTCCTTGCGAGTGAACATACAGAAGTGTAATTCTAGCAAAATTTTAGAATGTTGTCAATTTGTGCACTCATGATTATGGGTCCAATTTGGTAACATAGATGCACCTGATACCACACCTGAAGCAGGATGTGTTGTGGCTGATAAAATGTGCTTAGTTAATAGGCTATACATGGCAGCTAGCATTAATGGTGAAGGAAGAACCAGGGAAAGCCCCCATAAAGAAGCACCGATCCGCGAGAAGCTACTGGCGAGCTTTTTCACATACCCACATTGGTCGAATCTGAAACTCGAACCCACACAGACAGAGTGAGATGGCAGTGATCCGTAACGGTGAGCGCCTTAGACAACTCTGCCACTCGGGGCTCGATAAAATTTGTAATGTGCCTATAAACATGTTTTATAACGGAGCACACATTTAATGAACACGAAATTAAAATTATGTCAAGACGTTAAAGCCATGTTATTTTTAACATGTGCACAACAAATGTGCGCCTTAACATGTTCACGCCAGTAAATTGAAACTTTCAAGTTGGAACTTGTATGCGAATCAGACAACTAATGTACATGCTCTCTATAATGTCATTGAAATGTAATTTAAATGGATTTGTTAGTTGTCACCGAAAGAGGAATGAACACTGAATGTTATGACCGACAAAGAGCTAACTTAAAGAATGTACAGCCAGAACGTGAACTAAAGAGAATACAATCTTATAAAATCTAATTTAGATTGCCAATAAAACGTGGATTATAACCTAAGTGCTCTAGAACACAAAGACATCTCAATTCGGAGATACAGATTCAAACGACAGTTGCGTGGATTCTTTCTTAATCATACTAACACGCATACACAAGTACTTCTTGACTGTGAACATTTTTCTGTCTAAATACTGCAAGTATGCAGACAGTCTACTTTAGATTAACTCGTGTAATTCACGTATATTTTTCATTAGCTGCCCGTGTCAGCAACAAAGCTTTAGTAATCTCTGAAATAACAAGAAACACATGAATTACTGAAAATTTATATAGATATATTTTCCCGTCTTCAATACATTATTGCTTTGCACGAATGGTTTGATAATACAACATATCCATTCTCCTTTATAGTATTGGAAGTGTGGTCTTCAATGTTCAATCTGTTTTTTGTCATATTTGGTTAAGTATCTTATATATATATATATATATATATATATATATATATATATATATATATATATATATATATATATATATATATATATATATATATATATATATATATATATATAAATATAATCTTGTAATTGTCATATCAACAACAAGGTCACTCAGCCAGATTGCTCAAAACAGAACACTTGTAGTATGTTTGCACAAACAGTATGCTATATTATAAAAATTGTTAGGATATCAACAATCATTTATGCTAAAGCAAACTAAATACATATTAAATTTTGAAAATCTAAATTCTAAGAAGACGTAGGTGATAACGCTACACTGGTAATTATATAGGCTATGTTTTGCCTTCGTATAAATATAATTTAAGCCTTAGCTAGTTTAATTACAAATTAAATTGAAATATTCAAATAATTTATAATAAAAGTGCGGACAATACAGGAATCAAAAATATTAGGTTCCTACAAATACAAGTATATCCATCCTGACGCTCCTTTTCTTGAAACCACTGATATTATTTCATGATAACAGTATTGTGTTGGTCATTTTAAGCTGTATTTGGTTATCTACACGAAATGTTTGTATGTACGGTGACTTCATTCATGCGGGATGAGCTATTTATATTGAATGTTCTCCTGTCCATGCCCCATATCGACTTTTTATCAATTTAAAGACCAAACGGATTGGATTTTACATATCTTCTTTAACATATATGTTTGGTCTCTCAAATAAATTGCACATATTTTGAAGGAATACAAAGTTTATATATATATATATATATATATATATGTGTGTGTGTGTGTGTGTGTGTGTGCGTATACGCATATAAAATATTGTTAAATATATATAATTGTCCATATTGAAACTTTGATTCTTTTACTGCTATTTTCATACAAATAAAAATGAAAATAATGACGACGATAAAAATAACACCATAGAGGTGCAAGTAGTAATCTATCCATAATGATGCGATATTATGAGGATATTGCAATATAATAAGTAATTATTATTTTATCTAGCTTGGCACTGTAACGAAGCAAAAGAATCGAAAATAAAGTATCAACTAAACTTCTATTAACAGACCTAAGCGAATAATTATGTCCTGAACAAAACAAGGGTTAATGTTGATAAATTAAGTCGTAATACAAACCAGATCTCCCTTAGGACTCGATACTTTTACTATTGTAGAATAAGGTTTACAGTCAATTAATATCCTGTCATTTTAACTCCAATGCGTCTCTCTCAAGTATTTTTTTTATTGTTCAGACGCTCTGCTGTCGCTGTTTACATGGTGCGAACAGATCCACTATAGTATTTGCTGCTTTAGGGTACCATGTGTTCTGAAGCAAATGTTTCCGTTAATGTCTGCAAGGTATCACCAATATATCCGTATATATCATTTTTACCAGCTGCAATCTACCGTAGTCATACGTATATTAGACATACTCAAGTCAAACACAAACCCCCCACTCTCCCCATATATATGAATATATATATATATATATATATATATATATATATATATATATATATATATATATATATATATATATATATATATATATATATGGGCGTTTATACATACCAAATTACAGATAGACAGACATACATACACATATAGACAGGAATGCACAGAGACATTCATACAATCATAGTTGCAATTATAGATGTTTGAATGATCTCTCTCTCTCTCTCTCTCTCTCTCTCTCTCTCTCTTTCTCTCTCTCTCATGCAACAACATCACATAATGGAGCAGGAAAGGGTTTGCGGAGGCACAGGCATTGGTAAATGATCGAGACAAGTAGAGGAACTGGTCAGATGTTCAGTAGCACAGTGCTTCTACGACCATGCTAGGTAAAGAGACATGATGATGATCATGATGATGATGATGATGATGATGATGATGATGATGATGAACAGCAAGAAGAGGGATGAAGTAAAAAGGAAAGAAGAAAAGAAAAACTGTATTGGACAGATCAATGATAGTGAAATGAAAACGCTCACTGTGCTTCTAGGAACTTTGTCAGAGTTGCGGTATCTGAAACAAATTTTATATGACATCTTTAAACTCGACCCAAGAAAATGTGACCTTCCAATACCGACCATTCTAACCCCCATCCTCTACACTCACTATAACTATGAAGCCATCAGCAGCAGTAACCACAACCAACCTAGCAGGAGAAGCAAGATGACTTAATCATGATTAGGGTATAATGTTGTTATGTCCATCAATCTGTCTAGAAAACGTATACTACTCAAAGATTAGCAATTAAAGCAAAGGTGAAATCCATTTTGCCATGTTTGATCGATTTGCTTGTTTATATGGGTATTTTGCCATGTTTTATATCACACTCACGACAAAAGAGACATACATTCTATCATGGTATATTCTTATTGTTTGAAGCTTAATCAAACATTTATCCAACAATACTATAATTAAGCATATTCAAAACCGTGTGTAAAGATATCTTATCGTTTATCACTTTCTGTCTCTCCTTTTAAATTTCTTTACATGTATCGTTGAAGTTAATATCATCACCTCATTGTATTGCCTTACGTGACAGTGACGAGATATTCGAAAGCCCAAGTCTTCCTCTTCCTTTGTCTGTATCCTCATGTTTCATTGGGCACTTTGAAAACCATTGTTCCTTTTCCTGACAATAATAACAGGTATATTGGGCTTTGTCTGCCTTTACTATAGTCCTTTATGACGACTTCGGCGGAGATAGTAATGTTGAATCATACCATATAACTGTTTGAAAGTGTTTTAAAAACTCTAAGACATGTAAACCTTAGTCAAATAATATGTTGCAATTGTCCAAGCAATATAAAACTATCGCATCATTTAAATAAGAAAAATGAAATAAAAAGAGGAATGACGTGTAATATCGCTTCACACACAAGAGGAAGTGTTTGCCCCACTCCATGTCAGCGACGTTAAAGACGATATAAGCGATCCTGAATCAACAACTTCCACATCAGCCCCAAGACAAACAACACAACCCGCGACGAATATCAGTCAGAAGCACCCGAACATTATTACCACATTTTCGGAGACACAGAAGTCTTCTTCATAAAATGTAGAACCACCGATTACACCCACACATTGAAGGTTAAAGAGTTAAAGAGTTCAAGTCTGAATTACGACCGCAGAAAGTAGAAAGCTTAATCAACGATGTGTGTCATTCCTTATAACAGACAATTAAACGACAATACCAAGCCACATAAGACGGACGTTTGAGACTGCCATTAATTACAACAGTTGCAAGTCATTTGTCTGTATCAGGCTTTGCACTCCATCAAAATACGCACCCTACAAACTCATTTGTATCATTCAGCACGTCCAACAATCCAGCGACTAATTTCACATCTTCGATGATAAAGCTATATGTTATATGACCCACGTTTCCCTTCCTAAAGTGACCAAAGTCTATATATTCCTAGCCGTCTAATATTTGTGGGAAAAACGTATTCCATTCAAGCAAGAACGAATGAGTATTGGACAATCAGACCGACCCAAGAAACGGAAATAAGCCGAATTCCTTCTACAGTAGTCCATTACTGTTGCCTTCTGTAAATGTACGAATATCAAGATATAGTGGCTCCATACTAGACAATGAAAATGTCTTCTAAAGTGATTTGTGAAACTCTACTATTTTCAGACAGTAAATACGTTTAAGTTTATCAACACCAACAACATTTTCAGTATCAACGGATTTCTCTTATTACTGTAAGAAATGTGACCAAGGTTAGTCGAGTTCAGCTCATTGCTTGCAGACAGAAATGGCGGGTTTAGCAGAAAACGAAAAGCCCAAAAGAAAACTAAACGTCTCTCGAAAAAGAAAACAGATTTACTAATAAGCCTGTCACTGCTTCTCGAACTCAACCTTACAGAATTACATCTAGAAGTTCACTCTGTCTCCAACGTATTTGACTTCACTGTCGCTCGAGATGTTGGACAAACCCAATTATCAATGGCGCCCCATTTCTAAAAGATCTTCTGTAGTGGTAAAAACCTGTTCCGCATTAGCAGAAGCAGAAACAGATAAAACGTACACTCCTACTAAACGAAAATCCAAGATAGATTGGTAATGTTACAAAGTTTAGTGGCTTTATCCAACCAAGAATTGTCACGATTTAACCACTTGCGAACTCCTCAGTACATCTTCGCTGTCCTACTGAAAACTCTGATCTGACGGGTCATGTTCTGTTCACCTTTAAATTAAGCATTGTAAATACAGCTTTCAAAAATCTGACAGTGAAACAAATTGTTCCGTACACATTCATGCTCTTCATCCATGCCATAGTTTCCAAACGCAACGATATAAGACTGACTGACTGATAAAATTAACAATTACAGTAATAACACCGGTTTCGATAACATGGCCCTTAAGCGTTAGTTATGAGAACTGCATGGATAAAAATGAGGATCTAATTTTAATCAAATTGAACATTTTCAGACATTAAAATTTCGACATACACTTTGTACACCAAACTGTAAATTCAAGTACAGAAAATTTCAAAACCACTAATCGCAGAAATGTTAACAGAAAATAACCCGACTTAGTGACTTGTTAAGATTTGAGATTAGGCGTTTCAGGTTTCACCGGATGGCTTACGCACTCCTCTCATCCCTGTTTAGACTATCGAAACAAATATTATGTCCCGTGGGACTTGATTGTCTCAAAATCAGACTAAATTAAGAAGCACGCCTGGTGTGCATAAATGCGTAGGTGCTTGTGTCTACTTTTTCCACGGGACTAATTCATTATTCCGACACTCAGGAACACACTCGTCGCAAATGCACTAAGTGTGCAAGCGATGTGCATTACCAATCATTAAAGAGAATCAGATGACATAAGTGTTACAAGAAGCACTGGACGTGCTGGTGGATATTGAGCAGCTACTTGTGCAAATATATACATGTTCAATGGTACACGTTACGCAGAGTAAAAATGAAAGTGTCTTTTCGGAGCACAGAAAGGCCTCGCAAACGTACAAGTTCAGATATGCAAACAACGTGTGCTTTGCGTATTTATTTTGTATGTGTGTGCGCATGTCTGTGTTCACAATTCCAGCTTAAAATCATTTACCTTAACCCATCCTTTTTGTATCCTTACACCCTTGTGACCCCATAACCTCTTTGGAAGCTATAACCCTTGGAGAACATATACACCTTCACGATGTTATCTTGAGGTCAACCATTTGTAATACTGTTACCGTTTTGAGGCTATAAACTATTTTGAGGCTATAAATTGTTTGAACTGTAAATTTCCCATATTACACCCCGCTCGAGACACTATATGTTAAGGCTAAAATACCTGTGAGGCCATACGAATCCCAAGTTTCACATATAAATACTACCCTCCTTCAGCCATTATATCTCAATATGTGGATTGGTAAGATAGCAGATAGTAGGCTAATAAGGAAACATAGTGATGGGTAACTAGTAAATACCGTTAAGGACATTACCCCAATACTAGCACAAGTCTCTCTCGCTCTCTCTCTCTCTCTCTCTCTCTCTCTCTCTCTCTCTCTCTCTCTCTCTCTCTCTCTCTCATATGATATAACAACTCTGGACACATCAGTGATGGAGCAATGTTGTCAAACAACGCAAGGGAAACGGAAATTTAGAAACGGAAGATTGACGGCAGCAATTTGCTTGTGTCATTGCAACACATTTATTGATTCAGTTCAATCTTTGCTGGTTACTCATTTTGCTTTTATTTTTACTCAATATTCCTGCAATTATGTGACAGTCCATGAAACTTTGTTAAAAATGCAATTGACCTAGGACATTTCCAATTGAAGTATTCATCAAATGTATAAACAATGTAATTAGCATTTAGGAAATAACCAGACAAATTCTGAACGCAAATACGAGTCATTTTCATTTTTAATCGGTTCCTAATTTAGTTTTGCCCGAACTCCTAGCCTCGATAAAAACAAAGCTCAACCCCGAGGCACAAATTAAATAAACTTGTAACAACAACTAACAAACTAGCTGTAATTCATTCATTTTTCATGCATATCGTGACTTCCTTCTGTATGCTTTTTATTGATATGACATTAATTTCTATTCATATTTAATATGTGTATATATCAAGCATATACAAGGCGGGAGAACATCTTTGACGTTGATGGTTCATAGTGTTGAGCATCATATTGTTCCCTCTCTTCTCCTCGTTTCGGTATATTAGTTTCTTTGGGTTATCAAATGTCAGCTTCGATAACAAACGTCGATGATGCTGATTCCACCACGAACGTTGTACATTGTATATTGGGGCCTTTCACTGAGTCATAAGGAGAATGTAACAGGTTCAGATTGTGCAACTTGATAAATCAACCCAATCAGGAATCGGATTTCCTTCATTAACAATAGTTGTTGTTCGTCGTTTGACATGTGAGGATGCTCGTTAAGACTGCTTATTAGAAAACGTGTTTCTTTTTTATGTAATGCATCCTTCTAAAAGCATTTGTAATGAATTCCTATTCAAAGAAGATTAAGTGACCGTGGCAATGAATGTTGTTTTCTTCACCGCCGCCATACGTACTAATTGTGTTGCTAGGTTTTTCCCCTTTGCTTTTGTGTTTTCTTCTTTAATTGTTGTTTTTTGTTCTTTTTTGTTAACTTGTGATTTTGTGCTTTGGTTTGGAGGTTTTATACTTGTATGAACATACTTAATCACTCACGCAATTCTAAGTGGTTATTGACATCTTCGTTTAGGACATCATCAGTACATCGTATCCAACAGTATCAGTTTCATACATTGTTCGCAATCTTATGCAATTAAGATAAACAGTTGTGTTCACATCTGTTCATAATTAGTTTAAAAGTAGTGACAAATTGGTTTATTATGTCGGCACGTTAGCTGCAATATAAAGTAAAGAACAACACTACACAATCGCTGTCTTAATAAAAACGAAATCCAAACAAAAACATTGAACAAACATAATGAAGAATTGAAAGAACCAAACCATACATTAAGAAACCTTTATTATGCATACTTGTTTTTTTTTTTGGATGAGTTATTTTATTTATTCGTGTCAATGGTAGGATGTAATTGCAGTACCAATACGAACATAAATACAATGATGGAAAAGATGGAAATAACAGTCGATGATTCCACCTCTAACTCTAGAATCCTCGCTAGAGAACCAAGATGAAAGTAAAGATGAAAAAACCGACAACAATTACTAGTATCATGTAGGTGAAGACGCACAAATCGATCAATACTATAACTAAACTAAAACGGATTACGTTAGTTTCAACGAGCATATACACAATAAACCTCTATCAACAATCACTAATGTAGTAACACCATCGCAATACCGTCATCTCTATGGGTGTCCATTTATTTGTCTTGGATGATTTAATCTAATTCTAAGTTATTTAAAAGTGTTTCCCAATATGTTCATGACGTCATCAAAATTATTATCAATTTCTCAAGCATGATCTACACTTTCATGCATATTTTTATATGTGGATATTATTGCTGTTAGCGCTGACATGACTTAATAAGAAAAGAACGAATGCATTACAAATTAATAAAATTTCACTACATTAAAATCCGTTCAAACATCTACTTGGTATGTCTTTCGAATTAAAGCTTATGCAACGTCATGGATACAAGCCATTTTATACGAAGAGACGTTTTGACGCGTTTCTTAAGTCGGTTTGATAATATGTCTTCCACAAAGATCCTAAAGCATTGTCGTGGTCATCGTCGTTAAAAAAACTTAACACGTGGAATGATTGAATACCCCTTCTCTTAGCGATAAACGTAATGTGTTGCCAGTACAAGACAAAGATTCAACACCGATCCAGAAGCAGATCGTAGAAAATGTTCCTAAGCAGAAGACCTCGATGAAAAAGAAGACATCGATCAATATCGTCACGTTCTTCATAAAACACGGTGGGAAAAATATAAAATCACCATCCTCTCCAAAGAAAGACAAAAAGTCCGAACAAAAAAGTACTTAATCTTTCGATGATGATATCTCGTTGTTTGCTTGAGAATCGGTTCCATTGTTAGCAGCGATAACGTGTCTTATCTAAAGTGAGGTTATTCATTCTGTTTATGTTTGAAAGGAAACTCATTTCAATCTCGAATCATATTAATAAAAACAACACATTATTTCATAACAGCAATTAAGCTTGATTCATTACAAAACGTTAATGCACCTTCACTGTTCATTTGCTACGGTAGAAACAACTAATGAAACTTCTTCAAACATTTGACCAGAATGGTGTTAATTTAGACGTTTAAACAATTTTAAGTTCCCGTATTAATTTGATTATCTAATACATGAAAAACAAAACCTCCAAACCAAAGCACAAAGCACAAGTTAACAAAATACGGTGCTGTAGTTGGGAGGTTGTATTCAAACGTTGCACTAAGGAGGCGAATCTTAAATCACATGTCCACATATACGACAGCTTTTCAATTTGAGATGTCATTTGATGTCAAACTCGTCCTTGGAGTGTTGTGTCCTCTTGGTTGTATTTATAATTTTAAAAGCCGTTATTTCTAGAGGTCTGCTAAACGAAATCCATGCTTGAGATTTCAACCTATCATGGTCGACAAAAATTAGCAAACGATTTTGATTATCAGCCTGATACTTTCGATGCAAATTGACTAACATAGAAAAAACAAAGTGATCAATGTCTTCCTCTAAGATTACATCTTCAAACTCGTTAATATTTTCAAAATGAATGAATACTGGCGTCAGCAATTTCTTGAGGTGGTTTGGATCTCCCATTATAATGCAAAACAGCAAATATGTTTATATATATATATATAATGCCAAATACATATTTCATCCACACAATCTAATGCAATATAATGCCAAATTTATATTTCATCCACACAGTATAATAATGTATATCATGTCAAATTCTTATTTCATCCACTCAATATAATGCTATATATCATGTCACATTCATATTTCATCCACTCAATATAATGCTATATATAGTATCGCATTCATATTTCATCCACTCAGTATAATGCTATATATAGTATCGCATTCATATTTCATCCATTCAGTATAATGCTATATATAGTATCGCATTCATATTTCATCCACTCAGTATAATGCTATATATAGTATCGCATTCATATTTCATCCACTCCATATAATGCTATATATAGTATCGCATTCATATTTCATCCATTCAATATAATGCTATATATAGTATCGCATTCATATTTCATTCACTCCATATAATGCTATATATAGTATCGCATTCATATTTCATCCACTCCATATAATGCTATATATAGTATCGCATTCATATTTCATCCACTCAGTATAATGCTATATATAGTATCGCATTCATATTTCATCCACTCAATATAATGCTATATATAGTATCGCAATCATATTTCATCCACTCAATTCAATGCTATATATAGTATCGCATTCATATTTCATCCACTCCATATAATGCTATATATAGTATCGCATTCATATTTCATCCACTCCATATAATGCTATATATAGTATCGCATTCATATTTCATCCACTCAATATAATGATATATATAGTATCGCATTCATATGTCATCCACTCAATATAATGCTATATATCATGTCACATTCATATTTCATCCACTCAGTATAATGCTATATATAGTATCGCATTCATATTTCATCCACTCAATATAATGCTATATATAGTATCGCATTCATATTTCGTCCACTCAATATAATGCTATATATCATGTCACATTCATATTTCATCCACTCAATATAATGCTATATATAGTATCGCATTCATATTTCATCCACTCAATATAATGCTATATATAGTATCGCATTCATATTTCGTCCACTCAATATAATGCTATATATCATGTCACATTCATATTTCATCCACTCAATATAATGCTATATATAGTATCGCATTCATATTTCATCCACTCAATATAATGCTATATATAGTATCGCATTCATATTTCGTCCACTCAATATAATGCTATATATCATGTCACATTCATATTTCATCCACTCAATATAATGCTATATATAGTATCGTATTCATATTTCATCCATTCAATATAATGCTATATATAGTATCGCATTCATATTTCATCCATTCAATATAATGCTATATATATAGTATCGCATTCATATTTCATCCACTCAGTATAATGCTATATATAGTATCGCATTCATATTTCATCCATTCAATATAATGCTATATATAGTATCGCATTCATATTTCATCCACTCCATATAATGCTATATATAGTATCGAATTCATATTTCATCCACTCAATATAATGCTATATATAGTATCGCATTCATATTTCATCCACTCAATATAATGCTATATATCATGTCACATTCATATTTCATCCACTCAGTATAATGCTATATATAGTATCGCATTCATATTTCATCCACTCAATATAATGCTATATATAGTATCGCATTCATATTTCGTCCACTCAATATAATGCTATATATCATGTCACATTCATATTTCATCCACTCAATATAATGCTATATATAGTATCGCATTCATATTTCATCCATTCAATATAATGCTATATATAGTATCGCATTCATATTTCATCCACTCAATATAATGCTATATATAGTATCGCATTCATGTTTCGTCCACTCATTATAATGCTATATATAATGCCATATTCATATTTTATACGCTCACAAAGTGGCTCAAATATCATGCTAATATTCCTTATTTCCACGCAGTGTTCTAAACGTAATGTTAAATTCATAATCTCTAGATAGTATCCCGAACGTAATGTTCAATTGAGGTCAGCACATAATGTTGCAAAGGTAATGCTAAATTCACTTTCTATCCAGATAATTGAACTAGCTCAATTTGTAGAGTGGTGGACTCGTAATCCAAGGGATGCGAATCCGGTACTATCCCATATCGTACTATACTCGTCTGTCACGTGGAAGCGATATTTCTATTTCATGATGTAACTAAATCACGTGCTGAAATTAGTGTTGAGAAACAACCAACCAGTGACCCAATTTCTACAAATGCCTTAGTGCATTAATCAGTCTACAAATAATCACCGAACAATGAGGTAACGAACAGAAATTGACACTATTAATTAAAACTAGGTCAATGATTCAATGTTGAGTCGTATACCATATGATTTACCCACTAAACTTGACATTACATTACTTTCTACAGGTAATTTTTTTATGTAATGATTGGGCACGTTAATGTCATTTGTAATAATACGATTACATTTAGAAAAGTTCGAAAAATAGGTATTTTTATAAAATGAGTAATATACAGCAATGTTCGTGATATATCGAAATTAAAGAGAGTTAAAGAAGTTGTTGAAGTTTTATGAGTCTGAATGTTAAGATAAAATAATAAATCCTTGTAAAAAAATGACCTCTGAGGCAATTGTTTGAAATGAAACTTCATATCAATATGGCATTGGTGGAAAGAAACAATACTTGAAAAGATAAATAGCATAGATCTCTTCATTGCGAGGTATTGAAGAATAAAAGATTTCATGTTGAATCCCATACACATACAGTCAAGATTTCTTACAACTTGCAATAAAGGTATGCAAGACAGGGCTGTAATACCAAGAAACAAACACTGCTCCGTAAAAACACGAAATCCTGATATCTAGCTTTGTAAGTATAAAATAGAGCTTTATGTTAGCATGTCAATTACGAAGAGGTATCCCGTCTCCAAATTTATTATTTAAAGGAAGTCTTTCTCATAGACCAGTCAAGTAGTGCTATAATATTGTTTCTCTTGGAATACTTCTATAACACGATGACGTTATTGATCAGCGGTCTGCATAGCGCAGTTTCTTGTCGGCCCAAATTACCATAGCAGGGCATAACGTAGGCATCAACTAACCACGTTATCTCATGTAGTGAATATAATTATAAATTGTCCTTACGCATTTCTCTGTGCATGAAGATAACAACTTTAAGCCTGCTTTCATCACACATTTCTTTATAGCCAGTAATAATATTAGATGGGCACATTGACTAGCTTAGTGACTATAGTTCTTGATTTAATTTGCTTGTATCTATTTTAGTAGTTCTGTCATTGTGAAACGTACAGCAAGAAAGCACGGAATAAAATGGGATTTAATATGAGGTAGCCAGAAAGATAATAATTAAATTTTCGGGAACTATGCTGGTTTTAGAAGAACTAGAAGCAACGTCGAAGCTGATTGCAAACAAACTAAAATGTACCCTACATCAACTGATTGTAAGTTATAGTTGTAAAGTGAAATGCAATCGAATAAGTGTTTTATATTACAAAGTATCACTTCAAAAAATATGGCAAAAATCTAGAGTTTGGTATTTTTAAAAAAAGATAAAGTTAATCTTAACGAACCATTGATCACTTCTGCTTCGTGAAAACAATATACGCTTAAACGCGTTGTTTGGTAAATAAATCAAAATAATAAATTAAAACCACTTACATACCCGAAAAGGTCATCTTTCGAATGTTAGTTTGCACAGAACGTACGGAGTTATTTAACTTTTGTTTCGTTTTTGTCTTGAATTGAAAATACTATAATCAAATTTGAAACTGAAAATATTCTAATCGAACGGTTAAGTATAACTAATTCGTTCCAGATATGAATAGAACCATTGCCTATGCGCCATTAATCGCCACATCTCATATTGCACCCAGTTGGCAGCATCATAAGGGGCTCGGCAGAATGACCAACTCATTCGTTCAGGTGCAAGGGACGGTTAGTATGTACACAAATCGACGCCCCATTCACTGGACTAGTACAACAAATATCATATAATAAATTGCACAACGATTTCACACAGGTCCATATTTCTAGATTGCTATATTAAAGCAAGGCATACGAACATTATTCACTTGACCAAAGGGGTCAATCGTAATTCATAGCCAAAGAAGTGTATTCAACCCAATACCAAATTTATAACTGCATATTTGTACGTCCTATATTGACAGCATGTGATGCTCACATCACAGTGCAAACACAAGCCACCTTCCTAGGGGATAATTACGCAAAATCACTGTTACACCGTATCCTTATGTTAAGACATTTGATAGGGGCTACGTTAAGAAACTATACCCTGCCACCTAATAATCAGCGAGTTTAATGATGAAAGTCGGGTTTGAAGTACTGAAATGTTATATAGCCTCAATTAATTGCAAATATACAATTAATAACAGAACATAATTCAATAATCAGTATATTTCGCTTACGACCAAATACAATTAGTTTCTGACGAACCTTACTTCAATCACGTTCTTAACATGTTGTTTCAAGCTTTAAGAACGTGTGCAGATCCCAGTATATTGGAATTTTACTTTACAGTTGACGCTGTACGTGTCGAAATATTGGTGCCGATGTTCAAATTTTGAATTGTAGTTTCTCAACAATTTTTGTTTTTGGTCTTGATGGGGGAGGGGGTGGTTTCTTTGTGTATAAATCGAGACAGTGTAGAAAACAACTGGACACGTTTTACGAAACGTTAGGTCACCAGAGTAAGCCAGGTATAAAACCTATTTGATGATTTAGGAAAACTATATAGGTCTGTCTTAATATTTTGATCAGAAAAATGCGGGCCCAATCTACCATATTCCACAATTTGTAGCATTTTGAACTAAATTATCATGATTGCAAATGCATGGATTTCCTGCTACAACTGTGGCAAACACGAATGAATGTTGTTGTTGTTGCTACTGATATTGTCATTAACACAAAAACTTAATTTCATGACGCCTTTTAGGTACAAATCACGAGGTTCAAACATTAACCTCTAATGAAGTTAAAACTATATTAAAGCAAGGCATACGAACATTATTCACTTGCTCAAATGGGTCAATCGCAATTCATAGCCAAAGAAGTGTATTCAACCCAATACCAAATTTATAACTGCATATTTGTACGTCCTATTTTGACAGCATGTGATGCACACATCACAGTGTAAACACAATCCCCCTTCCTTGGGGATAATTACGCAAAATCACGGTCACACCGTATCCTTATGTTAAGAAATTTGATAGGGGCTACGTTTAGAAACTATACCCTGCCACCTAATAATCAGCGAGTTTAATGTTGGGTTTGTGTCGAACATTCCTCTTTCTGAAGTCTACAGTCTCGCCAATATATTTGAAAGAACTGGTTCTGTATGTCTGAAGATAGATTGCATGTTCGTTATAGTAGCAATTTTACGGTGGTGCCAAATATTACTCACACGTGAAGATGAACTAAGAAAGTTTCTGTCTCCGACATTTGATTGCATATAATGTATCATTTGTCTTTTGCATGCATATTTAACATGACTATGTGGTTCCATTTACAATGATATTAACGTATTTTATGAGATCATTACGATTTTCAAATCTACGCAAATGGAGTTGTTTTGCACACTCCCGTTAGACCTTAACAAGATTAGATTTAATATGCGAATGTCCAGATTTATGTTTTACATGTGGTGTATCCGTCTCGTTCTGTCCTACAATAGCATTTGGAACCAAATTATAATGTTTGCAAATGCATGGTTTTCCTGCTACAACTGTGTCAAACACGAATGAATGTTGTTGTTGTTGCTACTGCTATTGTCATTAACACAAAAACTTAATTTCATGACGCCTTTTAGGTACAAATCACGAGGTTCAAACATTAACCTCTAATGAAGTTAATACTCTGAATCAAAATGACAACTATCAGAAAATATTTGTCCATTCATACTGTCATAGAAATAGCCAAGGAAATAAAAATAGATTGCGGTTTCCTTTCTGGCGACAAAATTTCAAGCTCGAAAAATCTATATGATTTTTCTGTAAATGACAGTATCGTCACGTATGTATTCCTCTTGCAGAACTGCCAAAGTAGTCTGCACGGAGGCCTATATCTCAATGCACCAAAAGCAGTCGCTAAAAAGTATCGAGATAATATCTACACTTAATATAAACGTATTGTTTTGTTTGCTTTATATTTACATGAAACCTACAAGTAGCAATCTATAATAGTGAGAACATACAAAATGTAATATTGTTCAAACATGCATACGCTTTATATGAGAATACGTCATTAACAACAAAAAACTTTGTTTATAACATTTCAATGCTGAACCATTTGTCTTCTTTAAGCCAGAAAAATGGATCATTTATTACTGACGTTATAAACTAATAGCTCGCATGATTAATTTACAACAACATATAGCTTTTGGAAAGATAACATTCAAGTAATACGATGTTCCCACTCTGGCAGACGAGATGTGTATTTCGGTTCGATCAATTTCACGAGACGAAGTAGCCGATAATAACTAACTTTTATTTCCGGCGGCCGGCAATAATTGACAAGTAGACGCACACGACGTGACGGTAACGATGACAGGTTGAATCGATTTCCTGTCTTAATAATAATTTTGTCTGCGACAGCACGTCGATGTGGAAAAGAACTTTCTAGTAGAATATTTTAGCAAATAATTAAGGGGAAAACCCTTAAAGTTGTAAAACGATGTCGATGTTTCTCTTTGTTTTGACGTTTCTGTAATCATTTTTCAGTAACGGAAAAATAATTCAAATTGTTTTTTTTAAAAATATAATATATTAGTGCATATTTATAACTTCAATTAACGAACATATGAATATGTATTAGTTCGTTATTTGAGTAATGCCTACAATTGAGACGTACTATTAAACAAGTTAAGGTTTTAAACATTCGCAAGAGAGAACATTATCATAATAGATAAAACAAAAAGCATCCAAGACGGACACACACACACACAGATATATATATATATATATATATATATATATATATATATATATATATATATATATATATATATATATATATATATATATATATATATAAGCGTCACGTTATTTTAATTGTTTTGCCAACTTTGCCTACTTCTCATATTGAATGTAGTGTTAGTTTGGCAACAAAAGCAACAAATACATAAAGGAAAGCACCATCATTAAGCCATCCACATCTTTAAATAAGCAATTGAGACAATCAATAATAATACAAAAATAGTTTTATTTTTGAGACAGGTGCAAAGTTAGATTTAAGATTTTGAAAACTTTGGAAGTGAAGAGAAAGGTGGGGGATTGAAAGTAAACAAAACATTTGGGATTACAGTTTTTTTGGGTCAACACTAATGAAGACAGTTCCAAACTTAGATTTGTTATAAATATGCATATATATTCTGTTCATGCATACATACATAACTATTCACGTGTTAGTTTGTTAAATACATAAATACAGATTATCAATAAGTGGGAACTTTCTATAGGCGTAATTTGTCAAATAAATCAATGCAGATTATCAATAAATGGAGACATCACTATAGGCACAAAACATAAAAACATTTGAACAATCACATTTTGATTAAATCAATTGTATAAAGTGAATCTTCAACATTGTTTTGCAATAGCAAATATTAACGACTCAAATGTTATGAGTGAAATAATATTTTGCACAGAATGTAATTTGCACAAATAGCCAACCACTTTAAATGGTTTATTTTCAGCTCGATGAATTGGAATAATGGAAATTGAAATTTAATTTTGTGAATGTATTCTCTCTGTAAGATTAGTCACTTGTCGTATATCCCTCAAATGCAAATTTTCTTGCAAATGCAAGACATATAACACTCCAGATAGTTTGTATACTAGCGTGAAACCATTACAAACCATTACAAACCATTACAAACCGCAAACTGCCAAGAAAAATACCTGTCTTAGCAAAGTATGTCATCAGATCTGTGTCGAGGATGTTTGTTAAGCCCAATACGTGGAATCAGTAACATAGACCCCGATATGTTACGACAACATTTCAGGTCTATTTTCCTTGCAGGCAAACATGGCTTGTATATCATTATATACGGTAGGTAGCAGTTATGTCTCCATTGGCGGGATATAATGACTAGTATTATGAAGTGAATTATGCAAATATTGTGATGAATATTCTATACTGTACAGACGCCATCATATTTTAAAATAAATGTCTCATGCACACATTATTCTCACAAGACAGTGTAATATAACTGTTTTTCAAATCGGTATAGGATAGTACTAATATGCGACATTCCACGTGTAAACCCCGGTGTATAAAGAGCACATAATTACATATGCACTACTTTGCTGCGAGAAGCACATGGTTTTGTGAACTAGGAATTGCGTGCTGACAACCTACAGGAAGTTATGATATTTATGTTCTTATAGACAATACTTACATAAAACAAACGTATGATACGCCATCATCGATTATTCTACGAAATCTGATCAAACCGGAGTTTATAGTATACAAACAAATTGGGTATTAGTCTAGTTGAAATGTGATATAATGTAAGAAAAATGAAGAATACTTAGTTCACTCGTGACCCCTGTGAAGAATAAATTTACTGAAGCGTTATTCTTTCAAGTCAATGACGTGTGTGTTATCGTGTGCTGAGAACTGTGATAATTTTGTTAAATTAGGAACCGGCTAGAAGTACGACTGCAACGATACTAAGTGTTTCAAGTAGACCCTTCGTTTACCCAAATTATATTTGTGTCTTTTCAAAAATATGGTTCTTCATAGTCATGGCCCCTATAATAGTGTCTTGGTTGTGTATTATGTTGTATGGATTCTCCTTTACTGTAATCAAACAATGGTGGAGGTGGAGGTGGAAGGTTTTTGTGCAATAAACAGTCGTGTTCAGGAATCAAATGTATGATGGTCTGCCTTGAACAAACTGGATCTGGTACTGGACTAACACTTGCTACAGGACGTGTATGATGTTGCACATGGTTGCCACCATTGCTATCCCGTCCAGACCTACTCCTTGCAGGTTTCATAACACATGCATACTCGTCGTTGTTTATTTTATAGTGTTGCAAACTGTTTCTAATGTCTTGAAGAGGGCCTCCCTCGTGGTCGCTCGTGACTGGAACATACGTTTTAGTGCATGACTCTGGAGATCCATTTAAGGAATTAATTTTATTTTCCTTTACTCCGTTTTGTGGATAACCTTGATTTATAACAGTGTGATATGTGTATGGATGTACATCTGTATCGGCGCCTTCTTCCCGAAGGAAGGAGGAGACTCCAGCGTGTTCATAAAATGAGCTGTGCCGATCGTAGTGTGGAGAAACATATGTCCTTGGTCTTTCGTACACGAGATCAGTTTTGAATGATGTTTCGTCTGTCATAGCACGTGACTCCGTTTTAAGCTCAAAAGGCGGTTCAACCTCGTTTTCATCGCGGCGCCTGGATTCAATTGCTTGCAGAAGTTCGTCCGATAGGGTTGTTAGTCGAGTTCCATGTTTGTCATCTAGAGAGGAATTGGTGTTACTTCGTGACTGGAAATGTGTTGTATTCTTCCCGAATGTTTTATACCTAAAACATTTAAAGAAGCACAAGTATCGCATTAAATAAGTATGTAGATTTAGTTCTACAAACATGTATAAAGCGTAAACAATGCATCACTATGCTTATTGTTGTAAACTTAAGTAATATTGTAAGAACTAGCAATGCAAAAATCATTGTTATTCAACAAAGGAGGTCGTTGTGCAGCATGTTCCGCGAATACGGACCAAAAACTAAGAACACAAGTCTTTTAAGAAAATATATGGCAGTTAGGAATATTAATTTTCAAAAAAACGGATAATGTCAGATACAAATATAATTTTACATATTTTAATGATTTTCAGATTCATTTTAATATAAACATGCTTCTTTAAAATTGACCGATGTTATAATGTTTTTGACATTCATTGATTATTCAAAAGAAACCCATCAGCAATTATGGATTATGAACACACTTTTAAATGCCTTTCAATACGTCTATTGAGAAATTGCAGTGACTATCACTTACACCGACAAACGTAGACGCACACAAACACACACAAAGACACTCATACACACTTTACTTTTCTATTGTTTTCGTAAATTTCAGTATAAATGTGACGGAAAAGACAAAACAGCATTTGCACATTAAATGGAAATCATACCTTAAACAAAACTGACAGCCACACTACATGATTTAAGCTTTAACTATTATGCATGTACGTATGAAATCGTATATGTCTTATTCAAAGGATACACCACTCTTTATGTGTCATACTATAAAGTAATGAAGCTATCGAGAAGAACTAATTGCAATATTTAATTTGACTGGCATAACACATGATTTTATATTCACAGTTTGTGTTGAATATCTTTAAAATCCATAGTGTGTGTACAATAAGTAGGACAACACAAGCAAAACATTAACGAAGCGATTACAGAAGATGTGGGCAACATACCATAGTACTTACTATGCTAACAATCCTCCACCACCCACCCTTCCATTCTCTCTCTCTCTCTCTCTCTCTCTCTCTCTCTCTCTCTCTCTCTCTCTCTCTCTCTCTCTCTCTCTCTCTCTCTCTCTCACACACACACACACACACACACACACAGACGTGATGTACCTGTAGCAAACATATGCCAAGGAAATGACGAGTCCCAATATGAGCAGGCCAAGAAATATGTTCGCAACCACAACACCTAAAAGAAGCAAATTAAATCGAAATTTGTTTCAAAATGTCCTTAGTTTGCAAATACATAGCCATTAGTCCATACTAAATTTTGCAACATACACAATACTCACCGTTGACATTTGTATTATATTAGATTGAACATAGCATGTTTGTTTTAAGCTGTTCGTATTTTCTCAATTAGGTATAACTATATGTAAAACATGTACGTATTCATTGCTCCAAAATTGTAGCAGAAATATACAGTCTGGCACCCTTGTCATTTTTGACAGCTAAAACGATGTACATTGTATCATTTATAATACGTTTCTGAAGTAAGAATCCAAGTTAGATACATAAGCAAATCTGCAATTTCGTTCGAAACGACTCACAAAGTGGTCGAAAATTAGTAAGTTATCCAAATATCATACAAATATAATGAAGGAGAGACACAATAGTGTAATGGCAAAACCTCTACTTATTGTGTTGTTTCAAATTGAGGTCAGCTAAGACGTCATATCCTTGAGAACAACATATAACTTTAACATTTTAAAAGTTTCGTTTAAGTTGTAAGATGTACCATGTTTCTGATATTTCTTTCCGAGTTCTTTCTTTTATTGAAATCATACACAATGCAGATTTACTTGCAAGGATAAAAATACATTTGTTTTTCAATAGTATTTGAGTTGTGCATGTAACCTTAATTTCGTCTTTGTTGCGTTCACCATACACACTTCATGAGCGCACCAGCTGTGCGGTAAGAAGCATATCATTGGCAATAATTCACCACATAAGAAGAGTGCAGATGTGAAGTATGAAAACCAATACGTCTACTCCACGTGTATTTTGTTTTAGATCACCAAGAAAAGTCATCATTACGAGTTTTCTTTAAGGCATTAATGGGACTTTTCTCATTTTCAGTGGAACACGTCTATTAGTTCATCATTTACTATGAATACAATCTTTCTTTAATCACAGTGACTATAAATACTTATATTAAATCCATTAGAATGATGCATTGATTTCAAAGTTGAATTCTACTGGCATGTTATAGTATTATGACAGTTTATCATGTTCCATTCAAGATACATTGTATATAGATAAGAACAACAACAAAAAATACCTTATAATCATCTCAAAAGGCAGTCATGAATTTTCTCTTTTCAATCGAAGAATTAAAAATGAAGGAACTATTTCATTTTATTGAGTCAACCATTTTAAAATTAATATCGGTATTTTCTTAGGTATTTCTTTTACATCTGAATGACCTATATATTGCCATCATTCAGATAAAGACATGGAGGCAAGGCTTTCTTTGTTATAGTATTTAGCTGTAGTCTACGATTCCTTCCCTCTAAGATACAGCAAACCAATAACTAATACTTTTGATAAGCGATAGCCTTGTTGCGCCGTCAAACGGTATCGTAAAACGCCTTGATGGCTCAGACGACTAATGCCATCAGAGTACAATAATGATAATGATTTAGATCATCACTTTGGTCACCATACGGAACTTTGCCGCTGTGAATCTGCTTCCCTGTGATTCCTACACTGCTTAATGGCACGGGGACGTTTATTGGCGAAAACACCGAAAACCTGGCATAATTTATCACACAGAGCGTTACATCTAATATTGCATACGTGTTATTAACGCCTCTAACGTCTAAAGACGGAAATTGCTTTTCAGAGGAAAGTACCAATTAACCGACCAAGGATCAGAAGCAACATTTAATCCGGGCGAAGATATCGCCATTTTATCAGAGCAGCAATTAACTGCCTGAAATAGATGAGTTCATTACTTTTCTGGTGTGGACTGTACAATACTAATATCGGGACTTGTTTATTTAACTGTTTAACGTGGCTACACATGACACAAAAAATAAATAATCTAGAACAGTGATTACAAAAATTCAAAATGTTACGGGTATCAATGAACAGATGCAACACATATGTTTTGCACAAGTTTATCTATGTATTTATGTATCTATGCATCTATCTATCTATCTATCTATCTATCTATCTATCTATCTATCTATCTACCTCATTTTCTGATCATGCTTCAGAGTGTAAACAAGCATCTAAAATGATCGGTTGATTCCAAGGACATTAGAGCTTTATTTTAAAATGATTGGTTGATTCCAAAGACAAAATGGAGTAAAGTATAAACATCTTTCTAATTTGTAGGGTCATACGATGTTTGCGTGATTTCTTGAACGTCAGATTGTTCTGAGAGATTCTGGAAGATCGTGACCCCTTTCCTGTTTACGTAAAAACAGGTATTTAAATTATTGCTTGGGAGAGAACAGTTCAGGATAAGTTGGGCTTTTATAATATTAAGTTGTGTCTTGTGTTTGAGTTATTTGCAAGAGGAATTATTTTATTATTTATCTGGAAAAGAATATGTGCTCATAGATTTTCATTTGAATTATTATAAAACTAAAACTGACTTCATCACGTGACATCGTCGTCCATATTGGATTACATCGTCAAGATTCGAACCGGGAACTATTAGAACATTTTATTATCAGGTCTCTTGCAATTCCACTAGTGGATTATATTGTGTATTCTTTTTGGATTAATTTTTGGATTTGATTCTCTAAAACCGTAAGATTAAATATTTTCTTTTATTAAATATTTGTATTTAATAAATTGTTTGTTAAATTTTTCAAGCTTGTTATTTTCACTTCTTTCTATGTTGCTGCTTATTCTATCCTAAGCACGTTTATATATATATATATATATATATATATATATATATATATATATATATATATATATATATATATATATGTGTGTGTGTGTGTGTGTGTGTGTGTGTGTGTGTGTGTTGTTGCTGTTGGGTTTGAAGCCATTTTTCAGTACACGATAGGCTGCCGGCCAGTATTAATGTTGGAGGGAGAAGCCGAAAAAAATCCGGAAAGAACCACCGACCCACGGGAAGCTACTGGCTAGCTTTCTCACATACCCGCATTGACCGAATCTGAGACTCGAACCCACGCAGACAGATGTGATATGGCAGTAATCCGTAACGGATAGCGCTTAAGACCACTCGACCATATATACCACAAGCATGATATAACCGCATAATGATACCGGCAGACCAGAGTCTGTAGAATTGTTTGTTTTAATGTTTGCTTCTAACAAAATATATTTGTATTCATGAAAAGCTGCCGATACATTATGTGACTGTAGATATGGGTCATAGTACGTGTAGTTGGGTGTGATTTAAACGTAAAAGCAAAATAGACATGCTAAAATATTTAGTATCCGCAAAATATTTAATGTAAGGTACATATATTACCGAAATAGCTTAATCGATCCGGATACCAAACGTGAAAGGTTTATAGCAGATGAAAACGTGTTTGAAAAGAAAAGGCAGAAAAGAAATGGAATTAATACAAGGAGAATACCTACGCAAGATTGTCACCTGTCGCCACGGGTCTTCTTTATCTTGATCAGAGTTAGCAGCAACCGGCTTCACTAGAACGAAAGTTGAAATGTTTAGTACATATATTTGGTTTTGCTACGTTTTCTCATAAATGAAAAATAGGTATTATTCCATGCGCTTCTGTGATGGGAAATACTGAGAGAAGGGCCTGAGATTCGAGTTTTTGTCCTAGATTGGATAATAATTGACAAACAAGATCACTCACTTTGTCATATTGGTAAGCATTCGTAATACTTTCCTTACTGGCACAATTATCAAATTTGTTCTTTTATAATTCCAATCGTGTTGATTATTTCAAGGAGTATATGTTCACATTCCGAATCACTGCGACATAACAATGTCGTAATAGTAGATACACGGTCGCGATCGAAAGCAGGTATTTTCACTGGAATTGACAAATCATGCTGATATAACCAATATCTATTTGCCGCAGATGCTTGTGCGTCTTATGGTTTGAATGAACCTGACATAGCTGTGCTCGCTCTGATGAAATCAGGTTCGCTAAATTCCGAGGCTCAACGCGTCAGAGATCATTTTGCAAACTTGAAACTTAGAAACGGACTTACAAAATAAAAAATAAAAAAACTATGAAAACTCTCTTATCAACGAAGCTAAACTTAAATGACGTTGCCACACTTTTAAAAACAAATTCCAACAATTCTAAAAATAACAACCACATATATTTTATAGGACTCTGGTAATTATGGTAGAAATGGTGCTCCAGTAACCATTATATACCATAAATGACATGCGTCGACAGAGCATGTGGCAAGCTTTCCACGAGAAAGAACACTAAGATTTCACTAAACAATACCATTTATCAATCTGGTTATTTGATAGTGAGAGTGTCGAAGATGTTAAACAAATAAAATCGATGAAGAATCATTTGATCAGTGTATTTTGCCGCCTGGAGTTTTTCATCAGACGAATCGCTTCAACGTGCATAGAAACAAACTGTGGTACAGTATGATGGCGGCAGCAGCGATTCACTCGTTAACTATCTAACTATCTTTTTTTTTTAGTTTGTTGCACCTTTCATCACACCACAAAAATATAAGTGTCGTACAGCACCAAAACAATTTCTGGATGATGTAACATAATCTTGTGCTGAGTTTGATACTGGAGGTCTTTGGAAAACAAAATTTGATTATACGGACATGATTTCAGTTGATAGCGTAGCAGCTTAAGTTTATAATGCTGATTTTCTTGGACCGGGTGAATGTCGTTATTTTTAACGATTCAGGCTCAAAACACACGAATGAATTGAGTTACAATAAACGGGCCACTCCCAAATATAGATTTTACTGGATTTGCTGAAATGGAATCATTCAAGTTTCGTTAGCGAGTATGCATCCGATTATACCGATTTGGTTCAGTTGTTTTAATAAACCAAATAACAATGTCAAGATCAACGACTATTGTACAAAAAGTCAGCGTGATTGGGTTTCAGCAGTGTTATTACGATCCGTATTCGATGATAAAATTCTAACACTGTTAACTGTAATCTGAGATAATTTCTTACAAACAATACAAAAAGTTTGGTTTCCACAAGATGACAAGGATATTTGTCTACAAAAATGTAGATGAAGATAGACAACAAAGACATATCATGAAAAGCAGTACGAAAGAGGGAAGAGCTTCCTCAAATCGGTTAAGATAAAGGCCATCTTTCCCGAAATCCATACTGGAACAAGTTGATTAGGAAATGTTTCCTTGTGAAGTATATTAATCTATACACTGCAGACATTTAATACAATCTTCGATCAAGAGATGGACATCTACGACAACTGAAATCGGTAATCAGATTATAGCGTGACAAAATTCACTCTGAAATAATGTGTACCAATGTCAGAATTCTGGATCTTATGCTACCCACCCTCATGGTCTTATTGTAAAAGGAAGCGTTTATTATTTGAATTTCACAAGGAAACCTTTCCTAATCAACTATTTCCATTATATTATCGGCCAACAGATACACGCCGACAAACTATACTTGTTGATATTACGGCGGTAGACACTGGAGGTTTGTATCGAAAACAAATAGTTCTTATTGATGTCCTCGAGGTTCCAGTAGAGACTGTTCAACAAGCGTTGTCGTTGAAGACATCGCGCAGGACTCTGGGATATGCAAAAGCGGTGCATTCGTTTCAGGGATTAACCAGATAACAAGAGCTGGGTTGTCAATGATCGAAGCGAATGGTCAAATTCAGTTTATCTGTCTGTGTCTAGAGTAACAAAATTACAGTTACACAGGGTTGTGTACATAGCGTCACCAGAAAGTATTAACGTGGTGAAGGAAAATATGGCAAATTAAGCAAGAGATGACAGAAACATTATCCAAGTTTGATCTGGATATGGAGTTTGTCATGAAGCTGAAACGACACAAAAATCACTGCACTTTCTGTGGCAATTTTCCTAATGATGTACCGGGACCGAATCGATAGAATTCATAGCCACAGACGCAAAAATGTGTCTTGGACATCTTTTTTATATAACAGACGTAAAGGAGGCTTCGTTCCTCAATGTATGTTTATCATCGTCATCTGTGTGGATTCCCTCTAGCGCCTGCTACACAATATTCAATCTGGTGGTAACTGGGTGTTTTCAGGAATTACATGTAACTGTTCAATTATACGTTGAGGAGCTGTTGAATCTAATGTATAGATTGGTAGATACATAGTAGATCTTACTATGCTAGAAATGTATGTGTTGTTAAACTTCTCAGGGAATCACATGCACCTCAAAATTACCAGTCTGATATACATACTTCCATGTAACTTCACTACCCATCACTGGTGTGTTGCAGCTGATCTGGTGATGTTCGTTGAGCTATGACTTTTCGCAGTTACATCATCGGAATTCATGATATTTAGCACAACCACCACATGTGGTCGTCTCCTATCCCATTCACGAGATCTTGGGCATATTGATGCTCAAATAGTCGCTGTACCATTGTTTGATTAAATCGTTTAATGATTCCCTGATAGCGACGTATTGTGGTGCATCCACGACTGATCTTAATGTGTTTTGTTGTATCAGCATTGTTACTACACCGAAACGTCTTTGCCAGGATAAATATGTAGCAATGATGAGGTCCTTTCGTTCAAACCTTGTTCCATCTTCACTTGGTGGTTTAGACGATAATGCTTCAGCCTCTTTGTATCTACTTACACCATGTACGACAGTCATCGAATATGTATATGCGCCGTTTATGTAAGTCATGTAGTAAAAGGAATATATCTACTAATGAACGTGATTACCTACGCTGACGTCAAACCGTCGATGCTGAATTGTTTTAGGACGTGTCAGATAGACTTGCCATATGGCAATCTGCGGTTACAAATTGTGTGACACCTGCTGAATTGCGAGTTAATAATTGCCGCTGTACCTCTACAATATCCTCTTGGTTTATAATACATCAACTACATTATGTAATTATTGACGTTTAATCATCCGCTACTATCACTATTTTATCCTCCAATGCCGATCTTAGCAGCCAACTCGCGTTTGATTCTCGTATACTTCTAATTTTTTTTTAATAGAATACAGCATGTGAATCAACTCCACATCAGCGATATATCGTTGTAGATCTGAATCTGTATACGCAGCATCATAAACATGGCACGTTTGATCAATCGCAATTACTGGAACGCTACTTGGTTTTGGATAAAAATTTTAGCAGGGCCAGTTACATGATCGCAATAATTATATCCCCGTTGCGTTCGATGTGTTTTCCCGAGTAGCTTAGTAATATCACAATAGATCACAGAGCAATTCAACTTTTTGTGAGCCGTATTTTACGCATTTACCTGTAAGTGTCCACGTGTTTTTTTCAAAGTGGATGTTCTCTGAAATATTGTACCAGTTACTGTATTCTATTTATTACAAGACAAAACAACGATTATAAATAATATTATACCCGTACTATATGAACGTGAGGTGGCTCATATGCGACACACTTTATTACGTAGTGCCATACGTGGACGACTATCGAAGCTATACTCTTATCAAGGAATTTAATTAATCTTTAGCAGCCGAGAAGGATGTTATAAAATTTATAACTGACATGAATTGCCGTCAGTCGACGATCTTAGTGGAGAGATACAAAAATGATGTGGTTTACGACGATGTCATGCTTGAGAAACAAACAAGCATGTCCAGCCAGAATATTTTCACGTAACCGTCATAAAAACACAGATGTCATTTACGTCACATAGCGGCATGCCTCGATTCCCAAAGTAATCGGATATAATTGTAATTTTTGGGTCATTTTAAATGGGGTTGATACAAATACGCTTGAAATATTTAACTTGCATGGTGTCCCATCTACTCGGACATAGGTAAATTTAAAGATTGCTTCACACATGCTCAGGAAACATCGTATGATATAGACTAGCTGCTGAGTCCAGATTCATCAAATTACACCAATGCTAAATGGAATTGTCGTTGGCTGATCTAAACGAATAAATTGATATAGCTAAATGTGTTCCGTTGACAGCACACTTGGGAAAATACTCAGACGGTCTCGACATTAGGAACCGAAAGTGGCTGTAAGTGCACGTGACAGACAGCTAAAAGGGTCCTTGTATTATAATGTAATAAATTTGGAGTAAGTGTTAGTGAATTTGAACCATGCTTGGGTCGTTAGTAGTGAATTTGGATACAAGCCGAATGCCTGTCCCTTTCGTAACATAGTCCATATTAAAATTCAGTGGTGTATACAAGTAGTGTGATTGAAAAGGCAGCATTTATGGTTGGAAATCAGTAAATTATAGAATGGAATCAATAAGTTGGAACTTGGTAGGTACCGTTTATGTGGCCATAGTGGAAAATTGGCGTATGTATATGAGCGTGATACGCCGGAAATTCTGTGGATGGACTGGCCTAGGGTCGCGCAGTTAAATATTTCCCAGTTAGTAAGGGAATACTGGTGTAATTTCTATGGCATGACAAGCTATCGGTACGGAAAACGGATGATAATGAAGAAAAACCATGTAAAGGTGCAGTTAATGGACGTATGGGCAAGTTGTCTCCTCTGGGTCGCCCATTGATTACAGCAAAGATTAATAATTATGGCAGACACGTCTTTCTTTCCATTTTACAACTCAAGTTGTATGGAAGTCTTTGGAAATTTGGGGAAAACATATGACTTCCAGCGTGACTCGCGCCAGGGTTTTGACACCGCTCGGTCAAGTGAATATCCCTGTGCTTGTAACAATAATATATTAAGAACAATAATTTATCGACACAAACAAACTACGGAAAAGTAAAGTATGTTATCAATGGCCGAAAGAGGCATCAATATATGCCACTTACATACAAAATAACAGTGAATTATGCACACATGTGTCTATTAAATTGCCGTCTAGGTCGGTTAGACGAAAACATATAAGAAACATCGATTAATTGTGTCAGCGTAAATAAACAGGTAAAATGGTATCTGCACATCAAATGACCCGGTGGTAAGTCCAAACCTGTAATGAATATATCCCTGCTTGGGCTTCTCTAACGCTTGCCCATACGCGGCATATCTAACGTCAACTGCGTCACACACTAGATTTCCAATAGCACCAAGTACAGCTGATTTAAAAACAGCTGGAGTCTCTAATGCAATTAAAGCTAATAACGCTGCTTTAAACGGAAATATCCTGCCAGGTTATCGTGTCACTGATCTGAGCGCGTGAATATTAGTTCGAACACCATTTCTTGATTTATTGGTGTCAATGTAGCTTTTGAGTTGACGTTTAATCAATTAAAATGTATAAGAGCCATGCAATGCTGCTGATTTCCGAGTTAGTTTCGCCCAAGCAGTGTTACTCTGACAAGGTGTTAGAGTAACAGTGACATGATTATGTCACTGATTATGTGACATTATAACATAATGTGTGATCTATGTGACATGATTATGTGACATTATAACATAATGTGTGATCTAAAAACATTACAGTTTGTTCTACGTGTGCATCAATTCCTCATTCGTAAACCAACTCCTTGAAACACAATCTGACAGTAAAATAACAGTGGAATTAGAAATGAAAATACATTCTGTTATTACCCTAGAACATTGATGGCCGTGCTAAATATCCCAGGTTTAATTATGGAGTGAAGTGATGTAGTATCTTATACTCAGAGGCATGTCGTGGTGTCACTCCAGCAAGTTCAGGATCAACGCCGCAAGCATTTAGTTTCGTGTCACCAGATGCTGCTGGTCGTTAGTGTACGCAGTAATGTCCTTGGCTAACATCATTGCTAGACAGACGGTCCGTGAATAATTATCGGAATATCTTGCCAGACCTAGCAATGTCTTGGCAACATCAACATTTTCCAGACATGTTTCAATGTTGTTGTTTTGTCATCGATCATATACTTGGGACTGTTAAATAATACAACTGATATCAAAACTACACGAACTTCTGCTGCATATGGCGTATCATCTGTTTTCAGGAAATGATATTCGATCTCAGTGGATGCCTCGACGGGGTTAAAATATTTGTATCCTACACTTGTAGCTAGATTATTCAACGTGCGTGAGGTACACACGTATCATAAGACTAACACGTATAATCATGAACTCATTCATGCTGAGGACTGGTGCTTCCATGTCAAATGCTGCACCAGACACACGTTAGAAAATTTTATTATAAATCATTGTTGTCCAAAACTACGTTAGTAATCATACGAGTCTATCTTTGACCGCCAAGAATCTTTTACAAGCAAGATTACCAACAATGCCAATAACCTTAACACGGGCAACTTCAATGGTTTTCATACTTAATTGTTTTGCAATCGGGATAGGTTTTGGGACTATCCTTCTCAATATGACTTGAACAACATCGCCGAGACCATTTGCATAGATGATTTTCAAACCGGAAATCGTGTATTTGTCATAAAGACGCTTTCAGATCTACGTTGGTTATTGTGTATAACCATGCTATTTCGTTTTTGCCGATCTAACTGATCACTCGCCGTAGCAATTGTCAATAATTTCATCTATTTCAGCGTCAGATAGAAGAAACTGTCCATAATGCTGCCGGTAAATAAACGCTGTCAAATAGAGGCTGCTTTAATGAAGATTTTGTTAAATGTTACTTGATCGTCGTCCACCAATCACACGTTCTCGTCGATCAACGTCTGCGAACATGTTATTGGGACAAACTTTATCCTGAATCAACAGCGATTCACCTTTGATATTACAACTGTTTTCTACGACGGCAAGTCCACTTCTGGCTGCTCCTTCAGAAGGTTCGTCTTTGAGCAGCTAGTTTACAGCAATTCGGACTGGAAAATACCTCTTGATTGCATCTATTCGTTGGCGAATTTTGTCATACGTGTGTGTGTGTGTGTGTGTGTGTGTGTGTGTGTGTGTGTGTGTGTGAGTGTGTGTGTGTGTGTGTTCATGGGCACAGTTTATAAGTATCACATCAAATTAAGTTGTATTCTTCAAACGTTACCATATGTGATGTCAGCTGTTTGATATACAAATATGTGAACCTTTGCGTACATTATAACTATCTTCAACATCAAAGCCACAGTTTTTAAGAGTTACTGATAATGTAACAGCACAGCTTAAAATGAAAGATTAATTTATTGGTTTGATTTGGGGGCTTTACATGGGGAAAACAGAGGGGCTGGGGTAGACAAAATGAACTAGAACACATCATTCAAGACTGCATGGATATCCCTACAAATGTAAACTGTTAACAGAGGACCTATATACCATATTGTACTTTTAACGTCACAGAGCTTAATGTTCCCGTAAAACATATTGTGAAATAGGTTTGCAACGCATTCATTGAGCTTTGAAATTAATAACATAGCCATATTCAAGCCTCAAAGATCCTCATCACGACCAAACAGACAGCCTCCACATTCTCAAGCTTAAAATAGACTCAGTATACTCAAGCCTCAAAGAATCTCATCATTCAAGCGCATCAATGAACCTCAACATACTCAAGTCTCTAAGAGCCCATGCATACTCAATGATCAAACAACCTCAATATAAGGTGCATATTATAATGCAAACAAATTCATATCGTTATAAATTATGCACACAGGTTTATACTGTAGTAAAATATTGACCCATTATACTTTGCTCTTTAAACGCAATTATATGGAGTAGAAAACCTTTTAAATACAATCATATAACAAACAAATAAACAAGATAATAAACTTGAATTTATGTTTACCGTTCGTATATGTATGTTCATCGTACTCTTTATATGTGCTATCATTAATTATGGAGACAAGATCCTGATTGGATGGTATGGTTGTGACTTCTCTTGTGTAATAGATGGTCTTAGACGATTTGTTTGGCTGTTTCTCACACTGATGAACAAACGGTTGGTAAGATGGCAGTATGGATCCAGGAGGTTTTACTGAAATTAAAGTTCAAACAAAAGAACAAATACAAGTCATATCGAAGAATAACAATCACATTTTGTATAATTGTGTGGAGAATTTGCAGCTTGTTTCTATTCAATTTACATTTATATCGTATTTCTGTGGCAATACAATATGCTACAGGTAACATATTTATCTAATCGTAAGTGAACTGACAAAACTCCATGGATAGTTTTCATGAATTTGATGTTGTCTACTGTAAGTATGGCACAGTTATAGATACATGAGACATCCAATGGCAATGCCTCATTTTTTATACAAAATATTGACATTGCAGGAATGCTATAATATAAAATTCAATATGCTGAATTATGGAAGTCAGTCGTGATGTTACAAAATGTTTACTGTCCACGTTGAAAAATTGTCCTTATATATATATATATATATATATATATATATATATATATATATATATATATATATATATATATATATATATATATATATATATATATATATATATATGTAAGAAAAAAGTAGATATTATTTTCTATTATATATTCCTCAAACGGAAAACTCGATTTGAGTGGATTGTTTCATTTACATTTTAATTCAATGCTAGAGTGATAAAAAGAAGTTTCTAAATTTACAATAGTTTTCGGACAGCAGCGTTTCTAAATTGTGGTTTTGATATTCTTAGATTTTTGTGATTACTTGTGTGATCATTGGAATTAAGTGCAATGGAAATATTCCTTATCCCCAACTAATTAGCTAGTTGCGAAGAGCTAACGTAACGGAGTGAAATGGTGATAAGCTACCATGATGCCACGGTTATCTAGTAGTAAATTCATTTAAAAACCGAATGAGTGTCTTGTCGTACCAAAGTATCAACTAAACCCTAGTGATGTTTATTGGTGGTGTGACTACAGTGGTAGTATTTACATTAGGAAACTGATAAATTACACAAAGGAATAAATAAGATGGGGCTTAGCAGACACCGTTTATTTCACCATGGTGACAAGCGTTATGCAGTTATACTGTCGAAATGTGCCTGGAGACCGTAGAATGACTGGCCTAAGGTGCCGTAGTTAAAATAGCTCCCTGTCTTATGGGACAGTTGTATAATTTCTAAGGCGTGAACCTCTGACGGTACAAAAACCTAACGAAATGAAACCATGCAGATACGTGGTTGATAAGTATTGGGCAGGTTGTTTTATCTGTGTTATTGCGTTGATTAGAGTAAATGTATGCACAGAACGGACACGTCGTCAGGCTTTCTAATTTACAATATAAGTTGCATGGCAGGTTTTGGAAATTTGGGTTATAAACATACGACTTCTAGAGGGAATTGCGCCAGAGTTTGACATCGCTCGATCTGACTTGTAAATACACTATTCATCGACTTGTTTATTTTGAAACAACTGGTAATAAATGAAGCGTTATGATTATTAATTTTCGTCAACACATTAAATGAGTAGATTGACAATGTTGGGAATGGGCTGGTCTAAAGTAATAAAAACACAGAACACTTTTATCTAACAGATTCAGTGTGTAACATTTTAAACAACATATTTTAATCATTATGGGGTTTCTTCGTTTAAACTTCCACTTATTTGTGACAATCGGTAGCAGACGTATTATCGAATTTGGGATTATAACTCAATTTTTGTGTGCAAAACCAACTAATCATCGCCTGAATTGTCCATGGTTTCAGACATGATTATGATTCGAGTTAAAATTCTATGAGTCGTGTTGAAAGCTATTTATTAAACAGGAAGTACTTGATGTCAACTTTGTTTGCTGTTAGGAGTTAGTGTCAGGGCTTTTAGTAATGACACTTCATTGATCGCATAAGTGTACACTATATAATCTAGTGTCAGGGCTTTTAGTAATGACACTTCGTTGATCGCATAAGTGTACACTATATGATCTAGTGTCAGGGCTTTTAGTAATGACACTTCGTTGATCGCATAAGTGTACACTATATGATCTAGTGTCAGGGCTTTTAGTAATGACACTTCGTTGATCGCATAAGTGTACACTATATGATCTAGTGTCAGGGCTTTTAGTAATGACACTTCATTGATCGCATAAGTGTACACTATATGATCTAGTGTCAGGGCTTTTAGTAATGACACTTCGTTGATCGCATAAGTGTACACTATATGATCTAGTGTCAGGGCTTTTAGTAATGACACTTCATTGATCGCATAAGTGTACACTATATAATCTAGTGTCAGGGCTTTTAGTAATGACACTTCATTGATCGCATAAGTGTACACTATATGATCTAGTGTCAGGGCTTTTAGTAATGACACTTCATTGATCGCATAAGTGTACACTATATAATCTAGTGTCAGGGCTTTTAGTAATGACACTTCGTTGATCGCATAAGTGTACACTATATGGTCTAGTGTCAGGGCTTTTAGTAATGACACTTCGTTGATCGCATAAGTGTACACTATATGATCTAGTGTCAGGGCTTTTAGTAATGACACTTCGTTGATCGCATAAGTGTACACTATATGATCTAGTGTCAGGGCTTTTAGTAATGACACTTCGTTGATCGCATAAGTGTACACTATATGATCTAGTGTCAGTGCTTTTAGTAATGACACTTCGTTGATCGCATAAGTGTACACTATATGATCTAGTGTCAGTGCTTTTAGTAATGACACTTCGTTGATCGCATAAGTGTACACTATATGATCTAGTGTCAGGGCTTTTAGTAATGACACTTCGTTGATCGCATAAGTGTACACTATATGATCTAGTGTCAGGGCTTTTAGTAATGACACTTCGTTGATCGCATAAGTGTACACTATATGATCTAGTGTCAGGGCTTTAAGTAATGACACTTCGTTGATCGCATAAGTGTACACTATATGATCTAGTGTCAGGGCTTTTAGTAATGACACTTCGTTGATCGCATAAGTGTACACTATATGATCTAGTGTCAGGGCTTTTAGTAATGACACTTCGTTGATCGCATAAGTGTACACTATATGATCTAGTGTCAGGGCTTTTAGTAATGACACTTCGTTGATCGCATAAGTGTACACTATATGATCTAGTGTCAGGGCTTTTAGTAATGACACTTCGTTGATCGCATAAGTGTACACTATATGATCTAGTGTCAGGGCTTTTAGTAATGACACTTCGTTGATCGCATAAGTGTACACTATATGATCTAGTGTCAGGGCTTTTAGTAATGACACTTCGTTGATCGCATAAGTGTACACTATATGATCTAGTGTCAGGGCTTTTAGTAATGACACTTCGTTGATCGCATAAGTGTACACTATATGATCTAGTGTCAGTGCTTTTAGTAATGACACTTCGTTGATCGCATAAGTGTACACTATATGATCTAGTGTCAGGGCTTTTAGTAATGACACTTCGTTGATCGCATAAGTGTACACTATATGATCTAGTGTCAGGGCTTTTAGTAATGACACTTCGTTGATCTCATAAGTGTACACTATATGATCTAGTGTCAGGGCTTTTAGTAATGACACTTCGTTGATCGCATAAGTGTACACCATATGATCTAGTATCAGGACTTTTAGTAATGACACTTCGTTGATCTCATAAGTGTACACTATATGATCTAGTGTCAGGGCTTTTAGTAATGACACTTCGTTGATCGCATAAGTGTACACCATATGATCTAGTATCAGGACTTTTAGTAATGACACTTCGTTGATCGCATAAGTGTACACTATATGATCTAGTGTCAGGGCTTTTAGTAATGACACTTCGTTGATCGCATAAGTGTACACTATATGATCTAGTGTCAGGGCTTTTAGTAATGACACTTCGTTGATCGCATAAGTGTACACTATATGATCTACATTTTGCATATTTTCGACCTAAGTACATCATGACGTGGAAGAGAGAAATGACAGGATGTAGAATAAGATGGATGAAAAAAATATATAAAAACGGAAATAGGTCTAAATATGGAAAAACTGGTTTAAATAACACATGAGGATATAAGCGCATATCTATTCCTAAATGGGAACAATTATATTTCCATATATGATATAGCCACTCAATCGTACAAGTGTAAAAATTCTTTCGCCCACTGATATATTTCAATATCTCCTTAAGACAGAGGAGGGGGGATAGAGTGGGGACAGAGGGAGGGATACAAAATACGAAGCGAAATAATTAAAAATAACGTACAATATGGTATGATTTCCAATAGATCCGATGTAATCAGAATATCTTCTTAAATATTCAGAAGGATAACGTAACTGTATTATTAAATATTGTGCTTTGCGGTAACTCAAGTTCGTGTGCACATAATTGATTCGGAAGGTAATTGTTAGTTCAAGTGCTTGTCTCTATCTACCAATCATTTCTTGTCACATACTTTTACGTGAAAATCATTTATTACCACAGACTGTTATGAAAAACGTGTCGTTTACACGCAGTGTAAGACAATGTGGTGTTGCAGATGCCATGCAATTCGCTCTTATGAATAACCATGGCGCGCATGAATAGCAGAAGACGAGGATATCTGTCATACTTTGACGCATAAATTAGTGAGGGAGGTTATGCAATATATTATACGTTAAACTGGATATATATATATATATATATATATATATATATATATATATATATATATATATATATATATATATATATATATATATATATATATATATGTGTGTGTGTGTGTGTGTGTGTGTGTGTGTGTGTGTGTGTGTGTTCAATCTTTCTAGTTTGTCCCATACCTTTACAGTTTATATTTTTAGAGCTTGTGGTTTATATTGATTTATATTACTAGGGTGTACCGTACGCATATGATTCACTACATCTGTAGTTCGATGTCTAGCTGTAAAGTAAGCACACCCACTAATGGAAAATCGGTGGACATGAAAAGTCTGCATTTCCTTTTCCGCTAAATAAATTGACAAAGGAATAAATGGATTCGAGTTATGTTTGACTAGCAGGTCTTTCATGCTTTAACTTTGAATAGTTATTAGCTTAAGAAATGTAAAATCATGGAAAACAATTTTAATAAACGTATTGAGATTTTTTCCTAAAGATTTAATAAATCTATATCTTCAATTCACTCGTTTTCTACAATAGATAGGCTTCATATGAAGCGTTCGATATGCTATCCAGGTTTTCCACCATTTAGAAGTCAAAAACATATTTTGTTATATTTGATATCACTACTTTCTGATATCGAGATGTTTAATAAAATGGTGTTTTCCAATTTACTGTCTACCTTTTCAACCATGAAGAGTTTATATACAATATTGCGTTCTATACTCAATCAATGCTTTCTGACATTATGAGGTTTATTATAAATTTAATTTCAAACAATATCAACCTTTTCATATATTGAAAGGATCAACAAAACTGGTGTTTTCCATTCTTAATTATTTAGGGGTTAATATATTATTGTGTTCCATGCGCTTTGGAACGTCTTCCGGTATGTTCTTAAAATGTTCTTTATCATACCAAAGTTTTCTGACATCGAAATATTTAACAAAATATTCTGTTCTATAACCTATCAAAGTTTACAGACACTGAGGGGTGCTATCAAGTCTTTCCAGCCTTCTAAAGGCTCGAAAAATTATTGAGTTATGTGAAGGGGAAAATTTCGAGCGATCTATCAAGAATACATTAGTTGAGACCAGAGAACCATTAATTAGATTTATGGAGACACGCGCGTATCATATCGCCATACTGCCGTGTACGGTATGGTTCTTTAGAGTAAGGATGTTGTTCTAATTAGACCTGTGTTTATACAGTGGCCAGAACAGGTTGTTAGGGACATGGTAAACTTCATTTTCACTGGGCGTTATCTCAAATTGCGAAATCGCAGAAATTCTGTTACTCGAAGCTCCCAGGTAAAGATGACCTAACTTTAGCGGCTCTGAAAGAACGGGCGGCAAAGACATTTGATTCTGATTAGTTACGTTAAATAAGGGATGCGTTTTTACCCAAAAGTTCATAAGGTTTAATATCTCCCTTATTGAAATAGTAATCAATCTAAACGTTTCCTGCAAGAGGACACAGAGAAGAAAAAAAAAACAGTGAAGACTCAGAGTGGAATTTGAAAGAAACTCATTCGTAATCAAGTGTGCAATCCGCCAAAACTGGTTGGGTGAAGAATACACAAAGGTATAGTGTCACAATTCCATGTAATTTGTTGATGCGATTTATATAATGTTTGCAGAGTCTATAAGTCCTTGCATGAATTTTGTCTAATACATTAGTATAATAACGTGCTTTTGAATTATAGCGATGTTGAGATGTGCATAGGAAGTCTGACATTAATTCTTCGATAACTTCGACGAATTTATTTACTTTTTTGTAGTGTTTACTTACTAGGTTTTAGGAATATAATGTATTACATTAATAATATGAGTACGACAATCCGTGTCAATTCACTGAATTTAGATTTCATGTATGATTTAGAGCGAGTGTTAAATGATGTAACTGAATACTTGAGACAGGCTTACAACCGCTAGATCTCGTGTGGGTTGTATTATTGAATGATGTAAATGCGTGACGCATTAGCCATTCGACTAACTACGATCATTTGAGGGCAGGTGGAGTCTATTAATAGACTTATTATATGTTTACTACTGATAGAAATATTTGATTTAGAGCCATGATAATGAAAGTTCTCACCTGTATCATATATAATGAGAAACGTAGGGTTGTTATTTATATTTTGTTAAAAGGGAGATCATAGCTTTCTGACTTATTTGATGTGACGTACCCCGAGACGTATGCTGAGAAAAAAAGGAAAGAGAGGGAAGTGCAGTGAAACGTATAATCTTGTGACGAAAGTCTGCCTCGTATTAAGAGTGTAACCTGAGACGAATGGTAGAAAATATCTTTCCTGAGATCCAAAGTTATGAACATCCACAGAGGAAGCGGAAAACTGAGAACTAGTAGGTTATGAAATCGTACAAGGCATTGACTTCGATTGTTTCACTCGATCCTATGATGAACTAAAGCTATCAGTAACAGATCATCTAATGTATTTAAATCTATTTGAGTTTTCTTGTAATTCGCTGAAATTTTTATTTCTGAAAGCAGTGTATATTCCAAATGTAAGGACATTTTACAATCGTTTATGTAATTGATAAAAAATTTTGTTTATCTTTACGGGGGCTCGTATTTGTTTGTTCAATATATCTGCTCAGGTCTCCATATATATTTCCATCAATACGTTGCACCACTTATATTTACTCGAACCGTGGTAATTATATCATTGGTGGTCATCTCCTATATATCGAGTACCAAAAGGGGTGTGTTATAGTATATATTTATATTTATTATAGTATTTAAACATACTTCAAACCACCCCGTGACAAGTTCCTTATGCTATCAATTTTCTTCATCATTGAGATACTTAAAATATACGTGCTCCATACATTCAAAATGTCTTTCAGTATCAGAAGATTAGGTAGATATTGTGTTTCATACACTATGAAAGTTTTAGATGTCATTCCGTTAATGACATAATGTTTCTTCTAATCTATGGACGTCTTCTGACGTCGAGAGGGATGATATACTAATGTTTAATTAAAAGACGTAAGTTGCATAATCGACCTAAAGATCTTAGCTGCATACTGGATGGAACAACGCAAGTTGCCTACTTCAATGAGAAACTTAAGTAGCATATTCGAATGTAAAACGTTAAGTTGCATATTCCAATGTAAAACGTAAGTTGCATATTCAAATGGAAAACGTAAGTTGCACGTTCAAATGACAAACGTAAGTTATATATTCGAATGAGAAACTTAAGTTACATATTCGAATGAAAAACGTAAGTTGCATAGTAAAATAGAAAAAGTAATTAATGTACTTAACTTTAGAATTGTAGGCTGAAGGTTGCATCTGGCGTAAATTTTCAAGATTAGTCGGAACCCGTCACATACATTTCAATAATAGATGTTTAATCCTGTTTGAGCTTCATTTAAATTTGTTTCTTGTTAAATTCTTGCAGACATTCTAATGTGATCCTTGTTTCTGTCATTTGTAAAGCAAATTAGATAACTGTGCCACTTTTAAAAAGAAGTATGTTTAAAATTTGGAAACTTTTCAAATAATGTGAACAGTAAATAAGCCCAACTCTTTGCAAATCTGGATCTCGTTGTAATATTTAGGTACCGTTTACAAGTTGTGCATTTTACCTTCCTCGCCAATGAGCAATGTTTTATCTTAACGATTTGTGTGTCCTGTCAACATTTAATATGCGAGAGTGTATCGCAATTTAAAAGTGCTAGCACCTAATATGTGGAATGTTTAAACCTACAATTAAAAATATACCTTGCAATCATTATCAGCGGTTTCCTGAATTGTTTATTTCATCTTTACAAGCAAAGGGTGGACCAAAAGGTTTCCTCCAAAATGTTGACTTATTGCATCATTAATCGTTGAAATTCGCCTGACTTAAACAGACTCCAAAAACAGTCCAATTCAAAATATTAGATATAAAAGCATGTCAGTAGACCAGACGAATATAATACCAAAATAATGTATTGAGGCATATTATTATTAGTTAGGAGAAAACATTCTAATTTCATAATATCTCGTGCTTAAAGAAACCATTGCACTCCAGCTTCATGCATGACGAGTTTTTGCAAATCAAAGACATCAACAATGAACCAACGAGAGGAAAAACTATAAATTTTTTAAACATTTTACATGGTAAAATTATAGGCACGAAAAGCGTATTGCTATAAATTTTTAGTGATAAGATTTGAAAAGTTCTTTCTTTATTTCAGTAGAAGCCCCGAATAACGAGCACACACACACACACACAAACACACACACACACACACACATATATATATATATATATATATATATATATATATATATATATATATATATACCCAAACACTCGCTGAAATAGTCTCATCAATGATCTGATTTTTATACTCTTCCAACAGATATCAAGAAGCAAGTAGGATATGTCTGACCTGTTTGTAAATATTATAATATCTGAAAAGAAAACATTTGCATATTTTAACTGACAAAGTATAACATACTGATGGTCTCAAACGTACGACCCATAATTCAAACCTGATGCTATTTTAGTATTAACTATTTTGTTGAATAGAGTTCTTGTAGAGTTGTGTCCAGTCTTCAAATAATTAAAAAGATTTTGCCGCTTGTGTGGCTCTTGTGTTTTGGCACGTATATCATGTATTTTAGAGGAGAATGCACAACCATGATATATATAATAAACTCTATCACAAAATACCAACTTTCAGATTTTACGAAATAGTCACCTTTCCAAAATATTATCGTTGACGTTTTCTCAAGTCTGTCTCTAAGTACCTCTTCTTGCAATAGTCTTTTCCATTTTGGGGAACTCTTTGACGCCAGCTAGCCCATGTACAAACTAGAATACATGTTTTGTACCCATAGCATATACGGTTCTAATTGCGTCTCTATTCTGTCTGAGAGTCTTTCTTTAGAACCAACAAGTCCTCGTTTCTGTATTTTTTCCGTCTTGTTTATTCGGATGTGCATTTGTTTGTTTCTGTAAGTCTATGTTTGTACTTATCAGCCTTTGTCCTTATAAATGCATTTCACCCTATAAATAGTTTTGACCCAATAAACACCACGACATCAGTCATGGAATTCCCTTTGACGTCATGGTCCATTGATATATACAATTCTCATCACCGACAAAATGCAAATCCCGTACTTTAACGTTAATGTCCCATTGTCGCTAAAGTGACCATGTATTCCCATGGTAAAAACCCATTGTCGTCAAAAGTTCAGGCCCAGTATTCCCCATGTTAAAAGTCCCATTGTTTCCAAAGTGGATATACCTCTTTTTAACATTAAATCCCATTTGCCGCTCAACAGACCCTATATACTACTTATGTTATATACGCATGTGACGTTCTTACAATACTGGTTGAATCAGAGGCATAGCTAGTGGGGGGGGGGGGGCAGAGGGGGACAGATGTCCCCGGGTGCCAGACTAGTGGTGGCGCCAACATGGGCCGGCGTAAAAATGAATCCTGTTCCCGGGCTGTAAACACTCTAGCTACGCTTCTGTGTTGAATAAGCTTACAGTTAATATGCGGCAGTGTAAAATCCTACTAAGACAAGCAGTACATCTAATGCAGCTTTCTACCTTTTCTTTTTCTTTGTTCAATTCATCTCCGCAGAGAAGGTGAAACAATATAATTAGCATAATTAAGCCAATAATTTTATTATGAATTAATGTGAACACCAGCGGAATAAGAACATTGAGGTATATGCACATTTAAATCGAAATGAACTTATTTGGCATAAAAATACAGGCATTTTGAGTTTTTGTATTTTGTACCACAAGAATACCTCCATTAACTGCGCGTGCTGATTACATTATAATAATGGGTATCCGGGGACCGAGTGTTTGAAGGTGTTCTCCTATTTATATCACTGACATCTCACCTCTGTACGCGTTGGTTCGGGTCTCCGGCTCGTCCAGATTCATACATTTGTGAGAAACTTTCTTCCCGTTTTTTTTCCGGGGTGGGGTGGGGGTGGGGGATAATTAATCCACCAAAGATAATGGTTGCTATGAATATTATACCATGTGATGAAAAATGGCGTCAAACCAATCCAACAATAACAACACCGCCAACAACAAGCACCTGGGAATAACATTAAAATATCACATACTGATTCTTTATGAAACGCATGTATATTTTCCTCTTTTGTATCACTTGTCTAATATGTACATTAATTGTTTATATGCTTTGAAGTGTTAGTCATAGATGAATGCAGTGAATTGCATTTTGTTTTACGCATTTTCAATAAAAACCAAAACACGATACATTATTGCTGATATCTAAGCTGATGATCTAACGACTCTCTTGTAACCAACTTTAAACCTTAACGTACATGTGCTAGACTGTCATTTTGTATGATGCAACCATGTAGTGTATGTGATATGCGGTTAAATATTCGTGAAAAGTGCTATTATTTTGTGAAAGCTTGATTTACAAGGCATTATTACATTAAACATTAACATTATCATATCATGTGGGGGTCACTACAATTTGAAGATGAAAAATACCTACCTTGAAAGGAAACAAGGAATCTGTTTCCTCGCTTTTCACCTGGTAGATATGGCCAATGCATTATGTAAACAGTACCACAGGAATGACGCATAACGTTGATCTCGTTAGGGTGACAGAAGCTGTCAGTCCGTTGCCGACGAGTTGCACAGTCCGTGAACTGGACTTGCAAAAAGCGCGCATTACAGTCTACCAGACCTTCCTTTGAGAATGATAAGTGTACAGTTACATCTACTTCCTGTCCAGAGCCTGGGTAAATCACCCAGTAACAACCATTTTTATTTCCGTCCGTGTTAAGTGGATATCCTGGACTTTTAAAAATCCCAAACTTGTCAGATATTGTGAGGAATGTGCCACTGCAGGTATCTAGAATCACAGACTCTGTGAGAAACATGGAAACAAGTAAGGTTTATAATAATATTTTCGGCAAATCAGCAAAAGAGTGGCCAGTCAGATGAGATGTTCAAAATAATATAAAATGTAATTACATAAACATTGAGGATAATCCTTTCAAATAAATGTAAGCATCAAGACAACACACTCACTAACACGCACAAACAGATAATAATAATAATAATAATAATAATAATAATAATAATAATAATAATAATATTAAGAATAATAATAATAATAATAACAATAATGAGGACTTTGTATAGCGCCTAATATTTAACAGTTTTAAGCGCTTTACAACATCTATAATGATATGAATACAACAAACAATATATAAAAGACGGACACAATAAAAGTGGAGAAAGAAAAAAAAATTATGAAAATTTATAAGGTTCGAAACATTTTTAGGTCTGTTAAGTTTGTTCTTGAGATCAAAAGAGTCAGGTTTTAAGAGCACTCGTGAAGTCGATCACTGTACCATTGTGTCTAATAGTATTGGGCAATTCATTCCCCGCTGCTGGTCCCTGGTATGCAAAGTGAAAATAATGAGTATGCGATTGTCAAAAGTGAAGCGTAAGTATCCTACTGGTGTATACACATGGGTGAGGCCGGATATGTATGCTGGACTGGAGTCCGTCAGTGAAACATAGCACAGAGAACATATTATCAGTTTGATTCTAGATCAAATGGATAGCCAGTGTCGGGTACAGAGAAGCGATGAGGTGTGCTCTAATCTTGGTACTGATGATCCGATCAGTTGTGTTTTGAACTTTTGGAAGTGTCTGGAGTACATATTGAGACGAAACATACATAATTGAGTAACAATAGTCCAGTCCTGAAAGTAATAATGGGCACACAATTGTTATAGTGGCATCAACTGAAAGATATCTGCGAATGGAACTGATGCGTTTCAGGCCAAGATATGCAGCATTGCATATGTTCATGACATGTTGGTGCAAGGTGAGAGTACTGTCTAGAGACCGCTTAGGTTTCGTACTGACTGCGTGAATTTAATGTTGGTGTTGCTGATATTTATTGTTTGAGGTTAAGGATGTGATTAAGAACGTCTTTTTGTTGTAAGAAGAATGGTCTCAGTTTTATCATCATTCATCTGCAGCGTGTTACATGTCATCCGTGATTTCACATCAGAAATGTACAGCTCTACTTCTTGAAAGGTAGCATCGACTTCAGTTGGTTGGCTAGACTTTTATATTTGGGTGTCATCATTGTGCAATTGTTGAGACACTGGGTGATGATCTAAAACACTTGAGAGCGGCTGAGTGCAATATAATGAAGGGAACAGGTCCAAGAACAGACCCCTGTGGAACACCACAACATAGATCAACCTGGCTGGGGTGTATTCCGTTTGCAGGTACAATTTTGCTATATTGCCTAAGTAGGACTTGTACCACTGTAAGGCTGTATTGTGAATGTCAAATACATGGGCTGGAGTGTATTCCGTTTGCAGGTTCAGTTTGTGTCCTGTTGCCTAAGTAGGACTTGAACCACCGTAAGGCTGTATTGTGAATGTAAAATACATGCTGGACACAGTGATGTAATATATCATGCTATATTGTGTCAAATGCTACAGACAAATAAAGGAGGTTGAGGACTGTAATCTTTCCACTATCCAAAGCAGAGTGAATGTCCTTAAATACTTTCAGAAGACCGGTTTTACTAATGTGGCAAGGGCGATATGCAGACTGTACATTGCGAAAAAGACTGTTTGAATTCAAATGAGATACAAGTTGGGTTAGAACCTTTTCTAAGAGTTTTCTATACGAACGGGAGATTATAATTTGGGCGGTAGTTCTTTAAATCGGTATTGTGAAGTGTTGCTTTCTTCAGCAGAGGCTTTACGATGGCAGTTTTGAAAAATGATAGGAATTCCCCGGATGAGAGAGAGGTATTAATAGCATCAGTTAGTTAAGACAATATAGGGTCTAAGCACTCAAGCAGCAGTGATGTTGGAATTGGATCAAGTTCGCATGACCTTGGTGCACTCTTCGTCACTATTTTCCGTACTAAATCCATACGGACAGGTTCAAATGCTCATAATGTTGTCGCTGTAATTCGGTATCGTACCTGTACAGTGACGACGAGACAATCGGAATTGTGTTGTCAAGCGTATCTCTAATGGTTTGTACTTTGTCACGGAGGAAATTTGCAAAAAGGTCAGGAAGATCTACTGGAAAGAATGTAGATATAAGTAGTGTACATTTGTTCCCTGACATTAGTTTGTTAGTTATCTCGAAGAGCTCTTTGCAGCTGGAACGTTCCGTGATTGTAGTATTGTAGTGGGATAAAAAAAATTTGGCTAAATGGATTATGTTTGTGACGTTCTTCTTTGCGGCTTCATAGATTTGTTAATGAATAGTGAGTATGGTGGAAAGACAAAGTCTCTGCTTTACGGAGGTGTCTTTTAGCAGTGCGAAATTGGTCCATAATACTGCTATAACACGGAGAACGCTTTTTAATTGTTACTCTGTACTTGGTGGCTGGGGCATGGTTTTCAAGCAATGAATGCAGTCAGTTATCGAGTTGTTCTGCTGTAGGAGATAAGCAAGCTGCTAGGTTTGCTTGGATGTCATGAATTAGTTTGATTATACTTATCATACGGAGGTTTCTCTTATTAGCAAATAAAGGTTGAGGGTTAGAGACTGGCACGTCGAGATCGCATATAATGCAGAGGTGATCTGATGCAAGTTTGTGGGATACAAGGTTATTATCATCAGGTTTACGAAGAATCCAGTCTAAAATGTGACCACGTTTATGGGTGGGCTGGTTAATTGACTGTTTAGGGTTGAAAACATGAATGGTATCAAGCGTTTTAACGTGTATAGGTTTTCATGACAGTCAAAGTAAAAATTGAAATCTCCAAGAATAATTAGATTGCCACCTATCGAGTTTCCATATTCCAGAAGATTCAGAAACTGCTCCAAAAAGAGGTTCAGTCAGCTCTTTTTGTCAACCAGGATGATGGCGGTAGAGACAGCAAAAATGGACTGACCTTTGTTCCAGTGTGAGTGTTGTTTGGACTAGTTCAAACGATGTGTGGCTCAAACTGAAGGTTGTCTTGTACTTAGACATTTCATCATTGAATTGGTTATGATGACAGCAATTCCATCTCCGCGAGTGTACCGGGGAACGACTTGATAGTGTAAGCGGTGGGTGTTAAATCCGCGTACTTAGGGTCATCGCCTGATGATTTTAGAATTGTTTCTGCCAGGAAGAAGACGTCGATATTCTGATCGTTGATAAAATTAAATATTTATGTGTGCTTTTCTGGTGGTCCTACTGATTGGGTGTTGAATATATATATATATATATATATATATATATATATATATATATATATATATATATATATATATATATATATATATATATATATATATCCTTAAAACATAATTTTGTTGTATAATTGGCATTTCTTTTGCATAGTCAAAGAGCTTTACTGGTGGTATCATTTCAGTTTATTGAGCAGTTCGCGTCAAAATACTTCTGACTCACAGAGTGGAAACAAACAAACTGGACAAGAAATTGATCCACTATCAGTAGGCTGTGGTTCGCCACGCAACCCAGTAGTGGTTCACACTGTTGTGTTATACACGAGTCAAATACATGCCTTATGTGCAGTCGATCGTCTCAAAACCATACCATTCTCTCCAGGTTATTGTAAACAACGGATGCCATTCTGGAGTGGTGGTCTTTGTGGATTTCGATAAGTGTGTGTGCGGGATTTTAATTTAAAGACTTTTCCAAAAATGACGGAACTGTTAATGTATACAAAATGAGAGAGAGAGAGAGAGAGAGAGAGAGAGAGAGAGAGAGAGAGAGAGAGAGAGAGAGGCACAACATACTTCACAACATGTATCATGGAAATTAGAAAATAGGGTTCACAATGAAATCGAAGTGTTTACACTGCATCAAACATTAAGATTTATTTTACATCTTAATCAGACGCTATTATATCAAAATTGTCATACATTATCAATACATAAAGGTAATTTGGGCATTGATTTAATACAAAAATCGCATGAGACCGTAAGTGGATTTATTCTCTTGAAACTTTTGATGATCAGTAATAAATGTTTTCAAGCTACATGTTTGAAATATATAATTTTTTATATATGTGAAATGACTTTCTTTGGCATACATATTTAGCTCAGAAATATTTGTAAAATAACATCGCCTGAAGTATACTTTTATTAAAAAAAAGAAAAGAACACTAATAAAATTATCTCAACACCATAATCTTTCTCTTACCCTGGACACATATGTAATCCAAAAACACATTTTGGTCTTGGATGAGATTATCCGAGCACATCAGCAATGGAAGTTTATTTCTTATGGTCGACATATCGCATGACCTTTGACCCTCACATGTATCGTACAACGACATGTATACCTCTATAGGGCATTCTTTGTCACCATGAGAACACGTGGCTTTTATAATATGTATCGCCTTGTCTCGCTTGCAGCGAATATCCCGGCTTTCATTGCTACATAAATTTGTCCGGCATAATGGAATGTTGGGATCTGTAATAATAATAATAATAATAATAATAATGGGTTCTAGGTGCTTTGACCACAGGTGCTTTGACCATAGGTGCTTTGACCATAGGTGGTTTGTCCACAGCGGGGGTTCGACCACCGGGGTTTTGTCCATAGGTGGTTTGTCCACATGTGGTTTTTATGATAATAATAAACTCTTATTTAGAGTTTAAAATTATGATTCAATTAATGAAATTTTATGTGACAAGTTTCCTTTGAGTTGCCAATAAGTGAATGCTAAATAGTAATTAACATGCAATAAATAAAAGTCAATAACAGCTTGTTTTCGGTCCACATAAAGGCTGGTGCCAGGCCTACTCGATTTATTATTAAACAGAAAATGAACACAAATTAGGCAGCAAGTCCAACGTTTCACAAATCAACTATACAAATTTTAGTGAATTAAATGCCGCAACTTATAATCCCTGAAGATATGCTTTTAATCCCTCACTTTAATCCCCAAATATACTTACATCTAATGCTCCAACAACTAATCATTGTCTTTTCATATTATTCTTACCACCTATGGTCAAACCCCTTATGGTCAAACCACCTATGGTCAAACCCCCGCTGTGGACAAACCACCTATGGTCAAACCACCTATGGTCTAAGCACCTGTGGTCATACCTCCGCGTACCTAATAATGAAATGGTATATCCTTAAGACCAAGGCAAAGAACAAGACATATTAACAATGTAATAGTGACATGGTCAGATAATTATTAAAGACCCCGGAAATTTAGACATTGTTATGTAGCAAGTCAAGTGTCTGTTTGAAATCTGCTATACACCTTAATCCTCATTTTGCTTTATGACAGACGAACACGGTGGGGTGATATAAACTGTGCAAGTTTTTGTTTCATGTTGATGTTTTTTATTTTTATATTTTTATTTTTATTTTCAAGATTATTAAGGTATCAGACGCTAATATCGCAAACAACTTATCCTGTAATCAAATAATGATCCCGTATTCACAAGACTAGCAATTACCACACAATAATAATAATAATAATAATAATAATAATAATAATAATAATAATAATAATAATAATAATAACACAATAATGGTGACTTTATATAACGCCTAATCTTTAGAAGCTCTAAGCTCTTTACAACATCTATAATGATATGACTACAAGAAACGAAACCTAAACACCATGAAATTTGAAAACATGCAAACATGCTGAAAATATGTAAGGTAGGAAACATTATTAGGTCTTTAAGTGTGGTCTTCCAGTCGACACACCCAACACCTGATACACAAACGTATTTGCCTCTCTAATTAATAAATAGCTCCAGGTGAAAGTATCTCAAGATATACAATGTAGTATGCCGGGACCAATTTACAAACGTTACCCAAGCTACCATAAATTTTACAAAATGCGTGTCACTGTGAACACTACCAACTAATTGGCTTACTCCGTTGAGTGTTATCTTTTTAATGCAGATTCTCTATTATGAAATAAGTAATTGCTGACAGATATCGAATATTTCAAAGTTTGTTTCAGTACTAGCATTGTTTTTGTGATCCCAAGAGACACAACACCACAATACAGGGAACTACAATATGCCGCTTAAAACAGCACCAAACACAATAAATGGGACAGCCAGATAACGGATGAAAAAGCACCAAACATAGTGCTGGGGTAGGTAAATAACGCTTGAAATAACACTAAACACAATACAAAAGGTAGCCATATGACGCTTGAAATAGCAACAAACACAATACAGGGGTCCGCCAAAATATGCTTGTAACAGCATGAAACACAATATGGGCGGGGGGGGGGGGGAGAGAGAGAGGGGCGCCAGAATACGCTTGCAATACCATCAAACACAATACAGGAAGCATGCAGAAGACGACTGAAACAGCATCGAACACACTACATGGGGCATCAAGAAGACGACTGAAACAGCATCGAACACACTACATGGGGCATCAAGAACACGATTGAAACAGCATCGAACACACTACATGGGGCAGCCAGAATACGATTTGAAAAGCACAGAAACGAAAACCAATTCAATTTCACTTCTCAGAGCTCAAATGTCCTGGAGATCAATAGCCACAGGATGTTGTCTGATCTCTGAATAAACGATAGCTATAAATTTCATTAAGAGGTTGTATAAGATAACTACAACAAGAACAACAAAACACCAATATTACTACTACTACTACTACAACTACTACTACTACTACTAATAATAATAATAATAATAATAATAATAATAATAACAATAATAATAATAATAATAATAATAATAATAATAATAATAATAATAATAACAATAATAATAATAAAAGAAACAGAAGAAGAAGACTTTGGATGAATTATTTTGTTTAATGAGACTTCCGGGATGCCAGCCAGCATCAAAATGATGCCACAAAATGATACTGTTTTATATGATGCTACTAAAATGAAAAGACCTCCATGCGTGCGAAATGGGTCTTTATGTATCATCTTCTAGGTTGATAATATTACTGTAACTCATATGACATTAATTATGTGTATCTAATGTTTCATAAAGACAGTCTGATATGCCACCATAGCCTATAATTAGGTTACCAAACAATCTGCCTGCACTTGCTTATATAACTGGCTATAATGTCTTGCCTCTAACTGGTGTCTGACATCGTAAGAATTAATCGTTGTTAGCGAAGATCTAGAGCTATTTAATTCACGCCCTAATCCTGTGTCTGTTTATTATATCTTTCAAACTTGAGTAATACCTGCATACACATCATTTTAATCAAAGCCATAATTCGATGCGTTTGGCCGTTATTCGATTTATCTGAAATAAGAAAGTATGAATCTGTTAAAGATAGTTATGTCCTACAAACGACTACCAAAGAAACAAACATAATTGTGTCTGACTTTGCGATTCTGCTAATCTTGCACGAAACACTTGGGGTTTTATATTTATTTGGTATTTTATTTGTTTTATCAGTGGGTGTGGATGAGAGGAAATGTAGTTCCACATATATCAGACAAGTATTATATTGTCACTGTTTCACATGATAATAAACCTTCCTGCATATTCAAGAAACGAAGTGAAATCTCAGTAGTGGTCGGGGAAGTAACATTCATTTAATAAGACGACGAGGTCACAATTGATCATGTACCTTTAGAGAAAGAGCTTTTCGAGAAGCGCGAGAACCAGACAGCTTATAACAGGTAACTTCACGTGCATTATTCATATCAGATTATGTTTAGTTAAGGATGTTTTTTGTTTTCTTTTTATTTATCGGTTGGTGTTATTTTGCTTATGTTTTTTTTTTTTGCTTTTTTGGAGCGGGAGGTGGAGTGATCCAACAATTTAAAATGATAGCATTCACGTTATAGTAAAACGTGTTTTAAGAATTTGGTTTATTTGGTTGCCGTAACACTTGTTTGACGTTTTGCTTCCAAAATGCTCTTGAATTATATACAAGCAATGTCTTTAATATGCTATTCAATATGTTTAAATTAACTGATATTTTCCTCTTTATAAAGATATTGTATTTTACTATGAAGCGAAACGTGCATGTGTGTGCGTGTGTGTGTGTGTGTGTGTGTGTGTGTGTGTGTGTGTGTGTGTGTGTGTGTGTGTGTGTGTGTGTGATATACTTATAATTTTAATTATTGTTGTTTTGGGTTTAAATAACTTTGTCAACACAAGAGAGGATGTACATAAAGGTAAGTATAACTGGTGGAGGAAGAACCCGGGGAAAGACCTTAAGAACCTACGAACCTCAAGAATCGACTGGTAAGCGTTTCCATATACACCTTTTGGCTGAGTCCTATACGTCAACCTACCCGGACAGGCCTGGGGTGGTAGTTATAAGTAATGGCGAGTTTCTTCAGACCACTCCGCAACACGGGGTCTCTAATTTATATGATGTACAATGATAGAAACGATACAGGTTTGTTAAAAGTGTGCCTTTTTTCCTTTTATTGTAACCATACTGAGCCGATCTCTCTCTCTCTCTCTCTCTCTCTCTCTCTCTCTCTCTCTCTCTCTCTCTCTCTCTCTCTCTCTTACACACACATACACACACACACACACACACACACACACAAACAACAGCTAACGATCTCTCTCCGTCCAAATTCAACTGTTTGTAATTCATATGTATTTTTTTTTACTGCAATGTAAGTTAGGTTTATTCAGATTTAATTATTTTATATGCATGAGATCTATATTTACTGACTCTTCAGCATTGGAGTCGGACAGAAAGAGTGAAAATCATTATCGACCTCTCGTAGCCATGATATTAACAACGTGATTAGCTTTGCACGTTTCCAGTGCCTTGTATATTTAGTTGTAGCCAGAAGTACTTCAATGAGTGTGACACGTGTTGACCATGTAAGGAAGCGGTGATGTGTTACTTAACAACTGTTTATTATCTCAATATTTGTCGGCATCAACCACGTTAAAACAATGATATTATAAAAATGGAAACCAAACGTGATATAATCATCTTTCCTCAAATTAATACAGATAGTTATAAGATAAAGAATATATACTTCGATTGAGCTTATAAATAAAGTAAAAGCCGACAGATTGAGAGATTTCGCCTTTGACCTTCAATTACAAGACATCTTCAGCTTACTATTAAAGAATATGCATGCTACAAAAATCTAACGTTTATACAGACACACACACACACACACACACACACACACGCGCGCACGCACGCCCACACAAGCAGACTTTATGAAAGTTATGAAATCAATTAGATTTTATTCGTTCATAATAAGAGTCAAAAGTCCGCCATATCGATACACTGCCTATCTTGTGTTCCGTACATATCTATCTATCTATCTATCTATCTATCTATCTATCTATCTATCTATCTATCTATCTATCTCTCTCTCTCTCTCTCTCTCTCTCTCTATATATATATATATATATATATGTGTGTGTGTGTGTGTGTGTGTGTGTAACTCACACTTCTACTTCAACTTAAATTACACAATATATTTTAGTTAAAAGTGTTTAGAATAATTTTTGAAACATATTATTTTACATAAATGTAGACAAATTTGTCCTAGCACAGGTTCTCACAAGTCATTCCCATAATCAGTTAGACATATACATCATAACGTTGTAATTGTGCATATAAAAATTTATTAACTAGAGAAATCAGATTAGAACAATATAATTTATAATGGTGCAAATTTTGTAGATAATGTCATAGCACAATATGTCATGGTCAGCGTGACATGTAACCATTAAGATTTACATATAATAATAATAATAATAATAATAATAATAATAATAATAATAATAATAATAATAATAATGAGGACTTTGTATAGCGCCTAATCTTTCGAAGCTCTAGCGCTTTACACCATCAATAATGATATGACTACACTACAGAAAAACAAATGACAAAAACAATGAAATTTGAAAACATAAAAACATGCTGAAAACATATAAGATACAAAACATGATTAGGTCGCTAAGTTTGTCCCTGCAGTCGAAACAGGCGAGTCTTAAAAACACTCTTAAAAGGGACCACTGTGTCTTTGTGGGCTGGGCTCACATCACAATTCAAGACTGCAAGGGATGTGATATGCTCTGTTTCAGGCATTACTTGAGTTTTAATCCGATCGCTAACAATAAAACAGACGTAAGAGGCCAATAGTTATCGGAAAGTAAATAGCGGGAAAGAGTTGAAATAAGCCAAAGCAACCATGTTGGGAAATGTGGGCCATTTGCAACACGTGTCAAATAGTAATATTTTCCAGAATATTTATAAAGGCGGGATAATAATGACTGTTCTGACTTCGATAGGAGTGTTACATTTTGTTTGGCGGTTAGAGAAAGTAATCCAGATCGGCTAAATTAAACAAGCGAGGGGAAGGGGTCTCAAGCATTATTCATCGTTTTAGAAACCTCTGTTACGAAATGAAGCAGTCAAAATTTCTGAGGTAAGTCCGTAATTACGAGAAATAACAAGTATTTACCGTTAAAATGTCCAAGAGTGCTGTCGAAGTGGAGTTTGAGGGATTATGAAGAAACTTATTCAGCAGTATTCTTCAAAAAATAGTCTTTGATATACTCAGTGACCTACTCAATTTGATTGTACATTTCGGGATATTAGAGCCATCAAGCTATCGAACAATATTTTTCACTTAATCTTCTGAGTGAAATTGTATTACAGACAGAGCGGATTTGTTTGTGCTTCAGGATCCTTTAACTGTTCAAGCAGCTTTTAATGATGAGTATAACAATTGGAGGAAACTGGCAACAACACAAAATGGCTGTCCTTACCTGCTATGCACTGAAATGAAACAATGACATTTCGATTTGGATAGTCTTTACAGTAGTAATGGAGCTGCCGTCTTAATCCTATCCTGGCACATGAACGCAGTCCATTGCATAGACTTGATATTCGATCTCTTTCTCCACATGAATAGTTGTATGGCATACAGCGGACATCTTCGATATGTATCACGTGACCTTCTTCACAATAGAGTTCCTGTCCACTTTGTTGACATGCGTTCGTATATGTCATCGGTATGTCTTCTATAAAAACAAACAAGAAAAAAAAACGAACAATGATGATGCTGTCGTTACTATTTAATTGTAAAGCTACAGGTGTGCAAATAAGTAGAATAATTTTTAAAAATTAGTTCAAACTACAATCTAGAATGGACTTTTCATTACAATCCTAATATTATTATAGTATACATTCTAGCACATTTTCCGGATAGTCATTTTATTTCTCACAGGTATCATTCATTTGTAAACATTACTCTTAACAACCTGAATATATGTATCAGACGCTTATGTAACTATAATATCATCGCTCCCGTGGCCTAATGGTTAGAGAATCCGCCGCGGAGGTTGTGGGTTCAATCCTTGGCCGAGTCTTACCAGAAGACTTACACAAATTATACTAACAGCTGCCTTGCTTGTCGCACACCAATGAGAGGTTAGTGTTAGGAGTGGTCGGCCTGGTGTCAGGATAATGTGGCTGGGTGGGACATCATGCTACATGTCTGCGGCATGATGCCCCTGTGCTATACAACATTATAAACTGCCTCGCTGCAGACATAGTAGCGACATGACTGAAAAGTTGTGAAAGCTACGTTCAAAATCCTAATCGAAGAACCTATAATATCAATAGTGTAGTTTTCATGGCATCGAATGTAACTGTCACTGTTAACATGACAGCCTCAAAGGCTAATCTCACTTTGTGGATACAAGTTTGATTTACGAGTATGTTGTTGATTGTTTTAATATTAGATCATTATCAAAAAACCGAAATTTTAAGCTAAACGAGTATGTGGTGCAAAACGTTAACAAAAATCATGTTTGCGTTGTTCTGATATTTTGTTGAACAAAAATATACACAAAGAACTAATTTTATTCCTCCATACAGTTTGTGATTTGTATTAAATATCAGCAAATTTCGTGTCTAAAACATATTTGTATAATGTAGGAACTGTATACTAGCTCATTTTTCCATTTAGAAGTTAGGGTTAGGATTGGTCGGCCTGGTGTCAGGATAATGTGACTGGGTGGGGCATTATGATACATGTCTGCGGCATGATGCCCCAGTGCTATACGTCACTATAATCAGCCACATTGCAGACAGCGGAGCGATATGAGTATAAAAATTGCTAAAGATACGTTAAAAACCCTAATTGATTACATCACACATCTTTTACAGCATTTCTCGTTGTGTTGTATAGATGCAGCCGTTGCTAATTCAAAACACTAAGTTCGGTTCGCGCACTGCCGTACATACAAAGTGATGATGGTGATATATCGGAATTAACCAATGATAGATTGGACGATAGCCAGGTTACTTATAGCCCAAATTATTTCCTTATACTAACATTACAGACGCAATTTTGTCATGAAGCTGTCCACTTTAAAACAGCAGTCTTCTACATTAACTTTGGACACGAGGGATCATGGATCTGTGACCCAAGGGGCTTCAGGATAAGGAAGTTTTATCGGCAGGTCGGATGGAGTGGATTAGGCACGGCCGTTCCTCCGCAATTAAATAAGAGCTGACGAATCGAAAACATATTGTAGACATTGACTGAACGCCACGAGATAAATAATATCATATGTTTCGTTATTAAATCAATTTAATTCAATGTCACGATATGTATGAAACTCTAATTCAATGTCACCTTATGACTGACAATCAATAAAATTACAATCATACATGTTGAATAACTATATATGAATATATATCTGACATACATGTTCAAGGATCATATATGTTGATGAACTATATATGTATGGTATATCTGACATGCGTACTCATGGATCATATATAATTTTGAACTATATGAGAATGTTACATCTGACATGCGTACTCATGGATCATATATTAATCATACTTGTTTATAATTTTCATACTTTAGTCGCATCGTGTAGATATATCCACGTGTCAGTAAGGCTTGTAAATATCCATGTAGTAATAATATAAGGTTAAAGTTCAATACCTTGATAATATCCATTGATATAAACGAACCACTCTTTGGTCGGTTCCGTTTAGTAACGTTATCGTTTTCTTATATCCGTTATTGGACGTTGCATGCATAATTGTGTCGTGTCCATTGTTAATTTTTATCGGCTTAATATAAAGTGTCAGATTCATTCATAATTCGTATGCATTATAAATGAATATTCCATTCATGAAATTGTCTTTTGTGTTTTCGTTAAATCCAATCCTATCGGACTTCAATATTATTACATTACGTACTAGTAATTATACGATTGGTTTGATAATGTCCAGGTGATGAGCCTTCACAACTGCGACAAAATGTGGGTTTTCTGGGTTTCTGAGAAACATATGAAAATGTCATCAGAGACAAAAATGCAAGATAATTTCATTGTAATCAATATTCATCGTCGACATTTCACTGAATAATCCACTATTTCTTAAGCCTTTCTCAACAGTTAGGTCAGAATCAGGGAGAGATTGTAAGACATCGATCGCTTTATGGATGTTGCGAGCTGCCAATCCGGAAATTGTCGTCCGAAATCCATCAAGGTAGAATAATCAATTTCTCAGTGGTTACTCACAACGGCACTTTAAGTTTATTCTTGGCGTTGCATATCCAGATTTATACCACGATTAGAATTCCTGCCATGATTAGATTTACTTTGATATGAATACGCCTCTGGTTGTAAATCAGTCAAACTTAATCCCAACTGAGCAAGAAAAGGTATGGGTATTGAAAGCAAGCATTTGACCGTTCCTAAGAGGGATTTCGTACGCATATAATAACTTTTTCTAATTTACGATCTATACAATACTGAGTGACCAAACTGGGCAAAGAGACAAATATATTTTCTACATTTTTTATATTTTCTTTCCAGCTTTAAAACATAGATACAATAAGTACTCATTTAAACTATTTTGCTTTCTTCCTCAATTTGAAAAATATTGATGGCATTCGAAAGTACTGCTGATGATCGAACTAGACAATGCAACACATAATATGTAATTCTCAGTAAATGCAAGTGCTATAGACACATCTGAGAATTCGCATCTCTATTTATAAGACCCCGCGTCAATTAGGCCTACATTAGAATTACGCCTGACGCGTGCAATATCATTCAATTCAATGCTACCTAGTTGCATAGATATATCAAACATATTACTTATCATTGATTTAGTATACGATATAAAAAGTCCATGGTAATAGTACCGTACTTGTCAATTATCGAAACGTAAATCTGATAAAGACGAAGTATGTTTCGTTGTTGATAATACTTCATTTCTTAGTAAAAATATCTTATTACATTATTGACTATTTTGATAAATGTTTACCTTTATTTGCAGGCCAAAGCACCACACTGAAATAATTTCCATTAATGTTCACGTTACAGTACTTTTGTGCATTATTATTTATTAATAATATTAAGACCATATCGTCTCAAACATAGTAGCAGAAAAACACAAACCCATGACGTTTTATAAAATTATCCACATTACTTTTTTCCACAAGATACAGAGTGATAGATTCAGATGCATTTCGAATTAAATACGAAATACTCATATTTGATCCCAAGAACAAACGTATATAATGTTTTAAATGAATATTATGTCTAGAATACGATGATGTATCTATAATCATGAATATGCCGATCTACCAGTACACAAGATGTATTAAATTTATATAATGAAGACAGTCATTGAATGAATTCATAATAATCCCCAAAACGTTCTATATACTAAATCATCAAGTAGGACATTGTAATTTTAATGAACAATTTAACAAAATAATTGTTTTCTAATTCTAAATAAACACAAATCCACACTAATATTAAATTAGGAATGAATACTTGTTTACTTTGTCTGTTATACGAACAGTTATTTGACTTATGACACAACAAAATGCCCTGGAAATTTCTATCAAATTTTGTGAACAAGGTAAGGTCTGTTTATTTACCTTTCCGCAAACTTCAGAAAGAACATAAATAGTTATTTACTATGGTTAAAAAGCAATATCTTTACCTCAAATCCAAGTAAACATATTTAAAAAATGACATATATCAGGTAGGCCCAAACTCCTACCTCAATAACCGACAAAGGACAAGCACACAATATTTATTAAATATATATAACACTATGGAAATTCCCGTTGGCACGCATGTTTAACATATAATAACAACTACAGCAATACTACTACTACTACTACAACTACAACTACTACTATTACTACTACTACTACTACTACTACTACTACTACTACTACTACTACTACTACTACTAATAATAATAATAATAATAATAATAATAATAATAATAATAATAATAATAATAATAATGACTTTGTATAGCGCCTAATCTTTTGAAGTTCTAAGCGTTTTCACTATCTATATTGATATGACGACAAGAAACAAAACACCATCAAATTAGAAAACAAAACTGTGAAGGTCATTTTTTCGAATTTGCATTCTCTGCAAAGGGAGGTAAAGCGAGAGTACCTTGAGTCTTTATTACATACTTGTGTAGTTTTATGTTGAGATCCAGTGAGAAAGTTATCTCAGAACACATGGGGAGAATTCCAAACCAAAAACGTTGTGTTGTGTTGTTGATGATGATATTTGTTTTCATTTCTTTCATGGAATTTTTATTTCATCATTAAAAGAACAAAATTTGGTCACTGTATGCATATTTAAATTCAGTCTCTAATAAGTTAAATTTAATACCTTCACATAAGCTTGCTAAAAGGAAATGGACATTCATCCTCAGAAGTATAACGGCACGAACACAATTCAAATCTTACAACTCAAGTTATTATGATCCATATTGCTTGAAAGCAAATATAGGGTCTATTCTTAACGATTTCCAAGTGAACTTTCTCGCTGTATTAGTAAGATTTCCACAAAAAAATCAGTTCATTCACGTCTTCCGATTTATGGCAGTCTCTTGGGTGAAATACTGCATTTTGAGTTCGTTTCCTTTGGAAACCGCATCCAACAAATTGTTTCAAACTATTTATAAAGCATTATCTTGATAAGGAAAAGAAACACGTTTAACGGATGGATACTATGGTAAACCGATTATGTGCAAATTTCTAAGAAAATATGAATATCTGTGACTTCATATGTTGTGGAAATGCCAGGGTATGTTTCGGATGTAATGCCTTCTCGTCCATGTTATATTATGCCACGATTAACGTTAATATACTTATACATGTATGAGTTGATTGTCAGTTAATCTCGGAAACCTTACTAGCACTTTCACACAAATATATTTGATGCAGAAAAACTGTATTTAGTGTACATGTGTTTGAGCACATATATATGACCACATTGCACCTTTGTCTCACTAACTTAGTTGTTTCTACTTTGTATACGCATTTTGAACGGTAAATTGTAGGTTTTGACAGTCAATGTGCCCGTGCATCCATTTGTCCATCCTACAGTCCTTTTCCGTAGTATTCTTGCATCCTGAGTTCCGTTTATCTCCATTAAGTGGTGTGATGATACTGCTACTAGAAATAATGAAGTTAAAAGAGTTGCAAGCAAGGGTTTTGGGCGTATAAAGGTTACATTGTCATAAACAGTTTAACTCGTGTGTGTAAGCAAAACCATATATACACGAAACGAGGTACGGTGATCATTTTGATTATGATGGATGTGAAAAATAATTACTTCACAAAACTACATTGATGCTTTATTCCAATTAAGTGGAAAGCACGATTTTAAAATGTTAAATTACAATACGCCAGTCAATAGCATGTACAAAATACCCGCCGTAACACAGCACATGCAACCCTATCATATACAAATTCATTTATGAAACCCACCCACCCCTTATATTGCCAGAACCGACATAAATCTTTGGGACTAACTCATCCATCACTTTATGTTAATATAGCGTTTGTAAGATTCTTAATGCTAAACACCGTCTGCGATTTTTGTAATGAATAATGTACAGATTTGTTTTTAAAAGCTTAGGTACTAATATTGATGTTTCCTCCTCCGCTTTATGATACGTGTTTCAACTGCAGATTATGAGGGCTCAAAATGTCCTCTGACCCTACTGAACTTTCTGGTGCCAGGAACTAATCGTGCGGGTCGTAGAGTTTCTGCAGGTAAAGCAAATAGAACTCGAGAAAGTAGCCGGTGCCATAATCAATTGTGGAGCAATTCCTCTGTGATTGTTTCAAGGTACATCCACGAGAAATTTCCCATAAATGATTTATATCAATTTCTCGTGAGGATCGTAATCATACAGATGCATTTTTTGGTTTTGTAGTACTTGTGAGTGATGATGCTGACGCCTCATCCAACTCCCTTTTGGAGAAAATTAAAATTATCGACGTCATTAAACAAACCTAAGGTGAAAAGATTGATTTTCAGTTCGGCGTCCCCCGATAAACCTGAAGAGGATTAATGTCAGCAAGGATCTAATCCACAATAATTGAGACGAGCGTCCCTGAAATTCTCGACGACAACAGCACATCCTTCTCAGTTATCAATCATAATACCCCATTGTGACCATCCCAAATACATTCCATACGTTTAGCGTATGAGCAAAATCCGCCTAGGTAACATAAGCATCTGTCGATAACTCAAAAATTCCTAAATAGGCGGTAATGATGTCCTAACAAATCGACTCCGATTACTTAAAAACTCGTATAAACTCCATTGCGAGTCAAACACTCGATGCAATCTCTATATTGCTCTTTAGTGTGCTTGAACTCTTTGTGTTTATGGTGAGACCATCCAACGATGCTACCAAAAGCTGTACAACAATCGATTATTCTCAATTTGCCTAACGAGAAAAACATGTATTTCTCTATATTGTTAGAAATACATTTAACTTTCTGCGATCATTTGTAAAACATTAAATGACTGTATACTCGCAAATTATCACTAAAGGAATACAAAATGTTGTTAGTTTATTATATTTTTTAATGGAAATTACAAGGGTAATGAGCAGATCATTGGTATTTGCCGGTGTAATGACAATGATATTTCACGCAATTGTTTTCCCAACATTTTTCGGCACATCGAACAGTCCACAACGCTATCAAAATCGGTTTTGTTTTGTTCGCTAATAATCATTTGAGCCGGTAATATGGTTTTTATTTGGTCTACTTCTGCCAGTTAATGCTGTACGAACGTTTTCGCCGCACTGTCAAACCTCCATTACTTACACCAGTGCTAGTTATCTTTAATTGTTCGTTAACTTAAACAACAGATGTAAAGTATGATGAACGCAACAGGTTAGTTACTGTAATCCTACAAAAGAAGAAGACAGTAGCAGTGATCATGGTCACCGAACCCGTCGATAAGCGTCTGCTACAACAGATGGACGAAATCATAGCGCTATCAAGGAACGCTTTGAATACGTGCCCAACCTAACTTTTTGCCGATCAATCCACATCCTAGACAGAATGTCTCGTCCACGATGCTAACCAGGGGTCAATGTACGCAGCAACACCGCATCCGAAATAAACTCAACCACTTTAATCCGACAGCGCCATAACGAAAGAAAGTTTAAAGATTATCCAACTGTACCACATACACTCCGCTCCAAGACTGAATGAAGTTTATTAAATTTGATTACGTGTTGAAACGGAAGTTTTACGTGAAGGGTTACCCAAACATTGGCTCTGTCGAATTTATCGTCTCATGCCATTAGTGATCACAGTGACACCGATGAAAAATGACACTATCACAGAGCACATTCAGAGTTATCTAAGACTGCCGAGTCTTCAACGGCGCAGTGGGAATCCACAAATTAAATTATCAGGAATAACCAAACCACGTGACGAGTGATTTTGATTTCCTTTGATCAAATTAATGGTCTCTAGCCTGAAATTTTCCTGATCTGTCTTTCGCAAGTCCTGTTTGTAAACGGTACCTTCGATATATTCTCCTGCCACATCTTTCAGTGTGCAGATGACACGGGAATCTTTTTTATCTTTAACGATTGCAAATAGTTGTTCGGTCCGGTTGAGTTTGTAACCTTTTTCAAACGTACAGTTTTGCCTGCTGATTCTCACTCGGTTCTTCAAGTTAAATTTGTGGTATCTTAAAGTAACTTGTAATTCATTTCCTGTTTCTGCCCGTTTGCCTGCCTTCCGTATGGTTTATACATACGGTGCCTCTTTAGTTTCTACTCGTCTAAGAATTATTGTAACAAAATCCAAACACTGGTTAAGTTAATCGCTGAAAAATCTTTCCTCATGCGATTTTGTAACAATCCAACACTACGGCTTTGTCTTACTTTTGCGTGCTCTACGGCGCGATGTTAATTTTTCAGCCACACTGATGAAATGGTCTAGTTCTAAAACTAACTAACATTATATTTTCCACCTATACCTTTCTCTTTTTGTTAATGGTATTGACAGCCAAAAGGATCAAAAATCATTTTTAATTTTTAAACAGAATTGCTGATGCAAATTTGTTAAATACATTAATGATCGTCAAAAGATATTCTGACTCCATAGATAAAAGCGCTTTAATCTATCATGTATATTACGTCGTCAAACCAAATATCATCTACCGTACTACAACTACTTTATGCCATGCAACTGTTTTGTACGGGTTTGTTAAGTTTTTACAGCAACTCCTTGAACTAAGCCGCGTTCAAATTACACTCTCAAGTTTCGATAAAGCTCGAATAATATCGCCTCGTCGCATACGCTTTCATCCTAGGGATCATCTCTATGATAAATATACGTGTCTCATTGCAATCACATCAATACCGTTTTATGGTTATTGACAAGAAAGCAGCTCATTGTCGTCATCGAGTTGCTGTTCTACATGATTCCATGGTCCGGTTTATTGGTGTCCGTGTAATGTACGTCTTCATTTAGGTCTTTGGAGTTTTCGAGCAATTGGTGAATATCGACAAAGTACGCTAAACTGTTCCAGACTGGAGAGCGGTGGTGCCGACAGCCAGATTAAGTCCCGCTTTTAGCTATAGCGAGTTCGTCCAGTGCATGAGATTTTCAGGACCATTCAGAACATCAGTACTCCAACTCCATCATAGTTAAATGACAATGTTTCTCTTTAAATGTTGAAAAAGATAATTGCATTGAGATTTACGGCATTTTGTAATTTATATCGATTCTATTATTTCGTCTTTCCCGGTTTGGCATTTATGTTACGGCTGTCCTCTATAACTGGCAAACTGTTATTTCCACTGTAATCAGCTCTGATGATTAATTGATTACAGGTAGTGTAACCGAAACAATACCACTACCTAAAGGACATGCGATTCCACGGGCATCAATCTTATTCGAGAGATTCTTCAGAAGCAGAGACTAAGCGGACTGTGTTCGCTTTTAGCGCGAAGAACACTTGTTCTTCATAGTTTGGTATGCTTGGACAGGTTGTACAAAGCACGTGACAAAAATGGAAACGCTTTCGTTTCTGGAAGTACTAAACGTTTCTACAGCAGTCCCTCTAATGATCATCTTTCTGGACGAGCCACATTTTGTCTAAAGCTGTCACATGACAAGGCTCTCCGCAACAGCTGTATAAGTGCTTTGCGTCTCCACTATTACAGCAGCATCTACATCTTTCCAATGAGAATATCCAGCGTCATGAACCTATCCAAGGAGATTGAAGAATCCACCAGGTTTAAAGTTGTGCTGGGAAGTCATCGATGTGAATGTTTGGAGACATCGCAATGAAAAATAGGGTAGAGGGAGGTAAAATCTTTTAAACATATGCATGCCCGTGTCCATGCGCTGGCTTTTTACATGTCTTCTATGACCATCATCTACGATAGAGTGTCATTTATCTTAGTTATATCAAATTTACATTCAAGTTCTCGCTCTAGATGTTGCCTTGCAGTAACGTGGACGTGAATGTGGCTTAAAAAGATGTTATCCAAAATAGTTTTGATCCACATGACCTACTGCTAGCTGAATTACGACAAACACGTGCCTGGGAAAATATCGGCCTGCACTGGTGTCCTCTCGCCACGTGTTTATCACCTAAGCCTTCGTGAGATGCCGTCTAAATTCGGCTCAGCTTGTTCGGGACGTTAGGTAGCATCAAGTCTATTTTAGACGTGTGTAAAACCGTGAGGACGATTTTAGGCATCCTATAAAGAAAGCCAACTCAAACATTGACCGTACACAATTTAAGTGGCTTTAGGAATGTACTGCGCCTGTAATTCATGCAGGAACACTAAAGTGTGCCAGACCCTTCTAAAGATGGTAGCAAAATTATGCACACCATAAATCAAGCTTAGCGGTAAAAGCATGCTAATTTTGCGCAAGCATCCGTCAAAGACCGACGAGTGGCAAATCCATGTTTCTATTCATCCCGTTTCAAATAGAACACATGAAATCCTTAAACTGCTAGCATTTACAGCATATCCGGTAGTGCTTCCGTTTTACGCAGTTTGAGCACGTCTTTCCAGAAACGATAACATCTGCTCGGATGTGCCAAAAGAATAGCTGATGCTCGTTTTGATAGTGCGCATGGCTTCCGTACGCATTGAAAGTAACTCTGTAGGTGTGTTCAGAATTTTACTATTTTTAAGCTTTGCCGGCGGTGCCATCGCGTCGATATATACTGATTTTACATTTTAAAGCTTGTGTTTGTTTCATGGTTTTGTTACATTGCTCGTTACAACTTACATATGTCAGGTATGCTCTTGCCCAACGTATTTGTCTACATGTCTACTTTACATAATGTACTGTGTGTGCTTTACGCACCCACATATCATATCGGAAACGCGTTCGAGTCCCCTCCAAGTGTCATTGATGCAAGCATCTTTAGCCGTTTCTCTGCACAAATCCAATAAAACCGATATGTCCTCGTAGCTGATGTACCTTATAGCATGATTTCAGTAATTGCATAGTATTCGTTACTGAATTTTCATTGAACACGTTAGGCAGCAGTTTTTTCAATGACCCCGGAAACACCTTAATCGCTCTCGAATAAATCACGTAGAATGCATAACCCAACAACAAGAGCGACCACGAATGACTGAACAATTAATGGAACATTGTGATCTTCCTAATGTTTCCCGGGCAATTTCATTCGTACACGCTGTTGGCATTAATAAACAAGAATCAAACTCGACCCGAACGTGCGCGGTAAATTAAACGTGACCACGTAATTTCCGGCCAGAGTGAGTCAGTTAGACAGCGTCAAATAATTCAGCTGGATTATAATGTTAGCCCCATAGTGGCGGTTAGCTGTGAAGCGTCGAGAAATTTCGATGGCAATATCATTGATGTTATAACCCTTAAGCGAGATTGCATGTCGGCATCGAAATATTTTCGATGTGATAAAAATTCAAGTTTTTTTTTCTCGATTATAATATTAAAAGAAATATCAAATTTCAGTCGAGAAGGACATCTGATGGAGCAGTATCGTTGGGATGTACCTAATTGTCGAACTCGAAGAGCGTTAATGAAATAACAGTGTTGTATCCGCGAGGGGCATGTCTTATCAAAATTATACAAAACACGTTATCTTGATCATTTCATCCAATTCCGATGTAATATTAGGAACCAGTCACAATTGAGTAAATGCTGAGTTAGCAAATAATTAAGAATTGTCATGAGCGAATTATACTGGTTGTATCGAATAGCAGCACCAGCCGCACAGCTGGTAACTGTGCCGCCAACACAGATGGTTGTAGTGCGACCGACTGCCTTATCGTGCATTTCGGACCTTCTAACACTGCCACTTCCGTTCTTTCTTACCTTTTAGCTGATACTGTAACTGCTGAACGTAGTATGTACTTTGGTGAGCAGCTTTTAAACTGTAATAACGTAAGGTTTAAGTTAGTTTTGTCTAAACCATCTCATAGTAATCGCGAATATCTAAGATATACTTTCATAAAAATACTTTTTGGTTTAGCTGCTTGTGGAATGGAATCGTGGTCCTTCTTATCCCCAATAACAATATTTGTGTCGATGACAGGGTGTTGCGTTGGAAGATAGAAAGGTAGGGAACTATCTTTAAATATTTAACAACATAGAACATGCTCAATTAGCAAACAATATCGAGGAAATTGTTCAAGAGATCATAACTGAACCTCATTCTGATCTTGTCGATACCATCGTCAATGCCGTATATATTACACGGCGCAAATGCGCATGACAGGATGAATATGACGTGTATCAAAAGATAATGATTGCATGGATAAAGTGGTAGCTGAACCAAAATTCACGCAATTAGAAATTGCGCGGCCTAATCGACCTAAGAATATTGTTTTCCAGGAACTCGACGTACAGTACAATTATGTGGACACACTCGTTCGGGTGATGGCGTTAGATGATATGGCATCTAGTTTGATTGGGGGTGAGGATGCAGACCCAACTGAGCGGGAAGCACAACAATTTAAAATCTTATTACGTTATATTTTTACAATCATTACTTCAAACCTGTGCATCCGGACCAAGTCGCCTTGGCTATAGATTGTATTTAATCGTTGGGCGTGCACTTGTGAACAATTGGTCTATGTGCAATTACTCTCGGAGAGGATTGAAATCCGTGAGAAAAGTTCGGCATTGTTTCAACGGCTGCATCAAGAGGGGGAAGTCATCGAAGACCCAAATGTAGATCTCAGCATATTTACTACATAGCTTATTCAAATTATAATCCCGTCATAACTTATCTTCGAATAATCAACTTGGTTCATATAAACAAACTGAGACCTATAATCGATTTTCAGGAACATGTGTAAAAAGCTAAATAGGTACTCTACTGCCATGCCTTCCTTTGAATATTATAAAATTCAGCTGAAGAGATTTTAGGTGAAGAAAGTAATTACAATTTAAGTTTGCCAGAGGCCATATTGAATGGCAGAACTGGTTAACGCGGGTCTTTAAACCTGGTAAATGGGTTTCATAAATGAATGGCTTTTATCAAATTTGGTCAAATTTGATCAAAGTTTTCGAGTGGGTTTCGCGAAGAAAACAAAATTTACTGTTTCTTGCATTTAATTGTTAATAACACTTGGGGATGGGGACTTTTATGGGGATTTTCATAATTTCAAAAATAATGAAAAGGTAAACCAGTCTTGATATATGAATAATTAATTTCCAAATTTGGATCAGTTCTTTTAGCGGTTTTCAGACTTCTTTGAATATTTATGCAGTGTTTAGCAACGGCGACCATATTTGATAACGGATTATTGTTTTAAAAGATTTCAAATAGCATGACATTAGCATGCTTTATTTAAATAGGTTCGAATAATTTCAATACATAATGCGAACATCAGTTGTTTTCGTTTTGTTTCTTGTTTTGTTCTTTGTTAAAGTTTTAATACTAAAGTAAAGACAGATTTACTTAAAGGCATAAAGGCAACATAAGGAAAACGAAAAAGACATGGAACACAGATTGCTTTGCGTAAACCTGGGTTAAAATTGTTCAATGAATGCTTAGCATTCGTCTAAAGGCTGCTATACATTTATTAACTACGACCTATCTGATGGCTGATTACTTTTATTGGTACCGACTTCTTGAAACTACTTCATTCCAGAATACTACTTGCCAGTCCAGAATGATTTATCGGTGGCTGAGATCTTGAAAATAGCGAAAGATGGTCGTTCTATATAATTGTAGTGCCATACCATAATTTATATTGGCCTGACGGCCAGGCGAGCTAATACAAATTGCAGGCATGATTTCGTAAAGTGCTTAATATACGTCCAACTGAATTTAACTTCATCATCGGGCTTATTTCCCCCCAGTTAGCATTTTGCTTTAATTTAATAAAAATCAAATGTTAAATCAGTTGATCCTATATATGTGTGTGTGTGCGCGCGCGCGCGCGCGTGTGTGTGTGTGTGTGTGTGTGTGTGTGTCCGTATGCATGCATTACAATTATATTTATTTGCCAGAATCCGAAATATGCTCTTTCTCATTAACGTATGCCATAACGGAGGAACGAAGAACGTGTCAAAGTGAAATACTAAATATAACATGACAAAAACATAGGTTCGCGTGATTCTTGCTTCTCACTGAACACTGTTCCGGTGGCCTAGTGGTTAGAGCGTCCTCCTCTGATGCACGAGATTGTGGGTTCGATCCCCTGCCAAGTCAAACCAATGACTTACAAAAAATGGTATAACAATGATAATGGTGTGACCGGTCGGCCTGGACTAGGTGGGACAGCATGCTACATGTCTGCGACATGATGCAGCAGTGTTCACAAACATGTTTCAGGAGCGTTTCTGGTACCGACGTCTATGCAAAATTGATAACGCTGAGAAAAGTTGTTTACGGTAGGCCCAAACAAAATCTCGAGTTCAGATCAGCTGCATGTGACGTTATTTTTAACTAGTCGTATAAATTCCGTTTCAAACTCAGAGATCGAGGATCTTAGTCACTTAGATTCATATAGATTTCCTTAGTTACACTTAGATTCATATAGATTTCCTTAGTTACACTTAGATTCATATAGATTTCCTTAGTTACACTTAGATTCATATAGATTTTCTTAGTTATCCTTAGATTCATATAGATTTCCTTAGTTATACTTAGATTCATATAGATTTCCTTAGTTATACTTAGATTCATATAGATTTCCTTAGTTATACTTAGATTCATATAGATTTCCTTAGTTATACTTAGATTCATATAGATTTCCTTAGTTACACTTAGATTCATATAGATTTCCTTAGTTATACTTAGATTCATATAGATTTCCTTAGTTACACTTAGATTCATATAGATTTCCTTAGTTATACTTAGATTCATATAGATTTCCTTAGTTATACTTAGATTCATATAGATTTCCTTAGTTATACTTAGATTCATATAGATTTCCTTAGTTATACTTAGATTCATATAGATTTCCTTAGTTATACTTAGTTTCATTCAGACCGAATTAAACATAGTTGAATCCTTAAAAGGGATCTCACGTTTACTAAACATTCAAAATTCCTCTCAGTAATCTGTATGAGTAAAACACGTTTCCATTGTTTTAGTCTCGTTCCACCATGCTTAACAAATTTTGCCCATGTAATGTATCTTAAACTCACTAATATAAACCTATGTTCACCAATAATCAAACCCGTCCCTTAATACATTTTTTTTTAAAAAAAGTTTCATGAAACGGCATCTAATTGTAATGCCCTTAATAGCGGCCCGTCTTACATGAATACAAATGACATATGTAATGTTAAGATTGTAGTTGATTTGATATGAGCATGCCTGTACATTTATTGTCTTTACAAATTGAACGTATAAACTACTATCCATGACGTATACACTATATCCATGACGTGTAGACTACTATCATTGATGCGTTTCTTTTAAAGCATACCGTTTGTACTTCAATCATTACTTTGAAGTAAATTAAACTATTATGATCTGACTCAATTCGCCGATAATGCGGAGAATTTTGCCCTAACCTGTCATAGCGTTTTTGTGTCGGTACCACGTACAATTAATAACATCTTTAACATCGTTTGATAAATGGTATGATGACTGTGGGTGTATCTGAAACATTCCCACATCTCTGGTTTGTATCCCCGATCGATTGTAAAACTGAAAATGAATCCAAGACATAAAAACTGCACAAATCTTAATCATTTCATCCATTAATTTATAATTTATAACATTATTGTCGCCAGGGGGTCCCTAACACTATCAACTTTAATTTTACAAAATTTATTTGTGTGTATATGCAAAAACTTACAAACACCGCTAACTGGGATGACTTTGTGCAAACGCGTTTGTATCTAGTTACATAACTCCCACAATTCTACAAAGCAATCCCTCGTTTGTTCAGTCTTCGTCTCTTTGTAAGCATTCCAGTGTCAGTAATATTACAGGTATCACAGTCTGTATGAAATCAAGTCTAGTAGTGTTTAAAACTTAGCACAGCGTTCTGAGCTCTTTAATAGCCTTTAGGTTTTTTAATTACCGCACCGTGCTCTTCATCATCCTAATAATAAATTCCGCAAAAGCAATTATGGATTTTGTCTGCTAAGGAGCACTAATTACTTGTTTTGCTCAGAGCCAACGCAATCTAAATAATCGTTACAATTATATTTAATTTTCAGAATCCGTCATATTCTCTGTCTCTATTCTGTCTGTCTCTCTTCTGACTGTCTGTATATATGTATCTCTCTCTCTCTCTCTCTCTCTCTCTCTCTCTCTCTCTCTCTCTCTCTCTCTCTCTCTCTCTCTCTCTCTCTCTCATTATATCGTTCCTAAACAATGAAGTACTGCAGTAGAAGAAGGCAGCAAAGCCCGTCATTGTCGCAGAGGTTCGACTAATAATTGTATTTTTTTGTGTTCTAGACTGATGAGTTAAAAACGAATATTACTTTTCCAGCCTCTTTTTGGCGTATCTATCAAGGACTATACAGTGAAGCAACACAATTAGCGGCAAAAGAATGTGTTTGGAAATAAATATTCATGTCCGCTCTAATTGTTGAAATCTAGAGTCTTCAGTCAATGTGTGGTTGTTTTTTCTAACCTTCATCTCACATTAAATTGAATTGCATTTTTGTTTCTTCACAATTATTTCTTATCAATTCATTCGTAACCAAACATATGTTGTTTTGTCAACCACATAATGGTACAGAGACAAGAGTTTATAGTATCCATACCATTTTAGTTTTCATGAATATATTAAATGCACTATCAGCTGTAAGCTTGTATACTTTGTATACATTGAATTTGGATTTGAAATATTTCACTTTGAAAGGCATTAACCATCAGGTTTAATTGATTTATGTATTCTGTATTCAGCCGTTGTAATATTGTTGACACCTCCCCCACCCCTTTTTCGATTATATTTAAATTTAAATTGAAGATTAAGGAGCATAACATTCAGATCTGTTTCATGATTCATGACAGTAAAAACAAAAACATGAAAAGCGACATTCATATTTTGCTATTTCATATTTCAGAAGTTCTTATCATAATATCCAAGACAGTTTAAATGCTGTTTAAACACATCAAGTTATCAATATTATATTTTCTATACTTTAGTTTTATGTTTACCAAATAGAAAGCGTAAACGTGGTGCCAGTCTACATAACAATGTATTCTTATTTCCTGAAAATCGACCAGTTGCACTATAACTGTTCCTTTAACTGCCACATGGTTTGCAGATCCAAGCTACAAGACAAATCAAGTCTGGAAACTTCTAATTTTCTTTTCGAATGGCTTGTGTGCAAAATTCATTAAATGTACAGTGTGCATTGTAAACCCGCAACGCGGCCTTTATTAAAACGTGTCAAAAAACAGTCAGTAAACAACGAATGCTGTCTGGGAACAAGTTTATTTATTTTCCTTCTTATGTCTGTCTGTCTGTATGTCTGTATGTGTGTTTGCTATTTAAGTAAGTGTGGTATTCACATCTGTTTTATTTAATTAGCATATGAATCGCTTCGAAATGGACCAAGTCATTCTGAATCACCCTACATTTTTAAATGTTTTCTTCACCATTTTAATCAAGTACATAGCTGATAAGTTCTTTCTGACCGTTTATAACGGAAATATTTCTTTGTGCGGTACAAAATAAAACAGTGGTCTCCGTTACGGATCACTGCCACCTGTCTGTGTGGGTTCGATTCCGCAGATTCAGCCAATGTCGGTATGTGAGAAGGCTTGCCAGTAGCTTCTCATGGGTCACTGGTTCTTATCGGGGATACCTGGTTCTTCTCCACCATTAATACTGGTCGTATAGCCTATTGTGTGCTGAAAAATGGCGTTAAACACTACAAGAAGAAAACGAAATAAAACAAAAATAAAACCAAGCACGATATTCAACCAGTGGTGATTATCATGCGAATACTATCGCCTTTACAAGATCGGTACATTTTGTATGACCTACCCTGTGCTAGTAAACACGTTGTTGTCCTTTTGTTAATTATTTGACATCATCTGACCGCAAAACAAGTCCAATGCAACAATGCTTCACAGAATGATATTATTATTGTCAAGGCAGTCTTGAGAAATACTTTCAAAATACGCGAACAGCGTTGGGTCAAAGGTCTTCAGCAATAAATAAATAAATAGTTTCTCTTTCAGAAAAGTAATGAAACTTCTATTTATAGTTCTAGCTTTCCAAGTGTTCCTTTTTCTTGCTACAGGTAAAGTTTCTTACACACACACACACACACACACACACACAATTAAATGGTCCAAAGTAAAATGTGAAATCACGCAGATAGAGTTATAACATTGGAAAATTCATGAATGAAGAAATACGAACATTATTTCTCCAATAGTAGTATATATCGTCCACTCATGTACATCATAAAATAATTTACTGCATATGGAGAACACTAAGGTGAGAAAACACTTTTTAACCCTACTATTAATTAGCAGAATGAGACTCGAACCCACGCAGAGAGCGGTGAGATTGCAGTGATTGGTAAAGGCGTGTGGTTCTGCCAAATCGGCTAGCCGGGGTTTCCAGTTGGCATAAGTGATTCCAAGATGTTTGAAACGATTACATAAACCTAGAGATTTGAAATAATTAGCTTAATCTAAGAGCTCTGATATGATATTGAGAACAAATGTTAAGATCCTAAAATCGACAAACTGATGTTTGAGATCAGAAATCAGTGATTACAATGCATAAATTAAACCGCTCCTGTGGCGTATTGGTTAAAGTGTCCGCCGCGGAAGCGCGTGAGGTCGTGGGTTGGATGCTCGGCCGAGTCATACCAAGACTTACAAAAGTAGTACTAACAGCTGCCTCGCTTGACGCTCAGCATTAAGAGGTTAGTGTTAGAACTGGTAGACCTGGTGTCAGGACAATGTGTTGGGTGGGACATCATGATACATCTCTGCGGCATGATGCCCAGTGCTAGACATCACTATAAACTGTCTCAGTGCAGGCATCCTAGCGATATGACTGAACAATTGTTAACGCTACGTTAAAAATCCTAATAAAACAAACAAATACATGAATTTACTAATCATCCCGTACAGGAATATGCACTGTATAATACTTGAGCGAACGGAATTAACGATGGTGTTTTATAATTATGCTGTGATGTACAAACTCTCTTCGATTCCGAGGCTTAGCATGGGATTCATACTTTAATTTTCTTTAATTCCTTTCTTTTTTGTGTGCACAGATTTGACATTTAATCAAATTGATATAAAGGTAGTTATTTCTTGTTACTGAACTTTATTTGTAAGTAATATGATCGAATGAATAAAGCGCAGGTGTTCCGGATGTTTATGAAATATATGTACTTGGGTGTCGTTACCGATTCCCGAGGGTGATTTATGTATACTATACAATATTTCGAAACGATTTATCCTATACCGCACGTGCGAAGTGCTTTCGATGGTAAGAACGTAATAATTCCAGTACACAGAAGATGTACTGTATCAGCTGTTTCTAAATGCCTCACCGTAAGGCTAAATCTTTACACTAAGGAAGGTCTAGTCAGTGAGCGGTCTGATTCACTCTGTTGTCACTTGAACAGGGGTATTGCCAGGAAGAGGCAAAGGATGAACTTGCATGGGAAAGCCTGACCACGAGGCGACAGTTAATCAGCTGGTAGTTCTTATGAAGAAGAACCCATAAAAGAAATCTACAATACTATGGCAGACACACAGAAAACCCAACAGGAACGGATATAGACTTTGAGTCATGATTACGGATTAAACAGATACAGGAATTTTAAATTTCGTATACCTCATAAGTATAATTCGTAAAAGAAAACAATAATACCACGTAACGGCAACATAACAGAAAACAGGTAAGGACTTTAATTCAAGAACAGAGGTTTAATAAAGACGGAAACTTGTAAACGTAGTATCTCGTATGAAGGAAAACCCACAAAACAAACCAATATTATTATCAAATAACAACAGAACAAGAATAGTTACGGTCAATGATTCATGAATACGAAACATATATAGACTTCGATATATAATTATGGAATATTAAAATTTGGTACCTATTAAGAGGTATACCCCACAAAATACAACTCTTTAACGGAGCCGAACCAAAAAATAATACAACAAACCTAGATGACGGAAGAAGGAACCGAAGAAGTAAATATCACAAGAGCTGACTATATAGGAAATCAATAAAATGGCTACAGATCTTATAAATATAAAATTATAGACAGTGAAAGACAAGGAACAAGATAAATAATGAAAAATAATACAACAACCAGCAGACGTTTATTTACGTACAAAGACAAGCGCACCATATGCATTCTCAAAACAAACTGCAAAGCACATTGACACTTTGTTTTCAAGATTAAATACTTTATTTTCAGCCTTAAATACTTATTAAAAATTTCTTTTATTACAAATACGTATATAGAAGGAACAAAACAACTACAATTAATTTGATCTAGATAGAGCCGTCCTTGCATCTAAAGAGGAACTACTACAACACATGGCGCAAACTAATGCACAACACAATGTCAAAAATGATTTTATCAGAGTACTTTTAACATACTTAACCACAAAACAAAATGAAAGGACACCCCCGGGACATTTTATAGTCCTTAGGGAAGTTAGTACTATCCTAAGATCTAAGCGAGGGGGTAGGGGTTAGCAATCGGACCGAATGTCCTCCGCGACACAGGGAAGAGAGTACATCCATCCAAGCCGTTAGTGGGATAGTTTACAAACTCTGTAATTTGGCGAAAAAAACAGATTAACCCTGATGAGATGAAACTTATTCTATGAATACTATATTATTGTTATTATTATTATTATTATTATTATTATTATTATTATTATTATTATTATTATTATTATCAAAGCATTCATGACTAAATGGGTGAACAAGGAAAACCCACAACACATAACAATTTCGGAAAACCAGGTTGTCACTTCTAAGTCTTAACCAGTTATATTTGCTAGGATCGGGTTAAGACGTGTCAACACATACTTTAAGGACGTGCACATCTTCAGCTTTATAGGTATGTACTATCCTGTTTTGGTGGTATATTTTCTATGTAGCTTCGGATTACGTAGTATACTGCAAATATTTTCTATTCTAGTTTTTGACTTAGCAAGAGATTTATAAAGCAATATAAAGTGCCATTTTTGAAACAATTTTGGTACCGTGGGATTGTTAACGGGCACGGTAATCTTTACTTCTGAACTTGTGTATTGTTTTGGAATTATTGTGCTGATAATGTAATCTATATAGCTTACTGTATATAAGATCATTACGTTTTATTATGTATCATTCATAATACATTGTGTTAAAGTATTTTCAGCTGACCAGACGTATCCGAGTGATCGGATTCGACGTGGTACCAGTTGCAGATCTAACCATTGAAACTGACAATAGCAACTGTGACGCTGACCTTTAGTAGACGTAGAGCTGAGTACACAATGTTGCTGGTAGCAGGTGATCGAGAGTTGCTGATCGAGATTGGAGCGCGCTGTTTGCTTGTATAACCAAACTAGAATATGATTTCTCGACTGATCAGTGTGACTGGCGGCCATGTGTGCTTGTGACCGAGTGTGTAACACCATTGATGTAATCCTTTATCCGTGGACTAATTTTTGAGACTTGTAAAATACAGTTGTTTCGGCCTGACGATTTATTTTGTACAAATGTCACTTTGTTTTCATCATCTTTCCTACTGAGTAAAACCACATCGTTCTTTTGTTTGTAAACAAACCCACTGGATCATTCACCCCTTGTCCTTGTACTGGGTAAGGTCATTTATTTTGCATTTTAATTATTCAGTTCGTGCGGATTACGTTAAGTGATCCAATATTTGGATATTAAACGCATGTATTAATCATAACTCTTTTTTCATTCAAGTCATTCATCATTAAAATTTTATTTGTATAAATAACAAGTGTTCTGTTATAATGAGAATTCCAGCCCGGTTATCATGTTACAGTTAGAGTGAAAATGAAACAAAACACACAAACGCACTATATTCCACTACATCTCACTATGCAAACTTGCAATCGTCCTTGAAAAATGAGCATACCATCAACAATGCAGATTTGTAGCAAGAAGACGGGTATTATTAGAATTAATATATCAAAATGAAAATGGAGAGAGAGAGAGAGAGAGAGAGAGAGAGAGAGAGAGAGAGAGAGAGAGAGAGACTTAAGTAGTTAACTCTTTGTGCGCAGTATTAATTTGCTTCGGTATTGTTCGCGTTTAGAGCGAAGGACACAACCACAACTTTGAATCTGTTAGAAATTATGAATCTTCTAAATCGGAAACCAGAATATTATTGGCAGGAAATGATTTCAATGTAAATGATAATGTCTGTATACATTCACCACTATATAACTAGACAAAGACAGGGACAGACAGACAGGCAAAGACAGAGACGAACAGATATAGATATAGTGAGACAGACAGATATATAGAGTGAGGCAGAGATGAGAATGAGACAAAGAGTGAGACAGGCAGAGATAAGGGTGAGACAGTGACCGACAAGTATAGAGGGCAACAGAGAGACATACATACAGATATAAACAGGGCGACTGGAAGACAGACAGAGATAGAGAGGGCGACAGAGAGACAGACAAACCGAGACAGAGGGCGACAGAGAGACATGCAAAGATAAAGTGTGCGTCAGAGATATTAAGTGAGACGAAGGGATGTACATATATAGACAGGGCAAAAGGGAGACAGACAGACATAGATATAAAGATAAAGAGGGCGACAGAGAGACATACAGAGATAGAGAGGTGACAGATATAGACGTACAGAGATGAAGACGGTGACAGAGACAGACGGACAGAGACAGAGTGAGCGACATATAGAGACAAAAGTGAGCGACATATAGAGACAGAGGGAAATATACAGACAGAGAGACAGGGGGAGAGACAGAGACAAAGAGACAAAGCGAGACAGACGGACAAAGACAAATCAGGCAGCCAGACAGAGATAGTGAGAGAGCGAGAGACAGTTAGCCATACAGAGACGACGAGAGTCAGTATAACAAACAGAGACAGAGACAGATATACAGATATAGGGAAAGAGAGACAGACAGACGTGCAGAGAGAGAGAGAGAGAGAGAGAGACAGACAGACACACAGACAGAGATAGACAGAGAGATCCATATATACACCAATCGCCTTGTATATACGCACCAACCACCAGCCTTATACCATTTTAACCATGCAAACATATCCAGAATGAGTCAAGAAAGTCGGTGGTGTGTGTGTGTGTGTGTGTGTGTGTGTGATTAGGATTTTTAACGTAGCTTTAACATTTTCTCAGGGCATTTCGTTACGATGTCTGAATGAGGCGATTTATAGTGATGTCTAGCACTGTGGCATCATGCCGCAAACAGTCCTAACACAAACCTCTTAATACTGAGCGCCAAGCGTGGCAGCTATTAGCATCAGTTTTGTAAGTATTTGGTATGACTCGGCCGGGAATCAAACCCACGACCTGTCTCTTCCGCGGCGGGCGCTCTAAACACTAGGCTGCCGGAGTCATTGGAATATCGATATAATATAATTTGTGCACATCATATAAAGCTGCATGTCGACCCACTAATTATAATTCATCTACGTATACCTCCCTTCTGGGGGGCCCCGAGTGGCCGAGTGGTCTAAAGCGCTTTCCGTTACGGATCAGTGCCGTCTCACCTCTGTCTGCGTGGGTTCGAGTTTAAGATTCGGCTAATGTAGTTATGTGAGAAAGCATGCAAAGTAGCTTCTCGTGTGTCGGTGGTTATTTCCGGGGGTTTCCCCGGGTTCTTCCTCCACCATTAATACTGGCCACCATGTATAGCCTCTCGTATGCTGAAAAATGGCGTTGAGCCCTAAAAAAAACCCACAACAAACAAACCTCCCTTCTGTATTCCTATGAAATTAATTAAAGCATATAGAGGTTACAAATGAAATATACACCAAAGCAGAGAGAAAATCGCTATCCCAGAATCCTTGGGGACAATATACTTGAAAACATTTACATAATGTTTATAATGTTTATAAAGGAGTAAATAATATGTGCACAATGGTTAGAGAATTTCAATTCGCATTTATGACGTGCCAATGGAATAAGGGACACCAGTTTAAACTGATTGATATGTATGTTTTCTTACTGTAATGTGTCTTTGTGAAAAATGTTCAGTTCCTTGGCTGATATCAATGTGTGGTTATCCCTTCCTACATGGAATATAAAACACATAAATACAAAATAAGAGAATCGTTTTACAAGCCCGCATAATTAAGCAGACCATATTACTCAAGGGAAATCATCTGCACTTTGTTTATTTCCATCCTTTGTTCTGAGACCCGATGAAAAAGCATTAATGGAGAAACGATATCATCAATAGCACAACTATTAACGACGCCATTGCAGCTGTATTAATGTTAAAACTTAGACTATACTTTCATTACGTGCTTTCATTTTTTACAACTATGTGGTCTTAAACTAAGCAACAGAAGCATGTCGTACAAAGCAAGTATATAAAAGATGATAAATAATTTAATTCTCTAAGTTGTGAAACGAATATTTTAGAGGAACATCTGGTTTTATGTTTTAAATCCAATTTATATCCTAATATTTTACCATAATTCCAAACGAACAGTGTTCCGAATGAGATCCGGATCCTAATTGTGTTGATGTATCATAATCATTGAAAGTGCTGATGAGCCAGGAGTCTTGAATCTATCACAATGCCATTGGCCAGAATGTTATTAAATGATCTAATGCAAATCATCAAATGTTGCTTTAGTCCAGAAAATAGTATGAGCACTTTGCGCTTCAGATTAATGATCTAAAAAAACATTCCACTCAAATTAAATCTAAGAAAAACATTTAATATATCCGCAGACTGATATGAAAACAAGAACACTACTAGGAAATAGGAATAATAATAATTGTTTAATTCTCCGTAACTACTGTTGTAACCCTGTATCGCAATTTAGCCATGTTACTTACGTTCACAAGATCTAACTTACATTGAAATATAACCAATTGATCTATGTCGCAATTCATCCATGTTACTTACGTTCACAAGATCTAACTTACATTGAAATATAACCAATTGATCTATGTCGCAATTCATCCATGTTACTTACGTTCACAAGATCTAACTTACATTGAAATATAACCAATTGATCTATGTCGCAATTCATCCATGTTACTTACGTTCACAAGATCTAACTTACATTGAAATATAACCAATTGATCTATGTCGCAATCCATCCATGTTACTTACGTTCACAAGATCTAACTTACATTGAAATATAACCAATTGATCTATGTCGCAATTCATCCATGTTACTTACGTTCACAAGATGTTACTTACATTGAAATATAACCAATTGATCCATGTCGCAATATTCATCTATCCAATCAGAAAACTGTCCCAATGTTAAAAACAGGTTCGTTTGTCAAGGCTGGGTTTACAACTAGTAAACACATATGTATATCTCCATATAAAATTGAATACATACATATATATATATATATATATATATATATATATATATATATATATATATATATATATATATATATATATACAGTCATGGAGCAAACGTCCAAGCTACAACGCACATACAAATAATACACTTTATATCAACTGTTAATACTGTATGGTCACAAACTAAGTAACAGAAAGAAGCCAACCCAACAAGATTTCTAAAACGTAACACAGAATTTAATTATCAGTCATTATGAAAGGGTAAGAAGAACGTATTATGATGTAAATCCAGATAACCATGACACAATTTTATGACAGTACTAAATGAATGAAAAGCTCTGTATTAAATTTAAAACCCGAAATTGAATTGTCCACCAAGAATCATAACGTTGTGTAGATAGCGTCCTCCAGAAGTGTTTCGAATCATTCACAATAGTTCCAAAGTAATCTTGCAATCCAAAATAATGAGGGAATTTTAGTTCTAAAATAAGGTTATAGTTCAAATAATGAGCACATTCTATTTCCAATGAACAGTCTAAGCATGTTGTTTTCCCTGACCAATAATATCTAAGTACAGCGTAAAACAATTCGGCAGACTTTTACAACAGGAATGGAAGAAATAAGAATGACTCCAAAAAAGGAATGAATCTGATTGATCAGTTTTCTCCTTATATATACTTACCGTTATTATTACGATTCTATTTTAACAATAGCCTGACCGCTACAAATGTATAGTGACTAGAGCGTCCGCAGCGGAAGCGGGAGGTCGTGGGTTCGATGCCCGGCTGAGTCATATCAAAGACTAACAGAAATAGTAATAACATCAGCCTCGATGGTACCTTAGCATTAAGAGGTTAGCATTAGGACTGGTCGGCTGGTATCAGAATATTTTGTCTGCGTGGGAAATGATGATACGTGTCTGCGGTTTGATGCCCAGTGCTAGACAACACTATAAAAACTGTCACACTGCAGACATTGTAGCGATATGAATGCAAAATTGTTAAAAGCTAAATTAAAAAAGTCACAATATACGCACACATAAAATGACGTACACTCGAAGACTGCATCGAGGCCAATTTTAGTGTTTAGATGTTTTGTTGAGTTCGAAATGCCATTGTCGCTGACCTTTTACTCTATATTTGTAAATCAATGCTTCCCTCGAAATTCTGCACAATACAATCATGTGATACGGATCAATGAAATCCTGTATGATTTGATTTTGAATATATTTATGATAGATAGACATGTCTCCCATTCTGACAGTAATGGTACTTTTAATGCACTTTGTAATCATACAACCAATATGATTTAGTTGGATTAAGATAACGGATGAGAGAAAACTTGATGAGCAAATAAATGGAAAACAAGAGTTAGAAAATTAAACCTGCCGTTTGAGATATGTTTGAATTAAATCAAAACATCCCCAAAAACACGGAACTTTCGCGTGAGCCAAACAGTGAATAATTTTGTCCTATTCGCCTGTAGACAGTTCATTTATTCGTATTCGTGTTTTATTGTCATCAAAGTTGCAATCGATATCACCGTCTAACATGGAGTCTAAGTTATACGATTCTGACATCGGTAAGAAAGCTTGCATGGACTTTTTACACTATTTGAATGTCATGAGGTTATAAGACTATGCTTTTGATTTTAGGTTCTTCATATTGACGTGTATTTTGCATGGTAATTACGTGAAAAGCTCTACGTTTACAAAATATCATCTTCTGCTCTTGTTTTTCTTTGATGGGTCAGACATTGCTTTAAGGAGAAAGTATAGCAAACTAGGCACTTTTGCAAGCCAGCAACATTTTGGTAGATATGCCTACGCAATATATAACCTGTACAAACAAACGCGGTTGCGAAATGCTGCAACAACGTTGATCTGTCTGAATACCAGATATTGAAATATAATTATATTGCTTTACGAATGGGAAAATAACTGGCTGACGTACAATTATCGATCAAATAATTAACTCCAAACACCTATCTGAATGAGATGTTCTTATACAAACTGGTTCCATGATGATTGCTTACACACTTATTAGAGAACTAGTCGGTTATCATACAGATTAAATATATATGTCATAGATATTTGTTTATTTAAGCATACTAAAAGTCAAGTTATAAATAATGAAGAATATAGATATAATTTTCATTTGTTCAAAAGACAAAATAACATTATCAGCTTCAGCTGAGTTGGAAGAGATACTGAGTCATATAGATAATCTCAATCCTGGCTGGCTGACTCGTTCTGGCCTCGGGTAAAGAACTTTGTTTACATATCCCATGTATTATGTAGCCAACAATGTACCACAATTGCCGTCAAAACCATTAAAATCAAAACAAATAATTGATTTGCTATAAAACTTAAATAAAATAATAAAATCCATCAACACAAAAATGTAGAATATGCATGGCGATATATGTAGGCGTATTAAAACTGTTGTCTCTGTGACTGGCTATTCGAACATCGTTTTCCAACGAAAGGTTGATTAATGGTCCGTCTTATTGTATTTATACCGCAAAAAAATGTTGATAAGAATCTTGTTTCATGCAAACCTTGTTAAACAAATTATATTAGTGGAAATGCAAACAAAAATCTAAGTAAAAATATACGAGATCATTTGAAATTATCAGAAATGTAAAACCTGTCGTCGCCTCCACCGTTCTTCTGCTTAATACGCCATTTATTACCTTAATGAATGGTATGTTGAAGATAAAAGAACCACTTAATTCAAATCAGTTTTTTGTTAATGTTTAATGTGAGATTATGCGTGATCTTCAATTACCCAGAGTATTGCAGATTGAAATTACTAGAAATAAAATAGCATTAAGGACATAGCTTTGGTTTAATTATATTGAGTGTTTGAACGCACGCATCCAAGGAAGGTAATACACATTATGCAATAATAGTAAAATGGGTTTTAGAGGGACATAGGACGATACAATTTCCTATGCTGTCTTACGTAACAAATCTCATTTAAAAACAACTATTGTGCCTTACTCAGATCTAGGAAATGCATGCCAACTTTGAGCTGATCGATTGTTAGAGCGCAAACTAATACAGATAACAGCATTTATATGGCAAAATATGAACGATCTTTTTAGATGGATATACATGTACTGTACGACCTTGTAAATTAGATATATCAATCAGACAACACGTGTTCATATTTTCCCATATCAATGCAGTAACATTGTTATGATATGCTCATTTTCTTATACTATATATGGCTTTATTGTATAAATAAAATAAACTTCAAGAAACAAAGTAATTCATATTATGCTGTATTCCAAACTAAAAAAGAAGCGCAAGAACATCAATCAGTACATAAGCAAAATGTTAATACGCACATAACTCGGTCCAGATAAACTTGAACTTACTCAAGCACCAGACAAAACTTTCGAAAGAAAATATCATTATGGTCTACTTAAACATCAAATTTAGATTTATATTATGAATGAATGAATGCTCATTGCAAAAACTTTTCCATTTAGTCTGGAATTGTTGTCTGTTCTTCTAACTTTCATGATACTAACAGGATTATCTGTGCCAATTATACATGAACTAATTTATTTCAGCAAGTATGTTTATGTTCTGTTATTAAATGTTTGAAATCATGATGTGGGAAAATATAAAGTTTTTAATTGCAATTATGAAAATGACGCTATGAAATATGATCCTTATTTCATTTTGAGTGCAGTGAGTAGGATGTAACTGGACTTGGAATACAATAAATTACACTACAAATTCAGAATGTGCAATCAAGCTTGAGAACTCATAACATGGCTCATGTAATATGGATTGACAGGACTAAGCAAGTACAATTTGAGGAAATTCATGATGTACAAATGTTAAGTATATATTTTGATAGTTATATTACCAGATAACTAAGACGGTTTATGCATTGCCACCTGCATGTTAAGTGCAGAGACGCAGACATGTATATCGTCTATCTCATGCCTATCTCTAAAACAATGTATCAAGTAAGTAAACGTAGAATGTGGCAACAAACATAACAAACAACAAAATGAAATCGAATGTAAATTAAATCAAATATACATAACAGGGACAGTCCATGCATCATCTGCCTTAGTTCATTCAGAAACAAATTTAGACAACCAAAACGTAAAGCGTCTACTACACGAGTGTAAAAGATTTGTTTACAAAGTAGTTAGCACCGTTCCGGTGGCGTAGTGGTTAGAGCGTCTGTGGCGGAAGCGGGAGGTTGTGGGTTCGATCCCCGGCCGAGTCATACCGAAGACTTATAACAATAGTACTAACAACTGCCTCGCTTGCCGCTCAGCATTAAGAGGTTAGTTTAGGACTGGTCAGGATAATGTGACTGGGTGGGAAAACATGCTACATGTCTGCGGCATGACGCCCCAGTGCTAAACATCTCTATAAACTGTCTCACTGCAGACATTGTAGCGATATGACTCAACATATGTTAAAGCTATGTTAAAAATCCTAACACACACACACACACAGAGACAGTAGTTGGTAATACACTCTTGGGCACACGTGAATGCAGTATCGTACTTCACGATTTTGACACTGTAAATAAAGTTAACAGAGAAATACATGAGCATATAATAATACACAGTAAAAGGGTGGCGTTTAAAGAAAAGCTAAATATTGCGAAGTTTCACCTGCAATCATTATTAAGTTGGCAAGCTTTAAAATGAAAAATTCGGAACACCTTTTCATTCTTTTTATCGCCTGTTAAGTCAAAGGATGAATAACAGCGCCATAATATTTTCTAAAGTAGTTAGGTGTGTATCAGAATGTTCCTATTTCATATGCAGGTAATTATTGGCTTTCATTTAGACAGTTTTAATTTGGCAATGCCATGATAAACTTGACTCATATAGCACGAGAGATGCAATTTGCGTCATGTGGTAGTACACTTCTTCCACAGCTTGTGACGTCAATGCAGTTCATTAGAATCGCAAGTTGGTAGCATTATGAAAAGGAAGAAAGTTAAAGCTCTACTGTCATGTCAATGAAAGAAGACATTTGACGAAGCCCGATTTTATTAACTTAGGAAATCGTTGGTGGCACGACATGCGTTTTTGTTCAGTATTTAAATTTTATTTTGTTAGATCTAAAGCAGACATTGTGGACATTCACGCGGACGGACTAAACTTTATAAACAAAACGTTGACTCCTGTGGGATTAGGGATAAAATGGAAGAAGCAGGCAAACGTCAAAAGTCGAATACACACAAAAGAAGTCGCATTTTCTCCCATCTATTCATGCGGAATGAAAAACAAGTTATGTTACATATCTAAACAGCTATTGCTATGAAACATCAATCTGTATCCGGCATGATTTGCTTTCACTGGAAATTTTAAAAAAAAATATCATCTTCCCTAATATCATGTGAAAATTAGAAAATGATCCAGGCCATAACAAATTAATGAGTAGTATACGATATGGAATTATTACCAGCAATTTGCTAAACTGGCAGTACAACAATCTATGGAAATATTAACTGTATTGCTTCTAGGTTTAGACACATTCAATGATTATCGATGAAGAAAATTCTGAAAGTGCAACAGTACAATGTTACTGCGGATGAAATAACTGTTAATCGGAACCTACTCGGTTTACATATGACCTAGTTAGTGCTTCATTCGTTTTTTTCGGATTCTCTTATTACAAAAACAATTTATTAACTAAACAGTTAAATGATTATGGAATATTTTAGACAATGCTTATAATTTTATGGACTATACAGCATGTAAATATGATGAAAGTATAATCAATAGATTGAGCATGTGTAGCAAATAGTCATCACTGAGATTCATGACGCATGTTTCAACTACGAGCATATCGTATGAGACTATGTAGAAGAGACCATATCATTAGACTTTAGTGTATATCTACATTACGGTTATGATAATCAAGATGTTATCAAGCTAAAACAAATCTACTGTATATATTCTATAATCTGATTCACATTTAGGCCTTATTTTTGAATTTTGGGCCCCATAGAGCAATGATGTATAAACGAATGCCCATAACCACGTGTTATACTGGCCGACATGTAGAACACGTGCGTTAAAAATGGTGTTAAACCCAAGAAACAATCATGAATAGCTCATTACATTTGCCTCCGACCTACCGATTATGGAGCATACAAAATATGATTAAGTAATTTTATGAAATGAATAGTGTTTTATGGTGAATAGGTTCTTGAAATGAGAATAATTGGGGAATTGAGACTGTTGGAAGTTTACACGATGATTGTTAAACATGATGCACCGTCGACCTAATTCCACATCACACCACACGATAAACAAAGCATTGGACTAGATTTTGGTTTCAAAACTAAGTTACCTTTACTTCCCTGATATTGTAACAAGCAAACCATGAAGCAAACTTAATCAATGTACGAAGTGAATTAAAAACAATAAATGAAAACTAACAACTAATAAATATATATATTATAATTGGATACAACTTTATAACTATACCAAAGCATATCATACCTATCATTGGACTGCAACTAACTGTAAAATGCACGTGGTATCATAAATGTATATAAATGTAGGGCAATTCGATTCATATTAAATGCGAACAATTTGCATAATTGGTAAAGGTTATTTAACATCTTTTCCACCTGGATATTTCTCATTTATATGCTAGAATTTGAAAGAGTTATATATTTTCACTTATTTAAACTTGTTACATGGCTTATTCGTATCGAATGAAAAGTGTTGCACTTAATATGCACATTCTCCGAACTTATGTAATATGTAATAATGTAATATATGTAATGTAATTATGTAATATGGTTAAGAAAATTAGATTTAAGTTAATGAAAACAATATTGATTGGTAAGGAAGGACAAAGGGGTTATTTGCAATGATGTACTGTATGCTTATTCGAATGACTTCCAATTAGGAAGAAAAGTAAGAAAACAACCCACTTATATTATAAAGATAACCCTGACGGAAAACTATATATTTGTTTGCAAATCGGAGGTTAAGTCGAAACGTCTTTTAGTATATATTGTGTAGTTACTTGTATGTATCTCGCATATCATTATTTTTGTGTCTGACTGTTGTAAAACAAAATGATAATAGTACGAAGTTAAATATATAGAAATGATCCATAAATCATTGATAAGATCTACATAATTGCTGAATATATATACACTGCTTTTAGGAAAATAACGAAACAGGTTAAGACAATATCCAATGCATACAAATTAATGTATCGTTGCTACGTTGCTACGATAGTTTTTTGTTTCTAACTAAGAAATCAGAAAACTGATATTGGTGGTAAGAAAATGAAATATGCTAAAACTGTGTACATTGGAATGGCGCGAGATACCAATCTTCGACACCATATGTTGAACGCACCTAAATGATCGGGAAGAACTCGTGTCTCCCTCCTGACGCCATCAGTAAGCATACATTACTGGATAGTAATGGTTGCTTATTGAACTGATCTCGCGGGTCGTGTCGAGTAGTGGCGAGACAAAATTGGATTAAGGAAGGAAACTATATAAAGAACTGCAGCAAATGTTTCATATTATGAATTATTATTTGGTAGCTAAATGAACGAAAAGTACAACTAGCATTAATAGTTCGATTCTCTATGCAAGATGCTTTCTATCTCCACTGGCTTATTTTCTTGTTACAAATGAATGAAAATCGGAAGCAGTTTTAACTACAACATCTTGGAGCAGCTATCTTAATTATTGAAACTGAGACTGAATATTTCTTTAAATAACAAAATGCAGAAGTATTGTTTCCAGCAGATTATGAGATTCTACCCATTTGTACTAAAGTAGCCAATGTAATAAACCCAGATGCCGTGGTTGAAATCACAGTACAAACAAGGCATGAAAAACTTGTTTATCAAAACATCGTTTGTCCAAATTCTTTTTTAGGGTTTGTTTCCAGAATCACTGAGCGCATGAGCGGATTTTTTTAATCAGAACCAGTAAAAAAGTACAGCCACACCTACAGCTATGTGTTATAAAACCCAGCGTGAAAGGACGAAACAAAATTCACTGTAATTTCCATGTCATAAACTTTGTGAAATTGTTAATTCCAACCTTTGTAGAAATTTGGATATTTACAAATTACAGTTGTGGAAGCACTTGCTGTTGTTACGCCATTGTCAGCAGATGATAGACTTACATGACAGTAAGTATATCTGGCGGAGGAAGAACCAGGGAAAAATCACCCACGCACGGGAAACTATTGACAAACGTTCTCACATACCCATACTGGCTGAACCTGCTACTCAATATCACACCGACAGAGGTGAGCTTTTGGTGATATGTAAAGCCATGTACCTTAGACCTGCGGTCAACGGTTTGAAATAACAGAAAACATAATTGATTGACATTTTGTTCTGTTGCATTGCTATGCTATCTCTTCTATATACACACATTACAATTCAACCAGTAAAGAAGCAATATTACAAGGAATGTATATTTGGTTAATGTCTCGATTAGTTCACACGTTGCTGTCATAAGGAATAGGTTTCCGACAATGAAACAGTTTATAAAATATACATTATACTATATATTAAATGTTCAAGCTAGGAATTGCCTGTACGAAAAGACACACGACAACGAGTGCATACTACACATCCGTTCGTTTTGAAAGAGACAACTATTATCGTAAAAACAGTTATGCACTAGGCTAAGTGACATCTAACTCTTAAGTTTGAAAATGATCCAGTGCATGTTATAATAACCGTAGGGAATGTGCTATTTATATTTACCTCTTCATTTAACGTTTTGTTCGTTTTTAGTGATTATTTGTTTGATTAATGGGAGTCGTTCTTGGGAAAGTATTTCTTAAACCGAATAATTAGCAAATATCTAAAAGCAAAGGCAATAATTGACAACATTCAAGAGAAATCATGATAGTATAGATTACGTAGCATAGGATATTTTCTGGATCTTTTATGAATGCGTGTTTCGTAATTTTCGTAATTTTCGTAACTCTTTGCATTGGGTGTTTTGATCATTTTTAAAACTTTATTTTGTATTTCATGACGTTGAGCAACAATTTTCGGCTTGGTATGGATTACTAATGAAACAACAGATGTGAAATAAGAAAACTCACGCAAGCTTGAACGTAGTTTCGTCAGGAGGTGATTAAAAATATATATGTATTAGTATTTGCTAATTTAAGAATCCATCATTAGACAAAGGCTGTTTTCTTGTGGATCTATATGGGAAACGTGGACTTCCGAGACAAGCTCACGCTTGTGTATGATGCACTCGGTAGTGGTACCATCTGCGTGTAACAATATATTTAAGATCCCAATGGGAGTATTTTCGTTTTCTCTTCATCGTTCAACTTATTTTTTACCATCTTTCATATCAGCTTTACTGAAACTAATAATTATAACTACGCAAAACTGAAGTTATTTACTAATATTATGCACTAATTTAAATTTGTTTCCACAAATTAAATTTGAAAATCTGCTCTCATTATCAGTTTTGGAGGATATGCACCATATTGCACATTCCTTCAGCAGTTGTTTTGTTACACTGTGTGCTTCATATTGAAAATCTGACATCCCATTAGAATTATTCCAAATGCTCATATCGTCTTTTAATAAATATACCTTGTCAGTAAGAGGAAAAAATATATATGTGGCAGAAATGCATTGGCATTTACGAATGTAGCTGATCCTTCTTTAGAATAAAAAAAGAAAATGAAATTACTTTACGAAAACATATGTAGTTTGTTTATGGCAGGAAGTCGATGAATAAAAGTATTCGTTCCGACAGGATGTAGCCATGTTCATCAATCAATTCGAGGAACCTAACCTCAAAATATTCGCTGAGCATGGTTTGCGGGATAAAAATTTATTGAAGTAGAACATCGCCAACTCGGCATGAAATAAACGCAAGAATTTATTCTGATTTCCATTGTTTCAAATTAGTCCGACCTCACAAAAGAGAAGACTTCACACCTGAAACGAGCTTGCCAAACGATAGTTACTATATTGTAGCCTTGACATTGTGGAAATTATCATATACCGTGCAATAGAGTAAATATCACTATTGTAAAAAGAAATGTGTTTACATGATTAAAAATCTACTACGTTATGGTTCTCAGGAAGTGAGACATAATGTGTTTATAAAGTCTATATATGGAAACAAAAATTGGTAAATGTACACAGTAACCGTGACATAGCACTAGTTTTCTAAATTAGACTAGCTATAACATATTTGGATATGTTATGATAAGCAATTGAATGGGCACCCGTTTTACTACGATTTGATTACGCGTCCAAAAAAGGATGCGGTATCCTTACATGTCACATCGGAAACAAGGCCTCGAAGGAAAGTATTTAACAGATGAACTAATACGGCAACAATACAATAGCAAATTTATTATGAAGAAGTTAAACGCTCTTTATTCATGCTTCTCTTGTAAAAGTCGGCAATAATTCAATTAGGAATATGTATGCAATATATTTAAAGGTTTTCTTGGCCATATGCTGAAAAAAAGCACCGAGAGTGAATCGCACACGACTACTCATTTCGTACTTATGAGAACGATTTAGAATCCCGTCCACGAAGTAAGAGTACTAATATTTTACTTGTCATGTAAGTGATGTCGCACAGAAGTGAAGAGGAACATGGAACAACATGAATGAAAAGAGCAAGAGGTCTATGCGACTTCATCAAGTGTAGGATCTGTGTATGATAAAATTTAAATCTAATAAAAGGGAAGATAAATGTTTTTGATATAAAAATTGGAAGTCATCTTGCATGTGTTTGGTAATCATTCTCATTAATTTATTTACGCTTGGCAGTACATGCAGTTTTAATGGTATCCTTTAAATGCTTCAAAGAGATGACCACTTCAAACATAGGTATGATTCCCTTTAAAGCTAAGGATTTGATAAACTTCTTATCCTTCGTTATATATGTTCCATTGCCTCCAAATGGTCAATATATTTAATTGCAGATGTCAGCCTCCATTCCTATAACCGTCCTTATCTGGAGTTCACTCCAATTTGGTTGCACACACACACACAAACACACACACACACATAAACGTAAACACATAACACACACACACACACACACACACACACACACACACACACACACATATATATATATATATATATATATATATATATATATATCTTCGCCAATATTTCAATTGAAGGTTATACTGAAAATGCACAATAGTTCACACATAGCCGTCCAGTCTAGAAAATTTAATATGTCGTTCATCAGCTAGTATGGTGTTAATATAATCAACCTAATTCTACGAAATTTCAAATTTAAACGGAAAGAGAGAGAAAGAAAGTCGGTATTTCAGAACATAAATAGGTAATTTATTGTTCTTTCCGTCTGTCCCTAACCACACCAAAAGGAATTGTCATCACATGTTAGGACAACGAGTTGAGTTAGATATAATAAAATTAAGACTTCTGTTGTGCTTTGTAATATTCTATCAAAGAGATTTAATGAAGAATATAAACACAAACCACATACATTGATATGGTAGTGAACGATATAAAATAGGCGACATTATTTCGTTTTCTTTCTGCCTGGCGAACAGCGTCGAGGGGGAAGCAACACAAATGGATCGAACCAGACAACGTCGTCTAATGCCATTTAATAATGACAATATATTAAGACATAAACACAGCTCAAAAGAGAATTGTTTTGGCCAACTGATAGAGTACGCTAATCCAACATTTCATTCTCATGGGTAGCGATGTATATTAAAATAATAGTGGAGACGTTCTCTTGTGATATATATTCTGCTGTCTAGCATAAAACGCATTTACTTCATACAGTTCTCAGTCGTTTAGCGCATTATATAAAATGATATTAGTAGTGCCAATTGAGTATCAGAATCACGATTAGGATTTCCGTTGTTTCATTAACCGTATCTATACCAGACTGCACACTTATCTCTAAACATTGACAATATGTCCAGTGTAGACGGCTGCCCAAAGCGTAATTCGATAAATGTCTTCATTCCTGTCGGTTTTTTTCTTTATGAAATGCCTCAAGCTACTAATAGTCAACACACTTGATAGTTAATGTATATGCTGTGATGTCCTTTTTTGTCAGTTGCAACACATACACGCAAACTAAATTATATATATGATATTTTTTTCTGTAGCACAAAATGAAATATATCTTAAACGATAAAGTGTCGAAATAATTAAATTTCTCCTACTTTAAGCATGACATACTTTGGCTCATATTGATTAAATGTTGATTAAATGTTGATAAAACTGGTTCTGAAACTGACGATGGTGTTTGTTATGGAGTCTTCTATGTTCCTGCATCGGATGCAATTGTTGTACTAAATATGAAATTGATACGTTTGGATCCTAAATTACTGTCATGAGTACTTCGAAAAAAATGTGTTTGTAATGTTTTTGTTTTTCTATATACCAGAGCTCATAAAATTCATAATTATTTGATACAATTTTCTTCTCAAACACGTCGAATTTGGTGCCGATTAGGTTCAGTTGTTTCACTCATACCACGAAATCTCTTGACGAGTATAAATGGTTTTTGAAACGATCAACTTAAGCTCAGGAAATTAATACTACACTGATGATACTGATAGATATATGTCAAAATAATAGCAAAAGGTCTGATTTTACAGAGCATAATATAGACAAACTCTTAACTGATTGATAGGATACCGAATCATATTAGTTTCAACATTCCATTAAAAACAATATGTTACGTATATTTGATTTAAATAATTTATTTATTTTTGTCAGATTCAAATTAAACATTTTGGATTAAAATTTCATTCGTTGGGACATTTTTCTAGAAATTTTCACTCTACAAGTAAACAACAGATGTTAACCTCATTTTCTGACCTTGCTTCAGAGTGTAAACAAGCTTCTAAAATGATTGGTTGATTCCAAGGACATTAGAGCTTTATTTTAAAAATGATTGGTTGATTCCAAGGACATCTTTCTAGATCGTACTGTATACGTGACTTTGCGAGCATGGGTTCATTCTGTGACCTTCTAGAAAATCACATGACCCCTTCCTGTTTACGAGAGAATCAGTATATAGTTGTGTTTTAGAAGCTAACGGTTCAGTAGTTAGTCTGGGCTTTAGAATACAAAGATGTGTGCGTTATTGTTTGAGTGTAAATTATTTCAATTCGTTTGGGATCAAAAGGAATTTATTATGTTATTTATCTAGAAATTACTTGTGCTCATTTCAATTATTATAAAACTAAAACTGACTTCGTCACGTGACATCGTCGTCAATATTGGATTACATCGACAAGGTTCGAACCGGGAACTATTTGAACATTTTATTATCAGGACTCTTGCATGTCCACTAGCGGATTATATTATGAATTCTTTTTGGATTAATTTTTGGATTTGATTCTCTAAAACCGTAAGTTTAAATATTTTCTTTTATGAAAATATTTGTACTCAATAAATTGTTTGTTAAATTTTTACAAGCTTGTTATTTTCATTTCTTTCTATGTTGCTGCTTATTCGAGCCTAAGCGAGTAAAAAATAAATGACAGGTTTGGTATTCACAATAAATCTGACTCAAACAAATTAACTTGTCAACTGGAATTCATATAAAAATTCTGAACAAGTCGGCTTTATCAATCGAAAAGTCCTTTGAAGAAAAAAGTATTTGAAGTATCAATTTTTGTTAAATTCTAGGTCATTGTAATTAGCACAATTATTCGCAATTTAAAAGGGAAATGAAAAGATGGACCAATCCAACTATCAACCCATGTCTGATTAACGAGAGTCAATCATACCATAAAGGGATGACTGACGATTACGTTATGGCGGTTGTTTCAACAACAAAGGACGTTGTAGCAGTGGAGCAAGACAACATGAAAAAGTCTAATTGTTCACGTTTCCAAACCAAGGAGATGAAGGAACACATACCATTTGAACAGTCGATGCATGATCAAGAAAATATTGAAGATGAAGACAGACAAATCATAAAAAATACAAATAAGTACGGAACATCTGCTTCAAGCCGGTGAAACGATAATTGTCATCTTGTATTGATGATCTGGTTGGATACTGTGATTGGATAACGTTCTGTCAGTTAGGATAACAATTTATGTCCAAATTCGTCTGTGAACAGAGGTGAGTTTATTTACTTCTGTAAGTAAACATTTAAACCTTCTTGTATATACTATGGATTATATATCTATGTTACATATATACTGCACCTTCCGCTCCCACTTCCACCATAAAATAAGCAATACTCTTTCTTTAACATCCTTTTGCTGTTCTTGTCTTGCTGATTTACGTGATTCCTTCCATTATGGTACTGTTATACTTGACAAATTAAACCCATGTGGTGGAAACGTATCCATAATCAGACATCCGAGTTAATTTTTCATCAATTTTATTTCGCGAGTCAAATTCAAAAACGGGCACTAAACAAGTTCATTCAAAAACAAATATTCCAGAAGGTGGGGTTAAAAATTCTTACGATCCCAGCCAACTTGTAAAGAGGATACTGCACAATAATTCCATTGAATCATTTGCACCAATCATAGTCACACAAAATATTTTATTGCACGGTGTTGTCAAAATTATAAAACGCCACGTACTATAGGAAAGCTATATATATATATCATGTCATAAATTAAGGATAAGTTTAATTATCAAGCATTTTACGTGTCCTCGTCCATATTTTTAGGCAAGTTATGGGACAGGTATTACTGTATTCATTGTTTTCACTTTCCTATAAGAGTAACCGTACTAGTATCCAAGGTGAGGAAACATTCATAGTTTTCAATTAGCCATTGTGTTCGCTGATCACGATATGCAAATCTTCCTTTAAATAAATTGCTTTACCTTTAATCTACTACATGCATTGCAAAACTAAAATGTAATTTTAATGCAAGTCTTTGTTCTAACATGGGATTTATTGGAGTGATAATAATTCTCCAAAGCTGTATCAAACAATTTCGCATCCGATACATTCTTGCAGAAATATCAATCGCTGAGGATAAGGTTTTTGGATTTGGCAAAACTACTAACACCAGTGATGATGATAAAGAAGATGACAACGCCAAAGATGATAGAGGTATTACCATCATCATTGTATTACCATTGTCGTCGTAATCATCTGGACAAATAATATGAAGGGGAAAAAAGTCAAGTTAAGAATGAGACTGGAATATGATGATGAACGGCACCAGTGTAGACAGAAATAATATAAATATCACGCTGTCAAAATTAATATTTAACTGGGCATTGATTTAACTGCCCTATGACATGTATAAGAATAATTCTTTTCGCGGTTTAATGGGATATAATCAAAAGTGGCAATGCCAATTCATCCTTCAGACTCATGTCTTATTTACAGCTTTTTATTAAGGAAAATCTAGTTATTTTGATGCACGATACGTTTAAAATAATATTGTATTGCATGGTCTGCGAATGCCAATACTGGTATATCGATCGTGTGCAGTTTTATAAATGTATCATTATAAATGATTACACCAAACAAAATTCTCTTATGATGAAGATTGTTACATGAATATTTGGAATAGACTTTAGGTTTCCCTAAGGATGATTCAGATGAAATTTATGCTGTTTGACCATGCGTACATTGCTCTCTAGTCAGACGCAGTGTGCATTGATGTTAAATGATGCATCAATGAATAAAGACGAACAACGTTAAAGGATGTGACAAACGTTTTGAAGTTTACTGTATCAATCACAACAAATAACGGTCGCACATGACTGTTGTAATGGAACAGACTTAGGAAACAAAGTTAATTAAGATGCAAGAGTCCGTAAGAAGAGCTTATACTCCAAATTAATCTATAGCTATACAATTTTCAATGTGTGATCAATTATAGGTTAATTATAAAGTTTATCTAACTAAAATCCTTAAATTTGAAATGTTATTATCGCCATAAAATTTGAATTGTAAGCTCAAAGTCAAATTTGGAGTTCAATGTTTTTCTTTACCTATTTCACACAACTAGGATAAATATATTACTACTACAACTACAACTACTACTACTTCAACTATTAATAATAATAATAATAATAATAATAATAATAATAATAATAATAATAATAATAATTATAATAATAATTATAATTTTAGAAGGAAAGGCCCAATATGGTCATTATAAATAATATATGCACACTACAATCTATAAACATCAGTTAAATCAGTATTCCTACATTCAACGGTGTCAAATATGGCGAGCAAATCCACCAATACAATAATATAAACATAGAGGGCGTTATAAATAATTTCGAAGAGCAAGCAAAGAGAAAAATAATTGTATATGGCAAAATTGGAATATAAAACTGGATATCGGTGATTCAAAAGGTGCTTTTGGAATATCAACTTGCATTACACAATATTTGGGCACATTTCGATTGTGACGTCATATATTAGCGTTTTTTTTAGATAAGAATAACAACCAGGTACAGGGTCGTTTTTTTCATACCGTGTCTGAAAAGGAATGAAAACGTGCTTAAAAATGGTAGCTTAATATCGAAAACAGGTCAGATAATGGTGTGACAATACCACTTAAATATTCGGTAACCTCGGATTTTTAGTAATCGTATAAGTTAGAGTGGTATTAGAATTGTCTCAAATGGTGCACTCACAATATAATATTTACAAAGCAACGCTACTGTAGTAATGTTATGGAATATTTTCAGAACCATAATTCGAAAGAATTTTCATGGCAGTATTACATTTAGTCAGTTCATCACGAATGTGATTACCTTGTGTGTCCCAGCAACTATTGTTTTCAGTGACGATTATTGTAATTGAATAATCCTAGCAAATTTCTTTGAGTATACAGATGCAGATTAACATTTATTGAGAACAAGGTGTAGATGTTTCTGAGTGGATTTTTTAATTGATTCATGTGTATTTTAGTTTGTGTCCACCACGTCAGAAAATAGTATACGTCTGTCCGAATATGATAAAGGTTAATTGATGTAGAGTTGCCCCATGGTGGATAATCGTAAGATCAGCGAATATACTGGCAGCAGAATATTTAAGCCAAAGAAGAATGCTACTTCCAAATATGAGGAAAATGACCAGTCCAAAAGTTGGACTATGAGCCTTGAGGCTTTTAAATTTTACTGAGTCTACTCTTGAAATGTGGTATATAATATCGATATTAAAAGCCATACTTGATAGGTAAGACTTGAACAAGGATTATCTATTAGTCACAAATATAATAACTGTTAATATATTGAGAAGAACATCCTGGTGAACAATCCTTTAAGACATCTATGAGGACAATCTGAATGATTTGAACTGCGCTAGAGGAAATTAAAGCATCTGAACATAAATCATTATGCATGAAACCCTACTGAGATAGACGTATAGTACGTGTACGAGATGGCAACATAGTGGGTGAATATTTGTCTCCATGCTATTGTACATTACTGGTAGCGTATAAATAAGCCTTTACTTAGAATGGTAATTCTTGAGTCCGCCTATATAAATAGGATAACCTCTTAGCGTTTCTTCATGAGATCTGTTTCTTAGCCATCGTTTAAACGATCAGTGAGAGAGTGATCTACATAATGTGCATAAAATGTGAATACGTTTGCACCAATCCGTTCTCGTATGGTGGCTTTGTTCGTATCAAGATAGTTCATAAATCTTCATGAACAGAAAAAAATCTGTGTATAACAAATTTATTATCATTGAACCTTCATGAACAGAAAAACAAACAAGGTATAACAAAATTCATTTTAGAAGGTACTCCTTCTACCACACAGACAACGAGGAATGACCACGTGGGGTAGACATAATGTCCGCGATTGTTAATATACACCAAAAAGTAATTTATTCAGCATGCACATCTGTATTATTTACATTACTGTTTTGTGGGACAGTGATCTAACAAGATAACCTGGAAAGGAATTCAGATTTACAACAGAATACATTTGATGGTGAAAAGCAATGTTTACTGGTGAATGAATTGAATGGAGAAAACAATTATGATTAATAGGCGCGTGTATAAGATCGACATACTGGACAAAAAGTAAAACAATCCGCACGAACCTAATAATGTAACATAAATGTGAATATAAGTAAATGACATTACACAGGTCAAGGACAAAGATTTATGATTCACAATCAGTTCACACGACGAAAGAATGTGTTTTACTCAAATAGTAAAGTAGATGTACTTTATTCATATAATACAATCTATTCACTCAGATAGTGACAAATAAGGTAATTTACTCATATAGTTAACCAATGATGATAAAATGGAACAGACAGATATCATAAAAAATATCTTTACAGTCCAAAACACTGGGTATAACAAACCCAACTATTAGCACACGGCTAAAAGATTACATGTACTGAGTTGCACAAAACATTGCGGCAATATCACCGAACAGCATTCAATTTCTTGGTCAATAAAGCAATCAGAGCCCTTTGGTCAGCAACGTCGGATCATATACTAATCAAACGGCAACACACTGTACAATCAGCTGCAAGGCGGCCCCGAGTGGCCGAGTGGTCTAAAGCGCTCTCCGTTACGGATCACTGCCATCTCACCTCAGTCTGCGTGGATTCGAGTTTAAGATTCGGCTAATTAAGTTGTGTGAGAAAGCTTGCCAGTAGCTTCTCGTGGGTCGTTTGTTTTTTTCCGGGGGTTTTCCAGGGTTCTTCCTCCACCAATAATACTATGTATAGCCGATCGTGTGCTGAAAAATGGCGTTAAACCCTACAACAACAACAACAATCAGCTGCACGGCCGTCGTTCAAACAATTATGTCGCCACCTCAAAACGTCAATATACAATTCCACTTATTGGTGTCTCTTAGCCTTTTACATTTTAATGGTTTATCGGTAATATCCTCGTTCAATGCGAGAACGGAGAGAAAGTTATCGGCATTTTAAACGTTTTAAGAATGGAAATTATTTTCAATACTTTTTTTTACTATGATATAATTATAATTACAACATCGTTTGGAAATACAATGTTGGATATAATCAACCATAGTTAAGCAATCTATAGAAAGTACATTAGTCACAAAAGACAATAATGATTAACGAACTATATCCCGAATTCAGCTACTTAATTTGCACTACCTAAAAGTGACATTAAACAAAAGATTCCATTAATATACTTTTTTAATGATATAAGTAACAATAGTATATGATCATCAATTAGACAACGTTTGCATGATTTATAATTTTTTTTGATAGCATTATTTAAAGGACATATAACGATATAATATGATTTCCACTTATGAGTTATCCTTTTTTATGGGCACTATTTGGAAGGTCAAATGCAATGATATCCACAGTAACTCGTGATATGCACATTAACTTGTTTCTCTCATAGTGCTTAAAAATCACGGGCTTTAAAAAAATCTAAATAATATGAAGTTTCTATAGTTATCATGACTAAAGTTTCAGTAACAGTAAATATGATACATCATTTGCCTCGTGTGCAAGTTTTGTTTCTCTTTTTTAGTAATGGACTTGTATCACTGTATAATAAAAGCTAAAGAAGGAATGAGAGTGCACCAAGATAGTGAGTTAATATGTTTTGCCCGAGAATGCGCTTTAGTTCATTAGTGCTATTCGAGTTTCCGAATAATCTCATCACCTTAACACATACTACGCCATGTATCGAATTATTATATTACTTTGTTACACTGGGATTAAAAAAAACATAGCAATATTAATAATGCTGTTCCACATGCTTAAGGCATTTATGCATTCTCCTTATCAATGTGGTTGATTATGCAGGAGAAAAATTGACTGCATTAAATAATTGGTCATTTTATCCAAGCAATGGCACTCAACCAGTTTGCTATGCATTATTGCTGCAGTTACAAATATAGCAGCAAATTCTGGCGCAATTCCTTCCTATCACATACCGTCTTATGAATAAATAATACAGATCAAACACACGCATCAACGAGCGTATCAAGCTGTAATTCGAGACTACAGAGCCAGCAGATCTAATGAAAATATGGGAACAAAGTGTGGGAAATTACAGAATGCTAGACTATCCCATGAAAGTATGGGATAGAAGTGTAGAAAATTACAGAATGGTAGGCTATCCCATGAACGTATGGGATAGAAGTTTAGGAAATTCCAGAGTGGTAGGCTATCCCATGAAAGTATGGGATAGAATTGTAGGAAATTACAGAATGGTGGAGTATCCCATGAAAGTATGGGATAGAATTGTAGGAAATTACAGAATGGTGGATTATACCATGAAAGTATGGGATATAAGTGTAGGAAATTACAGAGTGGTAGGCTATCCCATGAAAGTATGGGATAGAAGTGTAGGAAATTACAGAATGGTAGACTATCACATGAAAGTATGGGATAGAAGTGTAGGAAATTACAGAGTGGTAGGCTATCCCATGAAAGTAAGGTAAAGAAGTGTAGGAAATTACATAATAATAGACTACCACATGAAAGTATGGGATAGAAGTGTAGGAAATTACAGAATGGTGGACTATTCCATGAAGGTATGGGATAGAAGTGTAGGAAATTACATAATGGTAGACAATACCATGAACGTATGGGATAGAAGTGTAGGAAATTACAGAATGGTAGACTATACCATGAAAGTATGGGATAGAAGTGTAGGAAATTACAGAATGGTAGACTATCCCATGAAAGTATGGGATAGAAATGTAGGAAATTAAAGAATGGTAGACTATCCCATGAAGGTATGGGATAGAAATGTAGGAAATTAAAGAATGGTAGACTATCCCATGAAGGTAGGAAATTACAGAATGATAGACTACCACATGAAAGTATGAGATAGAAGTGTTGGAAATTACAGAATGGTAGACCGATAGCCTTGACGTATATGTTCCAAATGACAACCAATCTTACATATCCTTTTAGCAGACAGTATCATCTTAAACTCTGAAGATATCTACATTACAATCTTGACAGTGAAGATGTCGTCGAGCAAATAAAATCTACATGTAATGGTTTTACATCATATTAGCGACTTAATCCGCATTGATACATGGTATTTGACGCAGACGTTGTTATAACGGAACGGCGACAATACTAAAGTAATTGCAGAAATATCATCAATTTTGACACATGGCTGGATTTTAGAAGTATGAAGGAACAGTGTCTACTCAGAAACAATGAATTATACACATTCGGCATCCTATACCGTAATTCCATGTGACGCGAACGATACATAAACAAACAAACAAAAAATAGAGAGGAGGAAAGCTGTAAGCACACTAACATAAAAATGGCAGCAAACCATTTCATGTCCTACTTAGACCCGATCGGTAAAGATTATAGTTAGATCTCTTCCTTGAAATTTGATTGTCATTTACAACGTAAAGGAATTCCTAAATGCTGATTAGGATATGCGACTCCAATCCTAGTATTGGTCGCTAAAGATATGCTACTCAACATACAGTAATAGTTGATACAGGTAGGCGATTCAAGGTAATGAAATAGACGATGAAGATAAACGATTCGAGCGTTGTAATAGCTAATACTCATAGGCGATTCAAATCATTGTAATGGTTGCTACAGATCAACTCGAAGCAGTAATAGTCACTCTACGCAATAGTCGCTAAATAGGCGACTCTACTATCTAGAATTCACGTGCCCAGTTTGGAAGTTGTCCATACACCTATCAAACCTAAATCATGTATGTATGTTAAGATCAACATATTAGGTCCAAGCTCGTAACCAATTTACTTTGTTAGTTTTCTGACCGACATTAGAAAATCTAATGCATCTCTTGAAAGCAATTTTAAATTAAGCACAATTCTTACAACAATATGTGTTAGTATGTGTGCGTGTTTTTTGTTGTTGAAACGTCTTAGCCAAATCCCAGCATATATAACTGGTTAGGACATAGAGGTTACACCCTGTTTATACTGTTCTCTCTCTCTCTCTCTCTCTCTCTCTCTCTCTCTCTCTCTCTCTCTCTCTCTCTTATTAAATACAACCTTGATTGGCAAGGAAAAAACTGTGCAGGTCAAAAGAGTTGTTGTACTGTGGTGTACTGTAGGAGTTCTGGACGGGCGCCGAATTAGGAAAGGGACATAGAAAATATTATATATCTGTTACAAAATGAAAACCTTTTTGCTATGAACATCTGTAGACTAGTATTTGGATAATCCCTCTTTAAACTTCGCAACGTTCAGTTTCACGTAGGATATAATGATTTATGTTTGTCCGTATTTCGTTTAACTAATAGGGACACAGCCCATAATAACTTTGTTTCAATGAAAGTCTTATAATTATGACTGTCACACATTATGGTACGTTGATGCATAAATGACCCCTGTGTGTGTGTGTGTGTGTGTGTGTGTGTGTGTGTGTGTGTGTGTGTGTGTGTGATTTTAAACGTAGCTTTAATAATTGTTCAGTCATATCGTTACGATGTCTGCAGTGTGGCAGTTGATAGTGATATCTAGCACTGGGGCATCATATCGCAAACGTTTAGTATGATGTCCCACCCAGTCACATTATCCTGACACGAGGCCGACCAGTCGTAACACTAACCTCTTAATGCTTAGCGTCAAGCGAGGTAGCTGTTTGGTATAAATCGGTTGGGGATCGAACTAACGCCCTCTCGCTCCCGACGTGGACGCTCTAACAACTAGGCCACCGGAGCGGTATACCCCTATGTGTGCTTTGTATATATGAGGAAACTGGAATAGAAAGGTGTACTTTGGGACATTACATGCTAAATATAAGTTACGTTAAAACACACATCATACAGTAATTGCAGGGCCGGATCAGATCTAGTATGGCGTGTGTGTGTGTGTTTATCGTGAAGTGGGGTGTTTAAAACATTGAAAATGACCCTGCCGTTTCTCGAAAGGGCAAGAAAGCAAAACTGTATGTGTACATTTACTTAAAGTGATCAATACTCAATACATGTTTGAAAGAATAAAACGATACTCAATTTCAAGTGACTGTACGTGTGTGCGTTTTGTTCTGTTTGTTTTTTTTTTAAGATCACGCAGCCTCATACCCACTATCAGACCCTAAATTAATACCATTTTGTGGTAATTGTCAAATGTAGATGTAATCTTCTATTTCCAAATATGTTATAAAAAGTTACTTAAATGTGTGTACTATCAAACGCTAAATATGTGAAACCGATCCAGCTATACTCTGCTACCTTAAATTGTACCTTATGTACATATGGCCCTAATTTGCGGATAATAATATCAAACCAATACTTTGTAAAATATAATTCATCAATAACGAATCGTTCCTACATATTACAGTTGATACGATCGGTGTGTCGCGGAATTGCAATTCTTGCTGAACGCTTATTAGCGATTCAAGAGAGAGAGAGAGAGAGAGAGAGAGAGAGAGAGAGAGAGAGAATTGTACTACTTTATTCAGCCAACATTATAGCCTAAATATGTGTCCGTTTGGTATAGATTGCTACAGGCATACGATACTGTATGGGTGATACAATATCGAACATCAAATAGTGCATGTCACTAACAATTTAAAAGATAATACTTGAAACCTACTGTTTGTTGGCTGGAGTTCGTCTTTAGGCATATTTGCAGTGGTGTTGATTAAATAACCGTATACCACGAGGCCTGCCGTCAGAACACAATTTACGATCTATTAATCCATAAATGAGAGAGAGAGAGAGAGAGAGAGAGAGAGAGAGAGAGAGAGAGAGAGATAGAGAGAGAGAGAGAGAGAAAATGAAATAGCCTCAAATGTACAGATACGTATTCGAGTAGCGAACATAAGTGCGTGCATAAGTACATATATATATATATATATATATATATATATATATATATATATATATATATATATATATATATATATATATATATATATATATATATATATATATATAATAGCTACAGAAATAAGTTTAGAAAGTTATTTTGTCCTTATTCCCATAAAATTGATTGCAACCTAATGTGTGACATGGATACACAAGGCATCGACTCCAATACACTTTTAGCAACCATCCATGATTCTGACTGAATATTCTTTCAATTTTGAATCCGCTTAATAATGTTTAACGTGTGTAATCGTCAGTAAAGAACTTTTTCATGCGAAATAAATTATATTAATCACAAAAATGTCTTTCTGGAATGAAACAACAAGAATTTTAAAAAAAAATCTAAAGTCCCATCTGAAATTGACTGCTATTAGTTGTGATGGAAAGTCATAGTTTTTTGACTACACACGTTGGAGGGTCTAATATTATCAGCATATTTAAAATCCAATCAGAGCCTTTGATGCGGATCAAATGGACATTTTAAAAATATTGATTATACATTGAGCAAGTGCTGCCTAATTGTTTTAGACGTCCAATTAAAAAACGAACAAGCGATGTTTCAATCAACAAGTTTTAACTGCTTTCACAAGTTGCTGTTTTAGTCACTTGGCACAGCGACCCATCGTTCAGATCCACTACCTTTTGTCAATATGTTCTGATATATATTTTAACATTTCGATTGTACTGCCCTCTGGGTCATACAAATATATGCATCATAATGTCATTAGTATCATATTATGTTAGTCAACTTCCTAATTATCACTGTTTAAAATTATGTTGATATTTCTACCTCTCCAATTGCATCGACTTTTTTTTCGGGATATATATACTAACACTGATAGACTACATTTGTGCCATATGGGGAACTATATCCAATTATAATCTGTCCAGAATTGGTAAACTCTAGAAACGATAAGCCCGAATAATATTGAAAAATATTATGACTCCCTCGAATGTTTTGTTTTCAATTCTGCACTGGCAACCCATTCGATTTATGTTATTAACCGACGATGTGTCTCCAGATTATATATATATATATATATATATATATATATATATATATATATATATATATATATATATATATATATATATATATATATATATATATATATATATATATATAACCTAATTAAACTAAGATCAGCAGATAATGAGTGCACTTTCAGATCGACAACTAACAATGATCTCCAGACAACGTGATCGAAAGCCAACCATTCACAAAGGCTCATTAACTGTATCAGCACCTACTATATAGAATTCCTTTTCCTGATGATGCATAATTCAAATTCCTTTGCTTCTTTTAAAATATCGTTGACACAGTTCTTTCTTGACTAGCTGGAATGACATACGAAGATACATGACATACGAAAGCCTGCGAATAGAACATTTTGTCATTATATACATAAAAAATATATCTTATTCGATATATGTAATACGTTCAACTTAGGTTGTACTGAAAAATTTGTACCTGTGTATGTAAATATTATTCAAATATGATATGTTTCCATGTATGATCGTATATATTCATTCATATTAAATATGTGAGCACGAATGTGCGAAGATACCCGATCATGTGTTTGTTTTGTATTTGCTTTTCTTTTTTTAACATGACCAGTTACAAAAGTTGAGGACCACGTGGTAGGTGGGTCAGTAGTGACCAAATGTGTTATTCTCGTTGAAGAAAGTTTATTATTATTATTATTAGTAGTAGTAGTAGTAGTAGTAGTAGTAGTAGTAGTAGTATTGTTATTATTATTATTATTATTATTATTATTACAAAAATATAGGCGACACTGATTCCCACAGAAAATTAAAATATATGTATGTATTAATAGCTTTTCTTATTGGTTCCGAATTATATTATCTCATTCATGTACCGGTTGACTGTTTGGGTCACTCTGACATATTTGACTCATCAAGTGTTCGTATTTTTCACATGTTGTTTAGGGCAGCTAAGGAAATACTCCGAAAGCTTAACTTTTAATATATAGTCATACATACGAACACTTCAAATCGTTTAAAAGTCATTAATAATTTTTGCGACAATGTCTTTAATTCTTGTGTAAACCATTTAAAACTTGTTCCCATATGCAAATCGTTCCAGATGGTATATACCTTTTAAATGTTAATTTATCTAAACTTCGACAAGTTTGCTTCAGAGTTGGCCATGGTAAGCTTGGTGTCATAAAAAATAGCCACTCGTTTTTGAAAAGGCTTCTTACAGTTCCTCATTCTGGAAACTTGAATCCAACTAGCTTGAAAATTTAGATATTTGATATAAAACGCAAACCTGGCTGATTGGCTCAAATGCTCCTTTTCATCAATGAGGAAGAACTAAGATGTGAACATTGTTTATGCAACATTGTTACACGCTACACGCATCCACACATATTTCATCTACAGCATTATTGGGATGATTGAGAAAAATAAATATTGTTCTTCATGAGCGCAAGGCAATGATGAAAAGATGATTAGGTTGCATAATAGATTCATAAATCAAACTGAGATAGCTGCGAACGACATACCAGGTTAGGTTCAACTTTGCGGGATTCTCTGTAAATACAGTAGAGCTTTAAGCTTGAAATAAGTTCAGCCCATCGACTTTTAGTGTTTTCCGTTATTTCGATTATTTTATGGTGCAAATTACATTATTTATGCATACAGTTAATGCCGCATCTACCTAAGAAGTCAATACACGGAATGATATTTAAGAATTTTTTTTCCTTTAGTGACATTATTTTTAAGTTCACGACTTTCAAGACTATACCTGTGTATAGTATATTGTTCACATATATGGTATCTCGGGATACCATATAGTCAAGCGGAAAGATATAGAAGAATTATTTCTGATGACACTGTTTTTAAATCATCTTTAACAGAATTAGGTCAGCATTTTAAAATAGAAATTACCCAATTGATATCATTAATACTGCTTTTCAAAAAGTATCTTCTCTTACACAATTTGAATCATTAGAGTATAAAATCAAAGCTAGACATGAAGAAATCATTCCTTTTGTTATTGAATATAATCCAAGTTTGCCTAACATAGGTAAGAGCATTAATACATTTTGGGATTTACTAAAATTATCAAGTAAAGAAAGTGTTAAATCGCTACACAAAAACAAACCCACGCTTGCTTATAAAAGGGCTAAAAATCTTTAAGATTTACAAATTAATTCTAAATTAGAAAAAACATCATAGAAAAAAGATCATCTACTAAATGTAATAGACCTAGATGTTCGCACTGTTCTTTTATTAATGAAAGTACTTCATTCAATAGCAATAATACGAAATAAACTTTTAATATGTGTTGTGATACAAATTGTACAACATCAAATGTTATTTATTTGATCACATGCACAAAATGTGGCATCCAGTATATTGGACAAACCAGTCAACAAATATCTACACGTATGAACCAACATAGATCAGACATAAAAAAATTATATCGATCAATCATTTTCATCACATGTTGCCACACATTTTAACAAGAGTTCCCATACTGCACAAGATTTCTATTTTCAACCTATTATCATAGTTGATTCTGAAATGGGACGTTTGCTAAAGGAAACCTATTGTATGCACCGTCTTAATACGATATATCCAAAAGCACTAAATTATAAAACACTATACGACATTCATTAATCCCTTGAATGTACATTATACATGAAAATATTAGTTAAACTGTTTATCTCTATTTATTCATGAAATGTTTATATATATATATATATATATATATATATATATATATATATATATATATATATATATATATATATATATATATATATATATATATATATATATTATTTAAATAACGACACATACATTTCATTTCAGATGTGCATAATCGAGCTATTCTCGCCTGACAGAAATGGTCATATTTAAGAAAATTACATAATTCGAATGCGAGATGATTCGTAAATGCACCTAGATGACATGATCAGTACAACTTTGAATTTCGTTAGTGATGTCATAAGATAACATACTTGTTTTAAACATAAAACGTGTACTATGGTTACTAGTGCCTTAACAACATGAAATATGTTTTAAACGTGCAACGGGATAATGTGAAGCTTGAACTCTATCGAGAAACCACCACAACGATACATATCCAAACAGCATGGACATTTATAACTATGTTGATTTTGTTGTGCAATCTATGCTATTATCATCCATGTGTGTGTGTGTGTGTGTGTGTGTGTGTGTGTGTGTGTGTGTGTGAGTATATAATACACATCTGTACGTTACCTACATGATTGAATTCATATCCATGACTGGACACAAAACAAGCTGTTTTTACTTTTCGTCATTATGAACATATATAAATAATAAAACTTACAATGGTTAGCCATCGCTAATCCCATCGTGTTTTACTGTTATCTCAGTTCCAGCAACGCTTCCAATAAAACAATAACCATGCTTGACAACTCTCTAGCAGACGTGTTTTACAGAGGCAAAACAAGAATTTGTGAAGTTTCACCCATGGGCTTAGAATGTGACGTGGCAAGACACAGACGGACTGATATAGGGTGTTTGGCTATACCCCTACATTTCTTTAAATGTCACGAGGATAATATGGTACATTAATGTAGCAGTTCATGATGTTTATAGTAAAACAGTTGGCAAGCTGACTGTACCAACGACGGTTTGTACTATATATCCTTATAGACAGAAGTCATTCAGTATAGAAAGAATAAAGCTAACTTAATTTCTTCAATTATTGAATCAATATATGCTCAAATTTGCAGATATATGTTGGCAAAAGAAATTATAGAATAACGTTATTCATTAATTGAAGAAATTTAGTTAGCTTTATAGCTTCTACAATGAATGTCTTTATATCCATGTTCCTTTTTAAGACATGTCGCGATTCTGTCTAATGTACAAGTAACGACTCTAAAGGAAATTAAAAAGCCAAATACCAGATGGACTGTGCATTTTAACAACTGAAAAGAATAAAGCAACTCAAATAAACTGCATTTACATTAGAGTAAGTTTTGAAATTTGCCAGGCAAGAAAATGAATAAATCTTTAGCATATACTTCAGCTTACTATACAAAATCTTCCATGAAAACTAGTTGATTGGTTAGATTTTAACGATATTTTGAACACGTTTATGACTATGCTTTGCCCAGCAAAAGGATTTTACAATGTTGGCAACACGACGTTTTCTGGACTGGAATAATGCCCTTAGTTATTGGATTTTAATGGTCTAGTAATTACAGTAAGGACTATGTTCAATTGTAAGTATTTTAGCACATACCAGTGTGTTTCCACTCTCAGTGCAACGAAAATTCAGCCAGCATTAAATGAAAAGGATAGAAGTTTTCCTTCTGATCTATTTATAAAATTGATCACATAATCATGGTTCATAAAAGTTCTTAAGACCATACTAAAGACCACAGTTTCTAGAGCTTAAAACTTCTCATGCAAATAGGTCCCATTTATGTGCTAAAATAGTCTCATGAAAATAGGTCCTGTTCCTGTGCTTAAAAAGTATCATGAAAATAGGTCCCATTCCTGTGCTTAAATAGTCTCATGAAAATATGTCCCGTTCGTTTGCTTAAATAGTGTCAAGAAAAATGTCTCGTTCCTGTGCTAAAATAGTCTCATGAAAATATGTCCCGTACCTGTGCTTTAAAAGTAGCATGAAAAATGTCCCGTTCATGTGTTTAAATAGTCGTATGAAAATATGTTCCGTTCCTGTACTTTGAGGTATTTTCAACGTTTAAATGATCGATGGTATTAGCATAGTGTTAAGCATATAGCGGATGTTACATCAACGCTTATTTCAAATATATATTAAAACAAACTAGTAAAACATGTATATATGTGACGATACTTCGATACTGATATTTGGCCAGAAGGTTTCTATTTTTTTTTAATTAGAAATGAGCACAAATATAATAATCAAGATTTGCACATGACAAAAGCCGCAACACATATTCAATAAAGACGCAAAAGAACATAGTAAAAAAAAAGTTGCGGAACATTTGTGTACCTCGAAATACGACAAAATGTGCAAATTAGTACATCATGTCGTCACATGTTCGTATGCCATACAGAAAATGTTACCCTAACTAAATCATGTAATAAAGTGTATTACTATTTTATAAATGTGGCACTGGTACTAATGTCTGCAACCAAATATAGAATAATTACTCACCGTACGCCAGAGCCAACAGTTGTTGCAGAAAGATATTCTGGCACATGGACAGCAGTATAATAGCCTTCATTATATTTTCAGTACTTGAAATGAGATAGCACAATCATTTAACCAAATACAGTAGAACGACTGTCTGAAAAATGCAAAATATATCCGTGTTTCTTACTTCACTCTGTTGTCAGCTGATGCTGGTGAGATTGTGCTGCTGTGCGAATACAAGCCCGTTTTGTAAAGAATTGATCGATATTCACAAATGCAAACGTGGGTTACCTAAATTTGAAGGAAGAAAAAAACCAGTTTTTGTTGCACAAATACTAGAAGGCTGGATCATGGTGTATTATATATATATATATATATATATATATATATATATATATATATATATATATATATATATATATATATATATATATATATATATATATATATATATATATATATATGTGTGTGTTTGTGTGTGTGTGTATGTGTGTGTGTGTGTGTAGTTTTTATGACCCTATCCTTTATATTGCTTTGGAATTATCCTCGAGACTAAAATACCTCTTTAATATAGACCAATATATTCTTATTAACATCCATTAAAAGAGGTATACCTATAACTAACGGTACCGTAAAGAGTTCAGCTATTGCATAGGAATATATCGCAAGGAATATATCGTAAGAAATGATGCCACAAAACGCCTATCTATTGCATGGGAATATATCGCAAGAAATGGTACTACAAATAGTCCAGCTATTGCATGGGAATATATCGCAAGAAATGGTACTACAAATAGTCCAGCTATTGCATGGGAATATATCGCAAGAAATGGTACCACAAATAAAATAATCCAGCTATTGCATGGGAATATATCGCAAGAAATGGTACTACAAATAGTCCAGCTATTGCATGGGAATATATCGCAAGAAATGGTACGACAAATAGTCCAGCTATTGCATGGGAATATATCGCAAGAAATGGTACCACAAAACGCCTATCTGCTTGAGCGAACACAGTTATAAGAGCTCTAATGGATATGCATGCGTACTCCGCAAACGTACGTGTTCTCATTTACAACTATGTTTGCTGATTTACAGCTGCATTTGTGACACGTATGGCTGTCATATTCTTTTGTCTGGCATAGCAAATTCTTATTTGCACCGTACGCATGAGTAATGTAGCCCATTTCTGGTACTCTGGACATTTAGCTTTATCGAAGGACTAATACATACATTTTGTGCACAAATACGTTCGTTAAAACATGTCTTTGTGTGTGCCATTGCCATTCAGGTTTTCTAAGCAAAAGCATGCTTTTGACGTAACATTCACATTAATTGTTCTAGTTGCAAAATGATATGGCATTATTAGTATAGTTTAATGTCACAAATTGACACTGTACATGACACTGTACAAGACGGATCCTCATTTCTGGAAGAATGTCAAATGTCACAGGATAACAATTAAAAGTTACCTTTCGCAAGGATGTTTCTTTTGTTGATTCCTATTTTATACGAGGCCTCTATATGGCAGAATGAATTACACCATTTATATATATTATTGCAATACTTATTATACAAAAGTCTATTCTATTTCTTATCTGCCATAGCATATATATATCACACGTTATTGAAACACATCGATGGAAATAAGTGTCAACTCAAGTATGTTTACCCAACCGTAAAAACATCACCTTAACTGATTGGCAGGGAAATTGCATGTTGTCGTGGCATGCAGCCAACATATGCATAACGAATCTTGATAATGACCTCTTGTCACTGTTCGGAGGAGGTGGGAATGCATATTGTGAGGTGAGGTGGTAGAGTGTAAAGGATACACTGTAGCGATGTGAACCACAAGGTAAACTATGTTAACCAATTTTAATAGATACATTGAAACATTTTATAGAAAACCAAAACAATTTTTTTATAAAATAAAGCAGCACATCTTTTGAATAGCGTATTAAGTATGGATATTTAATGAGAGGTTTAAATGATGTATCATTCTTCTCTGGGAATGTGATTTCAAGATAACATTCTTACGATATATATACTCTTTCTACCAGAAGTTGAAACTGGAATTTAAATGAATCCATTTGGAGAGTCAATAAATAAAAAGATGAGACTTAAATCCGTAAATTTATATTATACCGTCCGGGATTTATTAGCATGCATACAGCTTGAACATCTCCTGATTCGTACAATCAAATTATGTTCAAAGTAATATAGCACATTTTCACGAAGTCTTTAAATCATTTGGAAAGAACCAGTCAATTAAGTTGTCCAAACCCTGCAAACTTAATTATGAATTGGTCTCAGTATAAACCTTATATTCGAGCACTAAATTGAAGAGTTTAACCACAACATTTATCAAAGTGTGAGAACAATCGAGGAAGACGGGCGAAATACATTAATTTCTCTAGTGTAAATTAATCGTACGATCTACACAAATTTCAACAAATACCGCATTACTGACTTACAGGAACATATATTGTCGTTTTAATGTTTCCATACTCATTACTGGCTTAGGTTAACTAATTAGTAAACATTATAACATATAACACCTGGTCTGACGTTTGTGGTATATTTTGTATTATAATAAGTTGTTTAAATAGTATTTTGCCAACTATTATCAAGCATTGTGTTATAGTATTCAAGGATAGCACTTTTTGTTTTCTCTCTCTCTCTCTCTCTCTCTCTCTCTCTCAAACTGCTTCTAGTAAATATATATTCTGCGCAAGTGTGTGCTGCGAGTTGCGTAGTAATGAGGATTAATTCTCAGTTGTATGTATGTGTGTGTGTGCGTGCGTGCGTGCGTGCGTATGTATGTATGTATGTATGTATGTATGTATGTATGTATGTATGTATGTATGTATGTATGTATGTATGTATGCCAATTCATAAAGAAAAAAAAAAGAGATGACTAAAATGATTAATAAAGTATGATTTTCTTATGGAATTATCAAATTATGAACAAAAATGATTTTGTTTGTTTGAGAAAATTTAAAAAATATACATGTTTTAATTGACGGAGACAACGCATAGCATATACCTGTTTCAGGAGGACAGGTTTCTATTTAAGCGAGAAATTAGGTGTAAGCATTGGGAAACAAATATCAATATTTGGTCACGTTTTCAGGATTTGGAAGGGCTATGCGAAATCTTCTTAAATCGGACAGCATCATGATAAATCTGAGTAGCTGGGTCATATTTCTGCATAGTATCACTACTAGTTAGTTATATTATGGCCCGATGGGAGCGGGAAGTGGCTTTTGGTATATATATATATATATATATATATATATATATATATATATATATATATATATATATATATATATATATATTGGATGATAGATACAACTACATCAATACAAAAGAGTGGACAACTATATCAAGAAACCTATGTAGTTAAACTGTAATTTAGAACCTGTAGAGGTGGACAGGACTTTAGTAAATGTGTAATTAGATATTAACATTAGTTGCCAATATGACTTAGTGTTTTAAACATTGTATCAATTAACTCCCTTTACCCTCAGCCCCGAAGAAGATACCCTTACGATCTGAAGTGGTCGGGAACTCAGCGGGTTAGTGAACAAGACCCAACGGGTTAGAAATGACTATAAAATAAACAAAATAATAAATGTAATATTAGATTAAGGTGACTGAGGCTAAAATTATTACCAGAATTCCGAAATTGGAATGCACTTTATCGGAGAGTAATATAAATCTAGTATACGATTTCACAAACATAAAGCCGAGACGGAAAGTAATACAATAATGCAAAAACGGTTATAGAAGTTCTCGGTGACTGAAATGTAAATTGGGGAAAATGTCAGACTCTTGACACGGACTAAACGTAATAGGAACATTTGCAACTGGCATGTAATATGAGGAAGGAAACGCAAATCAGGAAAAAAATGGTAAAGTATCGTTGTGACAAAAAATGACAGTGACTAAATGTACAAAACCAACGTGAAATTATAATGGAGACGGAAAGTCAAAATTCCGAAACACATTTAAAATCTGACATAAGCCTCAAGCAGTACCAGCATTTTAAAGAAAGCACAAATTTAACAGAGACAAAACAAAACAAAATCCTAGAAATACTTAATACAACTATAGCCAAACCTAAAGGAAATATTAAAAGAATGAAACTGGAATATCAATTAACTATCCCGACGAGAATCAAGAAAATAACAAAATTCGAGCAAGACTAAATATAATAATTACATTATGTAATTTGAACGGAAATCATGGAAATGTGCAAAGAAAAAAATGAAACTATGTAAGAATCATATTAACACAAACAACATTACAAAATATAAAACAATTTTAAGCGAAATAATTGCTAACCAAAGTTTTACAAAAACTAAACTTTATAACAATATCATTTTTGGTTTGTAATTATTGAGTAGCCTCTATATTTCTATAAACATCAGTGGCCATGCCAAAAGCGCAATGAAATGGAAAATTACGTTATCGTCATTGAGAAACGAAATTAAAGTCAAATACCTATCCTAAGAGACAACGGAATGCAAATAGCTGTGAGTCGATGTCATCTAACCATGGGACAAACAGATAAAATACAATCTCTTACAATCAAATGCACACTGCATTCAAAGGACAAACGAGTAAAGTGGGGTACATGAGAGTCATTCACACGTACGTAATGGCTAACACACTACAATTACAAGCAAATACCACATTCAAAATGGGAAGTAGAAAATATGTGTGAGGGTCAATCATTGCTACCAAGGAAAAAAAAGTACACGTCATTTCTATGTAACACCATCATGCATGCACAGAGTCATTGGAAAGAGTAAAAGAAGTATTTGCTTACTATAATTACAATTGGAAACATACAGTTTGCCATCCATTATCCACAGCCATATACAAACACATACAAAATGACATATAATTTTTTAAAACTTCAATTATAACTCTTACAAATAAAAAAGATAGCCAACGGAAGGAAATGACAATAAACACTTTTACGATCAAACACTTGTAGTCAAGTGATCTGGCCAAATGCGAGATTCACTCACACATCAACCGCTCCTTGGGCCTAGTGGTTAAAGCGTCTGCCGCGGGAGCGTGAAGTCGTGGCATGGATTCCCGGCCGAGTTATACCAACGACTTACAACAATGGTACTAACAGCTGCCTCGCTTGGCGCTCACCATTAAGAGGTTAGTGTTAGGACTGGTGTCATGCATGGTGTCAGGATAATGTGACTGGGTGGGACATCATGCTATATGTGTGCGGCATGACGCTCCAGTGTTAGACGTCACTATAAACTGCCTCATGGCAGACATTGTAGCAATGCGACTGAATTTTGTTTAAAACTACGTTAAAAATCTTAATCAAACAAACAAACAAACAAACACGCACACATCCTAATGGACAAACAAACACACCAAACAACCAAAGTACTTAACACCAACTCACTTACATAAGAACTCAGTTGAAAATTAATACAGGGCATATAGTTGATATCACAGATAATTAAAATTAAAGATAGATTATTTACTATTTAACATTACGCACTTACAAACAATAATAATTAGATACGTAGTTCTTTTGCGCATAGTTGCAACTCCAAAGCACATAATTTACTGTCCAACACCCATTCAGTTACATGCAATTTTGGTTCCGGAAGCATGTTTAATCATAAAGATGGAGACAGACCATATGTTTCAAGGCTGATACCAAAATATGAAAGCGTTTTCTCGTTTACGAAAATTACACAGAGTTTGTCTGTAAAAACAGTCAAAAATCGTTTTTAAAAGTATGTTTTCAAGGTCGCATCTTTCTTGCGATTTCTGTTACGTCACTGCACACTATAATTTACTTAGAGGTAGATAATCGATTGCGCAAGTGATTGGACAATGTGATAGATGCTTATACGTTTATTACTAACACCAATATAAGAACATAATTTGAAATGAATGTCTCCCAGCAACTGAGTAGCTGTGTTTCCCACAGTCTTGTATATAACCATTGTTGATTACACAAACATCAAGTTGGGTCTTTCGTAGTCCAGTGGTATGACCTAATGTAAATTTTTGCGTGAGAAAACACGGCGTATTCGTGGACAAAAACACCCAGAGAACCAGAGGCGTAGCTGTTGGGGGGGGGGGGGAGATGGGGCAGGGGGTACATATGTCCCCGGGCGCCATGGTACAGGGGCGCCAAAATGAGGCTTACAACGTTACATTATAATAAGTAAAGAAGGGTAATAGAAAAATGTAAATTAAACGTGGAGGGGGCTGGGGCGCCAATTTTATAGTTTTTCCCCGGGCGCAAAATATCATAGCTACGCCTCTGCAGAGAACTATCGATATTTAAAGTAATTTGCTTTTTTCTCCTAAGATGAAAAGATGCTATTCCGACGTTGCAAGCGTTAGATGTGACTGCTTATCTTCTAGTTGTGCCAGCAGCACTGTAGGAGGATAAATAAGAGAGACTGTTTGGTTTAATAGACTGCGGTTTTTTTCTTTCTTCAAAACCTGAAGGTGATTAGCGGTGTTATGCGATAGTGCGTATATGTGTATGCTGTCAATTACGAAGGTGTCATGGTCATGAATACTGGTGATGGTCAAATACACAGTATATTAATTAGCATATGCGGGTGTAGGTGATTGTCTGTCAAACGGTATATTAATTGTTATATGGTATTTTCCAGTATATTTGTGTGCTGAGCAATAGGGCTCTGTTTCCTTCTTTGCATTATCCTCATCGTGTCCTTACAGGGACTCACAATGTAAATAGTATTTGGCAATGCTAAATTTAACTTTCCTCTTTTCTGTATTGAGATCAATACATTTGAACGCTAATGAGGAATATTACTGATACAATTTTCTTTCTCCGTATATGGAGTATACTGATAATTTTATAGAAAAGTTTACTACTCTCCGCTTCTGAGAACTAAACAGTTGCTCGAGAGTTTATGTAAGCTAGACTATGTCTCTTTTCAAAGTCGTCCTCTGCGTCTTATTTATATTCATCAACACATTCTGGAATATTACTGTCCTTGAGATACAGAAATATAGATCATAAATAGATTAGATTCTACATTCGCTTTATTCGTATCATTAATGTTTTCATCAAGTAAAAAAGTACAAACATAATTCAGAAAGTCTTGTCGAGAAAATTCTAATCTAATGTTTCCTTATCTTTATTATATGGATTTAGAAATAGAACATCTACCATGATTCGAACAACTTATCTGTATGCATACTATAACATGAGGATTGGTCTGAGAAGAAAAAGCAATTTGTACCTAACGCCATTTGGTTCGTGAGATAGCTAATAAAGAGATTCAACATTGCAATGACAAGCTAGGGTATGTGCGAATGACACAGGAATGTTTATAAATAATGTAGTATATAACGTCTTAGCATGGCCAGCTTAGTCCAATATGCGAACTATGCGGCCACCTAAAGCGTTTAGATGGCGGGGGATGGGGGCGGTAAATATGAGGTGGTAGGTTCACCTTTGGCGCCAAATACCCCGTCACCGGCCCAGCGTCTTTTATTATGCAGAGTACTACAAACAGCGTTGATTTGGTTTCAGTTACTAAGTGCGACTTGCTAAGCTCATGATATTTTAAAGATAAGGACAATCTGACCCTTTGAAAGGTATGAAAAAATGCTGGATGTATAACTCTTGCTTTACAAAACACACCATGTCAGAAAACCAAATGTGAAACTACCGGAAATATTGTTACAGAGTAATAACTTTGTATGATCTTTACAATTTGCCTTGCACAATCGTTTATGAATACAAAGTCAAAGTTTATCAGGACCCTAACTAAGATCAATACATTTTGGCTGTGACAACCTGGTTGACTCTGATGATGACTGGGAAGAGAACATTAAAATGAAGATGATCAAGAAGGAGGCAAACCTGAGGTGATGAATGAGATCGGAGGTGCACAAGGATAAGAGAGTACAGACGAAAGACCAAATTAAACTGTCATGGACAGTAACTGGCCTGATACTACCCTAATGTCCTGACGCCTAAATTCCCTTGACACTGGAACTATTAAAAACCGTGATGTAAAATACAAGTTGAGAAATAGGTATTTACATTCTGTTTACGGATGGATATATATGTCTTAGCTAGAGGCAATGAGGGTGTTTTTACGATTGACTATTTACATGTCTAGTCCATTATTGTATAAGATCTCATCATGTATTTCTTCTTGTTCGCATTTGCATATTTTGCTGTCCTTGTTTACAGATTAAAATTAGTTTACAATTGCTTGTTAATCTATTCCACTGCAGATATATCAAGTTTCCGATTATCGTATTTTTATCTAAATCATAGAATGTTTACTTCGGTGAAAATGTTTTGCTACAAAAAAGGGTGGTTCCACATTGCCAAGGGAAAATCATTTTTCTAACTGACAGAAAACAATTGCAAGGGTCGTAGAACATGAGTCTTGATTCCTACAGCTGTAAAAAGTGGTATGAAATGTTACTACTAAAATATTACAAATATATACAGACATATTCAGAATATGTTAGGTGAATAAATAAATAAATTACGCCATTCAGACATGCAACCTTTCTCACTTCGAAAGTCCGAACTCTTTTATAAAACATTTGATTATTTGCGAGCAGCTATATATTCAAATATACTGATTTGTCAGGCATACTTCTCAATTAATTATTAAGCAATACCAATATCGACCACATATAACTGGATATATTAAACAAATATGTTAAGATAAACATATGTACCAAATATTAGGCGAATCTAATGATACACATAAGTGTTTGTTTAGGAAAAGAAAATGTTGTTGATCTGATTTGTTAGCTTAGGAGGTTATATAATTAGATGTGCATCTCGAGCGCGTGCAGGCTGGTTTCCCGCAATGTTTCTTACTATGTTCGCCAAATTGTGAACTTGGCACAGCGCATTCTCGACAGACAAAATTTACGCTTGTAAGTTTTGATTGGTGAATGTTCATTCGTATCTCTTTGGAGCTAGGAATGTCCAAAGTACAGTCATGTGATAAAACAGTAAGACGACACCTAATATAATTTTAATACAATGCATCTGCAGTGAAAACATTCAAGGTTTATGGAAGTTGCAATGGTATGTGTCATACAGCCATTAGTGTAATCTATTGTCGAGGTAAATATCTCCCATGGCCATAAAAATGTATTTAATTTTGAGGTTACATTTTCACAATTTATCACATGATCAATTTTGAAAAGAATAATAATTCAGAAAACCCGAGGATGGGGGTATACAAAATGTTTGTAGATCATATGTGTATATTAAAGTAAAAGGAGAACATAATCCGGAAACGTCCATGGTGCAGCTGAGTTCGGCATAATCCGGTCTCCAAACATGCTTCAGTTGTTATAAACTATTTGAGCTCATGATGAAGCAAGCCTTTAAGTTAAATGTGTTAAACATAGCACGCGTATAATCGAATAGGAATCGATAAGATAAGCTCATGATGAAGCAAGCCTTTAATAAATAAAATAAAATATTGAAATAATGTACGTTTCCACACACAATATCACAGGATTGTTTAACTAATTTGTGCTTGCATCCAAAAAGCGCTGTTCCAAATTATTTGGTCCAATGTAGGGTTGGAGAATGAATGAAAACTCTTTAGGAATGCGAAGTCCATAGAAAACCACCATGTAATGTTTACAGCGTGTTAAACATTTCAAAATTAACTTTGCCAATTTAAATTTGATAGCAACGTTTTAAATTTTGACTTTGGTCAAATATTGTTAAAAACAAATTTCTTTCATGAAATAAATAAGTCCTATCTAAAGACAAAACATGAAGATAGAAATATCATTAGCAAAGATGAGTGATTTTCCTGGACAAGCAATTAATTATTGATATCTATCTATATATATATATATATATATATATATATATATATGTGTGTGTGTGTGTGTGTGTGTGTGTGTGTGTGTGTGTGTGTAGATATCAGTAATTAATTGCTTGTCCAGGAAAATCACTCATCTTTGCTAATGATATTTCTATCTTCATACAATGAGATTTAAAGAAAACTTGTTCATTTATTTTGATTGCGCTACAGTTTCTTTTATTTTTATTAGTTTGGGTTACAACTGATCAGATCATTGAATGGTACATGCATCACACATTTACAGCAGTAGATACATTATTAAAACAAAACAAATATGATGACAATTTATAATGTATTTGATTTAACGACATTGAAAATACATATCGCAACAAAAAGTTAAGATTGAAATATAATACACCTACACAACATGTTATGGAGAGAAATTCACTCATATGGATGGAACTGGTGATGGTATAATCGACGTATCCTTTTCTTTTGAGTCATTTATAAGTTAAATGTGTTAATAAACATAACACGCGTATAACCGTATAGGAATTGATAAGAAAAACATCAACTGTTTTGGCCGGTAGTTTTCAAACTCTAGTGTAATCAGCTAGAAAAAAAAGAATGACGATGATAATGAAGAGGCAGAATATAACCTAGATAGCTATTAATGTGAAGTATTTTCTCTCTCTCTCTCTCTCTCTCTCTCTCTCTCTCTCTCTCTCTCTGCAGGTCTCCAATATAAACTTTTCTTATGTCTGTTCAATTATCCTTTTTTTCATTATTGAGAAGGATTTGAAATGTATTGTAGTAAATAATTCAAACATACATGTCATGTGCTGTTTATCTATGTGACTGTACTGAAATTTTCACAAGACTGTCTGTGTAAGATATCCCGAACAACAGTTTCCTGTGTGCTGGGCTTAATTGACTATGTTTTATAAATTAGCTGTATTTTGAATAGCATTGTTGAACAAAACCTTTTATATATTGATTACGGTGATCAGTTAACCGAATCATATCAAATTTCAGAAAATGTTAAATATTTGATATGGACACACACACACATACACACACACACACAAACACACACACACACACACACAAACACACATATATATATATATATATATATATATATATATATATATATATATATATATATATATATATATATATATATATATATATATATATATATATATATATATATATAAACTTGGCTTGGCAATGTAAATTATATATATAAATACATAGAGACCCGCTCTGTTGTTTGGAAATAAGCCAATATGCATGCTCAATGATTAATTTGAAATTGACTAGGCTGGTCGAATTGTTCTGTACCATCTGTGCGGGAAAACATCCAAAGTATCTAATAACAGGGAGTGCACTGACCTTCTATAAATGCAGTCAATTAACGTCAATCTTGAAGGAGAACCTATGATTGATACCCCCTCTCTCTCTCTCACTCTCTCTCTCTCTCTCTCTCTCTCTCTCTCTCTCTCTCTCTCTCTCTCTCTGTTCGTCAGATCGTAAATGCTAAATGTAGTTTTGATTGCCTAAGGTGCTATGGAGGATGAAACTTACAAAAAGGGAAACCATGTGAGGTGGAAAAGTAACGTTCACGAATAATATGCACACTTGCGGGACGCATTAGGAAAGTTACTTTTTCGACAACGATTTAAATAAAGGACCCCGAGAAAAGTTGGAAAATAATTGTGATTAAAACTTAAATACAAAGAGCAAACACAACTGTAACTTTTATATCATCTTATATTTTTTAAAGTTTTCATGTAAAACACGTACACGCTTACATTATTTTATGTATTGATAAAAAAGACACCGCCTTCAGATTGTAATGGATGTCAATTTTGCAAGCAACCTGAATTAATGAATTATATCCTAAGGTATTGGAAATTGTATCATGATCCAAAAAGCTAATCTGTATTAACAATAGTTAAAGACCGACGCATTGCTGAGAGTTTCTTAACTATACAGACAAATATTAAATATATATATATATATATATATATATATATATATATATATATATATATATATATATATATATATATATATATATATATATATATATATATATATATATATATATATTAAAAGCCACTTTCATTTGCTTGTTTTGAAAGACACATTAACTTTAGGATGCTCCAATTATCTAACGTAAATACCAATTATTCAAATGATATTGAAAATAAGTCCACGGAAGGAAACATTGGTTAAATTAATTTGGCCATTAATGTACTGTACTTAATTTTCTTCTTGCTAAGGACAATGCATATGATATTCACTGGCCGTGTCAGGTCTCTATGTTAATTGATCTAATAGCATGTGCAAATAAAACAAGGCCTAACCTACACAACTACCAATCGCGTACATTTTAGCCGATAACTATCAAACCATTTTTACTTCACACTTAGTCATTTATTGGTTAAAATGAATATTTTGAAAACTGAATATTACCGCAATATTGTTTGGAGACCTTGACTTTTTTAAACAAACTTGTTTTGTCATTTTTTTAATTACCAGTACTGTTGAAAAAATTTTAAACGTTTTTAATCAAATATTGTGTATCTTCCAAAAGGGTGAATATAACGCTACTACTTGAATAAAACTGCTACACATTAAATTCTAACTAATCATGCCGTTTTGCATTGACAGCTAAATATATGCCTGTAATTTCCTACTGTAAAGTGTCCATGACACTTATTCGTTGCAATGATATGATTGATCTATAACTGAGGGACAGGATTGGATGTTAATCAAGCTAAACTATGTATTACCGGCAACTACAATAACCGCCTATGGTTTCCTTTAATCAATATTCATCTCAAAATAGAACGTTTGATTTATTTCCTCTTTCCCTCTCACTTGATCAGTTCTAATATAATCAACACTAACACTAACAAATTGCTGAAATCTTATTGTTTTTACAAAATTGGAATCATCCCTCTAACAGATTATAACACGCTGTTAAATTGATCCAAAAACTTCGAAAGATAGTTAACACATACTCGTACCAACCGTGCAACGCATTGCATTAACATTGGGCTATCTCACATTTACTTTCTAGCGTAACTGTATATTAATCAAACGCCTACTGAAGACTTCCTAACATAGATGCAGATTGGCTAAAGGCCTAGCAAAGATTATTTAGGATAACCGTTGATTCATCAAAGAGTTTACAAAGAGTATGTATCACAACTACAGATTAATCAAAATAGTAAAACACTATACAACATCGACTCTTTTTAACCTTGCATCCATGTTTCATTTTACATTTGAACAGCAGTGAGTGTAATTCTCTACATTGCTAATTATGCCAATGTCTATAACCTATCCTATTATATACTGACAGTCCGTTACTGGAATCAATACAATGTAAATAATGTAAAGTAATCACATGGAGAAAGCATGACCATGCCAAGCAACCCAATGCTCATCAGCTGGGGACCCATTTGCGTCAAAATGTCTGAATTTCAGACTTATTCAAATATATCATACATAACATGAGCTTTTAAAATATCAGTAGTGCGTTCTGAAAATTCTAAAATATATTGTCTCTACTGACGAGGGTTTTAATAATTAAGTTCTTCGAACAATTAATCGTTGTTGGAGACATTGTTGGCCTTCGTCTTCGAAAGAACATGTCTAATCCTCTGTCTTCTATGTGTCTGATAGTCCTATCTACTGATATAGTTTTCCGTATGCATGCTGGCTCATTCTATTCATTTAGAATTCTGTATGCTTGCTGGCTCATTCTATTCATCCATATGTCTGTATGTATGTTTGCTCTTTCCATTCATTTAGAGTTCTGCATGCCTTCGGGTACCTATTTATCTAGAGTAATGTATGCATTCTAGCTCTCTCTATGTATCTAGAGTAAATATTTGCATGCCGGCTTTTTCTAATATCTAGAGTGCTGTAAGAGTATTTACTCTTTTTACTGATCTAGAGTTATGCATTTCTGCTATCCCTTTCTTTATTGTGAGTTCTGTACGCTTTCACGCTCTTTCTATTGTTCTAGAGTTTTGTATGCATATTGCCTTTCTATTCATCTGGACATAGGTATGACCGTTAGCTATTTATATTTACCTAGATTTTCTTATGCATCCAGCTCTTTCTGTTACTTTCTAGAGCTTTGTGTGTATGCTGGCTCTTTTTATTCTTCTAGAGTTTTGAATGTTTCCTAGATCTTACTTTTCATCTAGATTTCTATATGCACGCTGGCTCCATTCATCTTTAGGTATCTATGCCCGTAGCGACTTCTAATAATCCTAATTTTAATTCGCATTGCTGGTAAATGCTGTTCATCTAGAGTTCTTTATGCCCGCTACCTCATTGTATTCATCTAGAAGTCTATATGCATGTTGGCTCCATTCATCTAGATTTATATATACACATGCAACTCTCACTATTGACCGCTTTGTATATTGAGGAATGTCTAAATCTTGAATTTCGTACATTAATACATCTATACCCATTGTGAACCTGTTAGCTAACAATATTTATTTTGAGTTTCAAAGTTTACAAAACTATCTCAGATACTGAAACTGGGGTTTATACGAAATATCATATATTCAAACCTATATACATGCTTTGTATGCTAGCTGAAGGCCAATGAACCCATTATATATCAAGTATGCCTTTAATAGACTTATTAATACATTATACACCATTTATACCCTCAATATGTTTATTAACCCATCCTAAAACCTATATGTTCTGAGTATGCTCATGAATCGATCATACACCCTTCACAATTTCAATAGACTTATAATTCCATCACATACCCTGTATGCACTCGATAGACTTATTAACCTATCATATACGCTGTATGCCCCTGATATGCATATTAAGCCATTTTGAATCCCGTATGCCCTCAATAGGCTTATTAATCCATCATGTACCCCATCTATGCCCTCGATACAGAACTAGCGAAATATCACAATATAAAAACTGTATACAGTCTATTATAGCCTCTGAATGCCTTATATAACAAGTATGTCATACGATTTTCGCAACCATATATATATATATATATATATATATATATATATATATATATATATATATATATATATATATATATATATATATATATATATATATATATATATATATATATATATATATATATATATATATATACACGGCCGTGATTGGTCCCAAACACATACTAACAGCAACTTTGTGTCTGAAATCGTTATTGCCACAACTATGCCACTTGTAGAATTCAAAATCGTTACTGAAGTATTTTGCTTAATTATATCGTCAAACGTTTATTAACCATACAGATAGTATAAAACGTTAGTATTCGAGATGCAATTTATTAGTTTTGATCATACAACATATCAACATATCTCTGATTTGTATCTGACTGGACCAAATAAACCCATGAAATGTTAATGCAGTATTCTCCTTCATGATTGGTCTCGACTTTGAGAATTTTTCACAACCGGCCCTTTTTTACTATTAATATCACAATTTTGCCTACAACCGTTCTAATATATTGCCGATGGTGAATCAGGAGCAAATTACGACTTTAACAATCTGGGCAACTGGTATCGGATCGTTACAATTATAATTAATGGTATCGATTATTGGATGACTTGGTGGGGGAAATGTTTATTTTTACTCTAAGTATAATTTTGATGTCAACTGTTCCGAATCAAATATTGCAAATATCCTGTTCCAATCGAACAATTTTAAATCTTAAATATCTGTAGTCAATGAACATCACTTCACCCTAATACTAAACAAGTAGTATGCTTGGTTGTGCAATCAAAACAATTAACGTGGCAACAAAGGAAACATTCTCTTTTAAATATATGTATATGACTCGACAAAACTTACCAAAGATCACTAACCATGTCACATAAAAAAAAAATTTCATGATATATCCAGTATTAAAAGAAATGACACTGTCTGTGTCAAAGGTTCACTTGATTTGGAAGGATAGTTTGAATAATAATTTGTAAAACAAATCTTAAATGTTACTGGTTATATAATCGTGCATTATACATTCAACTTGTCGATAAGGATATAATTTAAGCGCAACAAGTGAAAGATGCATCGTTTCAGCCGATATTTCGTATCATTTCTTTCTAAATCACTCTCATTTTAAACAAAAATATGTGCATATGCATAATCTTAAATGGTAATGAATTAACATTAAATTTATAGAACGCGTTTAATGATGTCCGGCTTTTGCGACCTTTGGCGATCAAAACCTGGCTGCAAATTACTGCACTTATTAAACCCGTTTCATAAATTCATTATTATTATTATTATTATTATTATTATTATTATTATTATTATTATTATTATTATTATTATTATTATTATTATTATTATTATCGTGGTTTAGTGCGTGCTCAGCCATTAAACAGTCATCATCAGCAAGGTGCAGAACCTGTAGTTGACCCGGGAACTTTGGCAGTGGCTTGTTGTTCACAGTATGTGACAACGAAACAGAATTAGTCAGTGGCCTAGGTCCATCGGTCAAGGGTGACTGCACAAGGGTGACTGTCATGAAGAGGCTCAGTGTGGTCCACTGATGACGTGTAAGGTTGGCGTCAGGAGGTTAGGCAGATGGTTCAGCTATGACGGAGTCGCTGATAGCATCTGGTGAAGACCACTCGACACTCCATGTCGAAATTGTTATAGCAGCAGCAGAGAGAGAGAGAGAGAGAGAGAGAGAGAGAGAGAGAGAGAGAGAGAGAGAGAGAGAGAGAGAGAGAGAGAGAGAGAGAGAGAGAGAGAGAGAACAAACGGTTTGCTGAAACGTCATTATTGAAAGACAAAGATTTCATTGAAAATGAAAACAATAAGGTCAAAAAAGTAAAAACAAATCCTCTATCTGACCGAGACTTTTTTAATTGGGTTGTTTTATTTTCTTACTTTATGCTGTCGTTCATGCCCACCTGTTTGTGTGTATGTTTTGCTTATCAACCAGACGTTTCATTTAGGTCGCGTTCTCTCTGCTGTTATAATAAAAACAATGTCTTAACCAAACATTATATCAAACCTTACGATGTCGCGAATATTTCTAAATTCATGTGTATCAACTCCATTAAATGTAGCTACAATATTAATCATATTTGATTACTTTCCGAATGTGTGCATATCTCTGTGTAAGATTAACTATATCTGTATTTTTATGTCTACCTTTAGAAAATATACACGCTGGATTTCATTAATTTTCCAGTATTGCGTCATCATAAATAACTAAATTATTAACGGCAGTCCCTCCAATTCATCGACGCTTCATCAGTTAATAATTGTGCGTTAAGATTACATTCTTTAAGAACGTCCCAGCATATCTGATCATCTACAGAAGGGGTCACTACATATAATGTATCCGACTTGAGCCATCTCATTTTCAAATTAAGTACCGTAATAATTGTGTCTTTACACTTCCAAGCGGACCCATTATTATCATCTGATATAAGTCAGTAGAGCTTAACGATGGTTCTTCTTTTCATATCGATGAGAAATCAATTACATCCATATTAAAATATATTGATTTATGTTGTTTACGTTGAAGATTGAAAACTCCAACCACTCATTTAGCCACATTACAAAAATGGTGAAAAGCATATGGTACAAAATGTGCACTATGTGACAGAACAAGATTTAACCTAAAACGCAAGACATAGACGACGAGGATATTTGCTAAATTAACTCCAACATTTTCAGGAACCTCATGGGCTGAACATTCAGGAGAAAAACATCTTTCAGGACAAAATTATTTTGTGGTCCTGGAACCTGACTTTATATTCGACATGACCAACGAGATCAACCAAGACCTGGATAGTATCCAGTCAATGATATTGATTAAGAATGTCATGTTCGTGACGTAGCATATACAAATAAACAAATGCTGGCTGTTAACCATGATAGCCTCATATTATCACAGCAGTACTCTTTGGTCAATAACTATCAAGAAATATTTTAAGAGATCTTTAGATACCGCGAATATTTCATCCCAAATGATGATCCGTGGGATATATTTTCACTAATTCGTTCAACAGTCCATTTATGTGCTTTCCATCGAAACAGTTTGGGATATGATTTAACTCCTCGTTCGCTCATTTCTCTTGCGAGTCTGTGTGCAGGGGTTAAAACGATCATATCAAAAGAGTTCGTCAAATTTTGTTAAAATAATGCGATCACACGAGTTATTGTATCCGAACCTCCCAGTCTATTGAAAAAAAAATGCCTTAAGTCTAGTCACAGGATCAGACAATGACAGGGCAGACTAGGAATAATTATGTACCTTTACTTGTTTTATTCTCCATTCGCCCCATGATACATCGTAAGCAGAAGTTATATCTGAGTCAGCAGTTCTGGAAAAGGTCCGTTTATCTCAACACAGGTGATCTCGTGTGTTAGATGTCCAAATCTTTTAAAATATTCATTACAATCACCCATTCCAAGAAAAGGTCATGGATAACACGCTGACATGTCAACTAAAATAACATCTTTATAATCGTATTTAGTATTCCATAATCTGCCGTGTCCGTTTTTCGATACAACTACGTTGTATGTCCTAAAGAAATTCAAATCGTGTTGGTGTCTACGAATTATTTTCTCCTGCAAAGTCAGCTGCAGCTGATGGAATGATAAAACAATTTTTTTTTATTTTTTCAATATTGTCAGTCGGCAATGAAACTTTCTGCGCAAGAGTTTTCATTTCTTCGGGGAGAAATTCTGAACGATACATATTTCCATTAGGTCGAAAATATTGATCATGGTTTTCATTATCAGAACATGAAAACAACCACACGGAAACATAATCGCTTTTATAAATAATTTCAATCAAATCAAATCACCGTCCTACAATCTTACGGTTAGATTTCGTACAAATAGTGTCACTTTATTAGCCCACCCATGCGCATTGTGATCAATAATTTAAATCGATGCACCCTTCTATTTTTATTTTTAGCCGCTTGAAATCTCTGGGTTACTGTTTGTATTATTATGGGAAATGTTAGTGTATTTCATAGCTCAGCACCGTCTGGTATCATTAACCTTTACTGCCAAATTATCTATTATTTTACGCACAATTTAGTTTTGAAAATTTCACTGGTTTCAGATCATCAACGTTGATAGCCTATAAATAACTGTGGTTAGAGCATACTCCCGTTCATAAGACGGTTTGTAAACCAGTCAACATTCCAATATATAAATCGTTACTCAATATAGCATTTGTTTCATTATAAGGGCCAGCTTCATCTTTTCAACCTAAAGTCCAAATATTATTGAATGTTTCGGCCAATACGATATCTTTTATTTTGAGAATAATCGTAGCATTAATAACTTCGTCAATACCTTTGGTGCTGCGTATGATTTTGAATGCTGAACATGCATAGTATACATGATCGCTGCGAAATTCAGTCTTGGCGCCACTCATAATTTCAATAGGATTATTCGTGGGATCAAACAGATGTCTCTGCAACTCAGGGGTTATTCTTTTAAGGTCAAATCTATATTAGGAAGGCTTAATCCTAATCTTAGATAATCGCTTAAAATTCCTCCATATAATAATTAAGGCAATTAAAAAAATATATATTTAAATTCAACTATTATTTGTTCTACTTCTACTTCAAAATATGCTTCAGCTGGTAAGACTATCCTGAAATTGTAATTCAATTTGACTACGCTGATTTGGTTGCTTCATAAGATTATAACTGATCGTGAATCAATTCATCCTTTAGATGTCACAAAATGTATTTTAAACATTTATTATAAGTGTTATCGTCTAACATGAATTCAACTTCCTGCTATCCGACTTGTGTTTATATTTTTCCTGCTTCTAGTCCCAACTCTGCTGCATTTTTATGTACACCTTAATGTATTACATTACTGACATCTGCAGGCATTTGCTGGGTAATTTTACTGGTTGAAAAAAAACGTCCTAGTCATTCCTTGATTGTTGAACTTTCTTTACTGGCAACATTGCCCATACCACCATGCTATTTGTAACATGAACAAATTCAATAATTTCATTCCTAGTCGAATTGCAATACGTATTGCTTGTGGAGTTATCCTTCTACCAAGCCTCGCACAACTTCAGTCCATTAAAGTGCATCGCCTTATGGGTAGTAATCGGGAATTGCGCACTCAGACCAGTATCGGACCACGCCGATCATTACATATAATCGTCTAATGTTATTTATTTAATCACTGTCTTAGTTATCAGCAGTTTCATCGACGAGAGACCGATAAACATTATTATCCATGAATCCGCCTGTAACTAATTGTTAACAAATATTTTAATCACTGTGATAGTCATCAGCAGTTTCATCGATGAGAGACCGATAAACATTATTATCCATGAAACAGCCTGTAACTAATTGTTATCAAATATCAACTGCTTCATTTACAATTTCTGTAGATTTATTTCCAGCACGTTTCTCACCAATCAGAATTTGTAGTCGATCTGCATCCGAAGCAATATTGCTAGGACAAATATCAAAAGCTTTTCCAGATTTTGGAAATAATTGTTCAAAGAATTCAAACGTTTCATAAAGCGCTTTTTTTTTGAAAATGTACTATAATTTTGATCAATTTTATCAATTTTATCTTATCCCTTAAAAGCTAAACATACGAAATCAGGCCAGTACGTAGGTTGAATATCTGCTGTAATTTATGCAGATTTTAATTATCTTTTATTTTCAAAATTTGCATAACTGTTTGCTGCGTCATCCATAGAACTAAGGTTTGATTGACCTGCAGAATCAACATATATCTATTTTCACGTGTTTTCCTTTTAAATGCTTTCAAGTTGACACTGAACAGTCGACACAATTCCTTTAGATCCAGAAACTTGCTGCGTTTCAGTTTGTTGAAGAGGCGGAGGAAACGAAAGATCTTGAGAAGCTGAAGGAAGTAAACTTTGAGATGAATACGTGTCTTCGCTTAGTTTATCTACTTTTGCAGTAAACGTAAAAAATATCTTGATCATCAGTATACATATTATGACTACTTCTAAAGATCATCTTACGATAATCAATCTCAGACAAACCTTGATAATATGTTGATAGAAACAGACGAATAATTAGAGTCTATGAGATTATATTCAGCTAATTCATCATCATTCATATCTTTTTCTCAAATGTTCAAGGTAAAAATTTATCAGTTCATATTTAAACAGATGGAAAGTTTTGTTTCTCTTGTTGTTCTGCTGGTTTTGTTATATTTTACGTTGTTTTTGTTGTTCCATTTCTTGCCCTTCCTTTTCGTTCTACATTATACACATCGTTTATCGCATTGTTGTATTCTACATACGATGCACTATTTCGGTGGATTCGACTTGCCAGTTTCAATTTTATCAAAATCGTCAACCCAATGTTGTAGACTGGAAATATATTTTCCATATATTGGTTTCAACATTATTTACCTTATTTCATTAGGTGTAATTTACCAGGATCAGTTTGTTCGATTAATTTGAATGATTCTTCAGTAAATGTTATGTAATACTTTGACGTTTTCTTCATCGGTTTTTTTCTCTTTAGAAACACGATTTGTTGGTTGAGGAATTCGACCACGAATATCTTGTAAAAGTCTTAATGTTATTTCATTTGCTTGAAGCTAATTTTTCACGTAGAGGAAGAGGAGGTTAAGTCGTCTCACAAAGAGGCTTAAATAACTGTTGAGAACTTTCTGCAAAATCAACCTGAGATTCCTGACGATCTTGTATTTTTCGTCTGACAGAATCACCAAGTTGAATATAATTCATCACTACTTTTAATCTTCCTGGAGCTAATCTAAGATTCACCAACCATTATGGATATAATGATATTCTAATTATAGTGGCAGAGAAGGCGCGACCTCAATTCGACGACCCATGGGTAATCAAAACATACATACAGATTTGAAGAAACGAATGACAAAATATAAAGTAACAATATAACCTAACCAAAGTAGAGAAACTCTCTGCCAATTAAAGTTTCGGTTTGGGGCTATTGACTGTATTTTTATCATTTTCGTAGTAAGCTGTATTTTTTTTTTCAAAATGACGTTTCAGCAAAAAGGTCTGTTCAAACTCTCTGCTGCTGCTGTCATATACTCCGGCAATGACCCGAACCAAACTGGCCATCTCGAAATCAAACTGGCCATCTCGAAATCAAGCGGGCCATCTCGAAATCAAACTGGCCATTTCGAAATCAAGCGGACTGCTGGATGAAAGGTGATGCCAATGTACAGGTAAGTTTCTTTTAGGCATATACCTTAGTCATCTATAGCGCCCCAGGCTGAGTCAGCCACTCTGAAGGTTGTTTCGAGTACTGAATTTGCTGCAGTATTAATTCATTACCGAATTGAAATATTACATAGATCTATTGGTTATTTTGTTTCTGAATCAGGGCCAGTTATTTGCACCGGAATAATTTTCACCGAGAGAGAGAGAGCTACTAAAAAGTTAGTAGAATTGTTCAAGAACAGTTTTGATGTTCTCCATAATCAAACAGCATGCCACGTTACCCCTAAGTATCACACACTGGTCTTTTTGTGGCAAATGCATGGGTGCTAAGTTTGTATTTATAATTATGTGTGTATGTTAGTGATTTATATTACCAAAATTTGAAAGTTTCTGGTTGAATCATACATACTACGCTCAAGATCAAGTAATGCAACGTATATCACACGTATCTGGCTGTGCTGTGTTACGTCTGTAGCTATTTACTAAAACCTACCAACGACATAGTTAACCTATTTAATACACAGCCGATATATGTACACAAGGCAATCAATTAATGAATCAATCAATTAATCAATGAATGAATGAATCAATCAATCAATCAATCAAACAATCAATCAGTCGACCAATCAAATAACCAATCATCGAGCAATTAATCAAACTATCAATCAAAATAAGCAAGCAATCCATAAATCAATCGATCAATCAGTCAATCAATTAATCAACCAGTTAACCAGTCAATCAACCAATCAATCACTCAAATAAGCAAGCAACCCATCAATCACCAATCAACCAATAATACTTTTAATTATCATAATTTTCTGTCTTTAGACAATAATATTTAAGTTCATATTTTCAGATTTATTATTAAATATTCTTTAACACAAGCCACCGACCCATCATGAAATAATAAATAGTAAGACGTACTAAGGCAAAGTATATCATTTGAAATAAACTTATAAATAGTATGTATATACCCAATATTAAAATGTATTTTCCTGTCTATGCAACTACAACAACACGCACAAACACATATATACACATATTAAAAACAACATGCATTTAAAGTGTTGGTAAAAGCAATTTGATGCACCATTTCTTTTAGTATATTAACTTCTTGTGATCCACCCATGGCGCAATAATAAGTGCACATAAACATTCTCGAGAAAGTTCGCAGTTTATTAAAGATCAATGGTCAATTTTCCCTCGTTAATTATTGCTGAGGTATGAAAATGAAAATAAAATGTATTAAAAAGCCAAGTTTTTCTAAATGAATGTAATAAGACACATATGTTCATCAGAATCCGTTCTGCTAACTTTTCTTTCTCCCCTATCATGCATAACGGACACTACGCAGAACTATGGAGTGATAGAGAAAAGGAATTTTGGGCTTGATTAAAACCTTGAAAAAGACATTACACCAGGTAACCTACAAGAATATGGTTCGTCGTAACGATATATGTGAATTCTTTTGGATTTCCAACAGTGTGTATCAATGATAACAAAGATGATAAACATTTCGACATTATACGGTAAATTTCTCGGTTATGTGGTTCATATACTGTAATGTATTTAATGTTTTGTTAATTGTTTTTTTGAACATGCTGTAATGTTCTAAAATTAGATTATTATGACAGTAAATAAGAAAATGGCAAAATGCCCCCCCCCCCTCTCTCTCTCTCTCTCTCTCTCTCTCTCTCTCTCTCTCTCTCTCTCTCAACTTAGCATAGATCAATTTCGTTTTTGCTTCTCGAGATGTCTCTAAACTCAGGAATGATTTGTAAAGGTTGCTGAAGTCCAACAAAGCGATCAATGAGAGAGAGAGAGAGAGAGAGAGAGAGAGAGAGAGAGAGAGAGAGTTTGTCAGTGATACTGTTACCAAAAAGTAGAATAATAATATAGATCAACTGTAAATACAAGATAATAATGAAGTAACAAAAAAGAGCGTATATGCATTGCCTAATCATGATATTGTCTATATGATATGACTGAATGGTCATAAATGAAGTAACAAAAAAGAGCGTATATGCATTGCCTAATCATGATATTGTCTATATGATACGACTCAACGGTCCTAAATGAATTAACGAAACAGAGCGAAAACGTAAACTATTTGTGACATTCACAGCAGAATTAACTTTACAAAAATACAAAGTGAAAATTTTAGAAGAAAATTTAATGCGTTGTGAATTAAGTCTCAAATAATCACCAGTACAAACGTACAGTGTTCTAGATTATTTCCAGTGGTGATCCGAATAAATTCCAATCTTGAAAGTATTGATGTTCGAATGGTATTGATTTTAGTAAAAGAAGAAAGTTGATGGCCTGTTTTCCGTCCAATTCATTTCCAGAACATTCTACGTTTTAAACAAAGTCAGACCTCTTACAACAAACTTTGTAATGGTAATGTAACAATTCAGGTAGAGCGGGTTGTTCGCATGGGAATACCAATGTCATAACCTCATATTCAAGTAAATATAGTCATCGACAAAATAAAATCAAAATACAAATTAAATATACATAAGATTATATTAAGGTGTATTACATCATTTTAGTCAGTATGTCACCCTCTTCCTACGTTATTACTTCGAATACATTTTTGACTAAGATTGAAATCATTCTCTTAAGAATACTTTCCGAAACTTTACGTATAGTCAGCACATCTATTTCAATGGATGTTTTAATTGGTGCTTTCAATGGATATTTCATGTTAATGTTCAATGGAATCTTCCATATTTAAATGGGAAAGTCCATGATTATTTACATTGGATACTTCCATGCATGCGTCCATATTTCCATGACGTCCCACGACGTATGGAAAGTACTTCATAAAGTAATAAGAATTTATAACAGCAGTATAAAAGGAATAGCAAATTGATCAATAACCTATTATCTCTTGTGATGATAATTTAGGCTTATCATGCATCCCTTACGGTAGCACCAAGTCATTGCAACTTAACTGTATGAATTATAGGATTAGCTTGCGATAGCAAATGTGTAATGCAATTTGGATGAGTTTTTTTTAATGCTAAAGCACATTTGCCATGTCAGCAACTTTTCCAAAGCCTTACAAATAGAGGGATGTCGAAAATGGTAAAATAAATGATGCTAATCGAAGTCTGTTTTCTCTATCATCAATTTATACTAAGTGCTTGAAGAAGACAAAATCCGAAAGATGCTGGTGTAAGAGCATGAACTTATGTGAAGACTGTAAAAAGCTATTTTCTTTGATCATGACATTCACGTATACCTTTTACGATACCAAATATGGAATAAATCGCACGCGTCTCTCATTACTAAAATATGGTAATGATTTCAAACGTTGACGAGAAAGAAATTTATATTCACATAAATGAAAGCTTCTTCACTCAGATTGCTTCTTTTTTTATCACAATCTAACAATCAACCATTTTCCTATCTTAATGGCATGAATGGCGGTAGAATAAGGTTCTAAATTGCAGGAACATAATAAATATGTTCAAGCTGCCTTCAGGCCTATAATCTAGTCTTCAAAGTCATCGGAACTAAACTCAAGTCTTCAAAGTCATCGGACTTATAATCCAGTCTGCAATTATCAGACCTATTATCCAGTCTTAAACGTCATCAGGTCTTTACCCAGTTTTCACTAGCTACGCTGCCATTATAATGGTTCAGTTTCTGTACTATGATGACGTATTCTCTGCTGCTATTCCATTGCTGAACCCAGCACATGCAAATGTTGTACCATCTCTAAACGCAGTAGATGCCAATGTTATACCATTGGTGAACGCAACACATCTAGTCGCTTTTTAAAGATTAATGTAACAATATTCTAGAGAAATATAGTGTCATACAGATAGAGGCAGGAAACTACAGACCGAACAGAATTATGGTCTTGTTACAGGATTTGCCAAAATTATGCAATTCATGTATACAATTTGTAACAAAACCTGGAAATATTGTGAAATAGTGCGTAGTTGTTTTTGAATGAAAAGGATAATTGTTATTTGCGGTCATTTTCAATTACAAATTTGTTTGCAATTACAGAGTTGTAAGTAAGAAAAAACTTAAGACATTTTCAAACCGAAGAAACTATTTTGTTTTAATATTAAGTTATAAAATATAAACCTGTCGATTTCTTGAAACATAGCTACACCTTGTTCACCCGATGAAGACGGGTTCATATTACTTAAGAATCAGTGTTTTCATTATACAAGATTAAAATTTAGTCATGCTCTTTCGAACGCTTACTTTACTCTTTGGTCAGTGCTCACACTTTAACCAATCAAAAATAATTCCGACATAACTATCGATAAAAGAATACGAAAAAACTAAAAAAATAACGAATAAAATCAGTTTTTTTTTTTTTAAACTTTCCTAAAATACTACTTTAAAGCCCAATCAAGTTTTAGTTACAGCTATTTTGCAGTGTACTGCATAAATATTTAAGTACTTGTATATTTAAATGCATTGTGGTATAAAAATAAGCACATAGCAATGTTTAATAAAATGTAAATAAATAAAAAGGGATATTAACTCTTCATTAACAGTGAAAGTGGACAAATGTGTTTCGCGTGACAGAGTCTAATTTCCGCATCCTTACTTGTAAACATATAATGAGTGATCTGATTGTTTCTTAAAATAGCAATAGAAGAAGACTCCATTAACGAAATTGCAGACATGTCTCTCATAATATAATCCGCATATTAAGTTAAGAAAATGTATAGATAGCGTGCGTATATGTCAATATCATGATGCCATAATTGATGTTATCTCGTACATCACCATTAAATCTGTTCTCCAGAATTTAATTACAGTACATCATATTGTGAACCACGGACTGTCCATAAACAACTTGTTTAAGGTACAGACAGAAAGGGTGATTATGGACGTCAGAAGTTTTATTGTTGTTGTTGTAGGGTTCAACGCCATTTTTCAGCACAAAATAGGCTAAACATGGCGCCCAGTATTATCGGTGGAGGAAGAACCCGAGAAAACACCGGAAAGGAAGCCGACCCACGAGAAGCTACGGGCAAGCTTTCTCTCATACCCACATTAGCTGATCCCTAGATTCGAACCCACGCAGACAGATCAGAAGATTTAACTTATCCCACTTCGGTCCATAGTTAAGAGTCACATGAAATATTGCTATATAGCGTTTGCTGATGGACTATCATGACGCGCGGAATACATAGAGCTGTTTATGTTGAATTGTTTTCAACATGCATTTTTGAGTAATATAAATTGTCTCTCATTATTACAATGGTTTATAAACAACCCGATATTCATAGTAATACAGACCATATTCTTATTCAATTTCAAACATTGCACTGCTATGCATGACATTATAAGTACATTGCCTGATAGTCATGTTATCTATCTATCTATCTATCTATCTATCTATCTATCTATCTATCTATCTATCTATCCATCCATCCATCCATCCATCCATCCATCCATCCATCCATCCATCCATCCATCCATCCATCCATCCATCTATCTATCTATCTATCTATCTATCTATCTATCTATCTATCTATCTGTTTAATCATCTATCTATATATTTAAATATCTATATATCTATCAATCGATGGATGGACGGACGGACGTACGAACGTACGTACGGATGGATGGATGATCTTGAATTAGTATTTATCTATCAGTATTTTTTTTAAAATTTTAACTCACACAACTACATTAAGTTCGATGGACTCTATATTAACGTTAGGGGTGATTAGTTAACAATTTACATTTCTGCCAATACTAAAACATGATCTTTTTCATCGTTTCGGTTCCATTTTACTTCCTTATTGTCATGATATCGAATGATTTCACAAAACAAAGCATTCACGTTTAGATACCTAGAATGTTATTTCGTTATCCACTTCACTGCGACATAACACATAATCCCATCTCGCTTGCATAGCGTCGTAGTTTAATGGGAATATAAGGAAGAGTGTCAAAACATGTCTTGTCAGTGATCAAAGGAACTTGTTTATGGTAATTAAAAAAAGAAAAATTGTTGCTGTTAACTAGGCTATTGTTTTTGTTTTTCACTCTTGCTTTTTACACATTCGATCTTTCAAAAGCAAAATCGTGTCCGTGTATTGTGAGATTGCTGCCTAGTCATATGACCCTGATAGTTGCTGGATCACAAATAAGATAATATTGATCTCTAAATTTATGTCTCAAGGATGTTAATGATGGCTCAGTTGCGGATACGTCCATACACTGGATTAATAATTACATGCAAACTATAGATCTTATACTGTAAATCACCACCAAAACAAAATCACCTTTTACATAATTTTTATGTATTTTTATCTTTATTTGTAAAAAAATTTATAATGAAGATTTAATCAGGTTACTGTCCTACAGCTTAGATAATACTCAATTTTGCGTCCACTAGACAGCTGAAGGTATATATATGTTGACTGTATAAAACAGTTTTTTTTCTCTGATATTTTGAATTGTTTATCAATAATGACAATTATGCTTTTTTAAAAAAAAAATAACAGCTTTGTATTATTCTCAGTTGATTTAGTATGATCATCGTAAATCCATCATCTACAGATAAAATCCCATTATTGTAACATCATACTATGTCCTCATGATTTAAATTAACGTAAATGTGTATTGCCAGCAATATACTATTTTAAAGTACAGAACAGTAAATGAATCACCGGCAGACTGACGCCATGCTAATTCAAGACAGTTAATTAATACATATGTTAGATATATTCACCTTCGTTTCGAGTTCCTGTTGTAATCGTTCTATTCCAAATATTCACGTGCTGGATTTTGGCCAACTGTAACACGTACTGGTCCAAAACACGTGGTATATTATAACGTTTCGTTACAGAACTTATAGCGCCTGCAGCCGGGTTAAAAATCAAATGTTATCTTAGGCTTTATCATAAATATTAAGTACGATGGCGATAAAGTAATCTTTATAGATTGTACCAAGGACAGTGCGTATGAATCGACATACATCTCTAAATAAATTATGCCGACAAGAAAACGAAAGCGTAAAACTGCAAACGCACCATTTGAATGGACACAGTCAGTTGTTTACTACGATCTAGAATGACGTTTGTAGTAGATACCGCAGATCTTATAGCTGAATATGCTCAAGTAAATTTAGTATCTGATTCCACAAATATCGTCACAATTCAAGTGTTGCCATAGCAAATATATGACGTTTTAAGGCGGTAGGTATGAATGGGAATCATGTATTCGTTGACCATTTACGACGGATACGTGTCTCAAATTCCTTCGAATGGAGTTTTTTAAAAAAAGATTCTAAAGACAGAACATGATTTAAAGGTGTCTGTTTCAATGTAGGTTGTACACATTAATGGCTATGCGTCTCTTAACAGCTGAAGGAACACAATACAATAAACGGTGATTACATTCTAAAGACTGAACAATATTCTCGAGCACTGGGAGTGGGGATTTCAAAGGTTTGTTATAGAATGACAAAGCAATTCTTCTATAACCCCTCTGTTATACACCAACTAAAATATGTCCATGTGTAGTTTGGGAGAAAATGATGGATTATGAAGAAAGTGAGCAGGTTTTTATACTTGAATCTTTGATTACATTTATTACAAAAGATGTAATTGGAAGATTCTAGAATAAAGAACCCATATGGTCTACATTTACCTGTTATTAGTCTAATGTGTACACATGAGTTCAAAACTTGATAAGTTAGTATTTGTCCTTAATTCGATAAAGTACGAAGAATATTATACAGTACTATCAATTTTAGAACAACAAATTGTCATCACTACATATTATAGCAGAAGAGAACTTTATCCGGAACACTCTCTACTTTACCAGAAGAGACCTTTATCTGGAATTCTCCCTCTGTACCAAAAGAGATATTTATCCGGAACACACCCTACTTTGCCAGAAGAGACCTTTATCTGGAATTCTCCCTCTGTACCAAAAGAGATATTTATCCGGAACACACCCTACTTTGCCAGAAGAGACCTTTATCTGGAATTCTCCCTCTGTACCAAAAGAGATATTTATCCGGAACACACCCTACTTTGCCAGAAGAGACCTTTATCTGGAATTCTCCCTCTGTACCAAAAGAGATATTTATCCGGAACACACCCTACTTTGCCAGAAGAGACCTTTATCTGGAACTCTCCCTCTGTACCAAAAGAGATATTTATCCGGAACACACCCTACTTTGCCAGAAGAGACCTTTATCTGGAACTCTCCCTCTGTACCAAAAGAGATATTTATCCGGAACACACCCTACTTTGCCAGAAGAGACCTTTATCTGGAACTCTCCCTCTGTACCAAAAGAGATATTTATCCGGAACACACCCTACTTTGCCAGAAGAGACCTTTATCTCGAACTCTCCCTCTGTACCAAAAGAGATATTTATCCGGAACACACCCTACTTTGCCAGAAGAGACCTTTATCTGGAACTCTCCCTCTGTACCAAAAGAGATATTTATCCGGAACACACCCTACTTTGCCAGAAGAGACCTTTATCTGGAATTCTCCCTCTGTACCAAAAGAGATATTTATCCGGAACACACCCTACTTTGCCAGCAGAGACCTTTATCTCGAACTCTCCCTCTGTACCAAAAGAGATATTTATCCGGAACACACCCTACTTTGCCAGAAGAGACCTTTATCTGGAACTCTCCCTCTGTACCAAAAGAGATATTTATCCGGAACACACCCTACTTTGCCAGAAGAGACCTTTATCTGGAACTCTCCCTCTGTACCAAAAGAGATATTTATCCGGAACACACCCTACTTTGCCAGAAGAGACCTTTATCTGGAACTCTCCCTCTGTACCAAAAGAGATATTTATCCGGAACACACCCTACTTTGCCAGAAGAGACCTTTATCTGGAATTCTCCCTCTGTACCAAAAGAGATATTTATCCGGAAAACACCCTACTTTGCCAGAGGAGCGCTTTATCTGGAACGCTCTCTACTTCACCAAAAGAGACAATTTTTCTGGAACACTCCATACTTTACCAGAGAGATTCCTCATCTGGAATGCTGCATACCTTACCAGAAGGAATCTCCCTACTTTAGCAAAAGACCCCTTTATCTGGAATCCCCCACACTTTACCAGCAGAGATTTTTATCTGGAATACTGACTATTTACCAGAAGATATCTTTATCTTGAACACTCACTATTATAGCATAAGAGATCGCTATATCAGTTTCCTGTTGACGTAAACTAATAAAATTAGGGCGATTACATTTAAGTGTAGCTTCTAGGATCAAGGAATCGTTTCACTGGCACTGGCGTAAGCGATATGGGTTATACTCGAATATTCTGTGAATCTTTACTTTGTCCAAACTTGCATAGGAGCCGAATGGTTTAATCCTGTTACTCTTAAGCAACAGGATACACCACATTTGTACTTAGTAAATTTCCTGCACGAATTACACATCACAGAATATATAAACAATTTCGCAAACAATATTAATGGTAAAGGCAGATTCACTGTCTAGCAATCGGTTTGGGGGGTAAATTTATTGCCTAAAAGACGCAGTTACGACACTAAAGACACTAAAGTAAAGATAAACGAATTAGATTTGGGTGCAAATCGTAAAGTTAAAAGATTGGCCTATTTTCTAGTAGTTTTTATTAACGAAACTGATATAAACTCTAAAGAACGTACCCATGAAATGAAATATATATATATATATATATATATATATATATATATATATATATATATATATATATATATATATATATATATATATATATATATATATTACCAACTAATAAGAAACAATGTTGTTATTTTATAGGGAAGCATGTTGTCTAGTTGAGGTGTATATAATATACAAGTAACATATGTAATGTTGACTGTTTGCCGTTTATAATTCGCTTTTGTGTTAAGTCCCACAGAAAATATAATTTGTAACCTAATTCAGTTTCCGAATTCTAGATGACATGGAAGACGTGCCTTCGACATCACATGCAGTCATGTGTTTTTCCGCTCTAAGTGTTAGAAAGCAGGGAGGATGTAATTTTATGGTAAGAATGCTATCGATTGCTCAATGTTCACTCAACTCATACAAAAACGAAATATAAAAATTGATGCATTTGCAGGTATCCGCGTTGCAAATTTTGATTTTTGGAAATGCTGTGGAGATGTATATGGTCCTTTATTCAACAATTAAATCAGTGTTCAAATATAAATAAAGTTATTGGGACGGAAGAAAACACTATGACAACTTCAACACGCACACTAATATAGACTGCATGTCACGTTGCCTTATCCGCGATTGTGTATGTCAGGGAAACAAAGGAACGGTTAGAAGCGAAGTATATTTGTTAGACCCCGCGGCTATAGTTGAAAGGTATGAGAACCCTTAGTTGTTGGGTGTGCTAATGAACACGTTGACGTTGAAAACTTTATTCAACAACAAAAGACCGTTATAGGCGTCGTATATCTCACCACGTTGCTAAGTTAAATAGAATATGGTAGAATCGACATCCAAACTGGATTGAGAGAGGGTGTATACACCATTTTCAGTCGAACTAATTTAGCACTTTTGAAACTAAGACCTCAGTATTTGTCCAAACATCGGGCTGAAGAGGTTATAAAGCAATACTACGAGGAAGCCACTGTTACGGAATTGTATTCATCCTTTTATTTCATAAATACACGCACGCGGGTTTCGTTTTTGTAAACAACGATACCCAAGTGTGATATATCAGACCTTCGCAATGCTGAAGCCCATCTGGAGAACAAGAAACCTCAGCGTCCAAACGAAGATCCGTATCTTCAAGAGCAACGTGTTGGGCGTCCTTTTGTACGGGTCAGAGTGTTGGAAGTCCACTGCGAACATAGAACACATGCTCGAAGTCTTCCAAACCATTTGCCTGCGACGGATCATGAGGATCATTTGGACAAACATGATCTCGAACGAGGAAGTCTGGCACAGAGCGGGTGCAAGCACCATCTCTGAGATCATTGCAACTCGGCGATGGAGATGGCTTGGCCACGTCTGCAGAATGCTCCCTGACTCACTACCAAGGGTGGCACTGAGATGGACCCCACAGGGGAAAAGGAACCATGGCAGACCCAAAGAGACCTGGCGACGAACCGTGGAGCAGACGAACAACAGACCACCCCAGCAACAGCTGACGACAGGCCGATGTGGTGCTCCCTTGCTGTCGTCTCAAGCACCAGACGGCGCAGAGAGGATTGATATCTATCTATCTATCTATCTATCTATCTATCTATCTATCTATCTATCTATCTATATATATATATATATATATATATATATATATATATATATATATATATATATATATATATATATATATATATATATATATATATATAAATATATATATATAGTACAATATTTCAAAAGAGTGAGTTTCATTCATCGTATGCCGCACGTTTGAAGTGCTTTAGATCGGAAGAACCGGATGTTAGTGAGCGGTATACTTTAAAGACTTGCACATATTCAGCCGTAGAGGTATGTGAGTTATTAATTTATTGTGTATAAGTTATAACTATTGTACAACCACGATGATCTTTGCATATTTTCTATGTAGATTCAGTCTGCGTGGTTTAGTGCAATTATTTTGTATTCTTGTTTGTGGGTTTTAATAACAAGTGATATACATTTGCAATACAAAGATACAATTTAAAGGAAAGTTTAGTACTGTATGATTCGTATCCGGCACGTTAAACTTCACTTCTAAACTTGTGTATTGTTTTGTAATAATAATGACACAAATGCAATGTTATCTTACCGTATTTAACTTCATTACGTGTTCTCATATATGCCTTTGTAATGCACAGTACACGGCGCTAGATATATTATCAGCTGAATAGAGTGAACAGTGTGACTAGAGTGATCAGAGTGACTAGAGTGATCAGAGTGACTAGAGTGATCAGTGTGACTAGAGTGATCAGAGTGATTGGAATCAACGTGGTATCATCTGAAGAGCTAACTCTGAGGTCGAACATATCAGATGAAAAGCAGAACCATAGCAGCCGTAGATCTGAATAGTGTTGCTGGTCGAGTAGCAGGTGAACGGGTGTTGCTTACCGAGATTGGTGGGTGCTGATTGCTTAATTGACCAACCTGGAATACTGATATTGTCATTTGTACTGTTATGTACTGTGTAATGTCATTTATTTTATTTTCATTATTTCAGTCCGTGCGTTTAATGCTAATTGATCCAATATTTGGATCATATACATGCACATATTAATCCAAATTAATTTCTCACTTCCAATCATTCGTCATTAAAAATTGTATTTTCATCACCATCAATTGTGTTGTGTTGTAATTCCGAAATTCCACCCAGTTATCGTGTAGCAGCCACTCGTAATTTGGCGGGAAAGGTTTTAAAAATTGCTAAGAAAGACAACGCGTCATAAAGGTCAGTATGTTATTTGATCGATTCTTGCAAAACATTACGGCATTGGAATTATGTGTGTTATGGAAATGTCATTACTAGAATAGTTAGTACTTTGAATTACCATTAGTGTATTTACTTTACATGTGTATTTGAGAAATGAGCCATGATTATATAAAGAATTATGTAGACTGCTACCTAGTGGTCAGAACTAATAGGTAATTTGCTATTTGGTTACTTCGTAGTAAACTAGTACATGTATTCATTTGATATTCTTGATTTTGCATCTGTTGAATTTTTGCAGCGTATAAAATCATATAATATGGATATAAGCATATATTAATGCATGGAATTTTGAGTATTTGTGTATACGTTCGCAGAGTTTACTAATGTACAGACATGCATCTGATGTGATATTTTTCAGTATGATATATATATATATATATATATATATATATATATATATATATATATATATATATATATATATATATATATATATATATAATACGTAGAAGATACCGTGTTTTGACCGAAAAATGTAATAGCATTTATCTGAGGATTGATTATTGGTTAGTACAGGAAGACAGGAAGAGATGGTCAATGAAATATTCTAACTTCCTTGTGTTTTTATATGACGCTTATAGGGGACAGACTTCGGATATATTTAGTCCAGAGTCTCTACTAAGGGAAACAAAAGTGAGAATGGCAGAACAGTCGGAGTCGACAAAGTAGTTAGAAAAGAGTCGAGGAAGACAAGGAGTAGAGTAGGAAAACGTGAAGGAGAAATTGGAGTATAAAGACATCGAGAGGAGAACGAATTTGGAGCAATTCGTTTGGGTGAGAAGTGGATGGAGGTGCAGGATATAATACACAGATGAGTATCATAAGATGGAATGCCATCTCACTATATATTAAATAATGCAACAGGCTGTTACAGGGTCTATAGGAAGAAAGAGTGATCAGAGAATTATCATCATTTGATTACTGAACTGTATTAAATTGGTGTTCACTTGAAATTTCCATTTTGTCTATTCAGTTACTTAACTGTCGGCTTTGCTGACCGGAGCCTCTGAGCTTTGCGTCTCTTTATCACTCATTTAACTTCCTACAAACACGAGCCTGGGTGAGACTTCGATAGCAATTTAACTAAACTATTAGTGCATCCCACCACAGCCATCACAACCCAGCCACATTGCATATCTGTATTAAAAGTTCAATCAAAAGCCAGTTCAAAAGTAATTCGGAATGTTTTTGTTTATTAACAATATCATAGTTTAAATATTTTGATTGTGTGTTAATTAAAACAAACAAATTCAAACACACACACACACACACACACACACAACACTGAATATTAAGTAGTCTTTAGAAAACAATTCCCTCTCTCTGACCCCAGCCAGCTATTCGATTCTCGTTAGGCATGCATATGCTGTTTTTATGAGGGTATTTACGTGTCCCACATTTACAATTTGAATTAATCTGGGGATATTTGCGGGTTTACAACTCAGAATGCGTGCAGGAATGACCGGTCCGAACTAGACGCTTGTCTGTAGAGTTTATGTTAAAAGGTACGCAAAGGTTGAGAAGAAATCATCGAGGGGTGGGGCTGAAACGTGCATAATTCGCATATGTTGCGATTTTACACAGTAAGCTTGGCTATGCAGTGAATTATAGTTTACGCATCATTATTCCTTAAATGGTAAGCTTGAGTATTCATAGGTATAACGCACGCACCATTGTACTTTTATATGGTAATCCTGGATATGCTGAGAGGTATATTTAAAACACAATTGTCCGTTACACCATTAATTGATCCTGATGGGTAAGGTCGATATCCATATTATGCCTAGTTAATTTCACATTTGTATCTGCAGTGGGAGAGATGAGTTATGAATGCTTTGATGTATCGGGGGATCATAATTATAATGTATAGGTCACACAATGCAAATGTAGAATAAATGAGGCCATGTTTTGTACCATATACAAAGGCAATACAGGAACGAGGTTTTCAATGAAATGGAAAAATATATCCTTTGCTTTCCTTAGACAACGTAACCTTTACCGATATTATACAATTTCTCTCCTAAGAAATAAAGTACCTACAACGCATTGAAACAAGTTGATTCTATTTTCTCTTTGAGGACCAATCTGTAGCAACGGTTACCTTGGCATTAAGGCCACGTGTTTTATATCTCTTGTCTGCAATGTATTTACGTGTAATTTAGCAGCCATACACTTTAATTTACTTAGCATGTTCGGCGTAAGCGGTGAACCAAACACTTTACTCAGTCATGCTCTATCTAAGCAGTGAGCCACATAATTAGTCCACCACAATCTGCTTAGTCATCCATAGTCTGCTTATTTGTCACTCCCTTCGGTGGGACTATTCAAGATTTTTCATAGTGTAAGGTCAATATGGAATAAATCCTGTTTTTGATATTGCTATTCTTTAACAGATTGCATAAACTACGTACCTTCAATGTCGGATTTGCCGCCGAGACAACATTTAAAGTAATTATGATTTACAGAGGCCGAACTGGAATTGGGGCGGAACTTTGCCAAAGTATATTAAGTTTGCTACTTTCATTAGTTGACATTTTCACCGGCGATGTAAAAAGACGATCGGTCACTTCCCATTAAGACATAGATAGTAATGGGAATGCCCATAATGAACGCTTTATTTACGGATGTCTTTAATATCAAAGAAACTGTTTGCGGTATAATAAAATATTGGTTGGATTTGTCTGTACTTGAAGTGTAGTCATATCAGTCGCAAATAAGGCAATGGTCTACAAGTTTCCGACATCAGAGAAGAAAGTATTTGCCTGATGTAGATCATGGTCTATAAACTTACATCCTAAAACTTCATTGCTTTTTCCTGTCGTTGTCAAACCACATACAGCACAACCGTCATTTGTTTTCTATCGAAATCGAGCAAGTCATCCAGAGATTTGAAATGATGTGTTTCGAAATCGAGAATGTCATCCAGAAATTTTAAATGCCGTAATTCGAATTCGGGCATGTCATCCAGAGATTTGACATGCCGTATTTCGAAATAGAACAAGTCATCCAGAGATTTGAAATGCAGTATTTCGAAATCGAGAAAGTCATCCAGAAATTTAAATGCCGTAATTCAAAATCGGGCAAGTAATCCAGAGATTTGAAATTCCGTATTTCGAAGTAGATCAGCTAGTCTAAAGATTCTCAAATGCGGATTTCTAAATCGAGCAACTATTCCTGAGATTTGATATACCTCATCTCGATAACAAAATCTTCTGAACACGTAATACAATGCTCTGCTATCCATTTGCAATTTATGTTAATGCAAAGTGTCACTCTGCAGTGCAGCCTGCCGCCCAGTGCTGATATAATTGTCATTGCCATTGATGGGTGTAATTAGTATTTATATTTATGAGACAATACCAATGTTTCGGTTAATTGCAACCCAGTAAATATGTTAATACGTATTTACGTTCTGACCAGTAATTTTTGTGCACTTCAAAAACATAATTTACAAACATTAACCTGATAAGACACACGCTATTGTACATGGAAAGTGAGGGGGAGAGAGGAAAATAAAGTTGTTGTTATTATGAGTTTTAATTACTATTGGTAATGTACAAATCAGTACAGGCACGTGTGGGGTGGTGCTCTGATTATGACGAAATAGGAAACCATTATGGTAATAACGATGTTCCATTTATTTCAGTTAAGTATCATGCACAATGTTGCATTGATTGTGAAAATAATATATTGTAACAAAGCAACAATTATATAGCTTTTGGTCGGCAGATATTGGTGCAGTGTACTACAGTAAACGGTCTGAATTTATTTAACATGAAACGACAATGATGTTTATCAATAATCTGTTTAATGACAAGGAGACGTGGATTTTGAATTAACCTTGGATGATGTGAATATGAACTCTTTCTCTGAACATACTATTTTTAAATAAAATGGAGTCTAGTCGGTCTTGAGTAATCCCTAAAACACGTAATACAGCTCGTATAAGCAGAATTTTGTGATAAGACAGCAACATAATTATCCATGTGGTTTGGTAATAATTTATAACGATATCATTCTAATCCCAAACGTTATGATGTTCACCAACACGAAGAATCTTGAATAGTCATTTATATGCTCACGTCTTACTGTACATACTGAACAATCTATGGTATCTCAACTGCTCAATCGGTTTTGAACTTTTTTAATTAAAAAAGTTTGAGTTCAATTATCGAAACAGTTTCTTGGTATCACAATAATGGTTTCAAGACAATATGCACGAAATCTTGGACTGCAGTATTCTAGCTTCCCTACTGCACCAAACTGATTTTAAAAAGCACGCGACTTTGAAAATAACTATAGAGTCCAACGATACACGCTTAATCCAGTCTGGTGTTCAAATGTCATTCCAAAAAACCCAAAGATAACTAGTTTCCGACACATACATAAAAATGTCACTAAATTACCACTAATATGTACATACCTAATTGTACCTATACATATAAACTCTTCTCTATATGTGTACTATTCGACATGCAGTACAATCAATGCATAGACGAAAATGGATACATACATGAAGCGGAAAGGCATTCCATACCTCGAATGTTTCTCATAATTGCAAAACAATTCAATATACATCCCATGTATGCATACATATACGATTTATTTGCGCTAGGTAGATAACGGCAATTATGTTTCATTATCCTTAGACAGGAATGAGAGACTGATGATGATACCCAAAGATATATACTTTGGTAGATTACTACTTACAGACGTACATGCCGTGATGAACATAAGTAAAATGCAAACTGGTAATTTTATTTGATGTATGTCTAGAGTGTTTTGCAATTGTCTTTGCAATTATCAGTACAGAGCAAAGCCGTAACTTCAATATCGAAAGTTCCATAGACATCGGGTTACGTGTATGTAATATAAATGTCATTCAAGGGATCGGCTTTTCTGGAAGAAGAACAATATGGCAGCCCCCAATGAGGTCGTGCTATTTTCCACGAGCATTGTGCGAAGAGACCAGTGTATAAGAAAAATGTAACTTTCATTGGATCATTATTAATCGCCATAGACAAAGATTATTACAATGGAATACCTTATTAATGTATGAAAGCCGTGATCCATTGCGCATAAATTACGATCGCACTGCCTAGTTTAGCTCAGATAAATTCGTTTGCAACAAAGCAAATTGTACCTGAATATTTAAATGACAAATTAGTAGGTTATTGAGTTAAACGCAGTAGTACATTACATGATATTTGTATCTACAATACGAACACGCATATGAAGCCAATTCTTATTACCAACAGCCCTTTGACTATACACACAAAACCACACATTGAGCCAATCTGTATTACCAATAGCCCTTACCATTTTTCAGCACATGATTGGCTGTACATGCGACAAATATGACAGCTGGAGGATACCTATCGGAAAAGCGCAGATAGAACCATTATCCACATCAAACGACTCAAAAGTTTTCTCACGTACCCACGTTAGTCATGCTCGAGACTATAACACACGCACACATAGATGGCAGTGATCCGGATCAATGAACTGTTTACAACACTCGGCCACTCACAGAGATAGAGACACATACAGAGAGAGACAGACATACAGAGAGACAGACAGATATATAGATAGAGAGAGAGAAAAAAAGAGATGGAGATAGGAGAAAGAACCGATAACATTACACACACACACACACACACACACACACACACACACACACACACACACACACACACTGAGGAGAGATGACAGTGATATGGATCAGTGAATTCTTTAGACCACTGGGCCCCACGAGAGAGAGAGAGAGAGAGAGAGAGAGAGAGAGAGAGAGAGAGAGAGAGAGAACACGTAATACAAAATGAACACTTGGCGAAATGAATATGGTATAGTGCATATTAGCTGTTTCCTGAAACGTGATGAGATTTCATAATCAGGTAAGTCCACAAGCGAACTGAATACATTATATATCGCATCCTGAATTTCATTACTAACACTTGGTCTCTTGTGCAGACAGCTTTGGTAACTATTAAGGCTGGTCACCATTACTGTCTATCATAAAGGAACAAAAAGAGGTTACATTCCTGAAAATTGGAAAACGTTTATACTAATACAGATGACAGTCTCCAAAAAAGAGAGTAAAAGAAATGATAAGTTCATAGTTTGTTTTTGCATGTTTCTCGTCTCCTATGACATATCTCTAAAGCGCGTGAAGACTGGATTGAACGAAGTATTTGCAAGATACAATAGAGTAGAGAAGCTAGTGGACATTCCTGCATATTTAGAAAGACCATTGGTGTTAGGAGTGGGTAGGGGTGCAATCATGTGTTACTTGAGACAAAAGTTATAATTAACTGTGTTTTTGGGAATTATAATACATCTGGAGATCACACATGCATTATATTGTATTGATTCAAAGGTACGCGTGTCTAAAAAACAACTGGAACTAACTGTTAAACGAGATAAATATGTTCACATATGATGTCGTAATATGTTATCGTTAACGATATCACATTGCAGTACTTGTTTTATAGCATTATTTATGTAAAAGCGAGTTCTTACATAACGAAGTAGATAAAACAGGGACTCGTTTTATATGTCTAATAGTTATACAGCTTCCTGTCGACTGAATGTGTTTACAAGATCCTAATTAGCGCAGTCTGTCTCGTAGCGTTTATGTACGTGTGAGGATTAGAAACCAATGTATTGACATGACTTCGGACATAGTGCCATGTAATTATGTAAGACCGCTGAGCTCTTATCTTTATTTATCGCATTACCTCTACGCCGATGGCGAAACCAAAAATTAAAGAGGCGAGTAACCCAAGAAACCAAAAATTAAAGACGCGAGTAACCCAAGAAACCAAAAATGAGAGAGGCGAGTAACCCAAGAAACCAAAATTGGGAAATAGGATAAATTATTCAAAGCACTCTGAGTAACCAAACCACTTCAGGAATAAAAAGTAACAACATAAATAAGGATTATAACATAATTAACTTAAAAAGCATTATTGGAAATATCAAGGGAAAAACATCAATTATATAACAGCATAGGAGTAAATAGAAGGCATTAAACTAGTCTAGGCATTAACACTCTCCTCTCTATCTCTGACGTTTTCTCTAAATACAGCCTCGGTGACAGCATTACAAGATAACCAATATGAATCAGATTGAAAGATAGGTACCACAAAAGTAAATTACACCTCAGCGGTCTGAGGCCACATCATGTCAAATTTTCAACGCGTGTTAAGGCCCCAACTTTGACAATATAAGGTAGTCTAAAGACCAAAGACTATCAGGCCCCGCGGCACAAGGTCGCAACACCATTTTAGATAGTATACACAATACAATCAACTTAATACTATAAGGTAGTCCAAAGTCCATGACTATCAGGCCCAGTGGCACAAGGCTGAATACAAAAAAAGGTATAAGACCTAGTGCCCAAAATAATCAATATAAGGTGGTCAAAAACTCCAAGGCCATCAGAGACAGCAGCACAAACAATATTATCGGACAATGCTTAACCAACCAAAATTAAGAAATATTAGGTGGTATCGAACCTAAAACCATCAGGGCAACCGGTCATAAAACCGCATAAATAAAAGGCTGTCTCACGGGGCTGTATCCACTATAGGTTCATAACAGCACATACTATATCCAAAGTAATAGGGAAAACTTTAGACCAGATACCCTGGAGTATGGAAGCACAACTGACCGACAAAAGCGCAAACCTGCCCGAGCCACCTTTCCACCTATTCCGCCGCCGGATACCACTGCTAAACCACACGTGAAGTGCACGCCTTCTTCCGCAGCGGTATCGAACTGGACAGAAAGGTGTGCGTGCTGGGTCTATTCCCACTCACAAAGGCCTATCTTTCATTTCGATAGCTGCTCTATAGCGACTCCGATCTGACGGCCAAATTAAATAGTGTTTTGTGAACACATAACGGCCCGTTGGAGTTGGCACTATTTCGCTCCCTCGGGATTAATTAAAATGTTAGCTATGCTAGCATTAAACAGTGATACATGTCCCATAGTGGAGGAAGCACTATAATTCAAAATTCGTTCGTACGCCGATGATCTGCACTACTGATAACGACATGTGTGTGCGATACATCGCTTGCGAAGTTCATAGGCCATCTTGTATATGTGAAAGAGGGAGAAAATGTTGAGTTTATGAAAACTAGATATTTGATGTAGCTGATTAGTAATATGATAAATTCCATATCCAATATACCTATATTCCCTTTGTTATTAACTGATACAAATCTTGTAAAGAATCAGTCAACTTGATCGCCTTTCCTTGCATTATATTCACTAATATACTCTATTATATTAAACATATACACACATGTACACAGACACACATATAGTCATCACGTTTAAATAAATGATCGTTATTTATGTATCTTTACAAATCTAAAACCTATAATATTCAAGTCTAAAATGCGAAACAGATATTGACATAAGGAGATCTCAACGTAAAACGTCAAGAGTATGTTGGACAGTCAATAACGCTTTTCAACGTCTCTGTTTATCGCTCAAAATCGTTATTGTTTTAACTGGGATAAATACGATAATAATACGATAAATAATTCTCACCTATTTGAGTTACATAGTCGATAAATTACAACCTACAGTCATTTCATAATGATGTAACTACGAAATATTATCAACCATTAACTGAATCAAAACTGGGAATTACTCACCGGCTGCTAACGCACACAGTCCCTGCAACATTATCACTTTGACGATAATCAGTGCTTTAGTATCCTTCATTTTGCGGGCCTGCTTAGTTCTGAACAAGACACTTTTAATTCAAACCCATTCTTTCATTGCACTTGATTTATATATGTGTTACACGGAATTGATCCACGTTTCCCTTATTTCCGACTCTGCCAACTTTCTTCCATCGCCAGCTGACGAGTGCTGCTGTTGCTTCGGTTGTGTATTACAAATATATATGCCTTTGCAAACGAATCAATCAAGCTTTCTTTCCTTAACTCTGTAGGAGAGTTAACTAATTATGCATTAAACACAGTTTTTGCTTATGAAGTTCAAGTTTCTAGGAATTCGGGTAAAGTTATATTGGCGACAATGTAATGTCTGACACTATGAGATGAAAGATTTTTCAGCTATAGATTATACTATCCAGAATTGTTCTTCAAACGAAATGCAGCTTAACTTGAAAGTGAGAGCAACGCATATAGATCCAAACGTCGTATCGCTATATCACTGTGGGAAAAAAACCTGTCATCTGGGAATGTTGCGTACGAATCTCTAAACGAATTCAGGCTCTCCAATAAGCTGATGGGAAAATACATCTCAGTGACGTGGAAATGAAGCCTAAGAATTATGTTCAACCACATGGCGCTTCTCACTTCTCACTCTCTGCTTAACTATGACCTTGATGATTAAGGCAGTTAAAATAGGCCTTTGAAACATCGCGTCAGCTGTATTGCTTATTACCCCAACGTATCATGTTTAAATGTGATTACCGCATTCATTTCTAGTGCGCGTTTCCTGGCATTATACAACACAACAACCATTGTATATGATTTCGGTTTTTATCATTCCTCTTTCTGTGCATAATGATAGCATATATATTGTGGTGTTCATCTATACATCTGTACCTCTACCGTGTCTGCCTCTGTACCGAAAAAACGAAAAAATACGGAATATGTATAAACATTTAGCTTTCTGATTGTGCTCGTCAAGATACACTGAGATGTTAAAACCCCCAGAACTTTTTGCACACTTCCGTTTTGTAGCTTGACGTGACTTATACGATGAGATTATATATAGAACAGTATTAATTGTAGCAAAAAATTATGTATGTATGTATGTATGTATGTATGTATGTATGTATGTATGTATGTATGTATGTATGTATGTATGTATGTGTGTGTGTGTGTGTGTGTGTGTGTGTGTGTGTGTGTGTGTGTGTGTGTGTGTGTATGTATGTATGTATGTATGTATGTATGTATGTATGTATGTATGTATGTATGTATGTGTGTGTGTGTGTGTGTGTGTGTGTGTGTGTGTGTGTGTGTGTATGAATGTATGTATGTATGTATGTATGTATGTATGTATGTATGTATGTATGCATGCATGCATGCACGTACGTACGTACGTACGTACGTATGTATGTGGAATATGGTATTGTCGATTTAAAGAGATTTCTTACAGAAAGCAAGAATAGTGAGAGAAGTGTGATTCAATATTACGTTTCATTATATTTGCATGACAACGTGTGCGTGTGTGTGTTTGTGTGTGTGTGTGTGTGTGTGTGTGAGAGAGAGAGAGAGAGAGAGAGAGAGATTATTATGTAACTCAGTAGAAACTTTTCAATCTTTCTATTCTTTTTACTCTCTTTCTGTTTTGTTTGCCAGAGTTACCAATCTCGTTTGAGATTTTACTCCGTTTTGAGTCGTCATTAGTATAATACTTCACCAACATAAAACTGAGAAAGTGTCCAATTAAGCAACTCAGTCATCCTGTTTTTAAATGAGCTTACAGGAAATCGTATGTGTTCAAGATAATAGAAAATTAAACTTGTATTGCATTACAAATTTATATAATAGATCGCGATAAAATGGACAAATTAAAAGAGAACAAAGCAGTTTAACATAAAACGAAGAGTCCGTTACCGATTATAAGTCTTTCCTACAATTTCCATAGCTTTGACATTGACATATTTTCATCCATCTTAATGTTAGATTGAAGGTGACTTTGACCCGAGAAATTTAATTTACAAGATAAGCACATGCCCACATCTGGCATCCAGGGAAATGATTCCACAATCTCACATCAACTTGTCTTCCTTAAAATGCGCGTATATGAGACAATAATAGCGAACTATATATATATATATATATATATATATATATATATATATATATATATATATATATATATATAGTAACTTCCATTTGGTTGGCTATGTCATATGAATAAGCAATTTCGAGGCAAAATAAGTAATGAGAGTCATCAGGTGTGTTGCGAAATTAAGACCCTATACAGAGCAAATATTAGGAGGGAAATGAGTTATCAGGTTTGTTCCGATTTTGGAGTTGTCCTCCTTTTTGTATTCCTCTTGTAAGTCTGCAGAAGTGTTTTATGTTGTACATACATATTATTCAAGAGAAAATCAATTGCTTGAATTGTACAGTAGAAGTAGAAAACGATTATTATTTGTACTATAATATTATTCAAGAATATTTTTGAACTATTCATTGAAGTTCTGGACGACGCCATCTTGGTCACGTTACGATTCTTGACGAAACAGTAATCTCATGGTTTGAAATTTGAAAGGAATTTATAAGGGGTAGGGGTTGGCTTTAATATAATTCTTTCAGGATTATCTGGCATCACTTCATAATACTTTAAAATCCTCTCACAATTTCATATATAAGTAAAAAAAATTGTTAAGTTTTACAAAACGTGTTGGGTTTGATTTATTATATTAATTACTTTGCGACCACAGAGATGTAACACCGATGAACCAATCATCCGCTAGGAATCTGAATAATATCTCACTGTACGCGAACATAAATGTAATATATTTAGAGATAGTTTTGTAGAACACAACCATGGCTAGAAAAACGAACATAATCGATAACAACTACAAATATTAATTGAAATAAATATTTGCAAGTATCTTCATATACGATCCAAGGAATATGTTGACAAAGGACGATTGTTTGGCAAAACATTTGTACGTAATACATGTGAGCTATACTACGCTGAATCCACCTTTTATCTTTTTTCGTTACCACGATGTTATTGGCAGTTTCGAGAAAATAATAAAATAAAATAAAGAAATAATGGAATAAATAAAATAGGTCTGAGCAACGAATATATAATATAATAATACTAAAATGTAATAATACAAGCCCCAGCCCACGGCACTGACATATAAAATATATAAATTGAATCAGTTACAAAAATATATTGAAGGTGAACATGATATTTCAATGATGCGCTTTATCTTAGAAAGAGAATTACAAAAGGTAAGCACGTTGCAATTAGACATTCTATTTTAACGATAAAACAAATTTTCATCATAGAACCGGACATAAATTGACTACATGTCAGCGTAACCTGATTGCTTACGATTCTTTCCAAATCACTGTTGGTGACAGGTAAACTATACCTAATATGTGATACAATTTTGTAATGTAACACGGTTCAATGACCATATAACTGTCCGAAATGAGAATTTAATTACAACCAGTTTGCAATGTTTGGTCTGTAAAAGTTGTTTGTGTTTCGTTTCCTAAGCAATTTATTTTGACAACTTCAAATCACTTTATACAAAAGATATGCAGCAAAGCTCACGACAGGGTCTGAATACATATGTGTTGACCACTGAACACATCTAGACATACTACCATGCTTGGAAATTAAACTTTTCTTAACAGTTCAATTTGAATATGACATTTCTATATTTGATTTACTGTATCACTGTTTAGGTCTTTGCTTATATAGATACTCAGAGTTACTAGAACAAATATGGTCAGAAATAACCGATATATTTTTCATAAAACAATAATACATGACCACCGCTTTCCTCGACATACTATATTCCTTAACGAAATATTTGCTGTAAATCCGAGTGGGTTATTTTAAAAAGATTAAAATTAAGGGTCACTTTGTCATGCAGTAGTGTCTTAATTTAGGGAAAATGCAGGAGAAAAAATACAGTAAATTGATTTGTATGTATCATATATAAAGACTGAAAGCTACATTGAAAGGAGAAAGGTGATATATGTATCTCACACAATGACGATACAAGCAGTGTTATCTGTATCAAGGGATAGTGCGTACTCATATAAATATTTGCATGGAGTTATAGCGTTGTAAAATCAAATTGTATTGCACAAAGGCGATACAATGAATACATGTGCTAGGCTGCTGACTACGAATGATTACGTCTTTTGTATTATAATCATACAAATACAGACTTATTGGTTACACTCAGTCATGACAGAATCGAGACAAGTGTGATCAAACACGAAGGCAATACGAATAAATAAGTGCAAAACAAAGACAATTTTTAAACAAAAATACTCACTGGAATTGCGCGAATATACAAATTTGAAAATGACTGGACGCAGGGTGTAAAGTTTCAAGTATCTGACAAACACATGTATAATTTATTGGAAACAAGTTTCGATTTTAAGCAGAAATCTGAGAGTGTGTATATGATATATATGATCTTTAAAAACAAGAATAAAGATGTCAACACCAGATATAAATATAAACGACTTGACTTTTGTGTCAGTATTGATGCAATGATACTAATTATTGAAACTGATGTTTTCTATTTTGGACATTCGTCATGCTGCTTTTTTCGTAGCACAGAATAAGCCATCAGTCAAGCAGAACATATTGGCTGTTTCTTTTATATCATATTATGCGAAATCGTAAAGTACACTATTTAAGACATCCTTTGATGTTCCTGACAGAGTAGACACAACGACATCTTAACTAAAATCCTTACAGAGCTTATACAAATATCAAGCAATAGTGTAAGAAAATGGAACAAAAGTATCTTAAATACACAGAATTGCAACAATGGTTAACACGAAATTCGCGTCTACATTGCACAAGCTGGCAAGAAAAATGTTTCGAATGAGAATATTATTTATTAGTCACTTTGATGCGCTGTGACAGAGTAATATTATTGGCATGTATTTTTATGAAAATGCAAAGCATTGTATACCAATACACTGCCGCAGGTATATTTCTTAATGGTATTTTAGCTAAAGAAATTGAAAATCTAAATTTGAGATGACATGGGCGTATCGTTTAGGTAACTCTTCAAGAAAGAAAACTTTCAAATATATAAGTTCAAGGAGAAACAGTTTTACAACAAAACATATCCTGAACCACCGAAGCAGGAAAACAGTAAACATTGTTCCATAAATACAGCAAAAATGTGTATGTGACAAAACCAAAGAACTGTCATGTAACCCAAACAAACAGCTTTGACGCTGTTTCATACACATTATGAAATATACGGAAACGTGTGTATGTGTGTGATTTGGACTTTTAACGTTTCTTTAAACATTTTCAGTCATATCGGTACGGATGTCTGCACCGTGGCAGTTTATGGCGATGTATATCACTAGAGAATCATGCCGCAGACATTTAGCATTATGTCTCACCGATTCAAATTATTCTGATACTAGATCAATAAGTCTTACACTCATTTTATAATGTTGAACGGCTTGCGAGGAATTATGGTGTGTCCTGGGTGGGTGTAATACCTCTGGCTGGCTAAGTAGTCGTACTGATTCGGTGGAAGCTCGTCCAGCTTTCCTCCCCACTTGGCATACAGCTCCCACCTGTGGCTCCAAGAAGTTGTGCATACGCAGCGGCCACATCCCGGAAAACGGCTAAGATCAACCGGCTAAAACAGGCGGAGGGTAGTCGACGGGTCTTAAACCTTCAGTTAGATATAGTCTTTGTCATCCTAGCATGTGAAGACTGATATTGAAGCCTGCGCAGAGGAACCACCAGCTGGTCAACGGGCAATTCCCAGCACAGCGCCGTGGAGTTTTAAGAGCACGAAGAGACACGTAGAAAGTCCTGGTCATCTACTACACTGAACTCTGTCTCCAGCCGTCTCAACGTTGTAGTTCTGATGGACCCAGATGGTTTTGGGCGATATCATGAAATCGACAAAGTCTCAGCGTAAGCCATTATTGTCATCCATCCATCCCATTTCATCACTCACTAACGTCATGTGGCAGCCATAGCCATAAACCTGCACAAAGTCGGCTCAGGCTATTATGGTCGTTAACCACATACATGGAGCAGTAGCTGAGTCCAGCAGCCACCTGAAGAACTGAGTATCCCTTATGAATTAATTGCTTACCTCCCTTCCCTGGCTTGAAGAAGCGGCTAGAAAAGCTGCCCTAAACATTGCCTGCTCTAAACGTTCCTAGCCATGATACCGCGGCTGGCGGGGACCCTAGTGCAGTAGTCAAAATACATAAACGAAAATGAGGATTGTTCCTCTCACAATTGGTACATGGAATGGGTGCACCTTAATGGAATGAGACGATGCAGAAAGACCGCATTGGAGAAACTCCGGAAAAGAAAAGAAACTCGCCATACACAACGTAGACAATGCTGCTTTGAGTGAGACCCGGCTTGCAGGAGAAGGCCAACGCTGTATAAGGGGCTCCAGATACGCTTTCTTTTGGAGTGGTCGAGGAAGTGAAGAACACAGTGAGGCTGGTGTCGGCTTTGTAGTGAAGAGAGCACTGATTGGATAATTGGCTGGACCTTCAAAAGGAGTAAACGACAGACTCATGACCATGAAACTGCCCCTCTTATCTGTATGAAAGCATCTTACCATCATCAATTGCTATGCTTCAACCATGACTAATCCAAATGAGTGATCCTATGCGGATAATTCACTCCATCATTGATAATCTTGGACAAGCGCTTGATTCTTGGCCATTTCAGTGCAAGAGCAGGCTGTGCTGATTTTGCCTGGGAAGGAGTGCTAGAAAAGCTTGGAATCGGTCACTGTAGCAGCAACGGTATCCTTTTTCTCGAGACGTGCGCCGAGCATGAACTGCGAATCGCGAATACAGTCTTCCACCTCCTTACCCGTAACCGTTCGTCATGGATGCCCCCACGTTCTAAGTATTGGATCCTCATTGACTACATCATTGTCTGGTGGATGAACAGGCATGATTTGCGTGTGACTATGTCCTTGTGCGGCGCTGAATTCTGGACAGACCACCGCTTCATCATCAATAAGCTCAACATCATCAATCAACCCAAAAAACGACTACATGTAATGAAGGCTCCAAAACGACTGAACATCACCAAGCTGAAATGATCCAGTAGCAAACAGTCTTTCGTTGATGCCATGAACGAACATCTGAAATCCACCCATCTCGACAATAAAAAAGTGAAGACCGACTGGGCGGTTTCCAGAGAGCTAGTCTAGAACATAGCTTCGGAAATCCCAGGACCCTCAACCAGAACGCATAAAGGCTGGTTTGATTAATACTGCGACGAGATAAAGCAGTTGCTATATGAGGAACACCGCCTCCTTCAAGCCTACCTCAACAACCCACAGTCCACCTCTAGAAAAGAAGCGTACAACAACATACCCATAATTGTACATCAGAAGATTCTCCAGATGCAAAACACATAGCTGAGCAGCAAAGCTGATGAGATCCAGTGCTACGCAGACCAGCATGACATAAAGGACATCTACAATACCCTGAAAGACGTGTATGGACTAACATCCTCTGGATCATCCCCCCTTCTCAGCACAGACGGGAACACATTAATTACTGACAAAGAACGGACTCTTTAAAGATCGGCAAAACACTTTTACATATTCGTCAATAACCCTTCATTTATAAATGATCATGCCATCAGTCGTTTCCCCCAATTACGCTCTCAATGCTGACTCAAAAGCCGACCCGCAATGAAGCATTCACAAGTTCTTCAGCTTCTGCAGATTTCGGCAAGTACCAAGCATACTGAAGGCCTGCATCAGCCGACCATGGAAAGCCCTATGCTGAAACCAACAGCACCGTCAATGGCGAAAAAGTCAACGTAGTGTTCCGCTTCACATACCATGGCAGAAGTGTGACACAGATCGTAACTGTTGACTGCGAGGTGAACATTCGCATTTCCGCCGCCGCCACAAATTTCGGCAGATTGGATGACATCGCCAGGAATAGAAGAGACATCAACATCTAGACCAACTTTAAAGTTTACAGGGCAGTTGTGCTCCTAGCACTACTTTACACATGAGAAACATTGACGGTGTACCAACGACACGCCAGGAAGCCGAACCACTTTTACACCACAAGTCTCATGCAAATCCTCAATATCAAGTGGCAGGACAAGATTTTAGACACTTAAGACCTCGCCCAAGCAGGTCTCCCCAGCATCCACACCATCCTGATACAGTGATAACTACGCTGAGCAGGACATGTTGAACGCATGCCAGTACACTGGCTGCCTAATATACTCTTCTACGATGAGCTACAGCAAGCACAGTGATTCCACGGACGTCAGGAAAAACGCTTTAAAGACATTCGGGCAGCTGCATTGTAAGTACTCAACATAAACCATGCTTCCTGGAAGCAAACAGCAAGCGATCGAGTTACGTGGCGTTCCTCAGTGCTCCATCCTGTAGATGTACCACTCATCCCGTCTTTAATGCAGTGAATATTGCGTTCACTGGTTAGCCTTATCAGACACCTACGCACCCACACAACAGACCCAGTCCCTCAGACCCTCGGATGACTAGAGAGGTCCTGGTCGAATCGACTAACGAATAAAATGAGTACCATATTTTCTAACTTTTTGTATAACTAGGTCGAGGTTCTAATCAGAGACCTTCTGCACCAGAAGCCGACGTTCGAACTACAAAGCCACCTGAGCGGTCGGCAGATATGAAAGAATACTAAATAATCATGGGTATTAGGGCATGAAATTGTTAAAAACAGCGTTATTCCAAAGAAGGGCAAAAATAAATTACTCCCTAAACATCATTTGTCAGTAGCAAGTTTGTAACTTTGATAGGCAACACAGATTTACAAAACCAGTTTAATAAACAATACCACGTAGTAAATGAAAAGAGTTTAAGAATTTAAAATGGTGTAATTTAGTTTTGTAAAACAATTTAGGGTTACTGCAAATAACATAAGCTTTGATGCAAGAATAATGACGTTTAAACGTCTCTCCAATTTTATTTGAACAAGATACAAAATCTGATGTGCGTAGTTTTATATAAAATATTCGAAATATACAGTTTGAACTCACCTGTATATTTGAACTCACCTTCAGAAGGTCTGTTGTAAAGTATTGTCAGACACTTCCTTAAGATTAGCTGATTTGCGATATTATTACATCCCATGCATTAATCTAAATCCAGTATGTCAGTAGTGAAATGTTTAAAACAAAATTGCGACAGTTTATAACGTCATTCGTTTGCCAAACAAAGAAAAAAAACAAATATTTCCTTTTTGTATTGATTTTCTCCACAAATCACATACGCCAAGTCAGAAAAAGTATTAAGACCATTCTGTGGAATACTCAAAACCTTAGATTGCCAACAATGGCTAGAATTTGTTTGATGTTATTACGTTACAGATGAAGAATCCGCTGTTCTATAAATAGCTACGTAGCAGGCATCCTAAGTAAGAATTACTACGCTTAAAAAAACTCTAAAATTGATAGATGTAATTTTAAAGAACAAAATAAAAGTAAACAAATATATAATTTGTAAAGAAATGCAATTATACGAGCTTAATTTCGTTTTTTCTGTCAGTTGCCGAATCACACAGCTAGCATAACACCCTACTGGCGTTATTGTCTGTGTGATTTGTCAAACTGTGAGTTTATACCACGATAGAAAAAGACGACATTAAACTCTTAAATGGTCCAGTCTTTTTTAAAAAGTCGCAAATGCATCAGGGATAAGATAATGGTGAACAATGGGTAATGGTAATAAAGAAAACGCCAAATCAATAACATTTAACTGGTATTGCAGTGAGGCAAATACACATCTTATAGAACAGAGGTGGGCATACTTTTCGGTGAAAGGGCCACATACACAAATTTACAAGTTTAGCGAGCCGCATAGTTCATTACGAAAAATAATTAATATTTTGAAATAGCAAACACAAAAAGATTTCTAAATAACATCATAATTTATTTTCAGTTGTTAATATGTTGTTAATATTTGAAAACTTAGACAGAATAGACAATATATATAAAGCGCTAGTACCTTGTATTAGACGTGGTGAAGATGTTATTTCAGTCATAACAGTCATTTGAACAAACGCTGCATAAATTTCGTGTTTACATCAGTGCATATTTTGTGACGATGGTGATGCCACATTTGGTTGAATGATCATAAATCTTGATCGTTAGATCCAGGTATAATTTATTATCTTTGTTATCTTCTACCTCTTCACAATTAATAGTCCGTGCTGCTTTTTTGTATTCATTCTGTCATTATATTTTTGACGGTTTTGTACGTTTATTTCCATTTTCTGAGATGTTGTTCGGCGACGCAATTAGCTAAAATTTAAACTACTCAAATTATGATTCACGTTTTGGAAAAAATAAAAAAATAACATCAATAAAGTCATAAAAAAGAAGTACGTGTTAAATATGTATGTCCTATTGCCTACTACACTGTGAACGACTGAATAGTTAAGTACCCTGTGGTATGTGAACGACTGAATAGTTAGGTACCTTGTGTATGTACCTTTCTCCTGTTAGTGTTTTGTCTCTTAAAGCTCTTCTTTGTGAAAAGAACAACTAAAATGCCGTTGCTTGTTGGATGTTTACACTAGATGAAACTCCATATGGACAGTATTGTTCTATGACTACGTGTCAAGCTTCATCGTAGCGAAAATAAATAAAAATCTGAGTTAGCAAAGATATTATGTCTTACAATATGAGCATATGATAAAATACAGATTATAAACTCTTTCCAATACAGCCATTTAATTAATTTTCTTCTTGAATTTTGGGGTTAATACACAATGTATCACCATTACACAAAGCTCGCTTAAGTATCAGACTAGTTTGATTCAAATGTTTTTATATTGTCATAATGATCATTTCGTAAAAGAGCTCGTAAATCATTGTCTACGAAGATTGCATGACAATCACATGTTAGATGAAACTGCAATCGAAATTCGGTAGCAGAAGTAGTTATTACACTTTCCAAATCAATTAATTTATGTCTCCATTTTCTACGTTTTGTATCATGCCCGTTAATTAGATAAGTTGCCAGTTAAATTCTGCAAATGCCGGGTAAGCAAGTTTATATTCTAACGAAAATTGTTCTAAATAGTCAATGTTTAATTTGCACAAACAAAACGTATGTATATGTATGTATGTATGTATTTATGTATGTATGTATGTATGTATGTATGTATGTATGTATGTATGTATGTATGTATGTATGTATGTATGTATGTATGTGTGTGTGTGTGTGTGTGTGTGTGTGTGTGTGTGTGTGTGTGTGTGTGTGTGTGTGTGTGTGTTGACAGTCTTTTAAATAATCTGTATAGGCCAGCACTTAGTAAAGCGCTCCGAAATCGCAATGAAATTTTCAGACAAAAAGAGACCGTGATATCAAGCAAAATATAGCATTCCAGTTAATATTAATTGTACAGACAAATCTGACTAAGCGGATGAAATCTGCACATCAAAGAGACTACTATCTGTAATGCACTTTCCACGGGTTTGTCCATACAAATCAGTCTCCATAAGGGACACGTGTCCATAAACATTGTGGTCAGTATGATGTTCTTTAAAGAGATGTTTCACCATATATTGGGAAATGTAGTGGGATGTCACTAACAGGGATTGTTAAGTGAGATAGCAATTTTACCACATTAATCAATGGAAAGGAGTTTTCGGATGTAATTAGAAAACAGTTTGATCTATTCAATCTTAGAGGAACTGTTTGATAGGTGGGTCAATGTACCTTATTTCACAATTACCCTAAATTACGGTCATAGCTACATGTTGTTTTCAGTCGATGAAGGCAAATTATCGATCTTTAAATGCGTTGTCAGCTTCGTAATTATCTACAGACACAGGTCCTTTCAGGCGATGGTGATCACCATTGATATGTTCAAGTTTATTGCAATTAATTGGTCCGATTGTGTGTGTGTGTGTGTGTGTGTGTGTGTGTGTGTTGTGTGTGTACATTGGGGTAGGGGAGACTGACTGGTCAACATAAATTAACCGCAACACCAACCAACATGTGGGTAGAAAACAAATCTCGATATACGTTTATTTTAAGAAACACTTTCTAGTCTAAACGAGGAATTTTAATAAATGTTTTGACTAGTTTTCTTCTGAATGAGGTTGCAGCTTTGTTTTTTATTTATTATTATGAACAGGTATGTTATACATAGTTGCGTAACGTGCATAGCAGCAGCAGGGAGGGTGAACCAGCAAAATGTATAGAGTTGTCTATTCGGTAATCAAACGGTTACAAAAAACAAGTAAATTCTCTGATTAAATGAGTATATTTAGAATTTTTATTTATTTACGTCACTACAACGATTCGTTGACACGCCCTCGTTGTTGCTATCAATTAAAAATTATCTTAAAAAATAATGGCAAACATTGGAGAATCATTAACAACTAGATTAGAACGAGAAAGACTAGCAGCGCTTAACAAATATATACCGGTGAGAGATGCTGTTAAAGAAAAACTTTAAGCAAGACAACAAACACGCTACTACAACTATCAAAGATGTTGTATACGGGGATACAAAACCAGAGGAAAGAAAAGGTACTTTTTCAATATTAAAACAAACTGCTGAACAAACTGAGAAGACGTTATTGAGGATATTAAAAATACTAAAGAACATGATTTACATAAAAAATATTTCTGGGTGTATATGACAAATCTACAATGTTAAAAAACATCAGAATATCTTGCTAAATCCAATATTGTTGTGGCAACATCGACATCATTCTGAATAGATTCAGTTTTGTTTACACTAATCATATATGTAGCGCTATTGAAGAACGCCATAATCCCATTGTTATCAAAACCATCTCGCACTGAAAATGCTTTGTAACCGTTAGATTACCGAATAGACAACTCTATAAATGTGGCGGATTCAGCCTGATTGCTGCTATGGTATTAACCACAAGGCTTCATTTTGACTAAGCTTGACAAGGGTATTAAATGAAACAGACTTGCAGGCAAGCAACAATTGAACGATACTCACTAATGTAAGTTTGCAACTCGAGGCATTGTTGAAAATGGGCACACCAAGTATCGTTACTTTATTTTGTTTGGTTCGACACAACTGGTAACCTGTTGGGTACAGAAATCATGAAAAGTCAAACGATATATTTACTTATGTGATGAACGTAGTAAGAAAAACCAAATGACATCATTTCTTGAACATGTTCTACAGCCGTGTGTACATAATATGAAACAGGATTGTGGTGCTTAATTGGCATACTGATGATACTTGATTTACATAATGATAGTTTTAGTCCTTAATATTCAGTTTGCTTCAACGATTTTTCGAGATGGTATAACTATGTTATAGTCCAATCGATGATTAGTAAGGTTCTCGTACAGAAGCCGTCAAAATGTATTTGCTTTAAGATTATTAGCCATGCATGAATTTATTGAAGCATTCATTACCTACATAAATATGCTAAATATAAGTATTTTGATACATTCAAAATGAATTGACATGTATTATAAAACAGAGCTCGTCTTTCAATTTTTATTTTCAAATAATATAAAACCATTATGTATCAGGAATATGCTAATGGCTTTGTCACAAATGTTAAATTATGAGGAATATTATATTAGATGCGTTTTACGACGCTGTACCAGATGAAGGTTATATCTGGCCAGCACAATATCGCAAATCGCAATGTCCACATAAGCAGTAACGTAGCTGACCGGATTGAGTCTCTAGTGGGAATCAAATTGCACCCTTCTGGTCGTGATCCCAAGGCTAATAATTCTAATTGGAGTTGACTAATGATGTTGTAATGTATTAATACTTTGATTACTATAATATTCATATAGCCACATATCACAATTAAATGTCAAGTACTTTGGCTACCAAGGTGGAAATGTGTAGATAAATTAATTCGGTTACTCCACAAACAGAATTAAATTAGAGCTTTTCGAGAAAAGATTGGTATAATGTGGACAGGAAATGATTCATGATTAAAGTATAGCACATATTCTAACATTACACCAGTATCATTAGTAACTCATTTGTTATATTACGGCGAGCCGTACCATATAAATATACATTTTCAGAATAAAGCTAATCCGTCTGTAGCTAACATCTCTCTGTCCCTATGTAATGGATCAATTAATTTACCGATTATGTATAGATATCATACATACACGCCTGACAATCCGAATTCTATCAGTTTTAGGTCAATTAATCTGCATGATGCCAATTCAGTCTTGACACCATTGAATTAAGCAAGCAACGTGCCTTACCGCCTGTACTAGTAAATTCATATATTCAATATATTAACGCATTAGGAATTAATGCAATGCCGTTGATGGATGTATTTTCGCCCCTACCCACGACATGACAACAATTTTAAAGTGAATTTTGATCGCAAATTAATCTTCAGTAATGGAGTTCTGTTCTAAATGATGCAACCACAATCAATACCAACTAGGATCTCAAAGGTACAATTCACTATTTACATAAACACTCATGCCGAATCAAATTCAATATAGTATTTTTTATCACAGACATATACATTGTTTAATTTTTTATCATAGACAGATACAATATCTTATTAATTATCACATACATAACAATGTTTTATTTATTATCACAGACAAATACAATGTATTATTTATTATCACAGACACATACAATGTCTTATGTATCATCATTTACATTTAAAATGTCTTTTTTATTATTACAGACATGTACACATTTTATTTATCATTACAGGCATATATAATGTTTTATTTATTATCACAGACATGTACAATCTTTTATATATTATCACAGTCAGATACAATGTCTATATATTATCACAGTCAGATACAATGTCTTATTTGTAAATCACAGACAAATCCAGTATCTTATTTATTATCATAATAATAATAATAATAAAGACTTTTTTTAGAGAAGGTAACTCAATTAGTTACAGAACTAATCTACCTTGAGGCCTTCTATATGTTATGTACAATATATACAATACATACAACATGATGTGAAGAGTCTGGCTCAATGCTAAATAATTAAGGAATTTTAAATTTCAAAGTATCAAGCCTGGAACACATGCACAGGCATCTGTAAAAAACACAAACATATAAGAAACATAAAATATCATTCTGTGTTGAAACATTCAGCTTTAAAAATGATGCAAAAAAAAAAAAAAAAAAAAAAACAGACAAGCAGGCAGTATTTTTTTTTGGTACTAGCACTGTTCAATTTTCTAAAGATTTCATCCATTTAAGACATTGATTATGAAATGAAGAAATGCTAGGAGCCTGCCTTATGTTGCTGGGAATGTTGTTCCATACTACTGGACCAGAATATTGAAAACTTTTTTTAAACAATTCCTTCTTTGGCCTTGGTATAATGTAATTTTTTCTTCTTATGGACCTTAAATTTGGAGTACCATCAGCATCTCTTTGGTGAAAGATATTGCTTAGATAGACAGGAATGGATTTTCTGGATACTTTATACATCAATTTGGCTTTTCTAAGAAATATTCTTTCATGTATTGTTAAAATCTTTATATTATTCATTGCATCCTGAAAATTGTCTATACATTGATCTAGAATTAAATGGCAAGCCCTCTTTTGGAGCCTTATAAGTGTTGTTATGTTTGAATTAGAGGTATTACCCCAAATTACGTTACAGTAGTCCAGATATGGCTGAATATAACTTTTATAAAAGATGACCCTATACTGAAGAGGAATGTATGTTTTCATTTTCCTCAGTAGCCAAAGATAAGAATTAACCTTTTTTGAAATGTGTTTAATGTGAATAGACCACATAAGATTGTTATCTACAAATACACCAAGAATTCTATCTTGAAAGGTCATATTAAGGCTCACATTATCAAAAAAAACATTAAGTTTGTCGCTATCTAGTCTTGCTCGTTTTTGTTGTGTTGTAATTAGTAGGGCTTTCGTTTTTTCTGTATTTATGATCATACTGTTTTCCTTGCACCATATTTGAAGTCTGTTGAGAGCATCTTGTAAGTTATTTTCAAGTACCATTTTGGTTTTACAAATCTCAGACAGTGTAGTATCATCTGCATAGAGGTCAGTGGAAGAAATTGAAATTCCAATCTTAAGAGGTAAATCGTTGATAAATAGAATGAATAACAGAGGTCCAAGGATAGAGCCTTGTGGTACTCCACAATTAATACTTTTACTTTGAGAAAGTTGACCATTTAAAGATACTTTTTGCACTCTGTCGGTTAAGTAAGAAGTAAACCAGTTTAGAGAGTTTTCACTACATTGATAAATCTTTAGTTTTTCAAGTAAAATTTCATGGTCTACAAGATCAAAAGCTTTACGAAAATCAACCATAATAGTGCCTACCATTTCTCCTTGATCTAATGCTTTCAGCCATTTATCAGTCAAAGATACAAGTGCGGTTTCACAGGAGTGATTCTGGCGAAAGCCAGACTGATTTTCATGAATAAGATCATAAGTGTTTAAATAGTTGAGAAAAGAATCATGTACATGTTTTTCTAGTAATTTGGAGAGACAAGGAAGGATAGAGATGGGTCTGTAGTTATTTACATCATCTTTTGTTCCTGCTTTATGCAATGGTATAACCTTGGCAGTTTTCCATCTTTGTGGAAATTTATTAGACCTAATACTTTCATTACAAATGAAAACTATACTCTTTACAATTGCAGGTGCAGCCACTTTTAGTAGCCTTGGTCCAATCATATCAAGTCCTGTAGCTTTACATACATCCATTGTTTTAATATATTTCAACACAAATTCTGGACTCATGTCAGGAATATCAAATTTTATATTGTTTTGTAGTTTTTTAGCACAAAAATGTTTGAGTTCCAGATGATCAGATGAAGTTCTGGGTTCTTTAAGTTTTTCAGCAATTTGAACAAAAAAGTTGTAAAAAATATCTGAGATGTCCTTTGGATTATCAGTATAAATGCCCTCATGATTGAGGGAAAAAATTTCAGCTTTACGCTTACATTTGCCTGCACCAAAACCGGCAAACACTTTCCAGATAGCTTTTGGGTTATTTTGGTTTTCATCCAGCACTTTTTTGTAGTGCGCTTGTTTGGCTTGATGTATCATTTTATGAACTTTATTCCTCCAAACTCTATATTCAGTTTGATTTCCTACTGATTTTAGTTGGTCTCTTTGCTTTATTGCTTCTAAAATTTCTGGGGAGATCCAGCCTGGCTGATGGTCTTTCTTTATCCTGTGTGTTTTTAAAGGGGCATGCTTGTCCACTATACTGATGAACAGATCTGTCCAAGTATCTAAAACATCATCAATATCCTCAAAGATTTGGACTGTATTCCATGGAATCTGTTTTAGATCTTCTAGGAATTTAACAGTATCAAAGTTTTTGAAGGACCTATAAGTAATAGATTTATGGATATTATTTTTTGTTGATTTGCCATTGACTTTACGTGTTAGAAAAATTGGAAAGTGATCACTTATACCAATCTTTGGAACCATTACTTCTAAAACATTTTCTTTTGTATTGGTATAAATATGATCTATAAGTGTTTTCGAGGTAGATGTTACTCTGGTGGGTTCATTTACTAGTTGCTCCATACCTAACGAATCAATAAATTTCATCCAATTCCCTTCTATTTGACCATTGAGAAGGTCTCGATTTATATCACCTAGAATGTAAAACTCTTTCTCTTCATTTGAAATTTTATCTACTTGAAGTTCAAAATATTCACACCAATCAGTATGTGACGATGGGGGTCTATACACAAAACCTACTAAATAGTTCATAGATATGTTATTGATTTTAAAGACGTCGATTTTACTTTAAAACTGAGGTATCGGTATAAGAAATTCTTCCGGAGAGGTACAGAATACTTTCATGCTCACAAAACAAAGTTAATACATAGTTGAAGCCTAAACTTAGGAATAGTGTAAACTGTGATTGTGTTAAATGAATCAATGAATCATTTGCAAACTCAGGCGGTGTGCAATTTCCAGGTTAATGAGAGTACATGCTAGGCTATGAACGGCAGGGAGATAAAGAATAATTACGAAATGTTACTTGGTGGTGTCAAAGGTCACAGAGACATGCCTTAATATTGAAATAACAATCGTGAGTACAAGTATGTTTATCTGAAGTGTGGGTTGGTTCAAAAATGTGGGAGACAATGAAAGTGCGCCCTTTGGAGATACCCGGGTTGGTGGTTGTTCACATACTGTAGTAGTTATGTAGCCCACATCGAAGTGTCAGTCCGTGCTGCACTTGCTATATTTGAAAGTTGAGACTGTTGTGTGTTTTAGCTGCCTCTTCGTGCCCCAAGATTGCTTGTTCTAGCCGGATTCAAATCAGTCATCACAGCGTGTTGCCGGCTGCGCCTATCTACAGCAAGCTCTTTCCAGGTGTCGACATCGATGTCAAGGGCTTTCATGTCGTACTTTTGAAATCCATGAAGTGGAGATGTGGTCATTTGATTGACGTTTTACCAGAGGCAAGTTCCGAATACAGAACGTCTTTGGCGATTCACCTGTCATACATCCGACGTACGTGGACAACCATCGAATGCGACGTTTGGAGAAGAGTGTGACGATACTGAAAATATGGGTACATGCACGTCATCGCTTGTTACTTGATCACTCCAAGTGATCCAGAGGATCAGAGGATGTGACTGAGACATTGCATGTAAAAGGATCTCAGTATTTTCTCTTTTGAGGCGTAGAGGGTCCGGGATTCACAGGCATAGCTGAGAGTTCTTGCAATCAGGTATGGTAAAAACGGAGATCTTAGTGTTCAGAGTCGGCATGATGTTGTCCCCCTCCCTCCCCCCCTCTCTCTCTCTCTCTCTCTCTCTCTCTCTCTCTCTCTCTCTCTCTCTCTCTCTCTGTGCGACAACCTGGGGAGAGTTATTGATGCGTTTCCATTTAGCGTAGGCAGCTATGTATCCAAAAAGATTTTTTGGTGATGGTAAATTTGAGGTACGTGAACTGACTGACTACTTCAGGTTCGTAGTTGTTGATGAGGATGCTTGGAGGTCCGCGTTCGGAGCCTTCGCCATATTTTTCTTTAGTCTGATTGTCAGACCAAACGATATGACGTCTTGCTCATGTCAATGCGTGGTTTACCTTTTTGCCTAGAGTAGTTTATCTTCTTTATCGCAAGCTTCAGATTGCAGGACATCAGCTAGTAATGCTCATCCTTGGCGTCTGCGTTGGCGTTTAATGTGCAAGCATAGACGCTGCATAGATTGACAAGCCCGGTTTTAGTGTGGATGCAGAGGGGAAACAGTCTTACATTTCCTTGTTGGCATGGTTATATTATCCCCAGCATAGTGGTGCTACGGAAGAATCAATCGCCAAACTATCTGGCTGCTCTTTTTTTGCCAGAATAACATGCAGTTTTCTTTTCTGTGAATCCCGTAATCTGGCAGCCGTGCTTCCTGTAGTGCGGAGATGTCGACATGGAGTCTTACAAGATCGTGATTGATGACTGAAGTCTTTCCAACATCGCTGATTGCATAAAAATCATCTGAGAGTCCAGTCAGCGTGATCCGAATATTTCAGTTATCTAGCTTGAGGTTTGGAGGTTTCCTTGTTGGTTTGTCTTTTGTTATTTCATGGTGGATTAGGTACAGTACACTTTGTCAGGTACTCGCAGACTATAAGCCATATGCACACAATAAAGCAGGCAAACTGTAGCAGAAAGTCACCTTCTTGTCCACTGAGACCTGTTGGTCTCTTCCACTGTCGGATTTAACCTATCGCGTCTGACTATTTGCCAATCTAGCGATGAATTATAACGGTTAAACTGCTGATTCCCGCGTTGTGTCTAAGCTGTGGAACGAAGTTGGTGTGTCCTCTCCAGGGTGCAAACCTGGACAGGGTAATATGGATAATCAGTTGTTGCCTATAAAGCTGACAGAACCAAGGGAAATTACAAGCCTATATGTCGTCACACCAGCAGCGTCGCAGGAGTGGCCGTGATGGCACTGAAAACAATGCCAAGGGACTCTATCTCTGGATTTTCAATTATGGTTTACTCCCTTAATATTTCCTATGAGAGTATATAGTCGCAAAATATCGAACGTTTGACGTTGGAGTTTATCTTCTCCTAGATGAGCGACCACCCAAGATTAACGAGCCCAATTTGCCCGAAGCATCTTCTTGTAAGATGCCAGAATCTCGCCTCTCATCCCTTCTTCACTTCTTTTGAACAGGCTTCGCCAGGCTTATTTAAGCCAATCGTGATGGACTGGAGCTGGATTTGGTTGTTGGAGGCTCTCTCAAATGCAGGCATTCGGAGTATTGCAAGGGAAGTGGCTGTTATTTCCCACATCTATCCCGGTGATAGCAACCCATGCAACTCCTTTACGCATACTATTATAAAATTTATAATGTATCGTAAGTGTGCATTATTTGTTGGCTTTTGTTATTGATATTATATATTATAAACATTTTTATTTTGTAATTGACCCTTACCCAAATCAACGTAATGCATATCTAGCATTTTCCTAAGAATATATTCTTTATATATGCTGATATTTATATTTTGAGCTCAACGTTTAATTTTAATCGGATTCTGGTACATAGTTTTTCAGTTCGAAGTTACTGAAATTGTTGACAAACTTGAGCATTTCGGGAACGAGGATGAACTATATCCATGTTCTATTATTGTGTTCTGACTCCTCATATAGTATTGTCTGCTTGCAATATTACTCATTATTTCATTAATATCTTGAATCAGTGATATTGTTTCTTCTGTTTGTAAATTTATTTATTATAGTATTTTTAACTGGAAGCACAGAGTAGTTATCAATAATATTATTGTACTGGAACATAAATTGGGACTTATGGTTAATTAAGACAATATCATTTTTGGATTTGAATAATGGGATACGTCAAACTACATTTAGCATATCATCACTAACCATGTTACTGGCACATTAAAATCTTAGATAGTACAGGTTCATCAACACTTTCAATATAGGAATTTAATTGGAATGCAACTTCATAAAATTGAAATTCCGATAGAACATTTCGGAGTATTTTAGATTTAAGTCACAACGAGATATGTTTTTGTTAAATTGCATCTTTGCATTCTTGAGAAATACATTATTTTTCCTGTTTGCTTTTTATGTTACATTTAATTTAAGACTATAGTTACTCCTGGTAGAATTGTCTTCAATTCTGAGACTTGATTATAATGTTTGTCTGAATTCTGAAGTCAAGAAGGTTGAAAACTGACAGCACAATAATCATGAAATGTCTTCGCTTTGATATTTTCTTGCAGTGTGATTAATGGCATTGTTTCGCGACATACCATTTGCTAAAAAAATTAAATTCAATGTATATATATTTTATTGTAAACGTCCATTAAAATTATGAAAGAAAATTTATCCCGCGCAAAGAGACGCCGTGCAATATGTACATAGTTATAAAGGCATACATATTTTGATTGTTAGACTGAAATAAAAGAAATCTTTCTGAAGTAAACTTTGAGTAATTATCATTGATGTGTGCATACAGGAACTGATGTTTCACTAGTATAATAATGAAACAAATGTGTTCAAGCAAAGTAAATTTACTTTTTCGTCAAGCTGGACTTAACTCTTGCAAGAACTAAAGAAACAGGGCACCTTGATTTCTTCAAAACTAATGGTGATAACTAGAGTTATAGTAAACATTGAACCGTTTCAAGCCGACAACACTATACATACATGAAAGAACAATCAATATTGAAACGTATCTTTCACTCTTATTGAGCTTTTGACATTTTTAGTGACTGGAGCAGATGGGTAGCCTACCTTGTTATTGCCATATAGTTGCTGTCTGAAATTTGTAATGACCTTAAGTGTTAAAAATATGGTTACTAAACATTAGGTTCAAGGGCCAACCTTGTCTCGGAGTTAGTAAAACTTTCCATTAATTTCCCAAAAATCAGATTGCGTCCTATTTTAGGTGTAATGTCATATTAAACAGGTTTTACAAAGAATGTCTTCATTACTCTTTTTCATATGTTAATAGTTCTGTTTAGATACAATTTAATTAAGGTTACAAAACGGTTATTAACGCTTTGCTCTAAACCTCTTGTTAGATTTTTGCAGACTGATACAAAGATTTTCTGAGTTAACCCATTTCGTTACATAAATACATTCAAGACTGTTGGAGATTATTTGGAGCATTGTATAATTTTAACCCTGTAATCGGACATTTAAGATTAGATGAATTTAACGATCTATAGTGTACGTGGGCTTTGAATACTGTGTTCTTGTTATATGGAAACAAACGATTTGTTTCTTTAGTTTTTCTCAGGGTTGATTGTTCACTTACTTTACTTGGAATCCACAGAGTAGTAAGAATATATATATATATATATATATATATATATATATATATATATATATATATATATATATATATATATATATATATATATATATATATATATATATATATATATATATATATATATATGCGTGTGTGTGTGTGTGTGTGTGTGTGTGTGTGTGTGTGTGTGTATGTGTGTGTGTGCCACTGTAACTGAGTTGTGGTAATTCATCCTAATATAAGCTGTTTTGGCTGAATTAAAACTGTACATGGTAGATATTATTACTGGTGTATGGAGGCACATAAACCTTAACATTAATATAAGTGGTTTTCCAATGTTGGTGACCAATGCAATTTAATATGGGGAAAATTGGTACTATAGACACAACGGAATGTTGGTTTGTTTTATAAGGCAAATATGATTTGAACATCTTAGTTGACGTCACGGAGCTGAACAGTGGTAAGAATGTAGCAAGAGTTTGGCTTGAATACGCGCTACTCTAGCCAGGATATATATATATATATATATATATATATATATATATATATATATATATATATATATATATATATATATATATATATATATATACATAGCCGTATATAACATGTCTAACATATATACTTAGAATGATACCGTTTGGGTGGGACTGTGGCGGGACAAGTGAAAGTTTAACATTGTTAGGGACTTTATAGAGATAAAGCGAATAGATCATATGATATGCATAGCAACACTGGATTGGAACTGTATGTTGACAAGATGAATTGAACATGGACCTATCTACATACACATAGACTTTGAACATGGATCTGTCTGTTTGGGGACAATTAGGAAAGTTTATAATTCTTGTCTAGGGACAAAGATGGTAGCAGGCGAAACACAACTTTATATTATTTTTTTTTTGGGGGGGGGCACCAAACAGATGCCCCCTCCCCCTATTGAAAAAACTAAAAAGGGTTTTTATGTGTGAGTGTGTTCCCCCCGATGTGTAGTTTTGTGGTTTTTTTTTAATAATATTCCATTTATTTTAACCTAACCTTAATTTTGTCCCATCGGGATTATATGAAAAAAGGAGGATATTTTGGTCCTTAGTGTTTTCTATGACGTCCTCATCCGAGCTCAAAGGCTCATCATGGGTGTCCTGTCTTAATTTCTTAAAGTTAACCCTGTCTAGGGGTTTCCTGTATCCTGTGTATGTTATTTGTGTTGTACTATTTGTATGTTGCTATATGTATACATATGTATACAGTGTATCTTGTAAGGATAGCCATTTCTGTCAAATTTTCCAAGTTTTCTAATCATATAAAATACCTCTAAACGGTATTTTTTAAAATATATTTTATGATTTCATTTAATTTATATTTGAAAACTTTGAATTTGGTACAAACACATGGTGTATTAAACTTTAGTTTAATTGGTTGTTTCCATCCTATTGTTTTAATGTTTGCTTTATGGTGTTCCATGTTTTGTAATCTTCCTTATTTATATAATAGATCACTTGGATCGAAACGGGATCCGTACAATTTCTTTATTTTGTTTGCACTTCACCCGTCTCGATCTTTCTTGTGATCTTTATTTATTTATCATTGTAACAGAATTGTTACCGAGAGGAGGGTGGATTAAATGAACAATACAAACACAATTTGTGAAAGAAAATATAAATTTATGTAATAAATTATAAATGAAAAAAAATACAGATGTAACAACACAATAATTCATGCACTCAACCCACAATTACACTCACAACCATTCACAATACATGAACAAATTAAATAACAATACAAAAGGAATCTTAGATGTAAAGGGATCTCTTGGATTATACACAGATCCAAGAATCCTTTACGAAAGTTAAATAAATGCAAGAATGATTTACGAAAAAAAATAAACACAAACGACAAACTATCTATCGCACGATGGATTGCGATAACTAGCACGATCATATACTTGTATTCAATCAAGTTGCTAGCTTTTATTGATATCTATGTGATCACTTGAAATATTATTGCGATCTGACATAAGCATGCAAATACAACAATGTATTAAATTATATTACAATTTCAATACACCTATGTGTCTCCCCTGTATAACCGCACGATTCAGCAACAGTTGAATCGTCTCCCAGTTTCCCCGAGAACCGAGGGTTGACCAATACTATTATCGGACGTTACCCTACACGGATCCACCACAGTTATACGTTCAGACAGCATACAACATCTACCAGAACCAACGGTTCCTCACTCCCCTAGATGTCTACCCGGACGTTTTACAACTCTAAGACAGCTCCGACACTCGGACTTCTAGCTTTCCGGATATTTACACGTTACACAGATATTGACGAACAGACAGTTCGACACACAGACAGATACTTCAATTCCGTTTGCACAAATTAACGGCACAAGCACATTCAGATATTTATACAGAGATGTTCCAGAACAAACAATAGATGTCCCACAACAAATCAAACGATATCAAAGACGTTTATCAAAAGATGGTATCAGATGTGTTAACAGCTACGGTATCAACGATGTTATTAGCAGCTACGGTATCAACGATGTTATTAGCAGCTACGGTATCAACGATGTTATTAGCAGCTACGGTACCAGAAACAATGTAACAACTATGTTAGCAGCTACGGTATCAGAGACGGTATCAACGATGTTATTAGATGCGCTATCAGTGATGAACTTCTACGGTATCAACGACGGAATCAGCTGGAATCAGACTGAATCAGTGATTGTCAGATGTTATCAGATCTACGGAATCAACGATGTTATTAGATCTCCGGAATCAACGATGGAATCAGCCCTTTGGCTGGAGATTTGCAAGACGAGGTTATCTATCCTTTGATTAGATATTTTAGTTCCCGTCAATAATAATGAGAAATCCTTAGCCTTATATACTCTCAATAGTTGAACATAAATCACATCGAGCTTGACGTGCACCACGTACAACGAGTATTTCGGATTTCATGTAAATTACAAATTGGCACATGCAAATCGTTACACGCCACTTAATCACCCCAGGTAATGCGTGTACGACGAAATCAAGAAAATGGTGAGTTTCGTTTGCAATTCAAGTAGAACAAAAATTAGTTCAATTTTCGCCTAATTCTGTGACAATACCTCCCCCCTAAGAATAAAAATGTACACATTTTTAAAACTAACACAGAATAGAAGAAAAATAACTATTGATGATATCTTACAACATTTACACTGGTTATACTACAAACTGGATTTTATTACTGGGCAAATTCATACAAATTTCCCATCATGCCCTACTCAAGTAGTCTGCGCCTATATTTTCAACTCCCCTTATTGAAATTGTCGCTCTGTCTCTTGATGTATAACTTGAGCATGTTCGCATGGAATGTTTTTACATTACCGTCCATGTCAATTTTATAGTCCATGTCACCTTTTACTTCTTTAACTTCATATGGACCTTTCCACTGGACTAATAACTTATTCGAACTCGTTGGAAGAAGCAATAGCACCTGATCTCCCACAAGAAATTTCCTATTACGCGCTCTGCGGTTGTAATACTTGGCATATCTGCGCCCGGATTTAATCAATTCGTCACGTGCCATCTGGCATGTACTCTCAAGTTTATTTCTTAGATCTAACACGTACTGGTAAGTCGTTTTTATTTCCTCGTTCGCGACATCACCAGTCCATAGTTCGCGTAGTATCCGCATCGGGCCTCGAACTGTCCTACCGTACAACAGTTCGAAGGGTGAAAACCCTAAACTTTCCTGCGGTACTTCACGGTACGCGAACAGAACAGCGTTTAAATAACGGTCCCAGTCTTGCGGACGTTCCGCGCACATCTTTCTCAGCATGCTTTTCAGGGTACCATTAAACTTCTCTACCAGTCCATTGCACATCGGATGGTATGGGGTAGTGTTTAGCTGTTTGATGGATAACAGTCTACTTATTTCACCCATGAGGTCAGAGGTGAATTGGGCACCACAATCAGTGAGGATTTCCTCTGGCACCCCTACCCTACTGAAGATATCAACTAATGCTTCAGCTACCCTTTCCGTTTCAATAGTTGGTAACGCTACGGCTTCGGGGTATCTGGTTGCGTAATCAACCAGAGTAAGTATGTACCGATTCTTTCTTTCGGTAACCGGGTGTATTGGTCCTACAATATCTACTGCCACTCTTTTAAACGGTGTATCTATTAATGGCATCTGTCCCAAGGGCACCCTTGTGACCCTTCCCTTACAGACGGTTTTCTGACATACGTCGCACGACCTACAGAACCGTGTGACATCGCCATTAACACCTGGCCAGTAGAATTCAGCGACTACCCTGCTAGTGGTCTTAGCCTTACCTAGGTGTCCTGCCATGCTTGACTCATGCGCCACCCTAAGTACTTGAGATCTATATCTCTGGGGTACGACCACTTGCCAATACTTCTTACCCTCCCGAGCGCTAAACTCCCTATGAATTAATCCGTTCTTGCGTACGAATCTAGAGCTACCCCCACGCTTGCAATGTTTAATCGCGCCGGACGTGATTTTCTCAACAATTGTTCTGATGGATTCATCACGTTCTTGCTCTTGTTTGAAATCATCGCGGGAAATTCCTGAGATCGATTCAGGGACTATTAATTTATGAAACGCGGTTTTCTCTCGCCGTGTTTGCGCTCGCGTTTCGACTGCCTGGGCCAAAGGTATTTTAAAATCGGCCATGGTTGGAAGACGGGAACCTTCAACATTACCGATCGTCAGATCGTAAATAGGATTGTCCATACAAAGGGCATCAACAGTTCCCGTTAAGAAAGGTGTTTTTACTGTGATCCTTGCTACGGGAATGCGACCCATCGTCTGATCAAGTAACATACATGGGGATTCCCACCCGAGCATTTGGTTATCCTGTACGAGACTACGTTTGATCACTACGCCCGTACAACCAGTGTCACGCAATACCACGACTTCTCGACCGTTGACAAACCCTCTCGCGGTTGGTACACGCGCTTCAGGAAATAAACACGTGCCAAGCGAATGAATACAAGGTTCTACCTGTACGATGTTATCAGTTATACCTTTACTTTGTATAGCCACTGCTACCTTATGTATAAGTGCCTTTCTTTTAGGACAGTCTTTTTGAACATGACCCAATGCATTACACAAGAAACACCGCACACGCTGAAAAACTGGATTCCCAACTGACCTTTTTACCTCAGCTGATTTTACAGGCTCCCTAGGCATAGGTCTTACAGACTGGTTTCCAGACTTAAAATCTTTTAAAACCACGTTCTGGGTTCCCCCATGAGCTTCGGCAAATAAATCGGCTTGCTTAGCCATATCTTTTACGTTTGTGAAGACTTTCTCCTTCAGAAATTGATCTAATTCTCGCCCAACTGTATTAAATAATTGATCTCTGAGCAAGAAATCAGTCAACCCTTCAAACGTCTTCACCGCTTTGCCGCATTCAATCCACCGCTCAAAATAGTTCGCAATTCTGACGGTGAACTGACCAAAGGTTTCTCCCTTATCGGGCTTGCTATACCTGAACTTTTTACGAAAACCCTGTTCAGTGAGCTCGTACCTTTTGAGAAGTGCTTCCTTTAGGACGTCGTACTTAAACACATCGTCCCTAGGAAGTCGCGAGTATACATCCAGTGCTTTACCTTTTAATAAAGCACTCAGATGCAGCGCCCAGTCATTTTGACTCCACTTCTGGTTTTCGGCATACCGCTCAAACCGATGAAGATAACTATCCATGTTATCTTTTTCATCGTCAAAGGGAGGTAATTTGGGGCCCCTTAATTTGTTAGTGGCAGAATCGTGTTCTCTTCCAGATGTCGCTAATTCTACCTTACGCTCATGATCCCGTTGCTTTGCTTTTTCATCTAACTCTATTCGCTTTTGCTCCGCTTCCATTTCCCATCCTATCCTATCCTTTTCGGCCTGCTTCTCTAATTCTATCTTTTCCCTTTCGGCCTGCTTCTCTAATTCTATCTTTTCCCTTTGGGCCTGCTTCTCTAATTCTATCTTATCCTTCTCAAATGCCCATTTCCTATCTTCGGATTCCCTTTCTAATTCCCGTTTCCTTTCTTCGGCTTCCCTTTCTAATTCCCTTGCTCTTACCCTTTCGTCCCTTTCCCGGGCTTGTTCTTCTTGGATAAATTTCCTTAAGCTTTCACCTTCATATCCAAATTCTTTGCCTAAGGCAACCAAGTCCTTAAGGGATGACATGACAATTGTACTACGAATATAGATAGGTAACCAAACCAATGTTTTAAACACGTTTATACTGGACACACGGACCTAGGTAAACTAAACAAAAATAAACTCCAACTAGAGTATTATCTTAACAGAAGGTCACGCTCGAATATAAACATTAAATGTATACCTTCACAAAAATGATTGACAGTTCACTTAATCCAACGATCCCACTTCTGACACCATTGTAACAGAATTGTTACCGAGAGGAGGGTGGATTAAATGAACAATACAAACACAATTTGTGAAAGAAAATATAAATTTATGTAATAAATTATAAATGAAAAAAATACAGATGTAACAACACAATAATTCATGCACTCAACCCACAATTACACTCACAACCATTCACAATACATGAACAAATTAAATAACAATACAAAAGGAATCTTAGATGTAAAGGGATCTCTTGGATTATACACAGATCCAAGAATCCTTTACGAAAGTTAAATAAATGCAAGAATGATTTACGAAAAAAAATAAACACAAACGACAAACTATCTATCGCACGATGGATTGCGATAACTAGCACGATCATATACTTGTATTCAATCAAGTTGCTAGCTTTTATTGATATCTATGTGATCACTTGAAATATTATTGCGATCTGACATAAGCATGCAAATACAACAATGTATTAAATTATATTACAATTTCAATACACCTATGTGTCTCCCCTGTATAACCGCACGATTCAGCAACAGTTGAATCGTCTCCCAGTTTCCCCGAGAACCGAGGGTTGACCAATACTATTATCGGACGTTACCCTACACGGATCCACCACAGTTATACGTTCAGACAGCATACAACATCTACCAGAACCAACGGTTCCTCACTCCCCTAGATGTCTACCCGGACGTTTTACAACTCTAAGACAGCTCCGACACTCGGACTTCTAGCTTTCCGGATATTTACACGTTACACAGATATTGACGAACAGACAGTTCGACACACAGACAGATACTTCAATTCCGTTTGCACAAATTAACGGCACAAGCACATTCAGATATTTATACAGAGATGTTCCAGAACAAACAATAGATGTCCCACAACAAATCAAACGATATCAAAGACGTTTATCAAAAGATGGTATCAGATGTGTTAACAGCTACGGTATCAACGATGTTATTAGCAGCTACGGTATCAACGATGTTATTAGCAGCTACGGTATCAACGATGTTATTAGCAGCTACGGTACCAGAAACAATGTAACAACTATGTTAGCAGCTACGGTATCAGAGACGGTATCAACGATGTTATTAGATACGCTATCAGTGATGAACTTCTACGGTATCAACGACGGAATCAGCTGGAATCAGACTGAATCAGTGATTGTCAGATGTTATCAGATCTACGGAATCAACGATGTTATTAGATCTCCGGAATCAACGATGGAATCAGCCCTTTGGCTGGAGATTTGCAAGACGAGGTTATCTATCCTTTGATTAGATATTTTAGTTCCCGTCAATAATAATGAGAAATCCTTAGCCTTATATACTCTCAATAGTTGAACATAAATCACATCGAGCTTGACGTGCACCACGTACAACGAGTATTTCGGATTTCATGTAAATTACAAATTGGCACATGCAAATCGTTACACGCCACTTAATCACCCCAGGTAATGCGTGTACGACGAAATCAAGAAAATGGTGAGTTTCGTTTGCAATTCAAGTAGAACAAAAATTAGTTCAATTTTCGCCTAATTCTGTGACAATCATTAATTCCCTATTCCGTTCCGAAAGAATATTTTTACTTTCCCTTTAATCAGGCTTTCTGTGTAGATTCTAACGAATCTCCACAGAGTATTAATGATTTTTATCACCAGTGACTTTATATGATAGCATGCTTGTGTTGGGGAAAGGTATAAGAAAACTATCTAATTCGTGAGTTGTTTTGATTGTGTGTAAGTCTTTAGGTGAGTTTGTTTCACAGCTCTTCGAAGGGCCTGGCCACTTCGCGTGGCGCCATGTGATTTAGCCCCATGTTCTCGTTGATATTACTTTCTCCTCCTGAGTTCCTCGTCCCTCCCTTTTTATTTAATTTTTTCCCCATATTTAAATACTGGTCTGCATGCTACACTATTCCTAACTATAAATTTTGTTATTCCATGTAAAGTTTCTATGGGAAATTTCCCGTCTAAATATAATAAATAAGCTTCATTGTATATTTGGTTTTTATTAATAGTAGAAATAATTTCATTTCTTTCTTTTATATTGACTGTGCATTTTGTAATAATATGATTTTTTAAAAAAAATAAAGTTTTTGCACAGTGGACATTTCGGCGACACTGTGATCATATGCCGTCTCCTTGCTATTTCTCCTGTCAACCACGCATCGAGCATGCATTTGAACAGGATACTTTTCATTTTTAGGGATCCTAGTATGACCCAGTTTCCCCATACCCTATCCCAGTTAATGTTTATGTGTTTTTGTTCTACATTATTTTTATCCTTATTTATTGTGTGTTTTGTTAGCCATTTGTATGTGGATTTTGCATCAATTTCCCATAATTCCTTATCGTCCATATATTTAAAAAATAAATCTTTTATCGATATTAATTTTCTTCTCACCTCTAAACGTTTTGTTAATTTATTATTCCTATATATGTCGTTTCTCTGCTTCATATAGAAACCAAAGATATAAATATAGAGCCCATGCCAAGCTATTTTTGACTCCGCTTTAATCTCCTTAAATCTGTTTAATATGTTGGTGCATTTAATTAGGATGGGGTGATGGAGGCCTAGGCCTCCCCTTTTCCCCTCCCTATATAAAGTTTCTTTGTGTAGTGTATTTTAAATTCCCATAAGTATTTAATAATTTCTTTATCAATTTCTTTTAGTGTTGCGTTTGTAATGTCTACCGTTTTTAGTTTGTAATTAAGGTGCACATACATGTAATATTTTGCAACTTGTGCTCGTTCCATTAAGCCTATTGGCATTAGTGCCCAGATTTGCTAATTTTTTTGTATACTTTCCCTGATTTCCTTCAAATTTTTTGCATTTCGTCTTTCCCAAAATTTATACCTAACGTTTTTATATTGTCTTTAATTAGAGGAGTAGGCAGCCCATGTTTATTACCTCTCCAGTTTCCTATTAATACAATTTCTTTTTTTTCTTCAGAATTTATCTTAGATCCCGAAACTTTACCAAATTTTTCAAATTCCTTAATTAGTTACTTATACGATTTTCCATCTTGGATACGTTTGTACAATCATCAGCATGTTGTATGATCTTCGCTTCTTCTTTGATATGTAACACAAAAGTGATAGAGACAGAAATATATAAATACAATTTGTGTGTGTTGGCGGTGTTCATAAATTTGCATAAATTGGATGATGCTATAAATAGCTATAATCATGGAAAAAAGCAGAATTTAAAGGGGAATAAACATATATCTTAACATTAGATTGCATTGATTTATACTTTAAAACAATAAGTCTAGTTACTATGTATAGTGTGTGATGATCGTGGATAAATACACAGGACTATATTTAAAGCTGTTATTTCATGTTATTGATGTAGTAAAATATCCGCTAGACGTGTCGATGCAAAATAGAGACATATCTAGTCAATCAGAAGGCCTTCTTTAAAACAATAATACAAATAAAAATCAACGGCATGTTTAGTAGATATAAGGCCATATTATGTCGGTTGCGTCTGTTACGCATGAATGACTATACCAGCGACACTGTAACATCCTTTTCTAGGGTAATGTGTTCAAGTTCTTGACGAACTAGTTGTTGGATACTTGCACGTACACATTTTGATACTGTAGCCCCCTTAACCTGGTTATATTATTCTTACAAATACGAATTATTATTGTTCTAACCCGTGTGGTTTATTTTGTCTCCGAATTTAAAACTGGTGTTGATGCTATCCAGCATTCTGTATGATCCATAGAAAACAATTGATTTGTATATGTGCACACACACACACACACACACACACACACACACACACACACACAGTTATGACAATATGTGTTTGTGTGTGTGTTTGTGTGTCTGTATGTGTCTCTATTCAACAACGATACAATCATATTTCTTCTGGGATGAAAATATTCGTAGTATTTCATTTGTTTTCAAGTAAAATTCATGGTTCATATATTTTGCTCGTATTGTGTATGCGACAGCTATGCTGTTTTGAAAGACGTTCAGATGTATTGACTTACAAGGATCTCATACAAATAGATCACCATATTTACATTAGTGCTAAACAAAGTCTCTAAGTTGAATGGACTTTCTCCAATAATGTAGCAGGATCGAACTAAATTAAATATCCTACTTAATGTTTAACAAATAAAGACTTCACTTCTAAATATAACTAAACACCAAACTGAAAAGAAACGAAAAATCATAACGTTCGGCTAATTGGCATCTTTCGTGCAATGCATGACTAACACATTTATACTTTCAACACGTACCAATTAACATAAACCTTTTCTGCCATCAATTGGCTGCAGAATGAACCCTTTTGGCTTAACGCCTATTATTATTAGTTTTGGATGCATGCCGGGGAAATTTTATTATAAAACAGAACACACCAATTCAATTACCAGCAGATACTGCATTTGCAAATACAACTAATGTAATAGTGTTTTTTGGAATGCTGCAAACTTCATTCAACAGCTGATATCTCAGATTTTAATTAACAATACATTATTCATTGATCACCTTTAGACTCTCATTTAATTGAATTAAGATCGTCTTTGACGTGAAAACTCACTTGTGAAATAAACGTATGAACCAAATTATTGCCATTGTGCTTAAGAAAATATTCAGTTTAGGATTTTAACTTTTAATTAGCTAGATTCCAATGGCGCAAGACTAGCTGTAATAAAACCAAAAAATGTCTTATAGTCATGTTTGATTCCGTGGGTGAATTTAGGAAAGGATTAAAACCATGTAAATGCTTATGTCAAATGCAGATGTTCAAAAACACATACAGTTTTGATGTAATTAGGTTCGGTAAGGCACTGCTTCTTATATATTTGTGGATTTATATAGCTAAAGACAAACACACAAACTACAATACGAAAAAACACCTACAAATTTCATACTTAACAGTCAGTCTCAGTACATTATGTTGAACTAATGCTTTTCACAAAATACAAACGAGATACATACAAAAAGACTACACTGACATGTTGATTATTCTATGTTAATCAGAGATTTAATATTAAAAGTAGCAGCTGTGAGAACCGTTTATATTCTGAACTATTAATAAATGTGAACTTATTTGAACTTCCCCATTTAAAGTCCTACGACCGTGGATGGACGACAAAGCAACGACTTTATATGCAGATCCAAACACAACAGATCAGGTCATGGGATTGCTTCTCACTGTAATGAAGCATCAGCGGAACTCGGTATGCTCTGTGCGATTGACCAAACCTTTCCTATGATAGCAATACTCATCGCCGTAGGGACTATGAACCGCGACCCAAACATTGGCTGTTTTAGCGTTACTCTGGTCAGCATATCGATGCTGAAGGGAATCATACCTCGAAACGCTAGCAAAAAGACAAGGATAGTGCAAATCATCATCGGTGCCTGAAACGTATGTACACTAATGGAAACATTATCCCACTAGAGTGTGTGTGTGTGTAAATAGGATTTGTAAGGTAGATTGAACAAATTTTTAGTTATATCGCTACGATGTCTGTAGTGAGGCAGTTTATAGTGATGTACAGTGTAGTGGCATCTTGCCGCAGACATGTATTACGATGTTCCACCCAGTCACATTATCATGACACCAGACGAACAATTCCTAACACTAACCTCTTAATGCTGAACGCCAAACGAGACAGCTGTTAGTATCATGCTTGTAAGTCTTTGGTATGACACGGCCATGGATTGAACCCACGATCTCCCGCTTCCGCGGCGGACGCTCTAATCACTAGACCAATGAGCGGTCACACGCACTGGAGCGATCACACTAGAGAGATCAACATTTCTAGTTGGTAGAAGAGTAGATAGAATCACCACTCAGAAGACCTGATTTAAACGTATTTAGCAGAGTAAGAACAATCATTGATTATGGAGGCGGCTACACCGTCTTATCGAGTGACCGATGTAAAGAACGGCGACGCGATGCTGGTGTTGGATTTGCCATCAGTTCACAGCTAGTTAGCAAATTTACAAATCCATAAAAAGGACTTGACAAAAACAGTCTGATACAAATGTGACACTCACTATTGGGAAATATACATGAATCTGTCAGCAACACATGTGAACCCACAGGACCCAGCCATGAGGATTTAGCGACACAGTTATAAATACCTGGATTTTATTATGATAGAAGTATCCAAGGCAGCTAAGATCATCATCCTTGTTGAATTCATTGCTAAATGTCTTAGCGATCAACAGACATGGCCTAATGTCTTTGGAAAATGGCATTCATAAGCGTGACCACAGCGTGATATATAAACAACACAGATAACTACTAGCCCAACCGAAAAATAGCTTATAGGATGCACTCGCGCTCCGAGCGTAGGCATCTTATTTACTATATCGTCGTAAAGATAATAGACATGCAAAATGTCCATGCAACGAAGCTCATGAGAAGTCAAGAAGGTGTCTGGACAATAGGGAGATTGTTAATTAATAGCAAAAGGTGTGGTGACAGGACAATTAAAAGAACGCATCAACATCACCAATACTCATCTATTAGCGATAATTCCATTGGTTGACGGCCTAACATATCTCAGCACTTACTGATGTTCCAACACCAACTGAAACTGTAAAAACAGTTGAGCCATTGTCAAACGGCACAGCATTTGATGGCGGGGCTATATCAGCAGACGTATGACACAAAAGTATTCCAGCCGATGTAGAATAGGTCGACTATACTCCAGGTGTACAAGGATGCATCCACTGTCCACTTGTACAAGCGGAAAGGTAACATACAATCCTGTTACAACCATTAGGGGATCAACTTACTGTTAACTGTCATTTCCAAATCCATTCCACGATTCTCTTGAATCGTCTGGTGCCTCACATGAATCAGGAGTGTCATGAAGAGGCTTTTGTTTGGCTTCAGGAACGGAAGAGGAATCACATACATGGCATTTTCAGCTTGTCAACATCAGTAACACAACTGCAACATTTACGTGACATTTACTGACGGACAAAGGTGATTGAAAGAGTCTGCTGTGGAATTCATGTCTAGCCCCGAACCATTGCATTCATCAGAGAAGCCCAGATGGGCTTTGTGGAGGCCACAATTCATTTTTATGATACTATTCTCCTTATCTTTGTTTATAATGGTGTCAGATATGTTTATATTTAAATTTCGTTCATTAATAAACGTCTTTTTAACGCAGTTGCTTTCGATGTCTTCACTAATCCAGTCCCAACCCGGCTACATATTGTGACATAGAGCACTCCAATTTGTTTGGGCATATGTGTAAGTTAATAATTGAACATTAAACGAGTGTCATATGAACACATGATATTAAGTGTTTAGAGATTTCAAAAAGGCTTTTGACGGAGTGTGGGATGAGGCATTGTGGGCCACAATGAAGAAGTACAACGTGGGTCAAAAAGTGACCAATACCATCAAGCAGCTGTATGTAAATGCTACCTGTTCAGCACTTGCTCACGGTACTTTGGAGGACTGGTTGAAGCCAACAGTTGGAGTACGTCAAGGCTGTGTCCTGTCATCCACGCTTTTCAACATCCACGTAGAGCGCATCAAGAGCGAAGCCGTGGAAGATACACTGTGGGACAGTCAGCATTGGAGAGCGAAACATCACATACCTACGCTTTGCAGACGACATTGATTGGCTGGCAGGCAGGGAAGGCGAGCTTGCCACCTTAATGAAGAACCTGCATGAAACTCTTCCAGATTTGACGTGGATATAAGCGCCGAGACATCAAAGCTGATTACAACTAGTGGCAAACAAATTGTAACCAAGATTAAAGTCAGAGGACAGGAACTGGAAACGGTGGGCCAGTTCAGATATATTGGTTCAATAATCACCAAATAGGGATCAAGAACAAATATTTGGTCACGAGCATCACCAACAACGGCAGCTACGTCAATGTTAAGACCCATCTGGATATCGGTCTGAAAACTAAAATCAGACGATTGAGACCACTAGTCATCTCAGTCTTTCTGTATTCATGTGAAGCCTGGACCCTGACATGACAGCATAATTGCAATGAATAATCCAGGAACCTGAAATGAGATGCTACAGAACCATCATTGGCATCTCTTACATGGACCACATCACAAATGAAGAAGTGCGTATCACCATCAGGCACAAAGTAGACCATTATGAAGACCTACTCACCACTGACAAAACGAGAAAGCTGAAATGGTACGCCGCGTCGCTAAAGCATACAAGATATACACGCCAGCACTGCAGGGCAGTGTCCAGGGTGGAGGAAGGAGAGGTAGACAGAGAAAAAATGTGGACTGACAACATCACAGACTGGACCAGGAAACGTTTTGATGAGACACAGACATTGGCACATGATGGAGACAAGAGGAGGGAACTGGTCTGGTGTTCAGCAGCACAGTGCCTCAATATCCACACTAGGTCAAGAGACTGATGATGATGAAATGTATGTTCCCAAGGTCATATACTACATTCTAATCAATCCTACAAGGGCCCAATATATTTGCATACCGAGCCAATAACCACATAATACCAAGTGCAATAATACCTGTAATGTTGTTGGAATAACATTATCGAAATAAAATATTACTTCTATGATATCTTGAAAATTTTATACGTAGTTCATTGCATGAATAAACATGAGTACCAGTCAAACACTTTAATGCAATGGAAGCGTGCACGTACGTGAGTTATTCTCATTTACTAGTGAACGAAGCGAAGTTTGTTGATGAGCATATCATACCCAAAATCCAAAGAAGCACACCAGAATATTGATAATAGAAACAAGACGTAATAAAGATAATATTGTGAGAAGATGAGCTAGAGATATTCCATATGAGGTTGCCGTTTACATAGCCCCATATGCAATATTGCCGACAACGTTATACTGGCAGTCAAGGTTGAATGTGCTCTATGTGTTAGAATTTCTACCAGGTTATTGCAGCCAATCGGTCATGGACAATCTTGCAAAACTGATAACGCTTCACTTATGATGCCCCTTGTTGGCAATTAAATTTTATGTACAGGATAGCATGATGATATCGATAATAAAAGAGTGGACTGTTTACGCGTAAACTTTCTCTCTCTCTCTCTCTCTCTCTCTCTCTCTCTCTCTCTCTCTCTCTCTCTCTTTCTCTCTCTCTCTCTCTCTCTCTCTCTCTCTCTCTCTCTCTCTCTCTCAACATTATATAACAACCACTTGATGTTCAGTCTAAGTAGTGTTACATATAACTGTTAACTTCAATTTTCTTGATGGGATATTTACTTTTGTATGTAATGTACCTAGTTTTTCTTTTAAGAATTTGGATAGTAAACAACAGTATCATTGAGAAAGGGGTAAACACCGTTTTCAGATAGCAAAGTGCATCTTTATTAATGGCCTTTGTTTGGCTGTCAGACCCATGACGTGGTTAGAGGTCAACATTTATGTCACTTTTTTATTTATTTAGCCATAGCCACAAGTCATCGAATGCGGGTACGCGTTGTTCAAATAAAGAAACGGTGAAAGCAATTTTACCTGACTGTCAATACTGCCAGCTATTTATCAGTAACAACATGTTAAGTTAATGGGACTGTTTATAACGTATCTAACATAACTATTAAATTCCGTTGTGCCTCAGGGAGTGAGTTCTTCTGCGCCAAAACCAATTATATTGGCAGCTATCTTTCGTGGGAGTAATTTAGGAAGACTAATTTATGCAGTCGACCGGTCCGGATGATCCTAACTGGCTATAGCGACCGCCTCTGATACATGATGTTGCGGGTTCGAATCCGGACCAAGTCATTAGAAAGATTAATCACAAGATGGTACTAAGAGCTGCGTTGACAGGCACTGATAATAAGCATGTTAGTATTAGGACCGGTCGGTCAGGTGTCAGGATAATGTTACAGGTTGGAGCAGGATGCCTCATGTCTGATGTACGATGCATCAGTGCTGAATATCACTATAACTTGCCACAGTGCATATATCGTTACGATATGACTCAAATTGTTAAAGCTACGTTATAAAAATAAAAAACGACACATTTTGATGCAGGTTTTACAGCCACAATGAATTATTTTATGTTCTTTTCTCCAAATGCACAGCTGTCATGGAATCCCTTCAAGATAACACGGTTTCTAATAGACTGACCTGACCACATGCTAGCGCGCAACAATTCAATTGAAAGCTGTCTATTTCAATTTGTGTTCCCGCCATTTTGATGAGGAAAAAATCAATCTGCAGTCGAGAGGAATTTATGTATTTTGCGTTACTTTTTTATTTTAATTTTATTGGGTTTGACATATCCCAATTGCTATCTGTTTCATGTGATTTTCTAAATTATTCTCACCAATGTTTTTGAATTAACACTGGTTGTCTTTATTAGATGCAGAGTTCATTCAATACATTTTTAGCCTTCCGTAAAATATAAGTTAACGAATGCAGTCTTCAAGCTTCAACGATCAGCTTTGCTTGAAAATGCAAACATTGTTCTGTTGGGAAAAGTCTATGTATTCATCGTATGGCTTGCTCGATCGCCCCAATAGTTGTGTTAATATCCTATTATAAAGACTGCATCACGATTAAATACGCAGTTATACATATAACGGGTATATAAACGTACCAACGTTTAGGTTTGTTTACTGAACGTGAATTCATCGAAAATAGGCGACTAAAATAACACTTCCCGAATATTTTGTGATTACTGTTGTCAATGTTCTATCCATAATGGCATCCTGGCATGGAATAAATGCATCATTTCATAAAGCAGGTTACACTTTGAATCAAGCCTCAGTAGAGGAAAAAAGTCGCCCTTAAAGAAATGATTGAGATATTTGCCTGTACACTTCTATTATATAAATTCCTTCACATTCAATATAAGATTCGTTTCTTCTTTTTTAAGAGAGCATATCTTGTTATGTCTTGGTCTTTGGGGAGAGTAGAGTTTAAACAGTGCTCTTAAGCAAAAACATCTAGTTTACCTTTCAATGAGGAAGGCGGCAGCGATGACACAGTACAACACCCTGTTTCCCATGGAAACCAAAGCATTCAATTTAAATACACTAATACTCTATGAATATTCGACGTCCAATTTCGTGAAAGTTAGGTCTCAATTCTGTTTCATAGGGAACACGTTTTTTTTTTCAAAGCGTAGAACCGACAACACACGAGATATTAACTTAGAAAACGGGAATATCTTACTATGTATCGTGACAATAGTAAGGAGGATAATTTTTGTTTATTTTTCCATAACTAATAATTCATGCTATCCATAGTCACCAACTACTGAATATATTGACGTGCACGTTCTTGCGCTGCTCTTGTTAACTATCCATCCGTGTTGCTTTGTAAATGTATTTACACACCAAAGCTCGGGACACTTGAAGTGTCTCATCCTGCTAGCTAAGACATAGCTGACGGAACCTTTATAATTCATACAATTTAACCAGATTTCTCTTATAAAATCTAAAATGCAAAACAAAATCGTATGATGTTGATTGAATTTTATCAGTATAATACAATTACTGGGCTCACATTGGTTGTCTGCAGAAGAAAGTCTTAACAGCTGTTTTTCAGCTGGTTTTCAATATTTAAAGATGGCCAATGCTCTTGTTTACGTTTTATTGATTTCATCATTTTCTGTCACTTGATTATTGTTGCCATGATCTGAATGATATAACAATTATCTTTATCTGCGTCTACACTTTAACAGAGGCACACGTCTTAAAAACTTAATTTCATTTAAGAACGTTACGACACGGCAAGGAAAAGTGGATATCACGTACATTGTGTCTTACTATAATGACAACTTTTCGATCTGTTCTATTGCAGTGCTCTTGGGAAACATAAATTCAAAATAATTATGCGGTTTAAACCTCAGTCCTGGCCATTTGAAATATCGATGATGACTGATCAAAGCAGCCTCGCCATAATTGTAAGAACTGTTTGAATGTGATTTTATGTCTTACAAATCTAGCAAGTGTTTAGGTTACGTCAAAGGATTAATACATGTTCACGGTCTTCCTTGCTGCTGTATGTGTAACATTATACAAAAACTATGCAAGCACGTTTAGCCCACACCCACGAGATATGCTATCCAGACCAAATTATAAGATATTTGCCAGTTATACCACTACTGTTGAATGATCTTGCGTTGCATATAAATGAAATATGCGATCACAGGTGTGAATGGGGCCAATTTATCGTCGATACGAATGAGCAGTACAATTTCAACCCCTGGTCACTAAAGCGTGAAGACAAAAGGTTGGGTTTTGTATAAGAACAATCGGAATAGAACAGGTGGGTGACGTCACAGTATTGGACATTGACACCAATATTGCAAGGGTCTGACATGAATATGTGCTACCTTATGTAGAGACACATACAGTATAGATATAGACATAGACATGTGCAACACATATGCACAGATTGATGAACATATTCTATCACACCTAAAATATAAAACCTACCAAAACATTGTTTCTATTCAAGAAAGCATATCTTCATGAGATAAAGTAGTTTTCCTGAAAATGGATTACATCTTCTTCTGCTTCATCATTCTCTTTCTCCTCCACCATAATCTTATTTTTCTTATTGATGTTGTATTCGTTTTATTTATTCATACTGTATGTCTTTATCATCTTCTGTTTCTTCTTTATATTTTCTACTTCGTTTTCTAATTTATTATTTGATTCTCTCATCCTCTAAATGTTATCTTCATCCCCCTTCTCATTTTTGTCGTTTTTAAGATAATTTATCTAATCATCTTACACTTCCTAAATTTGATCATCTCCATCTAACATCGATATGGAAAATAATATAATCATCATCCATTTGTATTAACATTTCTTGTATCTTTCCCAAACCGTCAAAAATCTACTGCATCCTCTATATTTGTCAAGGTGGTTCGAAGCCATTTGTATTCCATGTTGAATTGCGCGAATGATGATGCTGAGGATGATCTAAATAATAGACGCTTGCGCCCATAAGGGCATGTGCGTCTGGTTAATGTCCAAAAGCGGGCTATTTAGTTAGTCGTAGGAACGGTATGGTGCCACGTCTCCACGCATTAATGTGTGATCAACGTACTATTCAATTAGGCCGTCGGGTCTTGGGCCAAAATCGGTCCTAGCGACTTGAATGGTAGGCTACTTACACTAGTGGGATTATTACCCACCAATCACTCATGTTATTATTTCATGTCAATAACAAACTGCTAGATGGCAACCAATGCAATATATGACACTAGTCATGATTGGTCAACGACTTATGACGTCACATCTGATCACCTGTAATATAGTATTTTCAAACAATTACTAGCCATCAAACCCTGTATGTATCAGACAGCATGATATACATGATGGTTAACTAACAAATTACAACTATAGAGGTTATTATAAGTACATGCTTTGTTTTCATTGTATAGCTTAGTGCATATATCATTTGAAGAACCTGCTTGAAACATTCCTTTATTTCGCCAAATATTTATTTCCAGTGAAGGCGGGCCTGTCCAAATGCTAGCAGCTTGTGCGATTTAAGAAAACCAAAATCAATAATGTCTGAGCCATTGAACTGATCATGTATTTTCCCGACAACTTAAACATGGAAATTCACTCTGTCCTAACTGACCCACACTATTCTAGCTTCCGTATAGACATTTGACTTCTCTTAAAAAAAAAAAATACAAACTTGTCCTCGGCTACCTTTTCTAAAGTAATTCGATAATAACGAGTATGTACTTGCATCACACTGTCTGTAATTATTATTTGTTTGGTTTTCTTGGTATGGTTAATGAAATACTCTGGCTGCCTATTATATGATTCAACTGCAGTCAGTAATAATTCTGTATAATTTTGTAAGTTTGGTAAATAATGTATAACGATACTTCTCAAGGGTATAGTTGATATATCGTGTCATTGCCACAAAGCGTCAATACTCAAATATTAACTTTCTAGCATATTGTTTACCTTATTAATTTGATCTAAATAATGCAACCATGTGGTGCGAAGGGACCTACAGTAAAATTGTATTACTATTTTTTTCCGTATAATACCAACAAACTGTTTTCTTCTTTTTTAGCGCCATTAGCAGACGAAAATTGTGATGACAGCAATATCAAGCTAAATCATTACGTAAAGATGTGTCATGTTAAATAAATATTTATGAAGGTTGATTTTATTTTCATCACTGACATTCAATCGTCTCTATTTAACTCAAAGCTATTTATTATTTAGTATTTAAACATTGTATCATATTTCTTCTGTATCATACATTTAGACCTAGAAGAACCATGCAAATAGCTGCTTGGAATTATCCAGGAATAAATATACTTACTTCTCGTTGCAAAGTACGCTCCTTGGTTGCCCCGTAAAGAGACGGTGGACTCGACATATTATCTGCTATGAAATATGACGTCATACAAATATATATGACTCAACTGTAAAAGTCACGTGTCGGCATAATGCACGATGCTCTCATAATAATATCTCAAACAAGGTTTATATTGTCAAGCCATTAGGTACACATTTTAAGTTAGCTAGAAAACTGAACACAAACATTAATTTATTAAACAAAACTGGGTGTCTACTAATTAATTTAAAGTGCTTTTACTTTTCGATTGTCTGGCCTCTTACAAAGTTTACGGGGAAATGCAATATCCTCCATTTTAGTTAGGCCACTCCTAGAGTAGGTAATATTACAATGGCCGTATAATCTTACACATGACAAATTAAAACTAATAGATAATCGGGTTATACATAACATCATTACGTCATATTAGCAAAAGGCCGTCTGCTTGAAGCCTGATATTATGTACTAAACGGTCATTTCACTATTAAGCGGTTGTTTTATTAGAACACAATATTCTTTTTATATATCACGTGATCGAGACAGTTTTATAGTTTTGCACTTACACAACAATATTTATGATAATCGTGAAGATTTCAATCGTTTGATTCACCTAGTTTATGCCAATGAATCAAAGATTCATATATATCTATATATAATTCTGATATGATATTCTAATGTTCATACTGTCAACACGTTCAGGCTATGATTAAATTTTAGCTCTGTATTTTGCCTACGAAATTGGATTAAGTGATTACTGCTCAAAGTGTAACGGATTCAGGGAACTTAAATGATTTCTTCTATGGCCTTTGCTTTCTTCCAATTTACTATACTATTTGAAATATTTTCCTTTGTGAAAGTCCGATTGTCCCACTAGATTTCTAGTCAAAGTAATATTACCAGCTTCATATGCCTAATTTCCTCCAATCATCGAAAAACGAGTGCGCGTGATCTATTAGGCGACCTCTACTTTTTAACAGAATAATGAAAACATACTGTACTTCATACAACTGCTCTAATGCAGCTATATTGGGCTCAAGAGTTCACTTTCCCGATGTATTGCAATTGATACTGCTTCATTCTCAAATATATATATATATATATATATATATATATATATATATATATATATATATATATATATACATACACACACACACACACATAAATAAATATATATATATATATATATATATATATATATATATATATATATATATATATATATATATATATATATATATATATATATATATATATATAGTTATTGAGACACTATACACTAGTTATTGAGACACTATACAACCTTGAGATATAATAGTACAGTCCTGAAAGTACTGACGAACACATGAGCGTTTTAGTGGCATTTAGGTATTTGCAAATGGAACTGATGCGTCTCAGCTCAAGATATGCAGCCTTGCAGATGTTCATGACATGTTTGTACATTGTGAGAGTACTCTCCAGAGTAACACCTATGTGTCGTACTGACTATGTGAATTTAATGTTGGTGTGTCTGATATGTATTGTTTGAGGTTAAGGATGTGTATGAGAAAGTCTTTGTGTTGTGATCAGAAAGACCAAAATTTTATCATCATTCATTTGCATCCAGTTACGTGTCATCCATGCTTTACATCAGAAAGGCTAGGCACCTCTCTACTCCGTGGATGGTAGCATCAATTTCAGTTGGTTGGCTAGATCTGTATGTATGGGTGTCATCAGCGTACCACTGGTTAGACACTGGATGATGATCTACGACCCATGAGATTACAGAATTAAGATAACAGGTTCTAGAACAGATCCTCTGGAACATCACAATGTAGATCAACTGGGCTGGAGAGTATTATATTTGCAGATACAATTTGTGTCCTATTGACTAAATAGGAATTGAAACAGAGATATGTTGTGTTGTGAATATCATATACATGCTGGAGACGGCGATGTAAAAAATCATTGTATATTGTGTCAAATGCTGCAGACCAATCAAGGAGGATGAGGACAGTAATCTTTCCGCTATATATAGTAGAGAGAATGTCATTAACTACTTTCAGAGGAGTGGTTTCAGTAGTTTCGCATAGAGCAATATGCAGACTGTACATTGCTAAAAAGATTATTCTAATTCAGATGAGATACAAGTTGGGTTAGAACAACGTGTTCTAAGATGTTTTATATGAAAGAGAGATTAGAAACTGGGCAGTAGTTCTTTAAATCGTTATGGTCGACCATGCTTAAGTGAGTGTTGGTGTTCTGACTGTTTCAGGTTGAAAACATGAGTATAATCTAGGAGTTTTGATGTGTATGGGTTTCCATGATAGTCAAAGTGAAAGTTAAAATCTCTAAGAATAATCAGGTTTTCACCTATCGAATTTTCATACCCCAGGATATACGGAAACTGCTCTAAAAATAGAGATTGATTCAGCTTGTTTTTCTACTAGGAGGAGGGCGGTAGAGGCTGGAAAAAATGGACTGACCTTTATTTCAGCGTAAGTTTTATTTATACTAGTTTCAAACGATGTGTGGCAGACATTGAAGGATGTGTTCTGTTTAAGACCTTTTATCATGGAACTACTTCATGGAGTAAGCGGTGGGTGTAATATACGCTCACTTGAGCTCATCGCCTGATGTTTTTAAGCTTGTTTCTGTCAAGAAGAAGACGTCGATAGTGTGATAGTGGATACACTTCACTATTTATGTGCCTTTTCCGGTGGTTTTACTGATGGAGCATTGACTAATGCAATACGCATCGGTATCTATGTGATAGATGACACAAAATTTTACGATTTAATAGCAATTTGTACCAGGTTATCAAAATCAACAGCCGATTTTTTTTTTATAGTTTCGCAGGAAAGGGCGAAGGGGAGATAAATGGAATACTTCGTCATATTCTACTGCGGTTAGCTTTGAAAAATCGTTATTGTTTTCACTCACTTTTACATTTATGTAATGATGAATGCAGTATAGAAAACCAAGGAGCGGTCATATAAAGCAACAAATGCGGGTCCATCATAGCATAAACGGGATGACTGACGATAACGTGATGGTGGTTTATTCAAGACCAAAGGACATTGTAAAAGTGGAAGAGGACAGCTGAGAATAATTATAATTGTTCTCATTTCCAAAACAATGAGATTAAGAAACACATACAAACTGAACAGCCAATGAATGATGAAGCACAATAATGAATAATGTAGACGCATATAGACAACAAGCAAATACATCATGAAAAACGGCACAAAACAGAACAGCTACTTCAAGCCGTTTAATCGATAGCGGCCATCTTTATTACTCTTGGACTTGTATGTGTACATGGGAAGTGATAACCTAGTTCTGTTACAATACAGGATTCGAGTGGGATAACTTTTCTAAGTCCTCTAAGCAAGTATCATACACACTACACAAAATATGTATAGCTGAAGTACCTATACAATCTGTATACCAGAGAAGTTCAACAGCATTATGTAGTGCACACGTGAACATTCCTAATACATATACCCTGACATTTGTATAAGCTTGGATTATTTAATGGCAAGCATTTTTCTTTGATATTATAATGCTCATTATCATTGACTGTCACCAACAAATCTTAAGATAGTTTAACGTTATTGGTACGAATTGTGACATGATGCTATTTCCTTGCTTCATAAAAGAACAGTATTTATAACTTGGATGTTTTGGATCCTTCTCGATTATTGCACACTTGACAAAAGAGACGACAAAAGAATGGTGTCTGGTGTAGAATTAGTTATAATGTCTGCTTATATAGTTCCGTTGCTCCTTATTAGCTTTCATCTGCACTTCCTGACAAAAATTAGGCATGATCTAAAGCATACCAAAAACATATGCCTATGACATACGTAACTGAATAAAGAATTACTCGTACATGGATTGAACTTAAACGGCAATATAGCAGTAAGAGGTAATATGAATGCATCATTTTATGAAGCTGTCTAACATATAAAACCAGATTGTTAAGGTATAGCATGATTCGATTATTCAATACCCTATAGAGCGACCATATTCAGATGAAGAGGAATTTTATCGGCATAAGTTTTGTTGGGCGCTTCAGCAGATTTCATTGCTTAAGAATAAGACTATATAATGCAGTAAGAGATGTCATTGTTTCGGGCACTTAACATGATGCATACCTTGTGCTATATATTGTAAATGACGAATGCTGATTCTCAGTCCCCACCAAATGCCAAACATACATCGAAATATTTCGCATATAGCCGAATACATGCACACATTTGTTTTCGAAAGCAAACTTTTACCCACTATCTTAAAGAAATTGTGCACTATATGTAATGGTTGTCTTTCTGAATAATAATAATAATAATAATAATAATAATAATAATAATAATAATAATAATAATGAGGAATTTGTATAGGAAATGATCTTTAGATGCTCTAAAGCGCTTTACAACATATATCATTATAGGACTACAAAGCACAAAAATACATTAAATTAAAAAAACATAAAAACATGCTGAAAATATTAAAAGCGTTTCACCTGCACTCTTGAAACGGAATAATGTGTCTTTGTATCTAATTTCAATGGGCAATTCAGTGCACGTTGCTGGGCCCTGGTATGGTAAAAAACGTTGTCTATATGACATCGTTTGCATAATGAGGATAATGAGTACTCGATCGTCAGAAGAGGAGCGTATTTTGCTGGTGTTTACACATGGGTGAGGCCAGATAGGCATGTTAGACTGGAATCCGTAAGTCAAACGTAGCACAGAGAACACATTTTGTGTTTGATTCTAGAACGACTTTCATAACCAGTGTAGAGTACAGAGCAGCGGGGAGGCGTGTTCTGATTGTGGTAATCTAAGGATGATCCGAGCAGCTGTGTATTGAACTTTTTGAAGTTTCTGGACTACATACTGAGACAAACCAGACAGAATATTGAAACAACCCAAACAGAACTAGAGACAGATCCACCAGACATATCCAGACAGACATACCTAGAGCTGGACAATTCTGGGCAGTCTTATTTATTTAATTTGTTGTTGCGTCATCATTCTGGAGAGGTTTGTACTTTTGTGTTTAAATAATTTTGGGGAGGAAACATTTGTTTGGATTATTCATTGTAATTACAAAATTCTCATCGGACTAAAATAGTATTCAGGGACTATTATGAATTATTATGCTTTTTGGACGATACCATCTTGATAGTTGGCAAACCCAGACATTTGAGAATTTAACAGTCATTATCAATACCCATCTGGACTTAAATATAACGTTTAGGTACATGTTGGATTAGAGTCATGGTATGTTCGTCTTACATATTCAGCTTACAACTTTTATAATTAAATTGGATGTAGCTGTTTTGTTAACAAACAAAACTTGTTGGCTTTTGCGTATCTATTTATAACCACATACTCGGAACAATATTTATTGAAAAGCACACAAAGCGATAATACATGTTCCTGCTTATAGCTAGGTTAATACTGATATCTTCTTTCACATCAGAGTTCAAATCGGACGCGCAACCGTCAGATTGGTCAAAATCAAAGAGTTCGTTCTGCAATTGCACAGGTTCGTGTGGCTGAATTTGTGAGGGATTAAATGGTCGATCCAGGTACAAAACTAATATAATTATTTCCACAATTACAAAATTCAGGCATACAAATATCATGGTAAGTCTGTTTAGCACGCAGTCTCTTGTTCGACGAACCAGTCACTTGATCGTTAATGTTGGGAACAGTCGAAACAGTACGTGTTTCTGGTGCCTACAGTGATAATATATACGACATTTTATCACATTTTTATGCTGAAAATCAGCAAATTATTAAACTTTAAAACCACGGAAGAAACCGCTGTATACAGTAATGTAGTCTTTTACACAGTCAGGCCAACAAATATCGCACTTGCCCTGGACTAGGCTTCTAGGAAATGAGTGGTGAATCTATTAACAGGTAACGTAACACAGTATGTACATATTTACGTGGGCAGTTGTATATATGAAACCTTTTAACACCAGAAAGTCTCAGTATACCAACCTCATGTAGAAACTAAGTCATATCTAACTCAATATAGTTCTTTCTTTGATATCACTAACTTATACACAATGAACCTTAACGCCAATGAAAGGGGAGACCAATCTTTGAATATCAGTCAAAACCGATCCATTTGATTCAGCTGTTTCGCGTCTTTATAGCTAGGTTCTTCATAATATGGGAACTACATAATTGATAAAGTTTGTGTCTGCGTGTTTGAAAGAATAAGAAGGATATTGAAAATACTTGCTTGATTCTTATCGAAGTGGAATTACCATGTTCAACAGTAGATTCAGACGCTTCAAGTAATGGCTAGAAAAATCGTACAAGCATTATCTGTGACGTCTTATTAATTTCAAGTAGTTTAAATTAACGATACGTTGAGATATAGTCTAATGTGTTTGAAAAAGTCTTAAGTATCGCTTTGTTATCCAAGGTTCCCTACCTATATATATTTATTACATTTTATATGCTGAGCGATTGAACGAACATAACACAAATCAGAATATTTATTTGTCTCATGTTTTACGAGGCTGCTTTTGTAATTTTATGCTATTTATCAGCGAGAAACGTATACGCTTACTATTATTACATTCATGCAGTTCCATCTGAAACCCAATTGTTCCTGAAATATGGCTAATTCTTGCAGCTTCATGGACTTGCAAATTCAAGAAAATGTGTTCGCAACATAGTCTTTAACTGTATGTGTTACGTTTGGTTATGGCTATATTATCTCTGTCTATAGGTCGCAAATTACGAGTAAAGAATGAATATTTTCTATGGCGTTAAATCTGATATGCAAATCGCACGAGACTAGGTGGACATGGAACTATTATACTTTGAATGTGCACTATTTCGAACTGAGAGAAAAACATAAAAACCGACTTTTTGGTCACACAATCGTCCAGTCATTTGAATGCGATAACGTCTGCATAGTTTTCTTGGTGCGTTGTTCGGAGTCTCAATGCCAAATTATATAATACACTTTCTTTCCACGTTACTGTTTTTACAAACACGTTGATATTGTATCGTGGTTTATTTACATGTATTTATGCATACCACGTACGATAGGATACGTTTCTTTGCTGACTCGCACAAAGAGTCAGGGAGAATAGACTATGTTAGAATTCATCAATACCATAATTACATTAAGGATCATCACTTCGAATATTGCCACTAAATGTCGGAAAGTGTTACCCTGACTGAGCCAAACTCGTGGATAAATTAATTACGTTGCTTCACCCACATAGCCACTTATGGATTGTCAATACAAAATTGGCGCAGGAGAACTTAATATTGATTTCATGGTTGTTGCTTTCCTCCCATGCTTCGGACCATATTCACATTAAATTGTGAATATATAATTCGCCTACACCCCGGCTGTTTATACCCCGACATTCAGAAAACGAAAAGGCAATTTTTAAAAAAACTTGGTGATATGAAGTATTCGCAAAAAAAAACTTAATTCTCCGTTTGTAGTTTCAAACCATTTATCGCCATGGGCTCGTAACACTGCCACGTTGTTTAGGCTTTTAATTAAAGGTAAGTTTCTCAACCGCCATTAAGTCCTTCTTAGCTTGGGAAAGTATTTTTGACAGCTAACAAGTGTGATGCAATTCCGTAACTTTATGTAACTTGGTAGTTACATTCATTTACACAATTGAAATTAAAAGTCAATTTGTTTGCTGTTTAAATTTCTTTAACATTTGGTTTTTGGAGAAATTATTAAACTAGACACATGCGCAAAATTGGATGCAGACGACATAGGTTTTACTTTCTATATATGTGTATGCCGAGGTCTCTTACGTCTTCAATGAAAATGAACTTTTCAAGGAACCGAAAACAAAGTCCATTGTTTACAGTAAAACATACCGCATTATATGACGCTCCATTAAGACTATAATATTATGGATCTCACAGACTACAATCGAGGCATTAAATATCAACTACTGGATGAAAATAATACTTTTTTGTGTCATGATTATATCCTTGATGTTTCTCGTATTTAAAATTCGAGTATAAACTAATGGCGGGTGACTCGAATACTCTGGTGCGACCATTGTACCGAACCATATTTCCCGATTCTGGCCATTTTCAATTTTGTTCAGTTACATTTCTTGCTTACCAATATAACTAAAAGATGCAACAATAGTTTTAACAGTAACGCACCATGTTACATGCGTGCGATGTACAGTTTTTTTAATGTAAAGGCGAGCATTTATTGATTGTTCTGTCAAGAAAACAAAACCCGCTTTACTTAATATGGATTTATCACATCGTTGCGGCATTTCAAACGGAAATCTATAAATGACACAAATATCCGTAAAGCTATGTAATATAATTACTGAATTAATGATGTATACAACTCGCATATCACATTCGTATTGTGGCGTTAAATAAGGTAAAACTCTATTCGTTTATAAATAAATTATGATAGTGTTATGTTCATTAACCGACATACGAAGAAATGGAGTTAATGTTACGCAATAGTTCAACCCACAAAGTGGGCAATCCCGTACTGTTAAGACCTGAACAATATACAACACGATCACTAAGGTACCATGTGACATGCGTCTGGGATTATTCCTTGTTTGAAGTAGGCACTAAACGCCTTCAAACACTAGCTGCCGAAGCTAGGAACTGATTATTATTTGGTAACTTACTTTGGCACCGAATCATAATTAGTAATGAAATATCTACCAACCGGGTAATCTAATTTAAATATTGCGAAATCTGCTAATTGCGTCTAAAATGAAAAAGTACGAGGAGCATATAATCCTCAGATTTTAGCTCTTTAATCTCAAGGATTGTCATGTTACTGTGCTGGTATTTGAATGATGCGTCTTAACATTATATAGCTGTAGATCTTTAACATTTTTTAAACCCCAATATTGACATTTGTCATTCGATATTTACAAGTGTCTTTACGCATTCACAAGATGTTTGCATTTGCTAGCATTTGAATTTAATGCAAGCTAAGCTTTATCACGCAAATGGTAGTCTAAAGACTTTTTTCTAATGACTATTAGATTAGCACACGTGGAAACGGTTTTATGTGCGTCCTACATGATGATCTCTAGAGTTGACGGTATTGTATTTAATAAAGAGCTAGCACCTATTTTATTGCGTTCTATATAATCTTTTGCACTACCTTTTACGGGTATTCCCAGAGAAATTGCTGATAGTTATGATAGGCGACTGCTATAATTACAGTGCACAACAAATGTCATGTGCGCAGTAAGGAAACCGTTTTAGAATAAAAAGTATTTATAAAATATTACAGGACATGTTTTTCTTTCTTGGTTAAGTAAAAGCATTTAGAGAAGCAACTGATCTTCCTTTCAAGACCATTTATTATTTTTGTTTTGCAGGATCCAGTCCACTAAACAGAAGTTGTTTGATTATTGCTATGTAAGAAAAGCCTGAAAACTGCAGAATAACAAACAAAGGATTCACACTTAAAACGTAGATTTCACCTTCCACCTCCACTTCTAGAATATAATGGACTAGTAATGGAAACGAAAGCCATTATCTGTGAGACAAAACAATCCATGCAGATTAATATCCAATACATGAATAATGATTGCACCATTTGCAAGCAATGTCTGATCGTATTAATTTCAATGCAGTTTAGTTTCTACAAACATCGATAGAAAATACAGTGACTATGATCACGTGTTTATTCAATCACTAATGTCAGACATATTTCTAAATTATGATTTAATGTGAAGCCAAAGATGAACTGTTAAATGCAAATTTATCAATCATGCTGAATGTTGTGAGGTGTTTGCACTTGCTAAAAACATCGCTACTCGTACATGATGTAAAGCAATGATGTAATATGATAAAATTAATATACAATGCTCCAAACTTGACACTTCGAAATCAGACAAATATAATATTCGTCAACTAAGTTATCTACCAATCTAGTGTACATTTTCTTTTAGAAATTTAGTAAAATATGCAGTTATTAATTCAAGTTATTTCTGGGTCATATGGATTTATCGGATTCAATTTCCTACTAAAAATGTTTGGGACTGCCGAGTAAATAAAGACGCTTTAGAGATAGTAGATAACTACTTGAGCATGTCCAAGTCTTATCGAGACAAGAAGCATATATACAGAGATAAAATAATGTGAAAATGAGATACATCCTACAATTTACTGCAGAATCTTCGAGCGTGACGCACTGAATTATATACGTATACTCACACACACATATATGTATGTATGCATGCATGCATGCATGCATGCATGCATGCATGCATGTATGTATGTATGTATGTATGTATGTATGTATGTATGTATGTATGTATGTATGTATGACTAACTAACTGACTTTAACTTTATTTCCTCTTCAATAGAGATTACATCAGATTAATCAAATTCAGGATAATACAAAATCATGAAATACAATAGAAAAGAGTATTTAAAAAGTGTAATTATCAATGTAGTTCTTTCTACATGACATTTGTGCTTATGCATATATATATATATATATATATATATATATATATATATATATATATATATATATATATATATATATATATATATATATATATATATATATATACATACATACACACACATAAACGTATATATATATAAATGTCCACACATACACATACATATATATATACACACACAAACAGATATATACACATACACATATACACACACACATACACACATCTATACATATATATGTGGAACAACATGAAACCAGTCTCAAATGAAAAAAGATAGCAAAAGATGACACTCTTATATTATATGAGCCAGAGAACATTATATCTCCGTGATCTGTCGTACAACAAAATTGCGGAATTTGATAACAACAGGATGGCCTTTTGTTTTTGCTTGTTTTTTAAAGTTAAATTATTTATGTTATGACATGTTGGTTGAGAGTAGGGCATGCATTTTATTGTAAAATGAGGTTATGCTTTTTGCCGTTACCAACATGAGTTTATCCCATACATCATCGTTGATAGACGACAAGCAATCTACTCTGCTTCCAAGAAGTGTCTCCAATAGTATATCGTCTTCTTGATTGAATAAATTAACCCCGTCTCTCACCTCTAAAGTGTCAATCACCCTCTCAAAGAAGACGTTTCGTTCTTCAAGTAGCATTTCACAACCTAAGATAAGATGTTTCGCTCTGTCGTCAGTCTCTTTTCCACACACAGAGTTTGCACATCATAACTTTTCCAACAGGCATGATATATAGTTTCACTAGTTCAGAGAGAGGCCATAACATAGATGGAAATTTACGCCCAAGAAACCATATACTGCTTGGTTTTAAGTCCAAATGAATGTTTCTGAAGTGAATTAAATTGCTCCTTAGTTCAATATCTGTATTCCAGGTAGATTTTTCGATGTTTTGAATATTATCAATAATATTCCGATTCCAAACAAGTTTACCTTCGGTTTGTACTCTTACTGCCTAGTCTAAGAGAACACTTCCCATACCATATTTCTTGAATATTTTGTCAATATCTGCTATAAACCCCGTCTGTGTTAGTGGGTTGGTCAAGTACTGACATAAGCGCAAAATGAAAATTTTTTTCCAGATAAGAGTCCAATCACCCCAACACAGCCGTTTAAAAAAGCACAATTTCATCTTATCTATGTACGCTTCCATTGACCAGAGTCCTACGGTACTACGCGTTGCCTCCGTGGGCGAATATTTATCGAAAGCTTGCATACGTCACGCTGCATATCTCTGACATATCTCAAGTTCTTCTATATTGGTGTTTGTCATATTCGACCATAATTCACATCAATATAGGACAGAGGGTAGAATGATTCTTTTCCAGATTTTCATACTTGTTAGAGGGTTCTTCCCCCGTCTCTGATACCAATAAAATAAAAAGAGTTTAATAAGTGTTTACCTTTATCGCACGCTTCTTGTATCGCGTCGTTAGGTTTAAAGTTGTACTTTAGAGGTATGCCGGCATATTTGTTACTTTTAACTACTGGAATTGGCGACTTGTCGAATGGAAAAGAAGAGATATCAGTTCTTCTTTTGTTTGTAAAGAGGATGCTGCAACTTTTCTCAGCGTTATATTTCAATCTCCACTTTTTCGCATAATTAGAGATTGTATCGAGCAGATGCTGCATCGAATGATGCGAATTAGCCATTACAGTTGTGTCATCCGCTAATAAGACACACGGCAGGTGGAGATCGACAAGTTTTAGACCTCGCAAAGTGTGATCTAAATCAGTGATCAAATCGTCTATCATAACGAGAAAGAACCAAGCGGACAAGATACGACCCTGTCCTACACCCTGCTTAATATTGAAATATTTGGATAATTTGCCCGCAAATAAAACAGAACTGGTTACTCCTTTAAACGAGTCTTTCATGATGCGCCACGTCTTCCCGTTTATGCCAAGTTTGTACAGCTTATAAAATAACCCATTGTGCCAGATTGTATTGAAAGCCTTAGCATTATCAAGAAATGTTGCATGGACAGGAGTATCTTTATCCATATAGTAGCATATAGATTCTTTGATACAAAACGCTGCAGTGATACTGCCACAATTAATCCTAAAACCTTGTTGCAATGGATTTGGAAAATTAATGTGCTTAGAAAATATAAGTAGTCTATTATATATAATTTGCTCTAGGATTTTCTGAAGCACTGGAACTATAGTTATATCACGGTAATTATTCATATCTAATTTGCTTTTTCCCCCTCCTTTAAATATTGGTATTACTAAACCTTGTTTAAAATGGCATGGGTACTCCTCGGCCTCGTACACTTTTTTGAAGACAGTTTCAAGTAACTGTACACTGCTTTCAGTGTCCGCAAACAGTAAATGCTCAGCAACAATACCGTCGTGACCACATGCCTTATTTTTATTGAGAGAACTAAATGCACTACTGATTTCTTCTCTAGTGGGAATTTTGTCAACAACTTCATCAAAGTGGGAATGGGTTTCTATACTCTGTTTTTTAACCTCTGCTAAGACCATCTGGTAATGATTCTCATCGTACAGATAGGTATTGTCAGGTAGTGACAAATTGGAAAAATGATTTGCCCATAAGTCTCTTATAGAGTCATGGTCGCGTACAATTTTTCCGTTATATTCAATTTCGTATATGTAATCACGTTTATGTCTTTTATTCCGTATAAACTTATAGAAAGTGGAAATATCGAGCTCTGCAACCTTTTCAAGCTCACTTAACTGTTCTCTATCACACATTTCTTTTGCTCTCAGTAACTCTTTTCCAAACAGTTTCTTTGCCTTCGTATAGTTCGTGTATGACTGAAATTCCCATCATCTTGGCCTACCATCAGAGATCCATACCCTACGTTTCAGCCTCATTTCTGTATGGAACTTTTTTACGTTTAGTAGTTTCCAATAGGGGTTAGCGTACGGGCAAAACCTTTTTATGGGGAGAAACCTAGAAGCTGCATCATGTAAACTCTTTACCGTTTCTTGAATAATAATTTCAATATCGACATTTGTCACTAGTTCTGCCTTATGCAGTTGCGCTAAAAATGCATTGCATGCTGCTTCCTTTTACCTATTTATTTGTTCTGCCGATGCTTTCTTCCAATTTATGGAGGGAATTATATGCTTGTCAGCCATGATTATATTATATGCAAAAGGAATGACCAACTCTATTTTTACAGGATGATGATCTGAAATGTTTAAAGGATGGTCATCAATTATTTCGGCCTTAACCACTAAATCGAATTTGCTTTTTTGCAATAGTATATGGTCTATCAACGATTTGGATTTACCATCGATTGAGAAAAATGTAAAGTCAGGTCCTTCACAAATAGTTTGACTATTAAGAGATATTAAGTGCCTATCGGTCAAAAACTTTTCTAGAATAGCGCCTCTAGTGTTTGTTGTTAGACAGTTCGTTTTGAAGCTAAGCAGTGAACTTAACTGGCATTGAAGTCTCCCGCGCGTATGGGAATGCCTTCTTTGCAGAACATATCAAACTAGTCCTTTAATTCTTCCATAGTTTCATAGTAACTTGCAATAGGAAAATTAGTTGATGGCAAAAGTACTCCGAATACAAAATATTTCAATTTATCATTACATATTACTTCTATCCCTAAGACTCTATCGCTGCCGACGCTCAACAAAGGATTAACGCAGAGTCACTTCCTATATAGGATTGCTATTCCCCAAACCCTGTATGTATTATCCTTTCTTCGAAATTCACTTTTAGCCTATTGTCAGAGCGTGAGAAAGATTTAAACTGTGGATGTAAATTGTCTAGGAAGTTGAGTTGCTCTGGAAGAAGCCAGTGCTCAGTAAGCACTGCAATATCTACCTCATTTAGCAAAGAGTACAAGTATGGTGCACCATACATGGCTTCTTTTACGTTCCATGTCATCAAACGAAATGTATGACTAGACATTTGTTGACTTAAAAATAGATTTTCAACACAAGTATTACAATGACTATAAAGTAGTTGACCATAATTTATAAATATATATGAGACTTACTGCCCCTTTATATAGTTCCACCTGAACCTCTTGACGTCCTTATCACCGTAATCCTCATACCATTCTCTTGCCCATACAAACTTTGGCCAAAAACCTTTCTCTAAAACCTTCTCAAAGTCTAAGTCATCTACCGTGACTAAAGCAGTAAAAGTGTCCTTTCCTCCTCTTACACGCCAGTGCTTTAAGATCTGAGGGTAAATTATTTATATTCCTTTCTTTCTGGCGTACTTTTTTTATACAAGTTCTCATCTCCTCTCTCGTTCTGTCAACCGGTATCCTGAACATTAGAACTCGACGTTCATAAGAGTTCCTCACTCCTTTTTGTGGTCTGCAGTTTCTGTTAGTTGTGATGACATAGATTGTTTTGCTTCCTTTATCCAAGTCTTTTGATGAGGTGGCTGAATTTTTTTTGAATGGTGATCTTCTTTCCCTGTCGATGTTTCTTGCATTTTTCCGTGCTGAGTATTTCTAATCATGGTGATAACCACGTTCTCCATTATCTTCAATTACTGTCAATTCTTCAGTTGAGGTACTGGTTATGGTGGACGGAGTCAGAACCACTCCTTCCCTTGAATCAGTGGATTTCAAACGACCGCCTTTGTTCTTCTCCGTATATTCCGTTTGGTCCGATAAATACTTCCGTCGTTTTGTACGATCAAGATTTAGAGCAGTTCTCACATTCACCATATTTGCTGTTTGTGTTTCAGTTGAAGGTTTGACCATACGCACTATATCAGCTAGTGTTATTTGAGTCTGTGCATCGCATTTCGTGGTTACATTTTCTTTATCCTTATCACATACTCCATCTTCGAACAGTTGATGTAAAAATAGTTGGTGACTTTTAATACTTTCCAACTGGTTATTCTTCTCCCTGAGTGATATTCTCAAGGCCAGATTATCTTTAGATAACTTCTTTTCTTCCTCTTTGCATCTTTTTATATCCGATTGTAGTCTAGTAGAGTCAACATCTCTAGTGTGCAGTTCTTTACGTATCTTGTCAAGCTCAGTTTTCAATTCATTTCTGATGTCATCTTTCATTTGTTGAATACTGCTTTGTATAAAATGTTTAAGATCTATTATCTTGTATAAATTCTCTATTGTTACGGAACTGTCATTTTTATCATTTAAAAGAGATGATACTGAATTGCGTTCGGAATTCTGCATCACCTCTTCTGGTTCTGATTCTGATTGCTGTGAGTGTTTGTTAGATCCTTTTCTTTTAGATACTCGGCTCACATATGTACTGCTATCATGCATACCCGTGCATGGTTTCTTTCTCGACGCGAGGCTTTTCACTTCAGATAAGTTGTTATCTCCTGCTAAGAAATGGTATAGAATAAATATATCCTCAGCTAATCTTTCCTCTGCGCATCCAATTCTAAACACATCTTCTTTTTGAAATCATCTCTGTCCAAAGTTCCAAATTTAGAATCGATTTGAAGGTATATATTTTTCTCAGTCTGAGTTGCTATCAAGTCTTCTTCTAAATCGGACTTTTCATCACCACTGTACCGCTCATCTATTTCTAGCTCGTCATCCATGTCCGTAGTTCACATCATCTATAATATCCTACTGATAAAGCATTTTTGTTCTTTTCTAATGAAAATCTCCCAATATTTCAGTCAGAACAATATATTCTATGTCAGAACTATATATTCAATGATGAGCATTCTTATTACTCAAACTTAAATTACAAAAATTACATACTGCAGATTATCTGCAGTTTACAAAATTCGTACAAACGGCAGTTTGCGACCCAGATTTGTTACACAAACAAAATTATAACAAATCCTCCATGTTTTTTAGTTAGTTTGTAAAATGTGCAGTTATTAATTCAAGCTATTTCGGGGTCATATTGATTTATCGGATTCAATTTCCTACTAAAAATGTTTTGGACTGCCGAGTAAAAAAAGACGCTTTAGAGATAGCAGATAACTACTCGAGCATGTCCAAGTCTTCTCGAGACAAGAAGCATATATACAGAGATAAAATAATGTTAAAATGAGATACATCCTACAATTTACTGCGGAATCTTCGAGCGTGACGCACTGAATTATATACGTATAATCACACACATATGTATGAATGTATGTATGTATGTATGTATGTATGTATGTATGTATGTATGTATGTATGTATGTATGTATGTATGTATGTATGTATGTATGTATGTATGTATGTATGTATGTATGTATGTATGTATGTATGTATGTATGTATGTATGTATGCATGCATGCACGTACGTACGTACGTACGTACGTACGTATGCATGCATGTCTGTCTGTATGTGTGCATGTATGTATGTATGTATGTATGTATGTATGTATGTATGTATGTATGTATGTATGTATGTATGTATGTATGTATGTATGTATGCATGCATGCATGCATGCATGCATGCATGCATGCATGCACGCACGCACGCACGCACGCACGTACGTACGTACGTATGTATGTATGTATTGTTACGTATATTTGATATGTCATTTATAATTTTTTGTTTGTTAGATTCAAATTTGGCATTTTAAGTTTAAAATTCGTTCATTGTGGGGGGGTGACCTGTACTTTACAAAAAAAAAACACCAGGTGTTGACTTCATTTCTGACCTTTCTTCAGAGTTGTAAACAACCTTTTAAAATGATTGGTTGGTTCCAAGGACAGTATGGAGCTTTGTATAAACATCTTTCTATTTTTAGTTGGGTCATACGGTGGGTACGTGAGTTTTTTAACGTAAATTTGTTCTAAAAGATTCTAGAAGATCACGTGACCCCTTTCTTGTTTACGTAAAAACAGGTATATAAATTATGTTTTGAGAGTGAACTAAGGAGTAGAACTTGGGGTTGTTAGAATATTAAGTTGTGTCGTTCTGAGTTATTTTAAATTACCTTGTATTGGAAATTATATCAATTCGTTTGGATCAAGAGGAAATATTTTGTTATTTATCTGGAAAAGAATTGTGCTCATAGAATTTTATTAGCAAGAACGGACTTCTTTAAGTGACATCGTCTTCCATCTTGGATACTTCGTTGGGATTCGAACTTGGAATTATTTGGAAATTTTATTACCAGGATTTTTGCAATTTCTCTAGTGGATACTATTTGGAATTATATTTGGAGTAATTTTGGAATTGATTCTTAAAACTCTAAGTTAATTTTTCTTTTCTGGAAAATATTTGTGCTCAGTAAATTGTTTATTAAGTTTTTACACGCTTGTTATTTTCACTCTTTCTATGTTACTGTTTATTCGAGCCTAAGCACGTAACAGTATGTATGTATGTATGTATGTATGTATGTATGTATGTATGTATGTATGTATGTATGTATGTATGTATGTATGTATGTATGTATGTATGTATGTATGTATGTATGTATGTATGTATGTATGCATGCATCTCTCTCTCTCTCTCTCTCTCTCTCTCTCAAACTGCTTCTAGTAAATATATATTCTGCGCAAGTGTGTGCTGCGAGCTGCGTAGTAATGAGGATTAATTCTCAGTTGTATGTATGTGTGTGAGTGCGTGCGTGCATATGTATGTATGTATGTATGTATGTATGTATGTATGTATGTATGTATGTATGTATGTATGTATGTATGTATGTATGTATGTATGTATGTATGTATGTATGTATGTATGTATGTATTTATTATGTAGAGCTGCGAACCGCTGAGGTGAATGGAACTATTGAACATGTTCTTTCGTTTTTATCGTTTCACATAATCATAATATATATTTTGGATGGATGAATATTAGAGCTGTGTAGTAACAAGGTTATTATGAATTTGCAATAATGAATTGTAGCCCTACTCGTTTAATTGTAACGTTTTCATGGGGTATATCATATTATGCTCGAATTTAATCCGGGTTTTAGAAAGTAACTATGGCTCATTATTGAATTTATCCTCAATATTCTAACACATTTTAAATTGGGTGGAGTGACAGGATATAATGAATTACGTTTCATTTCATCCTGATATAAACGTTTCTAGCATATGTAATATATCATTTGCCACAGTTCATACCCCAGCAGGGCTAACCACAATTCGTTCATATTTTTTTTATTTCTAACTGACAGTTCCTCATGAGACCCGGTCAAAGTAGATATTTTACAAAAGCAATATAATTTCTGTGCAAAGATGTCTGTTAGCCCATATTGGTCGGTCCTAGGAGAGTCATTTTCTGGTAAATGCACTTTTCATTCATGTTCGCATCATGATCTGTACTTTTTTTTTTTATCAAAATCACATATTTGAATTTAATAGAACGAAATGGATTGCTTTCATTTCCAATGTAGTGCAAACAATACATTACAAATACCTCCTGAAGATAACATGCATCATAGGTTAGTATGTGTCTTTTCGAATCATGACTTAAAATCAAGTCTAATACAAGAAAACAAATGTATCGTAACTAACTGGCATCTCCAATTATATAATCGAGGTTTCAGTCTGGACGTTGTTTGAACCTCATGGGAAAACGTATTCATAAGATCTTGTCAGCGTTGCAGTGATTAATATATCAATTCTGACTAATCATTTAATATTTAGCTGCAACATTGTTTTGATAAAGCTGGTTCTCTATATCATCATTTTTGGATAGACGAATCGAGTAATTTTAAACATTATGTAAACTGCTCTCTGGAATAAAATATTATTTTAAAGTGAATTCTCAAGCACATATAATCAAATCGCTTTCAGCTGTTACGATGGATTCAAAACAATTATCGCTTTTAAACAGAAACGATACAAAGAGCGTATATTTTGCATGGCTCTCGACGTTTCATTGCAATAGTTGACGTAAATAGTGTCAGCCAATATGTGTACGTCCGTGATGTAATACTAGTCTAACTACTACATATTAACTACTACAAATATAAACTAAAAATTACTTACTTAAAAGTGTTTGTCATAACCAAAATCTCTGAATGGGTAACAACAAAATCGAACCTACTGTTTTGATCAATGTTTACATCTAGTGCAACGTTAATCATCAATGTGGTCGTGTATTGACGGAAAGTCAGCATCTTATATGCAATGGGGGTGGAGACGAATGGGGTGTAATTGAAATATACCATGAGAGTATTTGTCGTTCTAACTTTTTTATCATTTCAAGATATCCTAAACATCTTATTATAAATTCCCTTTTATGTTCTCCATAACAAGTTTCAGGTCTTCTACGGAGTATCTATAAGTTATTTGCCTCTTCCTCAATTCCAAAGGGTATGTATTGTGCGCTTTAATCCGTATTTTATTTCCATTGATGTATATTGCCTGATTTTGGTTAAGGATAGTATCGAACTCTTCTTTCTTAAATATGTGGTCTGCAATTGTGTTGAGCATTGAGTGCGGATTTCACTTTAGCTTTCATGGATACTCACCTGATGATAAGATCCGTGGCCACAAAAATCAAACCGCCGCTTAAATATGTGGTCTAATGGGAAATAATGACGGGTGTAGCAATGGTTCTTAACAATATTCCAATATCCGCCACGTTAGTTACCATTATAAAAATCGTTATTGTAGAGCTTCAAGCACTTTTAGTGCGTGCATGTACTTGTTTGTATCGAGCGACACGTATTTCAGTGTCTGCTGGTAAGGATATTTCTTGCGGATCCTTTCCAGGCGACCATTATAAGGGTCTCATATTTTAGAATATGATAGCATTCAAACTGCGTTCAAAGAAACTTCAATTTGATGGTGGACATTGCCCATTTGCGAATCCACGCCGTTATCCGATTTTTGTGATTGAAAGTAAAACAGTTATTTTTTCAAAAAAGTTGATAGGTTTAATTTTTTCACCATATTAAAAAACCGTATTTTGTCAGCTAGAAATATCGCCCCGTTATGTTCTGCGTCATGTCTAGGTTACATTTAAATAATGAAACCCGGTACACTAACAGTGTTCATGTTTCTCAGGGTTTTCAAAGTGTCCGCAGTGTTCGATGTAAAGCTACTTTTAATAATCACTTCATGCCAGTCTGTTTTTGCCTCCATGAGAAAATCGAGAGACATTTGTTTATATTCCTCGTCAATGTCAGTGCCAACAAGACATCGTCCATCTCATCAGTGGTACGTATTACATGTCTTCGCTTGGATGCTGTGAAATATATTTATTATTCTAATACCTGGTCTAAATGTTCAAATAAAATATATGTTCAGAGCGGTTGATAATCCTGAGGCTTTCCGTTGATTGTAAAGCCCGTACACTGGAATATTTTTCCATCGGCAAACTGACGAGGAAATCTAGTGCGTTAGCTTTCTGATACGACGCCAGTACTTGACTGTCTTTGTCAGCTAATTAGTGTCCTTGTGAATCCTTTTACACCAATCGAAAGTGTTGTACGCGATCTTTTCCTCGACACCCTCGGAGACAAATGAAGAGAAACGTCCGCTCACACGATGGTGGTAGTGCAGTTGTTGTTGATAAGGGTAAACCCACCAACAGTTTAAACGTTTTGTGTTGAATTCCAGCGATGGGAACCAGACGCATGTGATGCAACAGTCCCGCTATGTACAATGCCACATCTGGCACCTGCTTATGGACACCATCTATGTAGATATAAAGACGGTTGCCGAATGAACGGAAGGTATGGGCTATAAGAAACTAGAGCTTTGCGATTCATATTGCAGACGTTGACCAAGAACATGCAATCATTTACGGCCAGGTCATCGCATCCGCTAAAGTAACAAGGTCACAGTTGGTGACAAACTCATCTCGGGGCTTTATGAGAGACATACATATCACGTACCGTACATACTCACAAAAAGGCGACCCTTGTTACTCTCAAATATTAATGCAGAGTTATGGTCGTCTAAAATTAGATATTAAAGAATTAACATTTAAACGTACCCCTTAGCTTCTGAAGACGAACCTGGATAGTGTTCTCAATTCATATCGTTTAGAATGAGTTGCTAATAGATACGACCTTAATCATGTTCATATATGAAAAGCAGCTCTGCTTTGTTTCCCACAGAGGAAAATTCTTTAAATGTTCCATGAATATGAATATTGTTCTGTTTAATGTTGAATCCTTTTCATTATACCAAGCAACTGACACTTTTTAAGTTGCCACAATCCTTTGATGAAATTGCAATGACTGTATGGTGACAATGTATCTTACAGACCGAAAGTCCACCTTTATGAACAGTCAGTGTGTTCGGATGTTTAATGTACGTTTTCAGTCATATCGATACGATATCTGCACTGTAGCATCTTATAGTGATGTCTATCACTGAGGCATCACGCTGCAGACATGTATCATTATGCCCCAGACAGTCATTTTATCCCGATACCAAGTCGACCAGTTCTAAAATTAACCTCTTAACGCTGAGAGCTAGCGAGGTTTTGTTAGAACCATTTTTAATAAATCTTTTTAACGACTCGGCCTGAGTTTCTCATATTCCAGAACGTGAACGGTCTAGACCAGCAGAGGTATTGGAAGTTTTAATCACAGGGTAGTGCAGAATAGATGTCATTGTATTATTTCAAAAGGGTGTATGGTTACGTGAGCACTGTGGCATATGCTAAAAAAACTGCGTAGGGAATACCTAAAACCAGATCACAAATCCATGTAGTATGCAGTAACAGACGCTAGGAACCTATACGAAAATGGTAATAAGGAAGCACAGAAGTCAATACATAATGAGGATCTAATTCCAGAATATAAAACAGTTGTTGAAACACCCAAAATGAACTTGATTTTAGAACGGGAAGATTGTACCAGCAACGCCGAAATCCCAGAAGGCAATTGGTCTTGTCAAAGCCGAGAAATATTATGTACCGGAGGAACCCAGCTTCTAAGATACAACGCGGGCGTGTATGATACCATTACATTGTTAGGAACAGCTGAGGAGAGACAAAACCCATTGAAAAGAGATGGTCGAGGACGTCTAATTGGATGACCCATTTTCAAAAATAAAACCCAAACTTACATATGGATATTTTCTCTTAAAAATGAACAGGAGGTATATGACCTAGACTAAGTGACACTCCATAGAAGATGAGGAAAAACAAACAAATCATCAAGGCTCAACCAGCACAATCTTAGGGAGTCGTAAGTATCCATACATCCGGATAAACCTTCTAAGGATAATCTACCGAGGAAAAAAGAATGCCAAAGAGAATAAATATCCTAAATAAGGTAGACTAATATAATACCTTTTCAGAGTCACTAAAGATGGAATGATACAAGTTGTATCATTACATATAAATGGCCTTAGAAGCCACCTCAGTAAACTCATATCACTAGTAATAAATTACGATCAAGTATTATGAAAGTAAACGCACAAATAGCAATAAAGAAAAAAAAACCAAATCCCTAACCAACTAAAGACCATTACAATAACAAATGAAAATATAAATTAAAATTGGTCAGGAGTCACAACATTATAAAAAGGTAACTCTACGATTATCATTTAAAACATTTAAAACATAGGAAAGATATAAAGAAAACCGCCTTAAAATTATTAGAAAGTGTTGGTACATGATACGTAGTTAAGTTCCGACTCCAAAAAATGAGAATGATATAAAATATATACGGATATGTCCGGCCTATTTAGAGGTTATGACAACGGAACCCTGCATGACAGGAGGACATTTGAATTGTATAGGTTCTGAAATAGATAAACATGAAGATACAATAATAGCTTATACAGTGATAGAAGTGTTGGTGTGTAGGGCGGAATAGTATGATTGGGACATATCGATTGATAAAGAAAGACGAAAGGGAATACATACATACATACATACATACATACATACATACATACATACATACATACATACATACATACATACATACATACATACATACATACATACATACATACACAGACAACCACACATACACACACACATAAATATGTGTGTGTATTTTTGTGTGTGTATCGAAGGAAAGAATATAGTATATACAATGCAATACACTACAGTATAGTGTATATAGTATATACAATGCAATACACTACAGTATATGACAATATGTGAAGCAAAGAGTAACTAGGGTGGATAGATTTTAGAATCTTAACAATTCGTTATGAGAGGATCGAGAAAATGTAAGTAGAATTATTCTAATGATACAAATTATTTTTCAGAGAAAGAGATTGTTAACATTGTAGATGAAAGGAAACTGAATAAAGATGTTCAAAAATAAGTTATAGATATGGAACAATTAAGTTATTAAGTAATTAATTATTAATTAAGTTATAGATATGGAACAATTAAGAAGCTTCAATGAAATGTTACAAACGAAAGATATCGATACATACAAAACAATAAAACGCCACGATTACGGTATAAATTAAACATGCCAAATAGGAAGTGAAATAAATAATATCAGATAAAATACAGAGGGAAATGACGAGAGCTGGAAAAATATCCCAGCTATAGTCAACAGACAAATGTATTTAAGAAGATTATAAACGGAAAGAATCATGTCATACTTAGGGATTAAACATCTATAATGATACCAACTTTGGCGTATGGGCTAAAAATGCTACAATATTTTATAAAGATGGATACTGTCTAAAGGATCTAGAAAATGTGGTTAAGAAAAGCATCAGGATCAATGTTAAACCATGTAAAAACAGCGGTATTACTGATTGAAGGGTTAATCATATTGGCTTTCAGCCAGAATTTATTAATGAAATCGATGTAGCATTGGGAGTAACATGCGGGAAATTAGGAATACTTGGAATAAGTTTAAACAGCTACTAAACAAAATTAGAAAGTAAAATTAAATTTAGAAATACTAGATAATATATCTAATTGAGTCCACGTGGAAAAGACTTACATATACAGCCAAATTTCGAAAAAAAATTGAACGTTCGAGGTAACAAATCCAATTATTCAACAACTATCAAGAGAAGTAATGCACTTTATATCGGGTAGTGGGTTGTTTTTCTTATGCACAATAAATATATTTACAAACCTGACGGGAATATTTTGCTGAGAGTACCAAATATAAGCAATATACAACTTGCCAATTTGATAAATACAATTACGAATATAGGACAAAACATTTACATGAAGAACAATACATGCGTTTTTGACATTTTATCTTGATCAAAGCAATAATACGCTTTTAAAGATTATAAACCACCTAAAACAATGAATGGAATTATAATACCATTTTGATGCACAGGGCGACCAAGCAGCATGAATTTGAGATGAATGAACACAATATGCATCATTAATATAATACCAAATGAGTACTTATAAAATACAGAAGAAAAATAAATAATTACAGCGCAAGAAATCCAAAAACCTGTGTATATATAGCGTGTGATGATATTGAATGAGAGAGAGAGAGAGAGAGAGAGAGAGAGAGAGAGAGAGAGCATTTTATAAACTCTGACACAACTAAACATAGGCGTATTGACTGTAACAATATTCCAACAACCTTAGGCTCAAACAATGGGCTACATGAGTCATGGACTGCCACCGGTTACAATCTTTTAGCCTAACGCAAGGTAATACGGTTTACAGTGATGTATCTGAAAATGGAAGCGCAACTTTATTACCTATACAACATACTGAGTAACAAATACACAAAACATTCGCAACGTCTAGAACCCTGATGCGGTACATAACAACGTGCAGCTTTAAAAGAAAAAAAAACATTTATATCATTACTGTTTACTAGTTTTTCATTTTGTACGTTATCCACTTCATTCAGGACGAGATCGTTCATGTATCCATAGTATGGATGCATGACCTCTTAAAAGAAGAAAAGAGTATGCTTTATAGAAAACATCAAATCATCACACCAGAGAGCTTAAACAGCACCACAAAGCATCTTTTCTTTCGTTTTCTTACTCAAGAATCTCAGAAAAGTAACGGCATTCTATGAATTGACCTTTTTACAGCCTAGACCAAATACATGCACAGTAGGGCAACATACAAATATACCAAATTACATAATGCAAACACTAGACAGTAATAGTTTTCGACTAAGATCAAGACAAGACAAGACAATACTTATTACACTCATTTTATAAAGACTATAACGTGTACAATAATAAAAACTTAACTTTATAGCGTGTATGTGTGATTTGGATTTTTAATGCAGATTGACCAATGTCTCAGTCATATCGCTACCATGTCTACAGCGTGACAGTTAATTGTGATATCTCACTGAATAATCATGCCACATATGTATAGCACAATAGTAGTAATATGGGACGATATGGCGTCAAGGGAATATCCAGTCAAAAAGGTCGTGGGACGATATAGCGTCAAAACATAGTGGGACGATATAGCGTCAAGGGAAATTTAACATAGTGGGACTATATAGCGTCAAGGGGAATTTAACATGGGAACTATTTGGGACTATATAGCGTCAAGGGAAATGTAACATGGGGAATATTATTTGTATATGGGTCTGTCTAGCGGCAAGGGAAATGGAGGCAAAGAAAACAAATATCTTTTCGAGGTATATGAGTGGCCCTGAAAAGGGCCGTTATGTGTAATGTTAACAGTATCTTGTTAACACAGAGGACATCTCACAGATCTTCTTCTCTTCCTTAAACTTCTCCTCACTGCTGGGCCATAGAGGAGAACTCTCTTTAAACAACCTTGCCTCTCCACATATATCCTTCTCTTCCAAAGGGCTGTATCAGTCATATGAGTGATAGTCTATGATGATCTGACATACATATGTAAGTCAGTACGAAATAGCATGGTAGAAACAAGGGTAGAGGATTCAAGGTTGGTCCACATCTTGTGATGAAAACAGGTGAAGCGAATGCCGTGTACTGCGGTTATTTATAAGGGAAGAGCGGATCGAAATGGATTGAGTTTATTCACCAATCCAAACACGCGTTACAAAAGTCAGTCACAGTCGTCCAATCGGAAGAGAGCAGTCTGTGACGTCACATTCCCTATATAGAGGTACTAGCATCTGTGCGCAGTCAATCGATGCGACAGAGTTGTCAATAATGTCGGACACTAAGAAGACGATGAATTGAGGTAAGCCAGTAGTGAAGACAGCAAGTAATGGGACAGCAGTGACTACCAAAGTCATGACAAATCTACATCCAGAAGAAGTTGATTTTAACTGGGATATTGTGGATTTTCTAACTTCGCAAGAATTTGTTCCAGAACCTTCATTACCTTCTGCTTCTTCTTATGAACACGTCGATGATTTTAAGCAGAGACAAAAAGAAGAATTGGAGCGATTTTTACAACAACAGAATGTAGAAGAACAAGCTTTTCTTATTCAACAGCGAGAAGAAGAAGAAGCAAGAAGAAAACACCAGGAAGAAACAGAAGCAGCAACAGAGAAGAAAGAAGACCAAGGACAGAACGAGAATAGTGAAAATCAAAACGGTCACGACGGTACTTTTAGATATTTTAGCAGATTTAAGGAGTCTGAAACAAATGTATCAGACTTCTTTATCACGACCGAAGAGAAAAAGACCTTTTCGAGCTAAACAACCCAATCTATATGTGACTACGTCTGCCATACCACCTTTAGTGATTTCTACCAAATCACTGACAGGAACCACCAGTCCCGATGTAGGCCTTGGCCGTGGCAAAGGCTTAAGACAGCTAAAGATGGTTACATCCCGTTTCTGAGTTTGTTTTGTTTTAAACAAACAAAACACCAACGGTCCTTTTCAGGGCCACTCAAATCTTGCCTAATTCAATGAAAACTCAAAAGTCCTTTATTTTTTATAACTCATGATGTACGTATGAGTGTAGGAGTGTGTGAGTGTAGGATCTTATTCTATAAAAATCAAAACAAGAGACACTTACGTTTTTTCTCTCTGGTGTATTCTGGTATAAACGTTAGACACTGACCCTTTATATATATGCACGGATCGGACATGAATATACAGTGGTCATGGTCTTTAAAATGTAGTCATTTTACTTTTTGCAGACAAGATGAAAAGACCGCATCATGTTGTTGAGAAAGAAGACAGTAAGAGTGATTTTGAAGATGACATGAGTGAACCCGAATCCACACCCAGACAAGCGACGTCCATGCAAAGTTCACCACCCTTAGTAAACCCTGAAAATTACTATCACATTCGAGAGACGGAAAAACGCTCTTCTCAAAAATTTAGAACAACGACATACACGTACACCGTAAAGTTTAAAGATTTCAAGTCCAATGTACCTTTGGAGAATACAGAAGGGTTCATTACCGAGGAGTGGGATTCTGTATTAACTGCACTGAGACAGCAATGTCAAGCCAAAGAAGACTATCGCTTGAGAGTTTCTATTCACCACGATAAGTTGAAATCTCCCGTTTGGATCGAGTTTAGTAGTCCATCACAATTAACACCTTCTAAAGTCATCGACAAAATTCAACATGTGCAACAATCCAACGACAAGTTTCACATCACCGATGGAAAAGCCACATTGTTCATTACCCACGTTTCACTTTCCCAAGGGGCCGGACAACGCAAAAAAGTGTTATTGGTCGACAAGCTTCGCAGTATTAAACGAAGCCTCGCCCAAATTAACATTTCTCAAGACCAGATGTGTTTAGCCCGTGCCATCGTTGTGGGTCAAACGTATGCCAACAAGAACGAGACGGTAGAATGGCAAAGAGCCTGGAAAAGTATTCATTAATCGGACAGAGCCAAACAATGAAGTGAAGCAGAACTCCTGTTACAGCAAGCGGGGATATCCAAAGACACCACTTGTGGCATTCCAGAAATGCAACAATTGCAAGACGTCTTGGCTCCACATTACACCTTGAAAGTGCACCCTCAAGAAGTGCGTGGTCCTCTTTTATTTCGAGGTCACGATTTCAAAGACGGAAAATACATTCACGTCTATTATCACGAGGAGCATTTTTATACCATCACCAGTATCACTGCATTCCTGGGATATGGTTACTACTGTGAAAAATATTACTATGGTTATAACAATCGAGAACAACACAAGCGTTTTGGATCGAAATGTGAGGGATGTTTTGCCTCTCAACCCTGTCTGGACAAAGGACAAGTACGAGTGCATAGCCCTGTTTGTCAGCGCACTTTTGTCAGTCCTACCTGTTACCAACAGCATTTGAAGATTTAAGGTTCACAGCAGAAAAGCACTTGTCAGCTTATGAGATTGTGCCCTACTTGTGGACAAGGCATACGTTCCAGTAATGCCAAGTTTCACGTTTGCCGAGGGAAGAAACGATGTCACATTTGTCGCCAAATCGTAAAATTAAAGCACGAATGCTTCATTCAAAAATATCAACCCCAACCAGAAGATACCCAGAAGAAAGAGAGTTTTATCTTTATTGATTTCGAATGCATGCAAAAGACCGGTATTTACATTCCTAATTTCTGCGTGGCTCACCGTGCGTGCGAGAAATGCATCCAAGAACCTATCTTTAATCATTGCCCTCACTGCAGCAAGATTCCTGAAGGACGTAAAAAAATACCTCGAACGTTACGGAGATTAACATCGCCATGCCATGGTAATGGCTCACAATTTCTCGGGATACGATGGGCGATTTCTGCTCACATACTATGCGGAACAAAGTACCGAACGTCCTAAAGGGAGTTTAAACGGAGCAAACATCATTTCTATGCAAGTAGGACAAGTACAGTTTAAAGATTCGATGAGTTACTTGGCCATGCCTTTGAGTCGCATGCCTAAAACGTTTGGAATGACAGAAGTGACCAAAGGTTATTTTCCACACTTTTTCAATACCGAAGCCAATCAACAGGCCGTTCTACCCCATTTGCCTGAGGCTGACGACTACGACCCAGGTAACATGCGCACCGAACAACGAGAAGCTTTCCACGCTTGGTACCAGACTCACGCCTCGGACCCCTTTGACTTTCAAGAAAAAATGTTAAAGTATTGTCGATCTGACGTGGACATTTTACAACGTTGCTGTGAAAAATTCGAGAATTGTTCATGGAGTACGGAGGAATCGATCCATTGAAAGAAGCTTGTACCATAGCCAAAGCATGTTCCTTAGTGTACCGAAAACGTTTTATGCCTGAAATTACTCTAGCTGTCATCAGTCCTCAAACGACAAATTTTGTCAAACGTCAATACTCGGTCAAAGCCCTACGCTGGCTACATTACTTGTGCGACAAGGAAGACAAATGGATCCAACACGCACACAACGTAGGAGGCGAAAAGACCATCGGAACGTATTCGGTGGATGGCCGGGACTTAGAAAATCCTCAAATCGTGTATGAGTTTAATGGATGCTTATTTCACGGATGTCCTATGTGCTTCCCTCAACGTGACACCAAAAATCAGTTTTTACAAAGGACTATGGAAGACTTGTACCAGACAACTTGTCAGCGACGTGTGAAGTTAGAACAGCAATGATACCATGTAGTGGAAATGTGGGAACACGAGTACGATCAGCGTTTGAAAGCCGAACCCACGGGATAGTTTGTACGGAGGACGAACGAATGCCACCTGTTTGCTGTACCAGGCGGACGAGGAGAAGGATGAAGAAATCAAATATTTGGACGTGTGTTCGCTGTATCCTTACGTGTGCAAATATTGTCACTTTCACGTAGGGCACCCAGAATTGATAACAGAACACACTGACTTGGACCACATTCGATTGTACGAAGGATTGATCAAGTGCAAAGTCTTGCCTCCCACAGACTTGTACAATCCCGTTTTACCTCACCATTGCCAAGGGAAACTGATGTTTCCTTTGTGTCGCACTTGTGCCGAAACGTGCAACCAAGACCAACCTTCGCAGCTCACCCAGGAAGAACGTGCCTTGACAGGAACGTGGGTTAGCGTGGAATTGTTTAAAGCTCTGGACCTGGGATACCAACTGTTAGAAGTGTACGAAATTTACCACTTTCCCAAGACACAACAATACCACAAGGGCGACGAGACACGGAAAGGTATTTTTGCAGACTACGTGGATGCCTTTCGTTCCCTACGAGTTTGCCTGAATACTGTCACTTTAAAAGGCGATTCCAAACCTTCAAAGATAAATGGCCAAAATATCTGCCTGGACCAACTCCTGAAGAATTAGCCAGAGCCGGATTTGTCTACTTGGGCGAAGGGGATAAAGTCAAGTGTTTCAGTTGTGGTGTGTCAATTTACGAGTGGGAACAGAATGATTCCGCTTACCTGGAACATGTTCGATGGTCTCCGAATTGTCAATACCTACTTTTAGTGGGGCCATAATGATTGAAAGTGACAATGCTGCACCATGTCGTTTAACAAACCAGTTTGGCTTGGAGACAAACCTAGTCCAGTATATAAAACCTCTTTAAAACATAATATTCAAGGATTACCACACAAATTGCAAGAGAAGATCTACAAGGACGTTTGGCAGGGACATGCTAAAGAAAAATTTCAATGGATGACTGTATAACTTTTGTGTCGTGAAATTCACAAGAGGAAAGTAACACAAATTAACTAGCATGTCAGATTTCTCTGGATCAAGGGTGTCTTTTTCCACTGTTTCTAATTTAGTTCGTTTACATCTGAATATTTTTTGATCATTCTTAACCGTTACCCTGAATGGCAGTGGTCCGAAATTACAAGTTATATTAATCACTTTCGCTTTTGGAGAAGATTTTAAATAATTATGTGCAAAATATCCACTTATGGTCTTCGACAGAAAGAGAAGTATAAAATAGAACTACCACGCCACAACCTTTATCTCTTGTGATAAAACAGATTCCGCGGAAGAATATCAATGAGAATATTCACACGGTGGAGGATTATGAACACTTATTACAAGAACTGTGTCCCATTAATTGGGGCGACGTGTAGTGTGTGTTTTAGTGACTTGCTTTCTGGTATTTCGTTTACCTGTCGATTTCTTGTGGACTCTTTACGAACAATACCTACAAAAAAGACAGTATGGTGACTCCTTTAAATGTCCACGAGAGACTCATTCTGTTAAAAGCCTTACGCTTTCGTCTGGATGCGTCTCGATCTCTACAGGAAAAAACGATTCGTCAATTTTTACGAACGGAAGTGGTGTACGAAGATGTGTGTGTAGCTTGTGATTTACACCCTCATTGGACAGATGTACGTGACTGGATAAGTTGGGGATTTGAGGCTAGGAGAAAAGATGCATCCCATTATGCTCAAGCGTTGTGTTCGTAAAATCCATCGTCGAGTGAAAAAAGTCACTTTTAAACCTGTGTTAGTGACAGTGCCAGAAGAAGAAGAAAAAGAATCTGTCACCCTGGACAATCCCTCTGTTCAAGGCAGGACTGTCATAGACATTCCCCCACAAAAACCCTTCCGAGAGGACACCTGACTGTACCCCATGTAGAGATTATAAGAACATTACACACTACCTCTAGGATACCTTGGTTACCCAAACAATGTTGTACAGAGACTTGTTTATATGCCACTTTGATCGTTTCCATGTGTATTTTATTCCTGTACTTATCCATTTGGCTTTTATGTATTTTTTGTCTTTCGTGTTGTTCCAATTTAAACATGCATTGAAATAAACGTGTCTTGAAAAAAGTATAGAAACCTCTTGTATTGTCTGTTTGTGTGTCAATAGTGTCATATCCTACACTACTATGGTTAACTCTGCTATTTCTACTCATTCCTCCTCGACAGTCAAAGTCATTGACGAACACTTAGATCATGCTAGTTGGGAGGCCTTGTATCTTCGTCATCCTTTTAACATGTTAATTACTGAACCGAGCGGTTCAGGCAAAACCCAATTAGTCAAACGTTTGATCGAACATAAACATCATTTGATCGATCGTTCACCTCAACGCATCGTGTGGTGTTACAAAGAGTGGCAATCGGCATACAGCCTCTTGCAAGAAAGTCAAGGTGATTCCATTGTGCTTGTGGAAGGCATTCTTAGCGAAGACGATGGGATCGTGTCTGACCTTGTCAAACTCATTTGGTCATTTTTGACGACATGTTAGGAGAAGACGAAGAAGAAATTAAACTGGTTTAAGCGTAAAGGGCATCATCCTAACACCTTGTCTGACTCATGCGTACGATGATGCCACTCAAACTCCACACACCTATATACTCGTGGATTTAAACCCACCACTTCCGATTATTTGCGATTTCGTACCCATTTGTTTCACAACTGGTGTCAAGATGGAGGACCTGTCGTGTACACGTCCTCGTCGTCGACATAACAATATAAACAACTAAAAAATCTATAAAAAACTGGGTCACTTTGACCTTTTCTCATACATTGTCAACATGACGTTCTTTCAGTCTCATCTTCCCATCAAATTGATTCGGGCCTTGTACGGTATCAGTCGCGAACAAAATCCACAAATACGTGCTCACGTCTTAGAAGCCAGTCTCAAAGAAGTCTTACGATGGTTTACGGTGACAGCACGTCAAATACTGCAAGGCATCATTCATATTCCACATCAAATCAAACGCTTTTTGGACAGAAACAAAGTAGCCTTGACGCAACTGGCTGATCCTCGCATCGATACTCAAATCAAAAAGCAAATCATTTTGAAACCTGGAGTTAGCGGTTCTCTATGAGGCATCATCATTCGTTCCCTTTTAAAATGGGATCCTAATGCTCCCAAAGATCACCCAAAGAAAAAAGGCAAACGAACCCCTAAGAAAATGAACAATGGTGCCAAGACTAAAACACAGAAAAAGAAAAGGCCGCAGATGAAAGCTGTCACCCGCAAAAGAGGCAGTTCGGTAGGACGCAACCTTACCTTCGTAAACCACGACCTGCAGCACCAGTGGCCGCTTTTCCAGTAGCCTCATGTGCTTAAACTTCTCCGTTGCGGGTGATGCCAGCCAAATCCAATTTGACACCCGTTCTTCCTACTTTGATGAAACATTGGAAATCTTCGTCTCCCAAAACGTCTCCTCCACCGCTGAAACACTCTTCCTCATTAGCGGCAGTAGCAGCTGCTCTCAAAGTACCTGCGCCCAAAGTCAAAGTCCAAGAAAGATCTGGCATGTTAAAGAGTTTACTGGATTTGTCCAAACAAGAACTGACCCGATTTATTCTATTGCGAACCCCTTTCACGACGTGTGTTACCTGTCATGAAGTTGAAACGAGGGAAAGATAATCAGTGGCGTCGCATTCCAGTATAAAATATGACTTGAGGACCACAACGTGAATCAATATTTTCTGTGCCACTGCTGAACACCCAATGATGTCTCCTCAAAACGTGTACAGCACAACCCTCGGCGTTCTGCTTTTTAAAATGGAAAAGGAAAAAGACAGTCTCGTTATCCTACACAACGCTTAAAAACCAAACATCGACGTCATCCCCTCAAAAGAGGCAGTCGTTTAAAGAAAAAGAAGAGTCACCAAAAATGAGGTTACTTTGGTAATTTTGGGAAACACATCGTTACCTTTTTGACGAAGCGCTAGTTCCCAGAGAAAAGTAGATAAAAGAGGGTGTGTACCAAGTCTTTGACGTTAGTGTTGTTGTGGAACGAACAAGCAAAGATGTCACCTCGCAGAAAACATTCCTATTCATCACACAAAGGAGAGAAAAGGAAAGGGATACCTCCTCGTTTAGCAAAATATCGACACGTTCTTCGTCAAATGGCTCAAAAGAAAATACCCGTCCATCAAAAGAAAAAGATGTTGGTGCAACTCGGAGGATTTTTTTTGTTTTAAAACAACTGCTGCCAGTTATAAATCAAGTGATGGCACAACAAGAAAGATAAAAAGGTGTGTGTTCCAAGTCTTTGACGTCAAAGGTATTGTGAAACGAACAAGCAAAGACGTCACCTCGCAGAAAACATTCTTATTCACCCCAGAAAGGAAAGAAAAGGATAGGACTACCTCCTCGTTTAACCAAACACGGAGACCTGTTGTCCGTCCTGTCCAAAGCCTCTCCACCCATGCGAAAACAAGTCATTAAAACGGCTCCCAAAGATGTCATCGATACTGTGTGCGAATGTTGTTTGAATGTCTTCAAAGGCATGATACTTTTGTCTCCACACCAGAAAAATTGCTTAGCAAAACATCGACACGTTCTTAGTCAAATGGTCCAAAAGAAAATACCCGTCCGTCAAAAGAAAAAGATGTTGGTGCAACGCGGAGGATTGTTACCATTTCTTGTGTTGGGAGGATTAGCGAAAACCGGCATCCTAAATATGTTGCCAGGTTTGATACAAGGGATGGCACGAGGGATATCCCAAAGTTGATCCTTCCAGAAGATAAAAGGTACCCATCGAGCACCATGATCTCAGACGTAACCTTTGCAAGCCCATGGGAGGACAAAAACTGACTTTAGTCCCTTACAAACGATGGATGGAATATCATCGTTGGCAAGAACAACGTACCCCTCCCCCCATTTATGACCCAATCCTGATTTGACTGAGATGTCCCAATTACAACATGAATTGCAATCCTTGATGCATCGCTACGATTTGGCAGAAACCGAAAAATCTCAAAAGTACGGTCAACTCTTGAAACGACTGCAAGTCTTTCATCGAAAAGCTGTGGAACAAACAGCTCTACCCACTCTGACCGATTTGAAGGCTTTGATGAATAGTCCGTCGCTCTCACAATATACAGTGGCCAAGACAGACGTCACCCCACTATTACCCAAGGAAGAAGTACCCCATGATATCTTTCAAACACCCACCACCACTCCCATTCCGAGTAAGATTGCAGCTTCCTTGTTGACCCCTTCCCCCACTCCCCGACGAGAAAAACTCAAAACTTGGGTTACAACGATGATGGCCACTCCTCCTTCGACAGATGTGAAAAAGAAAGAAAGGAAACCAGAAGTGAGAAAAGGAAAGAAGACCAAAGGTATCCCATTACCACCTCCACCACTGCCACCATCACCAGTGCCATCGACGTCAACTCCTGTGGCACATCGGACACGTAAAACCGTTCCCAAACAACCCCCATTTCACCCCACCCAAAGCAGTATCATCGAAGAGTGGGTGACTTATTAACAAAACCATGGAGAAGGTATTAGCCAACATTTACTACGATCCAGCCCACCCTGCAGGTTACGGAAGCATTCAGAAATTGTATCGTGCTGCAAAAACTCGCCCGAAAAAGCTCCGTTTAAGTACATAGATGGTTACAAGAACAAGCTACGTACACTTTACACAAACCCATTCGACGAAAATTTCACAGACGTCGCACTCAAGTGGAAGGCATCGATCATCAATAGCAAACAGATTTAGCCTATGTCTCTCATTTAGCCACCTACAATCGTGGCTACAAATATTTGTTTTGTGTCATCGACGTCATTTTAAATTTGCCTGGGTCGTATCATTAACATCCAAATCGAGCGGAGAGTTAGTACAAGCTTTGCAACTGGTGTTGAAACAAAGTTGTCGTCACCCTCTTCGATAGCAAACCGACAAAGGCACCGGATTTCTGAACCAAGGTTTACAACGAGAATTGAAGAAACGTGACATTAATTTTTCACCACCGCATTTGGAAATATTTTTCGCATCAACACACTCTGAATTACATCGACGTCTTACCGCACTGAGTCAAAGCCTCCAGTCAATCTTACCATAGAAGCATTGGACGTACCCCACAAGATGTGACACCTGACAACGAAGTGACTGTTTTTGAGCGTCTGTTTGGTACGTCCCGGACGATGGCTGTCCCCAAGAAAGGTGGAGGAGTGTTAACGCCTGGAGATTGGGTTCGCATCGGCAAAACCAAACGCACTTTCGACAAATGTTACTTAGGTTACTTAGGTTTCGACAAATTTTACTTACCCAATTGGACCATCGAATTGTTTCGTGTTACTGGACGAGTGCGTGATTGTCATCCTACCGTCATCCTACCGTCTACAAATTGGAAGACATGAACGGAGAAGTATTAAAAGGAACGTTTTACTTGCCTGAGTTACAACGTGTTACCAAAAAAGAAGACGTGTACGACATTGAAAGCATTCTCGAACGAAGAACCCGTAAAGTAGGAAATAGGCGTTTTGATTCTTGGATTGACGCTTCGCAAGTCATCGATTATAAAAAGAAGTGACCATCATGCCCTTTAACACAGCTTCAGGGACCACAGTGACTACTCCTTCACCCAGTTCTTCTCTGCAAGATTTACAAAAGCAACTCTAGTGGGTGTGGTGTGGAGAAGGTGTCCCTAAAACGCAAATCGTCTTTCTCTGTCAAATCTATGTGATGTATTGTGTCATCGGTGCAGCCATTGCTAATTTGAGTTTGCAACAAGGAGACAAACAATTGTGGACCATTTTACTCAGCAGTTGCATCGGTTATCTTTTTCCCAAACCTTCCCTGAAATACACTTACAACGGGAACAACAGTAAAAATATTGGGAGTCTTGCGTCAAACGTTAGTCATTCTCCTAACAGTCACCCTTCCAATCACAATCCTCTTTAAGACACTCCTTTAACCTCGAGTGACTCCTCGGACAGTAGAACGTTGGAATTATGAACAACAGTAGTAACCAATTTTACTTAACGTTATCCAGTGACAGTTGCATGGAGGTGTTTCCTAACAACACGTTTTGCTATTACACGGCTAAATTACCTCAAACCATTCATTTGGATCAAGATGATCATTGGAAAGTATCTTTAGTGGAAATAAGACACCCGACACAAATCAAGAACATCGTCTAAAATCAAAACACTTTCAAAGTACTAGCGTATGACGAGCAATTGCAAAAAGCCTTAGACGAACGAGGCATCACTGTCAGTGACACAAAGAAAACCGATGACCCCCAAACTAAAGGACCACCTATGTGTTCACCATTCCAGCTGGTTATTATTTTAGTGGTCAACATTTGGTGACTACACTTGCTACCAGGTTCAATACTTTGTTTGGTAAAGCCATGGAGAAAGCCAAAAATAGTGTTACCTTTGAGTACCATAAAGTGGCTCGTCGCCTAATGATGAAATTTTCAGAGGATAAAATGATGATCATTACCTTTTGTCCTGAATTGTATGATATTTTAGGTGGAAACCCAAAGATGGTGGTCAAGAAAAATGAAATACCATCCATAACCACTAACTCGGATTTTGCGAAATATTTTCGATTCCCTGTAGAAATGAACCAAGGACTCAACTTAATGTTTTGGTACTCCGATATGGTGGAGTACAACGTGGTAGGACACACCTCTGTACCGTTAATGCGTGTCATTTCTTTCAAAGTTAATTCTGCCGCAACCGCTGACGAGGAAGGTGGAAATACCTATCACGTTCACCGCGAATTTGTACATTCTCATTATTTGTCCGTCAGTAAGTCGTATTTCGACAGTGTCAACATTACTATAAAAGGAGAACTGGGGCAAAATATTCCATTTACCAAAAGGGAAAGTCACAGTGAAACTCCATTTTAAAAAATTATTCTCGAACAACTGAAAAAGTGATGTATCCTGTGTACCGAGGAGTCGCTCGACAACGAGGACATGGTTTAGGAGATAAGTTGACAAACAAAACCCCAAACAAGATTTTTTGAGAGCAGGCAAAAATGTCTTGCTTCAAACGGGTAAAGAGATTTTGGGTCGACGAGAAACTCCTATAAATGCCCTGAACGGTACCGTGTCTGGCATTCATGCTTCCCTGAGGACACTGCAAGGACAAGGCAGAAAACGTCGACGAAGACACCCTTCCAAAAGTCTCCGTACCTCTAAAGCTAGAAAGACGAAGAAAAAGAACCGCTCGAGACTTAGAAATTTTTGATTATTAAAAGCAAAACATAGAGACTGATAGAAAAACAATGATGCACCAAGAATTTTGCGCCTGTTCCAAGTCGGAACTGGATCTCTTTGCCATGCAACCCACGATGATGACCATGCAAGAAGCCCAATGGGTCGAATTTCATCCCGTCTCCTCTTTGACGGATTCAGCTCCCATCGAGTTTGAAATCAAAGGGCAACCCGAAGATTACATTGATCTAAACAACAGTTACTTGTATTTGAAAGTGAAAGTGATTAAAGAGGACAACTCTATTCCAGGAGCAGATGCCCGAGTAGCTCTCTTCAACAATTTAATGCATTCCTTGTTCAGCGATGTGGATTTTTACATGAATAAAATCTGGTGAGCAGTAGCATGGATACTTACCCTTACCGAGCGTACCTCGAAAATCTCTTGACGTACGGAAAAGAAGCCAAGAACACTCATTTGGATGCTTGCGTGGTATGGAAACCTGACACAGCAGGTGATAATAAGTTTAACGACACATCCTTGACCGTAGAAAGCGTCGAAAGAAAATTCTGCAAGGACGTAGTTTAGAACTGTTCGATCGTTTGCATTTGGACATGTGGTTTCAAGAGAAGTATTTGCTGAACGGGATGGATATTCGCTGGAGACTGAATCGTAGCAGTACTGCTTTCCATTTGATGGCTCATGCCAACGAATACAAAACCATTATCCAAGAAGCCATGTTATACGTGCGTCGCGTAGAAGTGTTACCTAAACTGGGAAATGATATCAGTCACACTTTGAGCAGAACGACAGCCAAGTATCCGATACGACGAATGGAAGTAAAAGCTTTCACCATTGCCACTGGACTCCGATCTAAGATCTAAGATCATCTGTTCTAAGGACAGTTACCCAAACGTTTATTCATTGGTATCGTCAGCAATGCAGCCCTCAACAGTACCCACGATCAAATTCCTTTCCAGTTTAACCACTGTGGAGTATCCAAAATCGAAGTCAGTCGCGATGGCAAAAACTTTGTGTACCCGACCCTTCGAATCCAACTTTGCCTAGAAGAATTACTTGAGGTCGTACTTGTCGCTGTACGAAGCCACAGGACAGTTAGGAACCGACACCAGTCACGGCATTTCCTACGACGATTATATGAGAGGTTACACTTTGTGGGGTTTCGATTTCACTCCAGACCAAGGCAGCGACGAGGGATATTTCCACCCTATAAAATCTGGGCAACTGCGTGTGGAACTTCAGTTTGCAGGACCTCTTACCGAAACGGTGAATGTCATTCTGTATGCCGGATTCGATAATACCATATAAATCAACAGTTTGAGAGAAGTCTTTCTAGTCTATTAAACACTATGGAAAGCTCTTGTCCCTCTTTGAACAGTAGATAATCGATGGAAATGGAATGGGAGATTACAAAGAAAGCAAACCACCAAGGCTAACAAGAAGTAGTGATAATGCAATCTAGATGGTCAGAACAGGAACAACATTTAGTCACCTGTTTTGCCAAACACTTAGAGAATACAATGCGAGACATGATTAAAAAAGATTGCTATGGCTGTCAAATCGATCATCCCAGTCAAATTCAACACGATAAATGTATGATGATGAGTCAAGAAGAAACATTGGACGACTATCTGAACGAAGCTTGGTATCTCATCTCAGAAGACGCCGTGATACATCAGTGGTATAAAGACTTGCGTGATCATTCCTCTACTCCATTGTTTGCTCGGGAAATTGATCGCATCGAAGCTCTCTTGACCAAAAGTAAGTAAACGAAGCAAACAAACAGTTACTTGACAGACCTTTTAAAGCAAAAAGTCTGGATTGAATTGATGACTTATCATCACCTGTGAAGAAAGAAAAAAAAACAAGGTTACAAAAACAAGGATACCTGGGAACTTTACTATCTTTTGAACCGTACTTCGTACACTGCTTCTTGGAATCCTGACGTGTGTGCTAAAGATGATCTACCTCATCGCAAACCTCAAGAAAATCAAGCTTATGTCCTCAACACAGATGACAGTCATCTTCCACGAACTCACTAGGTAGCTGCCTACTTTCCTCAAGAGGGTTGTGTGGAGTAGTTTGATTCGTATGCAAGACGATATCATTGACTTTATGAGAAGAAATGACCAGACGACACGATTCAATAATGTGATATTACAAGGCACATATTCTATGGTGTGTGGACAATATTGTGTCTATTTTCTGCATCATCGCAGTCTTGGATATTCTTTAGAACATTTAGTGACTTCTTTTGATCGTCATTCGTCTCAAAACGATGACAAAGTAGATCGATGGTTTTGTGACCATTATGGCTATATATTGTCTTTAGCTAGGAAACTCTGCATCGTATCTTTAGCTAGGAAACGAACCGCTCCGGTGGCCTAGTGGTTAGAGCGTCCGCCCCGGAAGCGGGAGGTCGTCGGTTCGATCCCCGGCCGAGTCATACCAAAGACTTACAAATGTTACTAACAGCTGCCTCGCTTGACGCTCAGCATTAAGGGGTTAGTGTTAGGACTGGTCGGCCTGGTGTCAGGATAATGTGACTGGGTGAGACATCATGCTACAGGTTTGCGGCATGATGTCTCAGTGCTAGACATCACTATAAACTGCCTCACTGCAGACATCGTAGCTAGGAAACGTATTGTACATCAATGGCGCAATGAATTCCAACAGTGGAAATCTCAATTTAAATCACAACGTTGTCAACCATGTCCAAGATAATGCATTGGTGTTATTGTAGAAAAAAATGTTTGTTATTTGAAGAAAAAGATGTTTGTTATTTGAAAAAATGTTTGTTATTTGAAAACAAATGTTTGCTATTTGAAACAAAGTATTTGTGAATTAAAAAATGTTTGTTGTGTTAGTTGAAAAAAAATTGTGTTTTGTGAGTTGTTTGTTATTTGAATAAAAATGTGTTTTGAAACCAATGCGTCTGTCGTTTGTTTTACATTTTTATTAATTTAGATACTCTTTGACTTCTTTCTATCCCTCATATCAAACTATCCAAACGTTTCCAACCCTAAACCGTACAGGGGTGTTTTCTATCGCGTCCGCGCTTGAACCATATAAAGCAGGGTAGTCTCCAGTCTGACCATCCATTGTTTGACTCATCCTCCTACAATGATGTGCTCAAGACTAGCCAAGCTGAACGAAGCTTACGTCACTCTACATCGTATCAGACACAATCTGATTCCAAAGCCTAAAGAGATAGAGAATGTTAGAATGCTGCAAGTAACGGAAGACCTCATAGAAGAACTCTTCAGAGAGGAAATTCAAAAAGATAAAGAAGAATGGACAGAGAAATATAGACTTCAGAAGCAGCAGAGAGAACAGCAGCAGCAACAGCAACAACAACAACAGCAGCAGGAACCAGACAGAAGTTTTGTCGACTGTCATGTCGACACGAACGAGTTCTCTTTCTCTTTCCGAAGAAGCAGACCCTATCCTGTTGCCAGACGAGGACGCAATCTTAGACGATATAAGATTATCGTCCCTCCCCGTGCACACAAAAAAAGCTTGTTTCAGCGCTACCCAATATTCTCGAAAAGAATTAATTATTCAATTTGCTAATGGTATGTGAGGAAGTTAGAAAAAATGGAAGTGAGTCTATAATCAGTCTCTTTTTACTTTTGTTTGAAGTGCGTCTATAAGCACAACGTATTTTTTAAGTAACTTATTAAATTTATAATTTATGTGGGTAAAGTAAAAAGTGAGTGAGTGTTTTCTTTTAAGTCCGCGAGTTTTGGTGATGATAGGGATAATGTAAGATTTTTTTAAAATACATAACAGAAGAACAACTAGAACTTTTGAACAACGGAACCCCCACACGTATAGACCCCAGCCAAGGCAAACTCTCTACCATTGACCTCACCATTGCGACGCCTAGCCTGGCTGTAATTACCCAATGGGAAGTGATGCAACATTCTACATTAGGCAGCGACCACTTCGCCCTATGTACCACCATATACGTCTCGTGCCCGACGGAGCAACAAAAAACACAACAAAGATGGAAACTAAAAAATGCAAATTGGAACAGCTTTAAAGACCAACTTAAATTAGTAAACCTTGCGGAAATCCAAGATGAGGGTACAGATAAATATTATGACAATCTCATACAAATTATAAACGAAGCGGCAAATAAGAGTATACCCAAAACAACAGGTTTCCATTATAAACAGACGGCAATCCCCTGGTGGACAGAAAATTGCAGAATTGCCATTCAGAAGAAAAAAAAACCAGCCTTAAATCGCTTTAAACACACAAAAACCGCCTCTGACTTTCTTATATACAAACAAACAGAAATCAACACTAGGACGGTAATAAATGAGGCAAAAAAGGACTCATGGAGAAGATACTGCACAACGCTCAATCATAAAACAAATACTAAAGAAATCTGGAATAAAACAAAAGCCATGAAAGGCAAAACACCCACAACAGCGCCGAAAATCCAGGGAACAAAAAACAACATGGAAGTAGCAGAGAAGTTAGCCCAACACGTCGCTAACTCCAGCAGCAATAACAATCATAAACACGAGTTCTTACATCAAAAATCAACATTAGAAAAAGAATTTCCCCACATTTTTAAAGATCGAGACAACAGAGATTCGCCACTGAATGACCATTTTAATCTGAAAGAATGGAGACAAGCCCTCAGCCAAAAAAAAGTACATCATCAGGAGAGGATAACCTAGGCTATGAAATATACAAACAATTACCACCGAATATGCAGAGCATTACCTTAGACTTAATAAATCTGATATGGAGAACAGGTCGCATCCCCACACTATGGAAGCGAGCCATAATCATAGCCATCCCAAAACCAGGCAAAGACCCAACTAATGTAACCTCCTACAGACCTATTTCACTAACAAATACAATCTGTAAGGTAATGGAAACAATGGTCAACAATAGATTAAAACACCACCTAGAACAAAATCAACTACTGGCTGAAACCCTAAGTGGATTTAGGAATAAACGATCTACACTTGATCAATTAATCCGTCTGGAAGCCAACATCAAATTAGCATTTAATGCCAAAAGGAAAAGAGATAGACACCTAATAGCAATATTTCTAGACCTAGAGAAAGCCTTTGACCTAGTCTGGACCAGTGGCCTCATCTCTCAACTCAACCAATTTGGCATAACAGGAAGAATGCACCGCTGGATAGCAAACTTCCTTACGGGAAGAACCTTTAAAACTAGAGTAAGAGAGGCCTTGTCCGAAACATATACACTGGATAATGGAACCCCCCAAGGAAGTGTGATTAGCCCAACCCTATTCAATCTAATGGTCAACAATCTAACCAACTATCTCAAAAATTGCCCAGTTGATCTGTCACAATTTGCCGATGACAGTAGTATCTGGAAAGCAGGAAACCCGAATAGTCAAAAGAACATCACTCAAATTCAGAAAGGACTAGACATCATCGGCACATGGGCCAACAACTGGGGTTTCAAAATATCCCAAATAAAAACAGTTGCCATGCTCTTCTCCCCAACTAATAAACAACCTAAATACCCTAAACTATATATGCTGAATCAGTCCATCCAATTCCAAAAAGAGACCCACTTCCTGGGAATGCTACTAAATGAAACAATCAATTGGAAACCACACATACAACAAACTATTCAAAAATGTCAAAAAGATCTAAACATACTTAAAAACATCAAAGGTACTACATGGGGAGCTGATCAGCAAACTATGCTAATGATCTACAAATCTTTAATTCGAGCTAAGATAGACTATGGCTGCCAGATCTATTCCTCAGCCAACAAGGAAACACTTAGACAACTAGATAGCATCCAATATAGAGCACTTAGACTCTGCACCGGTGCATAACCGAACACCTCCCTGGAAGAACTACAAATCCTCGCATGTGAACCACCATTACAACTGAGAAGAGAAGAACACATACTTAGATACGCCTGTAGAATCTCAATACATAAGGAGATTAATCCCACCAGAAACATAATAAGTAAATGTCAAACCACCTTTAGCTCAAGACTGGTACCACATCCTCCAGCAGCTAACAAAATACACACACTCTGCAAAGAACTCAATCAAACAGAACTCCAAGCAGAACAACTACTTATCAAGAACTCCACACCTTGGATAAATAACCAACCTAACATCAACCTAACAGCACTCCAACTGGTACATAAGCGCGACAACCCCAATATCACATTAACACAAGTACAAAGCCTCGTCAACAACAACTACGATGGATATGTAAAAATCTATACTGACGGCTCAAAATCTAAAGAACTACATAGAACGGCTGCAGCGGTAGTGATCCCAGAACATCAGATCACATTTACGACAAGACTACCGGATGACTGTTCCATATATACCGCGGAATTCTGGGCCATCAACCGAGCCCTAAAATGGATAGTAACACAAAATCAAAAACAGTACGTAATCATAACAGACTCACTTAGTGTACTTGAAAGTATTGAGACAGGTAATTCCAAAAGTAGATAAAATCTTCTAGAGGACACTATGCTGACCATCAAGGAAGCAGATAAATCACACCAAACCATACACTTCTTGTGGGTGCCATCTCACATCAATTTCCCTGGAAATGAAAAAGCAGACAAAGCAGCAAAAAGCAGTCTGATGAAAGACCAAATTGAACCCGTACAGTACAACACTCAGGAACTATATAGTCAAATCAGGGACAGAGTTAATAATAAATGGCAACAACAATGGGAAAAGTTCACAAAGGGTAGACATCTATACCAACTACAAAAAGAGGTCACTAGAACTCAACGTTTACCTAAAAGCCTGGCAGCCATTGATATTAAAATAATCAACATAATCAGAACAGGTAAAACACTACTAAATGGCAGCGTTATGAAACATATAAGTACAGGACCCACGCCGGATAAATGTCCACACTGTCCAGAAACTGAAACATTGGAACATGTATTCAACATATGTCACAAATACCATCGACAACGTACCGTCTTCCAACTACAAGAAAGAAAACTTGACTCAGTTTCATCATTCCCCCAAATTCTAGATAAAAGGTATAACAAAAACGTAAATGCTACCTATATAAATATACTTAATTACCTAAAATCAATAGACATAAAATACAAAATATAAATATCAAAACCATCAAATAAGTAAATAAACATAAACATAGCGATAGAGTTAATATTTATCAATCAAGGGGCCAGAGCAGATAATAACATCGCTAGCTCAAAAGCAGACCCACGTAACAATGCCTTAAAAAAACAGATAAAATTTTTTTTATAACTACCAAATAAATAAATAATTAACGAGGCCATATCGGTTAAAGGGGCCACAGCGGATAGTAATACCGCTAGCTTAAAAAAGCAGAACAACTTAACATTACCCTAAAATAAATATATAAAATAAAATAGAAAAGGGGAAAGGAAGGGAAAGGGGGGATAATATAAACATTGTAATGCGAGGAAAAAAGGAAGAAAGGGGAGAAAGGGAAGAAGGAGAAGGGGGAAAAAAAGAGAACATTACACTAAGTAGTGGCACAATGTAGGTACAGTAAAACTAGTCAACCGGCAAGTGGCAAGATAAGTGTGATGAGAACACCGGGATCAAATAGTGATAGCTCAAGGAAACATAACACCAACAAACCGACAAGAAAAAGTAAAAGGAAAGGGAAAAGAAGGATGGAAGAAGGAAAAAGAAAGAAAGGGGGAAGAAGGGAGTAGGAAGAAAGTGGAAAAGAGAAAAGGGAAAAGAAGAGAAAAAGTAGAAGGAAGAAATGAAATAACACCAGACACACCCCACTCCAACTCTAATTATTTATATTATTAATTTTTTTCCCCCAGGGTTCTAATTTGGTACGAAAACCCTTTTCGAACAATCTCTTTCTCGAAATCTAACTTGATCAATTTTGACCACCGCTCAAAGTTAACAAGCTAAAATAGCTAACAGTGATTACACTCATTTATGTCGCTAAGACATTTTAACAATTAAATTTGTTAAGGACCTACAACATGTACACTATGTACTAGAAATATTTATTGATAGGAAAGATGAAAAATTCTATGACTGTATGAATTTGATATAATTGCACAGGTGGCTTACACATTATTGGTATTTGTTCTGCCTTCCTGCCATTTAACGCGGGTGCCGGGGAGACTGCGACAACACAGCCTAGTGTAGTCAAAGTTACCTTTAGTCACGACCAATCAAATAGCCCGACCCTCGGGCATTAACTGGTCGCAAAAGCACATAGTTGCGCACGCAACCTTAATTCATATTAAAAAAAACGAAGACAAAGAGGAATATAAGGGGAATTCAAAGTACAGGAGAAATAGAGGGAAAAAGCAGCGGCGACCTGCCAGCAGCACCCCACCCCCACCACCTACGGTCCACGTGGAAACTGCCCTTCAAGCACCAGTAATGGAGGCGCCTGTACAGGAGGATGCAGTGCAACTTCTACGTGACCAGATAGCAGCGCTATCACAGCAACTTGATGCTCATTTTATCCCGGGTGTTGTGGACGTGGCCACTTCACCGATTCCGGAGCTTCAACCTACACCACCACCACCTCCCCCACCACCACCAAAAAAGGGGAAGGCAACTAAAGGGAAGGTAATTAAGACCAGTACACCTACTACACCTATCCCTACGCAGTCACCAAGTTTGGCAGTAAACTTGGAAAAAAAGTTGGAGGCTGCCTCGCACTCGCCACAGGAAGAGGATACATTTAAGTCACCAGTAAAGGCCGTCAGGATGAAAAAGGCTGCTAAGGAGCAAATCATGGGAAAATTATGCAATGACCTGAGGCTTTCTAAACTACTTGACGACAAACAGAAAGCAGGGAATTTCCTCAACGCCATTACCTATATTGGATCCAGGTCATTGCAAACATCGCCGCCTAGGACGACCCAATGGAACTACGCACTCAAACTACTGACGAGCTTTTACTACTCGATTTTTGAAGACAGGCCTCTTCACCAACTCTACGATGCTGCGCAGCACATTGCCTCCCACCAGAGGCTTTACTTCCCAGGAGTAACAAGGGAGGAAGAAAGAACAGCTGCCTTCATCTCAAAGCTAGAGGATAGAAGGCCACCTTCTACCCACCTGCACAACAGCCCTTTTAAGGGCTTCAATCACTGCCATTTATTTTTTAATAGAGCTCTCATTTGGCAAGAGAACTCTCTTTGAACATGCTTTTTTGAAAATCTAATACGATCTTTTAGAAACACCGCCTCATAATTTACAATCTATTCCAATCTAACAGTGACACAATTATATATGTCCCAAAGACATTTTTGTTTAAAAATAGTTAGGGTCTTATTATATGTACACTATGTACTAGTAATATTGGTATGTTAAGTGTTAGGAAAATTCTACAACTTATAGAATTTGACTCAATTACATAGGTGGCTGACACGTTATTGGTTTTATTTTGTCCATTAGTAAAATTGGACTGAATTTGAAATAAGTATGGCTAGGGCTTTCCAGGGCGTAAACGACATCCATCTACGACATCGGCTGGCCGAACTCCGAGACCTTTTCCTCCTTTTCCTCGTCCAGAGCCCATGAACATAGCGATATGAGAAGACTATTTTTCTCTCGCTATTATTTGGTACCACCTCCATTTGTAACAAACTCACCGATTGGTTGATAGGGTTGAGTGTGTGTTGGGTCTATTCCCACTCACTCAGGGCCTTACGTTTATGTCATTAGCCACTTTTTAGTGGTATGACATGACGGCCAATTAACTAGCGCACTATGTGCGTTAAAAGCCTGTGGGGATGTGGCACCATTCCTTCCCCACAGGAAACCAGCCACCATTAAAAAATGGTGGTTTAAACCAGTGTACCGGTATATATGACCCGTCGTGGCCGGCATCACTATAATCCAACTTTCATTCATTCATATTGGAACCATTCCACGGAATAACCATAGAAGATGGTGACAGCATCAACTTTATTCACCAATTTAAGACACAGCTATTTCTGGATATTAGACGGGGAATATGTAGTGGAAAAACTACATAATGAATTGAAGTTTACGAACAGCCTGGACATTGCAAAAAGACTGAAAATAGCCAGGGAGCTCTTAGAAGGAATGCTAGAAGAAGAAGCCGAAACGTTACGAGGCTGCATTAACCCACCCTTTGTCAGAGTGGGGACATTGAAGGAAGTGATAGATATTGTCGAAAACGTAAAGTGCTTTTTGGATAATATCTTGACAGAGTGGCCCCATGTCCAAAATGGTTTGGACCAGCTCAAGAAAGCTGAAGAACTGATGATAAAGGAGCTATTAGAAGAATCTAAGACGATTAAAGATAACTGGAGTAAGGAGAGAAAGGACAATGAAAACAAAAAAATAAAGAAAGAAGAATTTGGACTATTAAATAACAACTGGATAAATATACAAGAGAGGTTTAGAGCTATGGAATATCCTGACTGGATTCCCGAGGACGAAAAGAAGAAGAAAATGGGAATCATTGGTAACATTAAAAGGTGGTGGAACAACAGTAGAAAATAAAAGAAGAAGAAGTACCCAAAGGCTCTTTTCATTGCCACTCATATACCTCGAAAAGATATTTGCTTTTTTTTTGCCTCCATTTCCCTTGCCGCTAGACAGACCCTGATACAAATAATATTTCACATGTTACATTTCCCTTGACGCTAAATAGTCCCACTATGTTAAATTCCCCTTGACGCTATATCGTCCCACTATGTTTTGACGCTATATCGTCCCACGACCTTTTTGACCGGGATTTCCCTTGACGCTATAAATCTTAACGCCAAAGGGTCCCAAGCCCTTTTCGACTGGATTTTCCCTTGACGCCATATCGTACCATATTAATACTCATAATGTCCCACCCAGTCACATTATCATGACACCAGGCCAAGCAGTCCTAAAAAGAATATATTTAGCCTGAGCGCCTAGTAAGGCATCTGTTAGTACCATTTTTATAGTCTATTGTATAACTAGGCCGAGGTTCGAAACTCTTTCGATTACAGAAAAATATTCGAATCTTATTTTCATTCCATAAGATTTTTGAAACTCACTTTCATTGTAAGAAATTACATAAGATTATTCATGCTGCATGGGGTAGGATTAAACATTCTTTCTTGACCGGAACAGTTGGTGCGTTCTGTATGGATAATCCAATTTAATTGACCACCGGCAACGTAGTAGGGTCTCGTCTGCCGACTATGAAATATTTTAAACCACCTTTACCACCAGCCATTGAAACGCGTACGCATACTTACAGAGGGAGAAATGCGCGATAGGTAAGCTAACCGTCCCCGAATTAATGGAATCAAATATCGCGTGAACCATCATGCGCAAGTAGGAGCACTACACATATACGAGTTTGATTATTGCGAAAATCGCGTCTAATTACATTAGACGGTCTATGGGAGGCGGTAGTTCAAAGTGTGTCAAAATAAATTGGTTCATTCATAGGGAGTTTATAACACAAGGGCAATAGAAGCTTTGACATTTGGAGGTACCTGAAAAATACCGGTCTCGTGTATTGAGCGTAGCCCATGAATCTAGTATAGCAGGCTAAATGGGTACGGGAAGGTCTACCAGAGTAATGCTAGGTTTTATTAGGCTGGTGTAAATAGTGAAGTTACTAGGTTATTTCGATCGTGTGACGTATGTCCGAAAACTTTATCTAAGCGGAGAGATTAACGTGTTTCCCTAGGCAAAATTCCCTTGATCGATATGATCTTCAAACGAGTGGCTGTGGATATTGACGGATGTGCCCGACAATTCAACCTGTAACTGATGAGAAAAGCAGGTATATCCTTACACTTGTAGATTATGCTATCATGTATCCTAAAGATGTACAATTGCCAAGTATATAACAGAAAGGGTAGCCGATGCTCTAGTGGATATATGTAGTAGGGTAGAAGTGCCGAGAGAAATTTTAAAAGATTGCAGAGCCGAATTCACTTCCGATTTCGATGTAAATACAACAGACATTTATCTATAAAACTAAAGAACACAACACCGTACCATCCATGAGCAACGGTCTGGTAGAGAAGTTCAATGCAACATTGAAATATGTTGCGTCGAATGTGCCTGGAACGTCCGCATTACTCGGATCGCTATTTGAATGCTGTCATATTCGTTTATCGGGAAGTACCGCAAAAAAGTGTATATTGTTCGCCCTTTGAATTACTATAATGATGAACAGCACTGGGTCCTATGTAAATCCTACGTCATCTTTGGACAGGTAATGCTGCTGACAACGAAGTGAAAACTACTTACCAGTATGTGCTCAATTTACGCGAGAAACTTAACAACACGTGTAAAATGGCACATAAACAGTTAACTAGATCGAGTCGAAAGTATGCTAAATACTACAATTGTAGGACGCGCACTATAAAATTTAATGTGGGTGATCAGGGTTTAGTATTTCTTCTCACATGTTATACTAAATTACTGGTTCCGTGGAAATATCCATATTAGGTGAAGGAAGTCAAAGGTGATATGGAATATAAAATCGACATGAATAATAGGTTGAACATAATTCATGCTTATATGCTAAAGTTGTACTAGAAAGGCGGGGGGGATGCTGAAGAATAGTGGGTTTTGAATGTGTGTGTTCAACAGTTATCGAAGTTAAAGGCGGAACTTGGGATATATGCTATACTGGAATATCCCTTGCATAGCGATTTGCCCAAATATAAATGTATACAGACCAAAGAGTTCCTAGGAATATATTCAGATGTTTTCACTGAACAACCAGGATGCACACCCCTAGTAGAGCTAAAGATAAAGCTATCTGCATTTGATCCAATTAGTATTTAGGGTTACCCAGTTTCATTTAATACCTAATATACTGTGGATGAAGAGGTCAGGAAAATGTTAGAATTAGGGGTGATTGAATCGTCTGTGTCCTTGTCAGGAACCCAGACGGTATTAATGGCTTCTGTATTGATTTGCGTCAATTAAACAAAGTGACAGGTTTTGATGCTGAAACAATACCATAAATGGATTTTCCTCTTGCAAAAATTATCAGGTCACCGAAATATTTCGACGTTTGATGTATCAAACGGTTATTGGCAGGTAACGATTGTCGACGAGTCCTGCCAAAGGACGGCATTTGCTACACATAAAGGGCTGTAGCAATTCAAGGTGATGCCATTCGGATTGGTAGGAGCCAGCGTCACATGTTGTCACTTGATGTGTAGGTTACTAAATAGCTTAATGTGCGGAGAAAGATTTGTGGACGACATTTGTGTGTACACGGGTACTTGAAAGGTACATCTATCAGTTGTGACTGAACTTTTCTGAAGACTCAGTGAAGCCATCCTCACTTTGCGACCTATTAAAAGACATATTGGCTATGATTGATTTAGAGTGCCCGGGGCCTATGGTCTGTTAATACAGGCATCTAAAACCTCACCCCAAACAAGCTGAAGCGGTTATCAACTCACTTCATTCTAATAACAGCATCATCAATCTCTTCTAGGCTTGGAGGGATTTAATAGGAAATGTTGTCCTAATTAGTCTGTCATTGCTAGCCTATGATTAGAGCTAACATTGAGGTGGCAACCAAATAAATTGTTGCGGGGACCATCTCAGGTGAAAACATTCAATGCATTGAAGAACAAATTGACTTGTGCACCTATATTTAATCAATCTAATATGAGTATACCCTTTTAATATCAGAACTGAATATTTATATACTGGCTTTGAAGCATTTTGTTGTAGGAGCAAGATGGGATTAAAATGCATGCAGCCTATGCCATTAGTTAGTTACTATCCAGAGAACAAAATTACTAAGTGAGAATGAATGCTAACTGAAATATAGGGGATTAGTACGGTCCACGTCTATACCTTCGAGAGATATATTGTTGGCGAAACAAACCATCAACCATTGTTGTACTTACACAAAGCGAAGGTTGCTAACGCTCGGTTGACGCGGTAGGCGAAAATACTTCAACCCTATCGCTTTCCAGTTGATGCAATCAGAATGGTCGAAACGTATGTGCTGATTAATTGAGTAGGATGTAAATAGTAAATCCGGATTACTGTATTACTAGTGTAAATATTGAAAAAGAATATAAATAGTTATTTTCTTTTATTCTGTGTAATTTAAACCAAAACAATTGTACATTTTTCTCATGGGGAGAGGGAGGTATTGTCACATAATAAGGCAAGAAATAACTCGGCTACGCTTTAGAACAATTCGACCATTTCACGTTGTAAATGCATACAATGTTGTCTAGAGCGAATAGTCGTATTTATAGTTAAGCAACTAAACTAGCATGTAACTCGCCCTAGACCGCATGCAGCGAGATACACTAAAAGCACGATATACACGGGTATTTTATGCTGACCAATATTCACTCTCCTGTGGATTTAAGGCAAGTATTTTCTTTAACTGACACATCGGTCTTTGGATCTTGTCATTGAGGGAACGTTCTCCATTTGTGTTCTCCAACCATAAGGGTAAGTGTTCCATTTGAATTTTATTTCAAAATGTGAAGCATATGGCAATGAGTTGGGTGGTGATTCGGCCACATCTGAGAGCAGCAAGCGTCGTTCATTGTTTTTTTTTTTAAAAGATATTATGGTATTTAGTTCGTCTTCGATTATTGATTCCATTCTTGAAAGGTGTTAGTAAAATCAGTCCGGACTGGGTCGTTTATTCTTGCCGACATGGACATGGCAGTGCTGCAGATGACACACTTCATGGCGTTGCACATGCTTGTGGGATCGAGGTCTGGTAGGTTCTAGAGATCATAGTCCACATACTCCACCAATTTGGAGAGGCCGACGTATGCGTAGTATTGATGCAAGGGCGATTCGGTTTTGAGTGATGTTGTGTATGTGGCTATGTGCGCACCTGCTGTTCGCGAGAGAGTGGTCGAAGTCACAGCTTCTGGGTTTACTCCCGTATCTTTTCTTTCTTCCGAATATATCCACAAAGCAGCGGAACCATCATCCAATGGCTTGTGCACTTTGTGGGTTTGAAATGAGGGTTTCATTCTCCTAGATAAACTAAATGACAAGACCAACGAGATCCGTCAGCCTGCGGTCAAAGTCAATTTTGTATGTTAGACTTGCTGCCTGCCAAGATGATATTCAATATACAGTGATATTAATTGCGTTTCTATTTGTCTGCATCCATTTATATAGCCGTGCTTGATATTGGTGTTATTTGTAATGCACATGACTTGGATGTATACATTAAAATCGACGTTACTCTTTCTTTTTTGTGTTAAATGTTTTACATGTATGGATGACTCTTCAGAAGAGTAATTTCCTGGTATGATAGTATGTATGCAAGAGGCAACTTTACTCTTTCACATCAGTACAATAGTGGTTATATAGTGTCGTTAAAGTTAAGTTAGAACATTATACTGTCCGGGTGTTTAATCAGAGTTCCCCTACTCTTAGACTGGCACGAACGAGAATAAAATACAAGCACATGAGTAGAAAAATAATAAATAACCTCGAAAACTTTTTTTTTATTGTAGGATTAGTCACTTTTGTCTACATCCGATCATAATGTTAAGCGAATATCATGCCTGTTTGTTATTTAACTTCAAGAATATGTGCTCATTTTCTAGGAGGTGATGAACTTATTCAAAGTTGCCAATATTTGATTACATCACTAAATGTCACTGTTGACAAAACTGTGTATACGATCAATCTAAAATTCATTTTTATGCTTTATATATATATAGTTACCGTTGCTATGCTGGTAATGGCAAATCGCTAAGCAAAGATACACCTTTTGTAAAAAAAATTAATTTGTTACTCCAAACCAAGTGTCCGCTTTTTAAATATAAACAAATATATTGAAATATTGTTACTGCATAATTATGTACATAAAGTGAGATGCTCCATTTGACAAAGCGAGTAATACGAGTATGCTGCTTAACATGATACATTTCACAGCAATGCATCTTAACAGTTGAATCTTTTTCACTGTTACTAGAAGACCTCAGGAAAGAAGTACGATTTAAAGGAATTCAGTACTTAAAAATCCCCATCGGAAGGATTTTTTTTTAATTTAGCTTGATGAAGATGTAAAATTTCATTCTTGGTACATTCTTCGTGTAAATGTATAGCCACTATAACAAAAACGGCGTTTACTTGACTGCCGTAAATTATAAATACGTTACTGATTTTAGACAAGTATATTCAAGCCGACTTAATTTGGTTGGTGGACCAACATCTCATTTTGATAACAAACTCAAAACACGCTGTCAATGTTTAGTGGAAGCTCTTTAAACCGATGAATAGTACGCATGATGAGAAACTATCTAACACTGATTGATTCACATATTGATTTAATAAATCGGTAACTCAATAAAAACGAGTTTTCTAATAACTGTCAACATGATCTAATTATCGTCATATTTGTGTGTACGACAGGATATATTATGAAATGCATTGTTCAAAATGGCTTAATCTTAGACTTAAATGTGAATCTAAAACCAGCAATCTGATTGGCTGAAGATAAGTCGTGACTCAGATTCAGATAGTCACAGCTCTTTGATATGGACCAATAGCTATCATCGATGATGCCAACACAGTTAAAGAATAAGCTCAAATCAAATTAAATAAGTATGTATGTCAACTTAGCATAGATGTGACAAGCAAGTAAGGTTAAAGGATTTGGTGAAATCAAACACATGAATCAATATTAATATATTAACCTATACTACCAACATTGTTTCATTAATGTAAATTTTATAGTGTCGTAAATAAGATATATATATATGTATATATATATATATATATATATATATATATATATATATATATATATATATATATATATATATATATTGCTCCGACTGTATGGATGAAATGTATAACGACCTACTATATGTTTTCTAGTCCGATTCCTTTGATATTCGTTTTTTTTTCTTCTCCTGATTATTGTTTTTGGAGCCATGCCCAAGATGGTGTACGCCCTAATGGATAACACTAATGATGCATTTATGCATGATAGTGGTGTTTTGTTTGGAAAATATGAGTCGTGAGTATATCAGTGATGTAAGTTTTGGCGTTCACACAACAGATTCACACCAAAATGACGTTCAGGGACGGTTTAGGTGGCAAATAAGTACCCATCATGATCGCAGCGCCCAACTATCAATAACTCTCGATTTCGTGAAGTTTAAACATTATAATCATGAAGGCATTCAAAATTTTATTTCGACGATACTATACAAATTATGTGCGTCTGACGTTTCTTTGCTGTTCAAGGCGATTAGCCCCCCCCCCTCCCCCCACTTCAATTCAAATTACATGACTTCGACATCGAGCATGGCTCATCTTATTGTAATATGTGGTGTTGCACTAGCCGCATTTTCCTAAAATGTATTCACCAGGTAAAGCCCAATGTACTACATATAAATATAAAAAGTGCAATACGAAAAATAGCGGGATGTGAATGATTTTCCTCGAATCACGCTAAATGAAATTTTTTGCATTTTTCTGTTCTTAAACGAAAGTGCTGTAACAATGATGTTGATAGCAGTAGAAGGGTAAGATGCGTAATATAGTAGAAGTAGAAGAATAGCAGACATGGAAGAAGATTTGGATTTAGCGGGTGTAGTAGAAATCGTAACAATTGTGAGCATAAGTGGAAGTTAATGGATAGTTGATCATGCAAACCTTATATGCATTTGTATTATATATTGTACTTCAAAGTTAAGTTTCATGAATGCAAGTGAAAATGTAAAACTTGTGGCGGCATCATTTGACTGTACTATTTTAGTTCGTCTCAGTGAATATGAATGGATCGGTTAGAATGACAACAGAAAGCGTTTGTTACAGGGACAGAGTGTCGGACGAGTAGGTATAGCACGTGTCAAGAATTTTAGCAACAGAGAGGATGAGCCCACTTTATAATAGAGGCAAGCTTTTGTTAAACTAAAGCTTATGACAAAAACGGAAAAAACGTCAATAACACATGCCCAAGCTTCTAACCAACCAAGAGTGTATCTCCTATAACGATTAGTTAATTATGTTACTTTAGCAGTCGCTAGTGTGGTTATTTTTATTTTGCGCGTGCTTTTACCAAATGGACACTTATTCGAGGTCACACCCCCTTTACTGCTTTAAGTTAAAGCATTCTGTCAACCGAATATTGTGTCAAGACCGATTCGATGTCGTGATCTGGGGTCGTGTAAATGTATCGTTATAAATCCGTGTGGGGTAGCTTGCGCTTTTGAAAAGAAATTTATAAAAATATTGTAATCCATATCGCCGCTACACCAGGTCTGATATATGTTTCTAGTGTTGGGTATCAGCTTCCTTAAATACAGCTAGAATATTATAGTTATCTCTGATCACTTTCGGAATTTGTGTGTATCGTTGAGTACCATAAATAATATCGTTATTTTTATGTCTACCTTGGGAAAATATCCTAGCTTAATTTTATTTTTTGTCCAGCTTCGCATCATCATCATAAACAATTAGATTGTTAATAAATCCATCACGTTCATCAAGACTCGGCGCTTCATCAATATCAGTTATAAAATCAATGATATCTTTATTTTCTTAACGCAACAATTTTGCTTTTCCATTAAAAAATTTAAGTACATAAGTAGCTACTGTGATCATTTACAGATGGTGCTACCAAATATAATTCGTCCCATTTCAACGATCGTATTATTAGATTGAGCAGTAATTGTGTTTTACCACTTCCAGATGGATCTATTATTATCATTATGATAAAATGTGGTAGAGCTGGATGATATTTTACTGTTCTAGCGCTCATATAGCTCAAAAATCAATCACGTTCATGACATATAATGCATAATATGGATTTATAGTATAGTATGTGTTATGTGCAAGACGTGTACAGGTGAATTAGCGACCATCAGAATGAAACAAAATAGACCAGCACTTGCAGATAAATGTGAACGATGCGGTCCAAAACATTTATCCGTCTGGCTATGTCAGGGACGCAGTCAGGTGACAAACCAAATTTTAAAAGAAAACAAACCGAGAAATAGTCAGACCTTTTGATGAGTGGATTGTCATTACGTATCCTAGAGTCAATGGAGATTTGTCGTTTAAAGCTTCCTCGACACCACTGATAAAAACTGCGAGAACATCATTTAATATGAGATTATGTATTCCTTTACTCTCCTGGTATATCAGCCTCAATTATTTGTCGTCGCGTATCAGCTGTTCTATAACATAAGGTTCCAGGCAATTCAGACATGTTTCCTTATGTAACTCAATTAATGTTGAAGTGTCTGCGAACTATCTTTCTGCTTGCTACAATCAAATAGTTTGGTCTCCATTTATCCCAAAAATCAGTTATAGAAGTTTCTGAAATTATTTCACGCAATTTTCACATCGAATTTTATTCGACTGATGTATAATTAGTTTCCTAAACTCTCCTAATTCTGGATCAACCGCTCTATGATCATTGGTTATCACTTCGTAACAATCTACAAAATCCTTAAATCAATAATGTGGAGATAATCCAACAAATGATGGTGGTTGACCGTTATCGCGGCACATTATCACAGCTGTATTCTTTAACAATAACCAATAAAAAAAAAACATTTGTAATATATATATATAGCTATACTGTTCATATTTCATCCCAGATTATTATGCCGGGTATTTAATTATCACCCATTCCATCAGGAGTCCATGTGTCACCCTTCTACTGAAAGAAGCTTATATAAGTACAAGATTGCACACCTCTCTCTTTCATTTCTCTCGCGAGACTGTGGGTAGGAGTTAAGACAACTAAATTTTATTTCTGTCTGAATAATTCAATCATATGAGTTGTTTTCCCGCATTCTCGATTTAGATAAAGAGTCTTATGTCTGGATATTGAATCGGACACATATGACGCAGACGATAATTTAGATATCTGATTGCCACGATAATTCTCTTCTATTTCGACATCTTAGATTTTAGCATCTAAATTATATAACATTTCTTATATTATTATCCATAAACCCCATGGTGCATCAGTACTTGTAAATTCAGTCACACTACTTTTGTATATTTTTTTCGATATAAAATAAATCCCTTGTAACTTTTACCGCAGTCAGGAAATATATATATATATATATATATATATATATATATATATATATATATATATATATATATATATATATATATATATATTATGGATAGCAAGTTTATAGAAATATAAGAGAGAATAGATGATCTTAGATGTGTATATTGCAGAGACATATCATCAATATAACCAACAATTGTACCTGACCGTCTTCCGTTAGACAAGTAAGTATTTTCTCGACTGATAAATATATATCTATTTGTTGCATCTGTGATTATAAAATTGTGGTCAGCATCATCTATAATTAATCGTGAATAATGTCGTTTATGATCATATGCCCCACCTTAAGTAAATTTACCGATTATTCTTCTACCGAGATCTTGTGCCGTTTTATCATCGTCGTTGTTTTAACCAAACTTATTTCTGCTTCTTACATGATATAATTGCCGCACTTACAATCAGCGATATCAGTAATTTTCAATCAACCATATATAGTAATAAAACTATTGGAGCCCAGCGTTTCTCATAAAAATGTCTACAACACAAATATAACAGATCGGATGATGACGCTTAGCAAACTTGAATGATACAATACGAGTGAATCCGGTTAGCTCCAAATCGGATAGTGGTCCATGTATCGATACTCTGGCCATTTCGTGACGGTGGTGTCCAAATCTTTTAAATATTCATAATATTCTCCGAAGCTTAGACAACTTCCCAGATATCACGCGACCATATCAACCGATATAACATCTTTATTATCGTATTTAGTATTCGACAATCCACCGAGTCCATATTAACATAATCTTAATTGTCCATGCTCAAGACAATCAAATCGTGTTTGTTTCCACGAATTCTTTTCTCGGACAAAATGAGCTACAACTAACGGAACTGAATGTGTTACAAATTGATCAAACCTACATTTTGCATTGATATAAACACTTATATCTAGGCCAATAAGTTCATCGTCGTGTTCAGAACTCTGAAAATCCATACTGACTGGATCGTTTTTACTTTTTTGTGAATAAAATCAAACACGTTTCTTTCAGAGCTCTAAGGATCCAATCTTACGGTCCCATCTCGTGGATATATTGCTACTGCGTTAGTCCACGCATGGGCACTATGATCAATGATATTTATTGGAGCTGCTTTTTTAAACTAATGTTTCGAATCGTATAAAATCTCCCCTGTTATAGTTTTTACTATAATTGGACATTTGAGTATCTTTTTCTTTAACCCGAATACAGCAGTAATTCTAGTTCTAGTATTTCTTTTTACTGATTCAGCCGACTCGTTTGTTTTCTACGTCTTAGATCGGTTAATCAGTTTCCACGTATCGCGTTTGAAACATTTTCGATTACTCATTTCGCCATACAATATATCTTTGATGCTGTCAAGGATGGAAATTTCATTGGTTACAGATTATCAACACTAAGTCTTTAATGTATCGGATAAATTCTATAAATAAGTATGGTTACAGGATACGCTCTTTCATAATACGGTTTGTCAATACCAGTCAATATTCCTGGTTTGGAAGTTTTACTCAGTATGACAGTTTTGGTAACGAATATTAAAAAATATACGTCCGATTATCGAGATTATTAATAATATTTGTCACTAGTTTGTCGTTCGTCGTAGCGTCGATGCCAATATGGATTTGGCATGTTGAGCATAGAGAGGAGCCATCTTTGCTAAATTCCTTCTTGGCATCGTTAATTTTATTAATTACGTTTTCATTCTCCAAAGCAAACAGAGGTTTTATTGGTAAGTCAGGATATATTCTATAGAGTTTGATTTATATTTCAAAGGCTTGACCTTTCGATAATCTCTCAAACTCCTCAATATTTTAATTAAGACAAGTATTTATAAAACAAACATAGTATATATACAGTGCCTCAAACAAAGAATAAGTGCAGGTGGTTAATGATATGGTATTCAACATCTTATAATTAATCATGTTAATATGAATTCTGCGGACATCATTTACAGCATGTAGTGTTGGAGTATGTAGTTTCAGAGTATGTAGTGTTGGAGTAAGAGAAAAACGCAATTGTATTTATAGTGTGGCGGTAAAAGATACAGAGAGCTCAAACGGTATCAAGATAAAATAAATATAGATCGTACCAAGGCTATACATTATGTAAAAAATTACTTCTCTAGATTATCAAGTAACAATTTAGACAAATAGTGATTTAAACAAACAATATTTTTTTTTATTAATGAGCCAAGAATTTGTAACCATCCCACGATCAAGAATTATGAAGCATCTCGTGATGGTGTAATCAGACACGGTCGGTTGAAAAACCCAGTTTTGTCAATAATGTTGGTTATCTGATGTTTACTGCTGGGAAGAGGAAAATATGTATATCATCGTTTTATTTACAAATTGATTTAACGGGGAAATCCAGGATCGTTTTGTAATTAGCCACATTAACTGCAACAAAGTTGATAATTATTTTGATATTTTCTGAGCTATCACACAAAGTGATAATACTGCACGTGGTCTAACCGGTAATTGTAAAACAATTACAAGGAGACCTATCAAAACTATATCTATTGCTACTGGTAAAGAAACAATATTTAAATCAATGAATGTGTAGCAATGTGTATAAAAATCCGCTCGTTGGAGAAAAAAGTTCAGAAAAACATCGGTTTGAATATATAACTGAAAATAGAGACTAGTGAAGTAACAATGACAACAATCATGCTCTTTATTCTCATTTTATTAGGATGTGTATTCCTCTTATTTTTTTCTATTGATGTAACTAACACATCCCTTTCGAACGATTAAATTGAAGAACTATACTTACCTAATATTATTATTTAATGGAGATAACTCTATTAAGAATGCGTATAATCTTGTAGGGGAAAAAATCACGTAAGTAGTATATGGGGGCACTCTAGCGTCAATGGGAAATCCAGTCAAAAAGATCGTGGGCAAATCTAGCGTCAAGGGGAATTTAACATGGGGAAATGTAACTAGGAGTGAATGGGGAATTGAACATAACGACAAGGATTGGGTCACTTTAGCGTCATTGGGACCGTAACGTTAAACATGGGTAAATCAGAATTGGTGTCAATGGTAATTTAACATAACAATCTCATCTGAATTTCTAAGGGGATTGATCATTGTTGACTTCATTGTGTTTATAGGGTCGAAACAATTTTTAGGGTAAAATAGACTTGTAGGGAGAAAGGGCTGATAGGGACAAACAGACATACAGAAACAAACATAGGTTCAAAACATTTATTCAAGTATATACAGAGGCTCTCTGGCCTGTGCTTTGGTCTAAGCACTTTCCATTTAAAACATTCAAATCTGAACATGGAACGAATCTTTGATCTAGAAAAAAATACTTTTACAATTAAATTGTATGCCTTCAAAAAGACCTCACTTTACATACAACGCATACGCATTTCATAAAAGAATTACACTTTTCATACAACAATTAATATCCATTTTTAAGAAAAAAGCTAAACCCAAACAAGTAACAAACAATCAAATAGGAGAAAGTTCATGTTGCTTTCTATATCCGTCACACACATTGTTTAAAATCTGGTCAGCTATCGCTTGTGCCCCAGCGTAGATGTTTCCCATTACGTACCCTTTTCATTCGTAAATCTGCTTGAGTCTTACGTTCGATGCTTGGTGTGTGAAATGATTCATCTTTCTCGCTTGGCAGTGTTAGTCACAATGAACTATTGGTCTTGGACGATGTCCCTTTTTATATGCTGCCCAATCTCGACGTGACCGTACGGTAAAGTGAAGTGATTGGGAAGCCGCACTCTCTTCTGGTACACGATTTGATAGACTTTTTCCAAAGACCTACTGACGATTTGGTGTGTAGGTAAACGTACGATCTTGTGCGGTTCGTGGGTAGTGACTTTAAACGTTTCATCCTGTCCAGACTGTAAGGCTTCTTGTAGTACGTCAAAGTTCACCACTTGACTGATCCGATAATTGAGAGTCAATCCTTTCACTTTACATTCGGTATGCATATCTCCTTGTAGGTCTCGGTATTCGTAGCCGTAATTTTTAGGACCACCACTTGCAAAACTTAGAATCTTGTCGTCGGGATGTTCATCGGTCCAGGCTTCTAAACGGTCTCCTTCGATGGTAGGGTTACACTGGTTCGGTCGGTGAATGTAGATGCAACTGTCTGTGTCGAAATACAGGACGCAATCTCCTAGCAGTTCTAACACTTAGTACAATTTTAAGCGAGCGTGGGCTGTCACGTAAGCCACAATGATGACATTTCCAAATTTGTCGGCTTCTACAAAGTCTAGTTCTTCTTCGTAATTGACTAAGATCAAGTCCTCACGAATGACCTCCACGTGTTTGATGACTTTGGTTTTGTCGTAAATCATCTGGAAGTAGCGGGAAGGTTCGGACAAATACTCCGTCTTGGGTAAAGACAGTCGTTGTGCCATTTTACCCCACAAGCAATTGAGCATCATTTTGGCAAACGATCGCCTTCCTTCGTTTTTCTCGATGTGGTCTAAAGTGATACCTTCGTGCTCCCGATATTTTTCTTTGAATATATTTTGGTCTTCGGGAGTGTGGCACCAGGACGGATAGCCGCTAGCTTCTTGTTTTAGTTTTAAAAAGGCATCCACGTAGTCTGCAAAAATACCTTTCCGTGTCTCGTCGCCCTTGTGGTATTGCTGTGTCTTGGAAAAGTGGTAAATTTCGTGCACTTCTAACAATCGGTATCACAGGTCCAGAGCTTTAAACAATTCCACTCTCACCCACGTTCCTGTCAAGACGCTTTCTTCCTGGCTGTGCTGACAAGGTTGGTCTTGGTTGCACATTTCGGCACAAGTTCGACACAAAGGAAACATCAGTTTTCCTTGGCAATGGTGAGGTAAAACGGGATGGTACAAGTCTGTGGAAGCAAGAGTTTGCACTTGATCAATCCTTCGTACTGGCGTATGTGGTCCAAGTCAATGTGTTCTGTAATCAATTCTGGGTGACCTACGGGAAAGTGACAATATTTGCATACGTAAGGATACAGCGAACACACGTCCAAGTATTTGATTTCTTCTCCTTTCTCCTCGTCCGCGTGGTACAGCAAACAAGTGGCATTCGTCCGTCCTCCGTACAAACTATCCCCAGGGTTCAATGGGTCCACCAACTTGTAACTTTCTACGATGCGTTTAAACTCGGGATCAGTTTTCAAACGCTGATCGTACTCGTGTTCCAACATTTCCACCACCTGGTATCCTTGCTGTTCTAACTTCAAACGTCGTTGACAAGTTGTCTAGTACAAATCTTCCATAGTCCGTTGTAAAAACTGATTTTTGGTGTCACGCTGAGGGTAGCACATAGGACATCCGTGAAATAAGCATCCGTTAAACTCGTACACGATTTGAGTGTTTTCTAAATCCCAACCATCCATTGAATACGTTCCGATGGTATTTTCGCCTCCTCCTTTGCGGGCGTGTTGGATCCATTTGTCTTCCTTGTCACACAAGTAATGGATCCAGCGTAGAGCTTTGACCGAGTTTGACAAAATTTGTCGTTTGAGGACTGATGACAGCCAGGGTGTTTTCGGGCATGAATCGATGGCGGTACACTAAAGAATACGCTTCGGTTATGGTACAAGCTTCTTTCAAAGGATCGATCCCTCCGTGCTCCATGAAGAATTTTCGAAATTTTCCACAACAACGTCGTAAAATGTCCACGTCAGATCGACAATACTTTAACATTTCTTCTTGAAAGTCAAAGGGGTCCGAGGCGTGAGTCTGGTACCAAGCGAAGAAAGCTTCTCGTTGTTCGGTACGCATGTTGTCGGGGTCGTAATAGTGAGCCTCGGGCAAATGGGATAGAACGGTACGCTGATTGGCTTCGGTATTGAAAAAGTGTGGAGAAAAACCTTTAGCCATTTCTGGCATTCCAAACGTTTTAGGCATGCGACTCAATGGCATGGCCAAGTAACTCATCGAATCTTTAAACTGTACTTGTCCTACTTGCATGTAAATGATTTTGGCTCCGTTCATAGTCACTTTAGGACGTTCGGTACTTTGTTCCGTATAGTATCTGAGCAGAAATTGCCCATCGTATCCCGAGAAATTGTGAGCCATGACCGTGGCATGGCGATGACAATCTCCCTAACGTTCGATGTCTTCTGGACTCCACGTCTCGTCGATGGGGTTTAAGATCCATTGGGCAAAATTGACCAATGTGTTTGACCCTCGAAATATTTTTTCACGACCTCCAGGAATCTTGCTACAGTGAGGGAAATGACTAAAGATGGGCTCTTGGATACACTGCTCGCAGAAATTGGGAATGTGAATACCGGTCTCTTGCATGCATTCGAAATCAAAAAAGATAAAATTTCCTTTCTTCTTGGTATCTTCTGGTTGGGGTTGGTATTTTTGAATGAAGCATTCGTGATCCAAATCCACGATTTGGCGACAAATGTGACATCGTTTCTTACCTCGACAAACGTGAAACTTGGCACAATTGGTACGTATGCCTTGTCCACAAGTAATGCACAATCTCAGGAGTTCACAAGCATTTTTCTGCTGTGAACCTTGCATCTTCAAATGTTGTTGGTAACAGGTAGGACTGACAAAAGTGCGCTGACAAACAGGGCAATGCACTCTTTCTTTTCCTTTATCCAGAAAAGGTTTAGAGGCCAAATATCCCTCATATTTTGATACTTGTGTTGTTCTCGATTGTTATAACCATAGTCACATTTTTCACAGTATTAACTGTATCCCAGGAATCCAGTGATACTGGTAATGGTATCAAAATGCTCATCGTGATGATAGACGTGAATGTATTTTCCGTCTTTGAAATCGTGGCCTCGAAACAAAAGAGGTTCACGCACTTCTTGAGGGTGTACTTTCAAGGTGTAACGTGGAGCCAAGACGTCTTGCAATTTTTGCATTTCTGGAATGCCGCAAGGGGTGTCTTTGGATATCCCCGCTTGCTGTAACAGGAGTTCTGCTTCACTTCTTTGTTTGGCTCGGTCCGATTGTCGAATAGTTTGCCAGGCTCTTTTCCATTCTGCCGTGTCGTTCTTTGTTGGCATACGTTTGTCCCACGACGACAGCACGGGCTAAACACATCTGATCTTGAGGATTGTTAATTCGGACGAGGCTTAGTTTGGTGTTGCGAAGGTTGTCGACCAATAATACTTTTTTGCGTCCTGTCCCCTGGGGAAGAGACACTTGGGTCATGAACAGTGTGGCTTTTCCGTCGGTGATGTGAAACTTGTCATTAGATTGTTGCACATGTTGAATCTTGTCGATGACTTTGGAAGGTGTCAATTCTGATAGACTGCTAAACTCGATCCAAACAGGAGACTTCAAACCGTCGTGATGAATGGAAAGTGTCAAGCGATCGTCTTCTTTGCATTGGCATCGTAGTTTCAGTGCAGTTAACAAAGAATCCCACAAATCGGTGATGAACCCTTCTGCTTTCTCCAAAGGTACTTCCAACTTGAAATCTTTAATTTTCACCGTGTACCTATAGGCTGTAGTTATAAATTTTCTAGAGGAGCGTTTTTCCGTCTCTCGAATGTGGTAATACTTTTCGGGTGATACTGGTGGACTTTGGTTTGGAATATGCTCTCTCGGTCTGGCCGCAGACGTGGAAGGTATCGGTTCAGGTTCGCTCATGTCTTCGATTTGAGCAAACACTTCTTTACGTGTGTGAGGCGATACGTCACGTCGCTGCCGCTTACCTTCTTCTTCTCTCTCACTGAAATCGTGCGATCGTTTCATCTCAATTACTGATTCAGAAATGATTTAACTAAGTTCGATTTCTCTTTATATATACCCCTATGTACCTCTAATTTTGATAATGACTTGGTATATTTCACAAGGGCAAGTGAAAGTCCAACAGTTTGGAAGCCCTGGATGACTTATGCAAACGACAATAGTACGTCTGAAACACCTCATGCATCTTGACGACCCTTCGATTTAAATCCTACCACGAAAATAAAAAGTTTGCAAGAAAAGGAAAAAAAAACTAGACAGTTGGTGTCATCAAGAGCTCCAGAGACTGTACTGTACTGCTAGAACACGTACGTACTCTATCTAGAAAACAACGCTACTTGACTACGATGTCTCATTTTCTTTGTCACTTCTACTTTGCTGTTGATCGCGATATCTACCAACCCTGATTTAACACACGTCTTTCTTCATTTGATATTTAAAAAAATAATAAACCCATTTTTAAAATAACTACCCCTTTGTCTCCTCCTGCTCTTACTACTGTTGCTGCACCTACAACGGCGATCTTTCATTAGACCAAAGTATGAGTCAGAGCAAGTTAAGTTGTGAAGTTGAGCGGAGGTGTATAAACAACAACTGTCAAGACCCTATGTTCCAGTTCTGTTTGTGATAATAACTTGTGACACTTCACATTTTCTAAAGTGTAAATGTGTGCAAGTCGTACAAAAGTTATGTGACTATAGCTTTTGACACTTGCACAGACACTTCACTTCATAAGTGTCAAGAAAAAATTACTATCAGATTTTTACCATTATACAAAACACGCAAGCACTTGCAATGTGACATGAATCTGCACTTCCATATTTGTGGATATCCCACAGACCCGGCCCAACATACAGAGTTGGCTAAGAACTGTAGGAATATCACACCATTGTTTCAGAAATACCAACAACAAAAATTATGTGTATCTTCCCCGTTCCACCCTTTATTAGTGTTTGGGTATGTTCTCTAAAAACACAAACAATATGGAACAAAATTAAATTTTGAATTAAAAACTCTCTCTTTATAAATTTTTTCTTGTGCATGTCAGATTACATTCAATGCCTTCTCCAAGTGAAAGACATTTCTGCACGTCATTGCGTTTGTTAAATTCGGTTGTTTGTTTTTTGGGTGTTAGTCATCGTTTATCTTTAATTCTATTATTTTATGTATTTTTTCTTTTATAGAAGATGTAAGATTGTTGATTGCTGTAACGGTATATATTTTGTTTAGTCTATTGCTGCAAAAAGAAAATATATATATAGCAAAGGGCTTAAGTTTGTTCATATTTTTATTATTTCAAGCTCTACAAAAAGTACCAAGTTTGTTTTGCAAGACAATTGAAATTTAAACTTGCGCAGACGTGAAGGAAAACATACCTTTGTTACAAAAGTTTGCACTCTGTGTTTATTCTAATTATGCTTGCCTTATATCTTTGTGTTTTAGATAACACATTTCTTCTGATGTAAATACATGCATCTCTGGACAGACAGATTGGGTTATCATCATTGAGGTTCACTGTACTTTAGTTTATTTACTTTATACAAACCCCAAATTCACTAGTTTGACAAAAATTACCACTCAGTACTATATTATTTCTCTCTACCTAGGCAAATGTGTTTATGTCAAAGTGAGAAAGTATTTTCTAAACTCGAACAATAATTGCACAATTAAGTGGTTGATGTGTCATGAAGAAATGGTACAATGCGCAACAAAGGGATTGTAAGTTCACACTAAAGTCTGTTTGCGCTGCAAATGAATCAATGCATGAGCCTAGGCAAAACAATGCGTCAGTCGTTAGAAGCAATTTATTGGCTACTCTTTTTTCTACCCTCTTAGCTTCGAAATGCCCTCACTCGTTCTTAGTACAGTGACAAGATAAGACGTGTTTTTTCTGCGCCTGATCACTACACTATCTACCTTGAATTTCGAACCCAACAATGTGTCTCACATTGTAAGTCATTTCATTGGCAAACCGATATTTTCCAGAGCCATCGCTTCAAATCGGCTTCAGTTGTTATTCTCACAGCGAGAAGATAAGGCGTGTATTTCTGTACCTGTTCACTAGTCACTTTCCAAACAATAAAACTTATGCACAAATAATCGCACCATCGTTGAAATGTCAGTCTTATTGCGAAATACACCAAAACATGTTTGGATGTATTATTCTGTGAGAACTTCACAAAACGTTTTTGACATAATGATTTTAGTAGGCTATGTCTGCAATTCATTCTTGTGATATTTTACAATAGTGGTTTATTTCCTAAAGGAATAAGTATGTCAGTGAGATGTGTGTGAAATTTCGTAAGGAAAATATACCATACAAAACGTAAAAGAGTGGTTATATTTTGAAAAGTAGGAATAACACACACACACACACGCACACACACACACACACACTCTCTCTCTCTCTCTCTCTCCCCCCCCCCCAGCAATTTTTTTTTGAAATCTAATGGCATCTGTTCCTGTTTTGAAGACACCTCTCCAAAATTGTGAGCTGTAGTCACCATGAAAGCGAAACATGCGTTCAGAACAATTGTAGCAATGTTCGACCTATTTCTCTCAGTTCAGACTCTCGATAGAACAAGGCAAGTTTTTGTACTGCTTCTTTTCCAATAATAATTAAATATTTGAAAATATATTAATCACAAACCATTTCTTTTGATTTCCAAGTAGTAGTTAACTCATATGGCATGGATGGTGGGAATAATTTTTGTACTCTCTCGGGGTGGAGTTTGGGTGAGAGTGTGTGAAATTGAATTATTCATAAAATCCGCTGGAGTGTTCCCCAAGCTCTCAATCGTTAGTGCCCATGGATGCCCAATACAGCATTCAAAGATAATGGGGTCATAATATAGACCTTGTTTGACTGATCTTTGAAAGGATGCCACATACAGCATTCAAAAAATGTCGGGTCATAAGATATACCTTGTATGACAGATCGTTCAAAAGGATGATACATACAGAATTCCAAAACTTTCGGGTCATAACATAGGCCTTGTGTGACGGAATCGGGATGCCTCATACAGCATTCAAGAAGACAAAAAAACAAACAAAGAATGTCGAGTCACCCGAAAAAAATCTTTGCGTGACGGATCCTAAAACAATGACTCCTCATACAGCACTTAAAGACTGTCGGGCCATAAGAAAGGTTTGGTATGACGGATTCTACCATGAGATAAAACCTCTCATCCAGTTATTGTTTTTGTAAAGAAACAATTTAAAGATGAATATATTATATAATGAATCATGAAAATGTTCATAATATTTTTTCTGCCATTACAAGTTTTAAAAATTAAGGAATCTGGTATAATAAATCCTAAAGGAACTCTTTCTGATTTCGAATACTTATCAGAGCATAAATCCGCGAAGAGACATACTCTGCCATCGGAATATAAATTTATTATGGCAATTCAACAAGCTGTCCTCGCTTCATTAGTGGCTGATATAAAATTAAAGAGAATGATCCCTTTCTTTAACGCAGTAAAAAAAGATAGATAAGAAGTATCAAGCGAAATCATAAGAACGAAAACTACCAATGTACATATAATACAACTAAAACGAATTATAGAAAGTAAAAGTAGTAACTATATGTAGAATGAAGGTTCGACTGCGATTAAAGATACGTGTTTTTAATTGTCATAGCGGTACTCACAATATTGGGTAAAAGGTAAACTCGTTCGATTTGCAATTACTGTTGGGGTGTTTACTAATAACATTCACAAAATTCCTATCAGAAACAAAGGAATATTTTTATGTCAGGTCAGTGCCACGGTAAATACCCGTACAATCATCAATGATAGTTTAATTCTACGAGTCTCCGCAGTCACATAATGTGTTAACATTATAAGAATTTATGTAAATATTAAGTACTAGACTTTCTCCACATCAATCAATCAAGTTCCCGATTTGGTCCGTAATTTTTAAATTTATTTGTGTCAGTAGTGAATTATTACATCGAAAATATACCAGATTAACTTGTACACTCAAACTTTCAGTGGATAATTGAGGGGTAAATGTACACAAAACATCTCCATGCTGTGCCTGATTTGACTATTCTGTGTTTGTCTGATAGCTACCATCGTTTGCATCACATACCTGATTAACCGCCATAGTCGATGTATATTAACTAACGGGTGATATATGTCTACCACCACCAAATGGATCATTATCATGTTTGAGAATATCATTATCATGTTTGAGAATATCATTATCATGTTTGAGAATAACCAGAGCTTGAGCTATGTTTCCCCATTCAGCGAGTATCTTAGAAAAGAAATCATCGACGATAGAATTGGTTGATTACTTTAGTATGTCTGCGTTATACCCGGGAAATTAAAGATTATGATAATCAGCTTCCGTTATCAAATATGTATTTAAAAATTGTTGCTTATGGTGATAATAGCTATCTATGTCATCTGTATGATCATTTATTACCTGAATTACTCGCTGGTTAATATATTCCATGTATTATACAAGCTGATTTAATATTTCAATTTGTTTAATGATTTCATTGCGTAAATTTTCTATATCAAAAATATATTTCTGGAAACTTTGTTGTAGTTGCTCTCGTTGTTTCTTATGTTCCTGATTAATGATTGCGAAATATCTAATAATATTGTTTAGGTTAATAGACATATACCTTACTACTGAAGCCTAAATTATTAGCCAACATTGCTCTTCCTTTTTCAAGTTAATGATTTTTGTAAGATGGTGCACTTCCGTGATATTTCAAATTGTGGTGGTGCCTCCGGTGTACCTTCAGGCCAACAGTTCTAGCTGATGATTGTTAATATCAGTCCTGAGAATTTATCTATATCACGGCTGACAAAGTTGGTTCTTGGACATTTAAAGCTATTTTTGATTGTTTATTTTTATTTGGAAATACCAGTGAATTATTTGAATGTTGACCCATTAGTTATTTTGAACGGATTTTTGGTAAACTGTAGCATACTCGTAATTGAGCAAGTGCAATTTCTTTTACGGGAAATGCAGTTATAAAATTTACGCTGAATTCAGATTTCGGTGAAGTTATTGAGATCATTGTTGTCATTGGTAGAGTTGTATTTTCAACGATATGTTGCAGTAGTTCTTGTGACCTTTTAATTATTATTATTATTATTATTATTATTATTATTATTATTATTATTATTATTATTATTATTATTATTATTATTATTAAATTATTATTATTATTATTATTATTATTATTATTTTGTAATCAGACGTAGTCGCCTCGTCGGAAATCTTAATCATCGCTGATAACTAGTTATCTTATATTATTCCTTCGATAAGACTTGATGATATCGGCGATGATAATTGGGAATAAGCTGCCGCCGTGGTATGTAACGTAATTATATATTCGCGTAGTTCATTCTGACTGCATGTATATATTGTATTGCAATTATATGAAAAACACCACCGAGTCTTGTTGCCGCTGAAACATACATTTTGGCAACTACTAGATCAATCGGTGTTACCTTAGATACCAATAAACCAGTCTTAGCAATAACAACTGAAATTCGATACACAATTATATCAACTACGACTACCAATCTACGATATGTTGTTTTTTTTACCGTGTATATGGCAATGAGAATGTTTGGTTTATTTTGTAATTGTCGCACTTGATTGTATATATACTGTTGCACGTTCATTATATTATGAACGTAACTTAATGACAGATTATATATAGACCATGTACGTGACGCTGACGCTAAATTACCACTGATGGGGTTATTCTATAAGTTTCAGTGCATCCATTTTCTATTATTGCACTTACAGTATTAAATTCAGTAGATGTACTTGATGATACATTAAATGTAACGGTGAAAATCGCAGCTGATCTGTATATGCCACAGCCAGATGCAGCAATTTGAACAGTGTTATTTTGAAGTTTCTACGTGAAAGATTCATGCTGAAAGTTTGCACATGTGGTATTTTAGTCTTATCAACCCTTTCAGCGATAGATGGATATTTTCCTAACAATATTATTCTGTGTTTGTTTAATCGAGTCAATGATCGTCTTGATGTCGGAAAGAATCATGACAATATCCAACGCTTTTACAAAGAAATTATATCCGATCTCATCAATTTCCTAAAATTTCTACGGAGATTTGGAAATGCGCATATATGAACATCATACTCAGTCAGCAGTGTTCATAGTGTATTGTCTATCATGCTGTAGTTAACATGTACATAATATTCTGTTGCAGCATCCTTGTCAGATGTTGGATCTACAAGCGTTGTTATTTTATTCCCGTTCATGTTGAGTTCGTCTGTCATTGTATCACCGACCTTTTTTCTACTCGCGCGCGAATATTATCCGATATCGTTGACAGTAACACTCGAATTAACTCCACCCTTGGAATCAAACACTGATATGGAGTTCCAGGTGCTCAATTAATTATAGTATATCCTTGAATGAAATATTGCTAGTTTTTAATTTTCCTCGCTTATTCTAAAATATAACCACTTTATTTAATCCACATTTGCAAGATGTAATAATTCGGATAATGTGTCGTTAATGATTGTTTTACAATCTCTTATGATATTCCCGTAGTGTGTTTTTTTCGAGATAGATCGCCCTTAAATATATACCATTATACTTTAAGATCTCTTTAAAAATCGATAACTCGTCTACTCGTGTACATCTGTATGGGGTGGTTTGATTGACATTGATATAAACTTGAGTACCGCAATCAGATCTCGGCCGCATATTGGTGGGTCAGTTATTGTCTATGTTGGTAATGCTTACTACCAGATTGGACGTTTAAGAACATTGACAGACACGACATAATAACGTTCGGCGGCGGTAACCGATACAAATCGAAAAAAGTAATTCAACATGAATAAATTTCGTAAGCTGTCGAGAGTATTCCAGATCCGGAGGAGGTATCTCGATTATTGATACCAGATTCAGCACTGTTTTGCCTGGAAGTTAATTCGTCTCGCATAAAAGCACCTCTGGAAATGTTAGTTTTAGCCTTTGATTAGCATCGATTAAATCCAAATTTGACATTGGTGTTATTAAATCGTCCCTGGCAGTCTCAGGCTGCTTACGTACGTAAAAAGACTCCCTGGTAATCTTAGGCTCTTTCCAGACGTGAAATGACTCCCCGGTAATCGTAGACCCTTTCCTCTTTTTAAACTCTTTTTCCCGTTGCTTTCTACAATACCATTTCTGCCGCTATCTCATCACTACCTAACGCTGCAGATTTGGCGACATCAGGAGCAGCTGTTACTTTTAATGCTGGTATTGCTACGATAAACATAAATATAACACCTGATTTAGTTACATCTTAAATAGCACCCGCTGATAAAGTCGAATTCTGGTTTTGTCATTTTTAAAAATATTAAACGTGTTACACTGCCGTTCAGTCAATGACAGCTTATATTGACCACATGTTATCTGACTGTTTTAGTGACATCGTAGTTCGCATTGTTTTTACTAACGCGGATTATAGTTTTTTTTTAAAACTGACCCGGTGTCAGAGTAACATTTCCGTGATGATATATCATTCATACTATTACGAGTGATCGAATTGTGTTAAACATTTTCTACTGGTGCATCATATACTCTCATTCGTCCACCATCACCTTCATGTAGCAACTGTTTGTCACTGAGTATGAGAGCCATTGCTCTGTAATTAGGGTTGGGGTCTGGATAAACCGGAAGAGTTACACGGGCTCCTCAGGAATTTATATCAACGACAGTCGGTCGTGTTAAATCAAGATGTTCCAACTAAAATTAATAAATCGGATACATTTTTGTAAAAGTGAATTTTACTATATGCAGAGCAGTTTCTACATTCTAATCACGTCCCATAAATAACACCAAGCGATGAAATGCACGTACTATTTGGTTTTGTCCAAAGTGAAGTAAAATATCCTCAGCTGATTCTTGTTAGCCGTTTATTCTTAATGAGACTGCAGAATCACAAAAAATGTCAAAATATCATATGACTCAGCTCTTGACAATTTTATCGTGTTTGATCTTGTACTGCAACACATTTATGTCGTGTCTGGAAACGCCATGCTGATATGATATATGCCATGTACATATACAGTTAATATTACTCTGAATACTATATATTGTTATCCATGACAGTAATGATTTACCATCTGTATCCATACATGACAATAATGCTTCCTCAATAGTGCTCGATGGAGTCATTACTGGCATCAAGTATCCGTGTTTTGATACTACTGTACGAGCATCAGCAACACTAACAGCTCACCATATTAAATCAGTATCATCACTTCTTCTAACAAGAACTGCTGCATGTTTGGCTCCAAAGATAACCTTTCTAACATTTCTGCAAAATCCAAATATATGAGACAGTGGAATTGCACATGTCATATACATAACTCTATATTAAACAATGCCATAATCCCGCTGTTAACATAACCAACTAGCAAACGCTCTGCATATGGCGTATTAGCTGAAACAAGTGTTACAAGTTCCCCTCTATTTAATAAATGATGCAGCAGGTAAGAAATACCTACCTGTATCCTGAACGTGAAGTTAAATTCGTCCTTGTTGATTTGACATATGGCCTTCTAAGAATAAAATTGATAATCATTTACAGATTGATCTTTGAGAACCGGTAGGTCCATAACCGATGCCTTGTCTGGTATACGTTTAAACATTTATTATATATTGCTCGATCTAAATTGTGATATCGCTGACCTTATCAAACCACGTACTGCTATTAATTGTGCAGTGATATAATTTTGTACTTTAGCAGATCCTTGATTCAGCAAAGCTGCTATTTTTTTTATCCGTGGATTGGTTTATTATTTTACTGATATTAGCGAGTATTATTTCAGTAGATGACAGTTTCACTGCGGAAAACCCCTACTGGCAATATTACCAGTAACACGAGGATCTTTTTAAACATAACATTTATAGCCTTCATCTATATTTGTATTGTTGTACAATTAGAGATATGTGTGGAGCCATTCCTGCAAATAACCCTTGAATAACATTACCAAGACCATCACCATACATTGCTGTATAGACTGGTAATTTCTTACTCAGACCATTACAGGTTCACGGTGTCGTTGATGTATTATCATCTTATTTGATATATATATATATATATATATATATATATATATATATATATATATATATATATATATATATATATATATATATATATATATATATATATATATATATATATATATATATATATATATATAATTCATGGTGACAGTCACTAGTGACAATTAGTCACTATGACAACCATCATTAGGGTCTTTGAGAAATTCCTGGTAGACGCCGATATCCATGAGACCTTCTTAAATAATCGTCGACAAATATCACTGGCTCCATTAATTATATCCGGAAAATTATTTGCAGCAGGCGCTCCTCATACGAGAACTACTACTCGTGCTATGTCGGAAAGAATATTATTAGGGCAGGTATCAAGAAGACTAACTCTTGACATAAAAATACCATTTCCAGTAGTGCTAAAAGTATCATAACATTCCTTGTTTGATTTTAGTTGTTTTATTTTCGAAGAAATATTAAAAACATCTTTATTATCTTTACTAATACCACCCTTATGAATTATAAAGCTCATCTTAGGATATTCATCCTCATGTACATTTTTGTGATGTTCTAATAACACATCAGACATAAAAATCGAATCATCTAAATTATATTCAGCTAATTGATCAATATCCATTTCTTAAGTTTTTCATAAATTCCAGTTTTAAATTTTTCTAATAATCATTTAACTTATTTGAGAATTTCTTTCTCTTGGGATCTCTGCAGGTTTTGTTCTTCTATTTGTTTCCGTTTTGGTTCTTCAAAATGTTTATTCACATCTTTTATCCCACCAGTGTATCCAATATATGATATATTTTTGTGTGATACATTTTTTATTGATTCGAATTGTTTTAGCTTTATCAGCCTTGTGTTGTAGACCAAAAATTTTTTTCATATGTTGCTTCAGCATCCTTTTTTCTATTTTCATAAGTTGTGACAACAAGAACTGGAAATTAACAAAGATCAGTTTTTTCGATTACTTTTAAAGCATCATCAGTGAATTTAGTAAGCAATTCTACCGGTTGACATGCTTGAACAGACAATTTTGTCAAGGTGAGGATGAATAGGTTTTGTTCTTTCAGTAATAGGTTTGAATACTTGTTGAGAACCTTCTGCTAATTCAAGATGAGATTCCTATCGTTTGTGTAATGTTTGCCTGGGAGAACCGCGGACTGGTAGAACTTTTTTAATTGCTGCAAAATGCTCTCGTGCCCACCGAGTAGTTATTGCTTCAACAACCATTATTGATATAACAATGATTCAATTTGCAGAAGCAGAGTGGGTTTGACATTGAATAATTGTCCATGTTGTAAACACACGCGCATAATAAAAATAAACACACTAACGAATGATAAGATAACATAATTAACTAAAAACGCTTGGAGAGAAAAGTTTGGTTGGATAGAAGTTTCTGTTTTCGTTATTGACGTTAATTTTCTCATATTTGCAAGAAGCCTTAGCTTAAATAATGATTTCATCTATTATACGACGGGTTCATGCGCTCTGCTGTAGATATAAAGCAATAATTACCAAATCAATATGTATTCTATATCAAACAATTTAAAAGGTAGACGGATTATCATGAGAAGCCTATATCATTGAAAGTTTCAGTATAACGTTCATTGTAATATTCATCGACAATGAGATAGGTTCACAGAAGAAGAAAGCCACGATCTGAATAAATGAACAATGCAACAAATAGGTCTTGAATGGGTCTGCCATGAAACGATTCTGTCCAACTACAAGTTAGTGGTCAACTTCTTGAATGCTCTAAATATATGAATAAATTTGTTCACAAAGACAAAATGTCTTCGACAAACTAAAGATCTGACTTTCATATTTAAAATACTTTACCAAACATTATTGTTCGTGATTGATGCATTTAGATCTGTAACAATAAAATAAGATGATTATACATAATGCTCAATGTCTACATGTATTTGTAAGGGTGATACAGTCACGATAAAAGATTACCAACAGAACAAGCGATCTAAGGAGATGGGCTCGGCGCGGTTCGTCAGGAATTATGCAAAAGAATTACCCCAAAATCGATGCCTATTGCAGGGCCGGACCTAAGTTTTTCAGGGAGTGGGGGGGGGGGGGCCAAACATGTTATTGGGTTAAGCGAAGGCGCGAAGCGCCGGGCCTTCATGGGGGGTCCAGGGCCATGCTCCCCCGTAAAAATTTTTTTCAAGGATGCAAAATGGTGCAATCTGGTGCTATCTGAACCTTGAAAAAGGGATCTAACAAAAGTGACTAAAAACTGCAATATTTTAAAAACACTAAAAAAAATATTTAAAAAAAATAAATAAATAAAAAAGTAAAAAAATTCGGAACCCCCTTTGCATCTTTTATCAAAAGCAGTTAATAGTTTTTTTTTTAAAAGGGGTGGGGGGCCGGGCCCCATGGGTCCCTATAGCAGGTCCGGCCCTGTATTGCAAAGCAACTAGGAATAAATATATTGATTATGTTCGCGACATAGGTATTGATGGTGTTGGTGATGACTCCTGTACAGCATTCCCAATAATCAAGGATAGACTAATACGATTAATAGGCACACAACCACCAGTAAAACTGATGTCAGTAACATTGACCAGCACTGACCTTGTGCCAGTGAAATAAGAACTCAAGTTGCAAATCTAAACTTTACCTTGATAGCTGGTGTACCCCTGTCAGAAAAATACAAAAAAAGCTGTTAGTCTAATAGCAAAAAACCGTGTTCGTATTAGATGATATCGAATATTAGAAATGTTCAAATGAATCTGATCTAGCATTTGGCATAGATTCACATGTTCTCAAAGACGAATCGGTGCGCGACTATCATTCTTCTAACGCATGAGAACTAAATCAGAGTGGACGAATCGAATTTTAGCACACATGTAGATATGTCTTACTAGCTGAGGGATGCATATAATTATGTTGTGTAATCGTAAAAGCAACTGACTATGGTGCTAATATTAGAGATGGTTTAGATGTTAACGACCTTTCGGCGTTATTAAACTGTTATACATACACTATTGACGAAAGAAACATTGATTTGTGCCAGAACAACCTCTAAATTTCTACAATGATATATTGAGTAAGACCAAGAGAGCAATGATTAGTAAGTATCAGCTGGGCTGTCAGTGATGTTTGTAAAGGATACAACTGATGAACCTGACAGCAGAGAGCATAATATAAGACGACCAAGAAAGAATGCCAAAAATGCTGATGGCGATGTGTTTGGCTCATGGATAACATTGCTAATTCGGGATTCAATTTAGGATCCGTAGTAAGTCAATCAATGCGGAAAGATGGACGCGGACGATTTTCATGTGCAATCATACTGTCACACATCTTTGAAGTTTGCAGAACGTCAGAAAGGGTATTTTTCGATCAAGCCACACATTTGTATTTGTGAAAAAGACTACTGAAGTTGCTGAAATATGGTGAACTCTTGGTGATCCAGATAAAATTATACTGCCCACACATTTATTCTGGATGCCACCAATGATACAGTGATTGACCAAAGAACAAAGGCTACTTGCTTTTACGGTTTATGGAATACAAATATTGCTCAAGTGTGCACCGATTACGGGTGGTCACAATAAACTATCACTGAAGACACGTGACGTCAAACACTTCCTTGACATAAGAAACGATGAAAGTCCGTTGTTAGACTAAATCTTTCTGCGGGTGTCATTAAAGACATAATGAAGACGAGTGGACTATTCAGTTTCTTGCCGCAATAACGTATTTTTGATAGCCGCTGAAGCCTCAGCTTCTGCAAACAAGCTGCAGGTTGTGCTGCTGGAACCGCCGCTTGGATGGCACTAAGAAAAACATCATGTCAGAGACTAATGACTGAAAAAGAATGTTGTCCAAGATTTCCAGAAATGGTGAATCTACGAATGGATCGGGTTTAAGACCCCTGGAGACACAATGCTGAACATGACTCCGATGTCCATCCTTGACTTACCTGATGCTGATCAGACATTAAACATCAAAACCTTTTCAGATGTTGTTATGCGTGATCAATTACCACGAGAAAATAAACCGTATTGAAACTGGTATTATTAATCTGAATGGAAGTTCTGGTCCAGTCACTCACAAGAATGCATATGCAATTGATTCACGTGGAGATTTTTGTATTTTAATTGATGTGTTGGCGCCATCAAAAGAATTTGTACAAGTTTATGGTTTAACCGATGACATACCAATATGTTATTTAACTTTACCAACGAAGACATTAGCAGATCCACAAATATGCGGTCCTCATGTAGTTGCTGCATTTGATGCTATGTTAATGACCACCAGCAGTATGCCACGTCATGCCACTGTGCACGAATAAAGCATTTAGACGACATCGTCGTCCAACGTTTTAAATAGATTAATGGACCATAGTAGTAGATATTAACGAATGATCTGCTAACCAGTGGTGACCTATCCAATGTGCGACCTTTAATGCGGCCAAGGTTGACCTCGTTGCATTTTGCGTTTCGCAGATGTAAATAAAATTGAAGTCATTGTTTTACAAGATCAGCAATGAACGTTAAAGATGGTCAATAATATTTTGATAGATATTATTCTGAGGTTACATGTGCGACCAAAGATAACTTAGTATTGTTTGCAACAAACGGTAAAACTAACAATTCTGAGGCATCGTTTCTAAGACGCATGGGATAGATTACTGAACGCATCAAAAGGATTGGAGATATTTTCCGCACCAATCTGAATATGAGCAGAAATATAATTACCAATGTGACATTATCAAAATAAGAGAATGATGTAGCAACAACAATATTGTGACGACAACAACGCTACTATCAAAACTGATATCAGTAAATATGTCGCTAAATCTAACGATGTAATGACTGGCAATCTCTACAGAACTAATAATACAAGTACTTATCTTAGAGAACCAGAATCAAACGATGACGATGACACAAAGAAAAACGTCGACAACTGCAACGTCTGATGATGACTTCGTTAATAAATAATCAATGATGATTTTGGTTTTCCATCGCTTGGATCATACCTCACGTTAAGGTTACCGACTTGTACATGTTCTCAGGACAGGGCGTTACAACAATCTCTACTACAATTTCACGCCGTTATTTATAGAACTAATATTCGGGATCAATGTTAGTGATATTGGACAAACACAACGAGGGAACATTTATCGCCATCATACAACCAACTTAAAGAATTATATATTACATATCATTAACGAAAAATTCACGTTCAGAGTTGTATATACGATTAAGCATATGACTGCCATACACAAACATATCACTGACGAGTAAGAGTAAAGCAAATAAATATATCAGATGTTTCTTTATTACCGATATAACAGTATATTCTGCATCAACAATAATTGCTGAAACAGTAACTATCATTGTAACATTATCAGCCAAAAATGGGATGGATAGGAATTGGTGTTTCAGTTGCACCTAGAATTTCTGGCACTTTTAATATCATCACTAAATGTATCTACACACTTTACAAGAATATATAAATACATTATAAGCGGTTACAAGCGCACACGCCAAATTATCTTTGTTGATATCATAATAGAACAAGATGAGTACAGTTGGATCAAAATGCACATAAATGAATCAGATTTACCATGAGGCGCGAGACAAGGTTAAACCGCCTTAATCACCATAGACAACGGATATTAGATCTCCTTGATTTAAATAACAGTGTACCAAGAATTGCTAGAACACATTATATCCAATTATATCTAATACAAAACCACCAACAACCACGATGATATGAGCAAGATCAACCAATCCATGTATTTTACGTTATCTTCGCAAAGAAGTAGCACTAGCACAATTGCGAATGTATCACAGCTGCTCAACTATTATATGCAATTTATTCGGGGGGAGGGGTTACAAGCAAATCAACGTTTGTTATTTGCGTACAACAATAAACCCGACAGAACACCAGGCTGGACTTTTGTGGGTATACATATGGTCAGTTATCACACCGAAGAGATTAGTGAAGAATGTCCGATTAGAATTAATTATTATACAGGAAATGATACTATGATCATCAGCGAGAGCTAAACTAATAATAATAACGAGGACGTTGTATAGCGCCTTATTTCTAGAACCTTTATGCTCTTTGCAATATTCGACAACACTTATACAAAAGAACATATATCATGGTATGGTCACAAAGAACAAACGCTATGAAAGTAGAAAAAAATTCAAACATGCTGCAGATATTTAATGTTGGAACCATTATCAGATATTTTGATTTGTTCTTTGCAGTTTCATTATTTGAGCTTTCAGAGCGCTTTTGTGTCTTTTTGTCTAAGTTCAGTGGACAATTCGTTCTACGTTGCTGAACCCAGGTATGCAAAAGAACGTTGTGCATATGACTTTGTTTTCATTATAGAAATATTGAGTATACGATTGACAGTATAGTAAGTATATTGCTGGTGTCTAAATATAGGTAACGCCAGATATATATGCTGGACTGGAGTCCAACTGTAAAACACCTCAGAAAACAATTTTGTTGTTTGATTCTGGATCAGATGGATATCCAGTGTAGAGTACAGAGCAGTGTGATCTGATTGTGGTACACAAAAGATGATCCGAGCAGCTACTATGATAAATTTTTGTCCCGATATTATGGTTCCAATTTAGACAACATAAGGTCTAAAAGCACAAGACTACCAGGCCCTGCATAGCAAGGCTTCATTTAAATTTTATCTAACTTTAGACATACAGACCCCCAACTCAACTACAGTATAAGGGCTGGGGCGTATGGGGCTGTATATTCTATTAACTCAAAACAGCAGAGTTCATCCAATTATGGGGGAAAACAGTTTGGATAAAGGGACATCACCTCTGGACCGAAACCGGTGAAACATGAGGAGAGAAACAATTTCAAAGGACCAAGGACAAAGGAAAATGATGGCAGGTCCGATGGAACAACCATATGCTGGGACACCATGAGAACAAGATGGCAGTCTGACAGACAAGAAAAATCAACACAGAAAATAATCCGATTGCTTTCATTGCCTGGTTAACAGGGTCCTCATTTGGTACGAGAACCCATTTCGAACAATCTATTTCTCGAAACCTGACTTGATCATTTTTGCACACCGTTCAAAATTAACAACCTATTTTTAACAAACAGTGACTATACTTATTTATGTTGCATATACATCTTAGTATTCAAACTTGTTAGGGACTTAATACATGTACACTTTATACTAAAAATATTGGAAAGTTAAGATAGTTAAAAAATTTACAACTTAACGGATTTGATTTGATTGCATAGGTAGCTCACACATTATTGATATTTTCCTGTCCATTAGTAATAACTGGACCAAATGTAAATTAAGCACGGAATCACGATGTTGCGGGCTGTATGACATCCTTAGACATAATTGTACCTGTCTTTTATTGCCACAACTCGGATAGCTCTAAAATGGCGGAGATGTGAAATTATTTTTCCACTACCTCCACTTGTGCCATTGCACACCATTAACACATCTAATTGGCTATTAGGGTTGAGTGTGTGTTGGGTCTATTCCCACTCACAAAAGGTCCTCCATTCCGGTCGATGGTTACTTAATATCATCCCCGACCTGACGACCAAATTAGATAGTACTCCTTGAGTACATAAATGCCTGGGGAAGCGGTACCATTCCTCTACACCAGAAGTAATTAAATATCCAGCTTTTCTGGAAACTTAAAACATGCACCTAGTGGTCGATACAGCACTATAATTCAACTTCATTATCATATCAGCAGCGGGGATGTATAGTCTAAGGAAGATCCGAGCAGCAGAGTTTTGAGCATTGTAAAGTTTCTGAAGAAGTAATTGAGACACACAATACATAATTGAGATACAATATTCCAGTTTTCAAAGTACTAATGAAGACACAAGTAATTTAGTGTCATAAACTGAAATATATTTGCGAATGGAGATGATGCGTCTCAGCTGAAGATATGCAGCCTTGCATACGTTCATGACATGTTGATGCAATGTGAGCGTGCTGTCTAGAGTAACACCTATGTGGTTTTTACTGAAAGTGAGAATTTTATGTTGGTGTTGCTGATATTTATTGTTTGAAGTAAATGATGAGAAAGTCCTTCTATTGTGATCAGATTGGTCTCAATGTTATCATCATTCATCTGCAGCTTATTATATGTTATCTATGAAATGCACCTCTGTACTCCATGGATGGTAGCATCAATTTGAGTAGGGTGGCTTGACATGCATATTTGGGATTCATCATCATACAATTGGAGAGACACTGGTTGATGATCTATGACACTTGAGTGCAACTGTGTGTATAGAATGATGCAAACAGGTCCAAGAGTAGACCCCTGTGGAATACCATAACATAGATCAACTGGGCTGGAGTGTATTACATTTTCAGATACAATTTGTGTCATGTTGACAAAGTAGTTCTTGAACTGCTGTAAGGCTCTAATGTAAATGCGAATAACTTGCTGTAGACTGTGTAGTAATATAACATGGTCTTTTTTGTCCAATGATGCAGACACATCAAGGATGGTGAGGACTGTAATCTTTCCACTATCCAAAGCAGAGAGACTGTCGTTAAATACTTCCAGTAGAGTACTTTCAGTAATGTAGCGAAGGCGATATATGCAGACATTACATTGCACACCGTTCAAAATTAACAACCTATTTTTAACAAACAGTGACTATACTTATTTATGTTGCATATACATCTTAGTATTCAAACTTGTTAGGGACTTAATACATGTACACTTTATACTAAAAATATTGGAAAGTTAAGATAGTTAAAAAATTTACAACTTAACGGATTTGATTTGATTGCATAGGTAGCTCACACATTATTGATATTTTCCTGTCCATTAGTAATAACTGGACCAAATGTAAATTAAGCACGGAATCACGATGTTGCGGGCTGTATGACATCCTTAGACATAATTGTACCTGTCTTTTATTGCCACAACTCGGATAGCTCTAAAATGGCGGAGATGTGAAATTATTTTTCCACTACCTCCACTTGTGCCATTGCACACCATTAACACATCTAATTGGCTATTAGGGTTGAGTGTGTGTTGGGTCTATTCCCACTCACAAAAGGTCCTCCATTCCGGTCGATGGTTACTTAATATCATCCCCGACCTGACGACCAAATTAGATAGTACTCCTTGAGTACATAAATGCCTGGGGAAGCGGTACCATTCCTCTACACCAGAAGTAATTAAATATCCAGCTTTTCTGGAAACTTAAAACATGCACCTAGTGGTCGATACAGCACTATAATTCAACTTCATTATCATATCAGCAGCGGGGATGTATAGTCTAAGGAAGATCCGAGCAGCAGAGTTTTGAGCATTGTAAAGTTTCTGAAGAAGTAATTGAGACACACAATACATAATTGAGATACAATATTCCAGTTTTCAAAGTACTAATGAAGACACAAGTAATTTAGTGTCATAAACTGAAATATATTTGCGAATGGAGATGATGCGTCTCAGCTGAAGATATGCAGCCTTGCATACGTTCATGACATGTTGATGCAATGTGAGCGTGCTGTCTAGAGTAACACCTATGTGGTTTTTACTGAAAGTGAGAATTTTATGTTGGTGTTGCTGATATTTATTGTTTGAAGTAAATGATGAGAAAGTCCTTCTATTGTGATCAGATTGGTCTCAATGTTATCATCATTCATCTGCAGCTTATTATATGTTATCTATGAAATGCACCTCTGTACTCCATGGATGGTAGCATCAATTTGAGTAGGGTGGCTTGACATGCATATTTGGGATTCATCATCATACAATTGGAGAGACACTGGTTGATGATCTATGACACTTGAGTGCAACTGTGTGTATAGAATGATGCAAACAGGTCCAAGAGTAGACCCCTGTGGAATACCATAACATAGATCAACTGGGCTGGAGTGTATTACATTTTCAGATACAATTTGTGTCATGTTGACAAAGTAGTTCTTGAACTGCTGTAAGGCTCTAATGTAAATGCGAATAACTTGCTGTAGACTGTGTAGTAATATAACATGGTCTTTTTTGTCCAATGATGCAGACACATCAAGGATGGTGAGGACTGTAATCTTTCCACTATCCAAAGCAGAGAGACTGTCGTTAAATACTTCCAGTAGAGTACTTTCAGTAATGTAGCGAAGGCGATATATGCAGACATTACATTGCACACCGTTCAAAATTAACAACCTATTTTTAACAAACAGTGACTATACTTATTTATGTTGCATATACATCTTAGTATTCAAACTTGTTAGGGACTTAATACATGTACACTTTATACTAAAAATATTGGAAAGTTAAGATAGTTAAAAAATTTACAACTTAACGGATTTGATTTGATTGCATAGGTAGCTCACACATTATTGATATTTTCCTGTCCATTAGTAATAACTGGACCAAATGTAAATTAAGCACGGAATCACGATGTTGCGGGCTGTATGACATCCTTAGACATAATTGTACCTGTCTTTTATTGCCACAACTCGGATAGCTCTAAAATGGCGGAGATGTGAAATTATTTTTCCACTACCTCCACTTGTGCCATTGCACACCATTAACACATCTAATTGGCTATTAGGGTTGAGTGTGTGTTGGGTCTATTCCCACTCACAAAAGGTCCTCCATTCCGGTCGATGGTTACTTAATATCATCCCCGACCTGACGACCAAATTAGATAGTACTCCTTGAGTACATAAATGCCTGGGGAAGCGGTACCATTCCTCTACACCAGAAGTAATTAAATATCCAGCTTTTCTGGAAACTTAAAACATGCACCTAGTGGTCGATACAGCACTATAATTCAACTTCATTATCATATCAGCAGCGGGGATGTATAGTCTAAGGAAGATCCGAGCAGCAGAGTTTTGAGCATTGTAAAGTTTCTGAAGAAGTAATTGAGACACACAATACATAATTGAGATACAATATTCCAGTTTTCAAAGTACTAATGAAGACACAAGTAATTTAGTGTCATAAACTGAAATATATTTGCGAATGGAGATGATGCGTCTCAGCTGAAGATATGCAGCCTTGCATACGTTCATGACATGTTGATGCAATGTGAGCGTGCTGTCTAGAGTAACACCTATGTGGTTTTTACTGAAAGTGAGAATTTTATGTTGGTGTTGCTGATATTTATTGTTTGAAGTAAATGATGAGAAAGTCCTTCTATTGTGATCAGATTGGTCTCAATGTTATCATCATTCATCTGCAGCTTATTATATGTTATCTATGAAATGCACCTCTGTACTCCATGGATGGTAGCATCAATTTGAGTAGGGTGGCTTGACATGCATATTTGGGATTCATCATCATACAATTGGAGAGACACTGGTTGATGATCTATGACACTTGAGTGCAACTGTGTGTATAGAATGATGCAAACAGGTCCAAGAGTAGACCCCTGTGGAATACCATAACATAGATCAACTGGGCTGGAGTGTATTACATTTTCAGATACAATTTGTGTCATGTTGACAAAGTAGTTCTTGAACTGCTGTAAGGCTCTAATGTAAATGCGAATAACTTGCTGTAGACTGTGTAGTAATATAACATGGTCTTTTTTGTCCAATGATGCAGACACATCAAGGATGGTGAGGACTGTAATCTTTCCACTATCCAAAGCAGAGAGACTGTCGTTAAATACTTCCAGTAGAGTACTTTCAGTAATGTAGCGAAGGCGATATATGCAGACATTACATTGCACACCGTTCAAAATTAACAACCTATTTTTAACAAACAGTGACTATACTTATTTATGTTGCATATACATCTTAGTATTCAAACTTGTTAGGGACTTAATACATGTACACTTTATACTAAAAATATTGGAAAGTTAAGATAGTTAAAAAATTTACAACTTAACGGATTTGATTTGATTGCATAGGTAGCTCACACATTATTGATATTTTCCTGTCCATTAGTAATAACTGGACCAAATGTAAATTAAGCACGGAATCACGATGTTGCGGGCTGTATGACATCCTTAGACATAATTGTACCTGTCTTTTATTGCCACAACTCGGATAGCTCTAAAATGGCGGAGATGTGAAATTATTTTTCCACTACCTCCACTTGTGCCATTGCACACCATTAACACATCTAATTGGCTATTAGGGTTGAGTGTGTGTTGGGTCTATTCCCACTCACAAAAGGTCCTCCATTCCGGTCGATGGTTACTTAATATCATCCCCGACCTGACGACCAAATTAGATAGTACTCCTTGAGTACATAAATGCCTGGGGAAGCGGTACCATTCCTCTACACCAGAAGTAATTAAATATCCAGCTTTTCTGGAAACTTAAAACATGCACCTAGTGGTCGATACAGCACTATAATTCAACTTCATTATCATATCAGCAGCGGGGATGTATAGTCTAAGGAAGATCCGAGCAGCAGAGTTTTGAGCATTGTAAAGTTTCTGAAGAAGTAATTGAGACACACAATACATAATTGAGATACAATATTCCAGTTTTCAAAGTACTAATGAAGACACAAGTAATTTAGTGTCATAAACTGAAATATATTTGCGAATGGAGATGATGCGTCTCAGCTGAAGATATGCAGCCTTGCATACGTTCATGACATGTTGATGCAATGTGAGCGTGCTGTCTAGAGTAACACCTATGTGGTTTTTACTGAAAGTGAGAATTTTATGTTGGTGTTGCTGATATTTATTGTTTGAAGTAAATGATGAGAAAGTCCTTCTATTGTGATCAGATTGGTCTCAATGTTATCATCATTCATCTGCAGCTTATTATATGTTATCTATGAAATGCACCTCTGTACTCCATGGATGGTAGCATCAATTTGAGTAGGGTGGCTTGACATGCATATTTGGGATTCATCATCATACAATTGGAGAGACACTGGTTGATGATCTATGACACTTGAGTGCAACTGTGTGTATAGAATGATGCAAACAGGTCCAAGAGTAGACCCCTGTGGAATACCATAACATAGATCAACTGGGCTGGAGTGTATTACATTTTCAGATACAATTTGTGTCATGTTGACAAAGTAGTTCTTGAACTGCTGTAAGGCTCTAATGTAAATGCGAATAACTTGCTGTAGACTGTGTAGTAATATAACATGGTCTTTTTTGTCCAATGATGCAGACACATCAAGGATGGTGAGGACTGTAATCTTTCCACTATCCAAAGCAGAGAGACTGTCGTTAAATACTTCCAGTAGAGTACTTTCAGTAATGTAGCGAAGGCGATATATGCAGACATTACATTGCACACCGTTCAAAATTAACAACCTATTTTTAACAAACAGTGACTATACTTATTTATGTTGCATATACATCTTAGTATTCAAACTTGTTAGGGACTTAATACATGTACACTTTATACTAAAAATATTGGAAAGTTAAGATAGTTAAAAAATTTACAACTTAACGGATTTGATTTGATTGCATAGGTAGCTCACACATTATTGATATTTTCCTGTCCATTAGTAATAACTGGACCAAATGTAAATTAAGCACGGAATCACGATGTTGCGGGCTGTATGACATCCTTAGACATAATTGTACCTGTCTTTTATTGCCACAACTCGGATAGCTCTAAAATGGCGGAGATGTGAAATTATTTTTCCACTACCTCCACTTGTGCCATTGCACACCATTAACACATCTAATTGGCTATTAGGGTTGAGTGTGTGTTGGGTCTATTCCCACTCACAAAAGGTCCTCCATTCCGGTCGATGGTTACTTAATATCATCCCCGACCTGACGACCAAATTAGATAGTACTCCTTGAGTACATAAATGCCTGGGGAAGCGGTACCATTCCTCTACACCAGAAGTAATTAAATATCCAGCTTTTCTGGAAACTTAAAACATGCACCTAGTGGTCGATACAGCACTATAATTCAACTTCATTATCATATCAGCAGCGGGGATGTATAGTCTAAGGAAGATCCGAGCAGCAGAGTTTTGAGCATTGTAAAGTTTCTGAAGAAGTAATTGAGACACACAATACATAATTGAGATACAATATTCCAGTTTTCAAAGTACTAATGAAGACACAAGTAATTTAGTGTCATAAACTGAAATATATTTGCGAATGGAGATGATGCGTCTCAGCTGAAGATATGCAGCCTTGCATACGTTCATGACATGTTGATGCAATGTGAGCGTGCTGTCTAGAGTAACACCTATGTGGTTTTTACTGAAAGTGAGAATTTTATGTTGGTGTTGCTGATATTTATTGTTTGAAGTAAATGATGAGAAAGTCCTTCTATTGTGATCAGATTGGTCTCAATGTTATCATCATTCATCTGCAGCTTATTATATGTTATCTATGAAATGCACCTCTGTACTCCATGGATGGTAGCATCAATTTGAGTAGGGTGGCTTGACATGCATATTTGGGATTCATCATCATACAATTGGAGAGACACTGGTTGATGATCTATGACACTTGAGTGCAACTGTGTGTATAGAATGATGCAAACAGGTCCAAGAGTAGACCCCTGTGGAATACCATAACATAGATCAACTGGGCTGGAGTGTATTACATTTTCAGATACAATTTGTGTCATGTTGACAAAGTAGTTCTTGAACTGCTGTAAGGCTCTAATGTAAATGCGAATAACTTGCTGTAGACTGTGTAGTAATATAACATGGTCTTTTTTGTCCAATGATGCAGACACATCAAGGATGGTGAGGACTGTAATCTTTCCACTATCCAAAGCAGAGAGACTGTCGTTAAATACTTCCAGTAGAGTACTTTCAGTAATGTAGCGAAGGCGATATATGCAGACATTACATTGTTAAAATTACTGTTTGAATTCAAATTAGATACATGCTGGGTTAGAACAACGTTTTCAAAGATTGTATATCTGAACGGGAGATTATAAACTGTGAGGTACTTTTTTAAATCGTTATGGTCAATAATGGTTTCTTCAGTAGAAGCTCTATGAGGGCATGTTTGAAAATTGAATGGCATTCACCGGACGAGAGAGAGAGAGAGAGAGAGAGAGAGAGAGAGAGAGAGAGAGAGAGAGAGAGAGAGAGAGAGTACTAAAATCAGTTAGTAAGGCAATATTGGGTGTAATCATTCAAGCAACAGTGATTTTAGAATAGGATCAAGTTCACATGACATTGGTGCACTCATCACGTTGTTCCGTATTAAATTCAAAGAGACAGGTTCCAAATCTAAATATAGTTGGCGCTAGAATGCTGTATTTTAACCGTATGGTGACGACGAGTCAATTGAAATTGTCTTGTCCAGCGTATCTCTAATGGTTTATATTTACTCAAGGAAGAAATTTGCAAATAAGTCCGGAAGGTCTACTGGAAACAAGGTAGTTGGAAGTGGTGTACATTTGTTTCCTGATATTAGTTTTTTAGTATTCTCAAAGTTATCTCGAAGACCTCTTCGTAGCTAAAACTATCCGTGATCTTAGTACTGTAGTTGGATAATTTGGCTAAAGGGACTATGTTTATGTCGTTCTACTTAGGGGCTCCATAGCTTTCTTGATGAATATGCAGCCTTCTGGAAAGCCCGGTTCGTGACGTTTTAGCGCCACCGGTTTCGCGCCGGCCGGATTGACACGACCGTTTTGGCGCTTTGATGTTTTGGCGTCGGCCGTTTTGGCACTGGACGTTTTGGCACCGACAAGAGGATTAACATTTAAAAAAATTATACATTATCCTTAAGGTTATTAGAGGCCATGTCAGCATTTACAAAAGAATAACAATAGAAGCAGGACGCTTAAGATAATTGACTCTATTGGTATATTGTCCTTTGAGTCATGACCACTTAAGGATTAACAATTTAATCGTTTGATGTCTAATGTGTTATTTATATTTGAAAACGAAAGCAATGATAAGGTAAAAGAATTCCACGCTAAGGATTAACGATTCAGCCATTCAGGTTTAAACCCACTTCTGTATAGTTGTTTGTTTATAAAAGTGTGCTGTCAAATGTATTAACGTAACAGTTTTTTTCGGAAATGAGCGTTATGAAATCAAAGTGTGGTCAAGAAATGTACGTGAACGATGGATATCAATACGTTTTTGATAAATACAGTGCCGATAAGCTTAAAACATGTTGGCGATGCGAGTTTGAAAAATGAATATAAAGCCCGTCTTCACACACTCCATCTCTTTGATCTAGAAACATTAACGAATATCTACGTGGACTGGCTCATAATTTCCTAATGGACTAAACACAATAATTACTGAACAATCAGCTTTCCCACCTATGTTGCTATTTGAATAAAATGTACAAATCAAGAACTTTTCACTGTTATGTTTCACTTATAGTCTTAGTTAAAGTCATTTTAATAACACATTCATCGGATTAATTTTACTTATTGTCACTTCATATTTCACTGAACAGGAATAACAATTGCTCGGCGCCAAAGTGGCCGGCATCAAAAACCGGCTCGTGACAAAACGGCCGGCGCCAAACCGGTCGCGCCAAACCTTCAGGCGCCAAATCGTCGGCGCCAAAACATCCTGCTTCATGGAAAACCAAAGCCTCTCTGCTTTACGGCGTTGTATTTTAACAAAGCGATGCTGGTCCCCAACACTGCAATACGACGGAGAACACATTTTAGTTGGTACTCTGCACTTCTTGGCTGGGTATGTTTTTCAAAACAGTGAACGCAGGCAGTTACCGTGCTGTTCTGCTGTAGGAGCTAGGATAGTTGTTAGGTTTTCCTGAATGTCATGCATTCTTTTTGTTATATTTATCATACGGAGGTTTACCATAGTAGCAATAAAACGTAGATGGTGAGTGAGTGATACTTCGAGATTTCATATAATGTCCAGGTAATCTGATGTAACTTCGTGGTATACAAGAGTGGATCGCAGAATATGAATATCAGGTCTATGAAGAATATATAATGCAGGTGTTCTTCTTTGAAGATCAAATCTTTATTCCGGAAACTTTGTTTCACATCGTTGTATTTTAAATAAGTGCAGCTCAGCTGCTGAGGCATCCCTGCGTAGCTGAATTGTCAATTTTTGCTCAATCCAACGTTAAATTTTTCTCGTCTCCGTAATGCTTGCGCAGTGCAGCGAGCACTGCACGCACATTTACCATTCGCTTAGAGGTGGTACCCATAGTAGTGGCTAATGCTAATCGATTTCTGAGGACTTCATTTACAGCGCTTATGTTACGTCTAAGACAAAAACCGTGTTTACAATATGGTGCTGAAGTTAGATTAGATTCACAACTATATATACAATATGGTCGTGAACAATACATAGAGATGAAGCGATAGTATGATTAACACATAACATGGAGAGAGACAAGGTTAGAGGAAACGTTGTGGATTATTTGGCAAGAGTGGAAAATTAAAGGGTAGACGAATACTGTTATATGTTCAATTTAGGAAATTGAATTTGTGATACATTCTATCAACATGTATACTAATTGCAGATAACAGTATTTCTGCAAAACATTACTTAACAAAATGGTTTCGAGGTTATCAAAGACGGACACAAGTGATTGAACATATCAACGGTATAAAACTCGGTAGTAGTTTGGATAATTTCGATGCTGAAACAAAGGGTCAACATTAAGATGCGGCAGAACTCGACAATATAACAACAATTATCGGTCCATTAGGTCTGAAAATACAGAGACCGGTGAAGAAATATTTAAATGAATGAATGATGCTGGCAAATGTTTCGATATATTTTAGAATTATGTTCAATATGACTAGGAAAATATAACCAGATGCGCTTTTTCGACAAAATATAAACATAACGTGTCTGAGTTTATTATGTTAGAGGAGATAAATTCGTTACGAATTAGTTACGGTTTAGAGTTATCTCGCATGGCAAATAATTATGAAGATCGGTAGAGTTTGAAATTTTATAAACATATGTTTATTTATTAATGAAAAATAAACTTGGTTATTTTATGTAGTTGTTTAACGAACATACTCCTTATCCATTTGAAACTGTCAGTTAGATGATGTTAAAATGGATCTCACTGGTATTATCACAAAACTCGATGAAATAACAGCGAGTAATTAGCGATTAGGAGTTATTCGCGAAGAGAGATCATTTTCAGATGCAATCGTGGAAATAAGGAGGACAATCACAGGTATTAAAACGATCAACGATGCCATCAAGGATGATCTACCGAGAATGATAGAAAAACTTGAAAAAATAAAAATCCCTCACGAACAATAAAATATCATAAATAACGTGTACGCGATTCAACACGGATCATTTACGTGGACACCACAAAATAACATAAAAAAAAACCGCGACCGTCAAAGGTATTTATCGATTAACAATAGTGACACCGACTCAATTTAATATTTCATCAACGAGTTCATCTGGGGTCAACAAAATGTTATCAACGGTCATCGACAAGGGAACAATTGAATAATTCACGATAGTATCCACTGATAATAATTCGGCTAGGGTTTCATTAACATGGTATGTGGAATTCGTAGCGGATTTAAGTAAACAAATAAATTGAATTCTGTTGTAATAAATAAAATGTCATCACAGCAATATAGCTATGATCAGTTCAGAGAATTTCAAACTAAACTCAAAACCTTCACTGAGGAGTACCAAACAAAAATAAAAAAAATACCGACTAAGAATCACCGCAGTTGATGTTACTGTGCACTCGATATCAGCTGGAATCACCGAAGTTGGTATAATACTCTCCTCGGTGACAATGATTGCCCCGATAGCTGTTCCAATCTGTATATCAGCGGCGACAAGAATCGCTGGAATTATTTCGATTATAACAAAAAAATATATCATCGTACTCCCAATTATTTTCGATGATATCGTCGTCACTCGATGACACATTAATATCCGATAGTGAGTTTTCAGCGATGGTACGTGTTTATGATTCCGGGATGTCAAAATTAGAAAAACAACATGAGTATAATAACAATGTCGACATCGCAAGAACTACTTCAACGAATAGTAGAAAATACCACACCGGTGAAAACCAGCATGATCTCAATAACATCAACCAATCCTGAATTCAGTGTGAATTTTCCTACTACGATTTCCGTGAAGGAGATAGCGTTAGCAAAATTACGAGTGTATCACAGTTGGCCAAATATTAGATCAAAATCATTTGGCGGTCAACAACCAAATAATTCCCTGGTGTTTGCAAGTAAGAATATACCCGATGGTACTCCAGACTGGAACGTTGTTTCGCTACCATCTGGGTCCTACCAAATCGAACAAATTAATAATGAATTACAGCGTAGAATAAAATCCATTACTGGAAAAGAACCGAAAATCGCTATAACATTTCATGAGCCGACGTTATCATCTGCCATTGAGATAAACACGCCCGGGTATGCCGTAGATATCTATCAGAGTTCAATCAGAACTATATTAGGATGGCCTGAAAATCCACCTCGACAAGAATCCGTTGATTTACCACCCGAACTTAAAAAATCTGATTATATTACCGACAAGATAAAACTTGATCATCAAGTAAAAAGTTATAGCGAGTATGCCGAGTATACAACGTTAGATTTTTTCGCAATAATAATAAAACGACATCTTGATAGATATTACATAACTCCACAAGATAAAATCACTGAAAAATTTACGAGTTATGGGCGACATATCGCTCCTCAAAACGTCAATATATCCTCAGTGATAGCATTGAATTTAGTATGTGATGTTATCGAAGGAAGTTATCAAATAAATCTCGAAAGATCAAATCAAGCTCAACAAGGATATATTTTATACTCATTTGCACCAACAGCTCCCCCCCCCCCGGATTTTTAATAATTGAGGACCCAACTAATCCAGTCTATATGCGATGTCATAATGATTCGTTAACGAGAATTAATTTCAAACTCACTGACCAATCCAATAATCTGATTCATTTACGAGGTGAGGTTTTACAAATTAGTCTTTTTTGTGAAATCGTAAAAGGATTTTACCCCCATATCAGCAGGGAGGGTGCGACAACGACCTTGCGTCCTCAAAGGAAACTTTTTTGTACGATTTTGGAGGAAGCCTTGGTTTGCCAAATAGACGCTATTTTACGATTTTGAAAGGAAGCCTTGGTTTGCCAAATGGATGCCTCAATAAAAGGTTGTCCGATTTGCCCTCCCTGCTGCTACTGGAAACGCACAGCCCTGATAAAACAAAACAAAATACCCAACCTTTCATTGTAAAGTCCATATTGTATTGCTGTTTTCGTTTGTACTCTCAGCTTGTTATCTGACATTTATATCTAGAATCACTGTCACGTGGTACTGAACTTGTTTAGATAAATATAATTGATCTTACTTTAATAGTAATGAGAGTATATGTTTTACTGGATGTTTAAATGCTTTGCCAGGGTATTGGAATCCGGCTCAAAATTTCCATGTTTGTTATGTCAATAGTATGGCTAGTACATTTCATAGTGCACAAGTTCATAGTATTATTATCAAAATCATAACGTCAGCACAAGGTCTTTCACATAATGGTGTCCATAATGTGAATTAAATCATCACACATTAATTACAGTTTTTACGTTACCACCTAACTATTAACATACATAGACAAATTCATCTGCTATACTGGAATTTAACTAAGGAGGGGCTAAGATTTGTTTTGGAGCTGAGATCTTATATTTTGTCTCAAGATAATTATGTTTTGTTCCATACTGAATTGAATATAACATGCTTTTATTGTGCTATAACTACTACTACTACTACTACTACTACTACTACTACTAACAATGAAAACTTTGAACAGCGCCTAATCATTAAAAGCTTTAAGCGCTTTACAACATATATAATGCTATAGCAGACGAATACAAAAAAAATAACAAACACCATGAAATTAAAAAAAATATGCTGAAAATATTGAAAGTAGGAAATAATTTTTAGGTCTTTAATTTTGTTCCTGCTGTGGAGAAAGGTTTTAAGAGCACTCACTGTGTCTTTGTGTCTAATTTCAATAGACAATGCATGCCACGTTGCTGGGCGTTGGTATGCAAAAGAGCATTGTCTATATGACATCGTTTTCCCAGTGGGAATAATGAGGATACGATTGACAGAAGAGGAGCGTAAGTATCTTGGTGGTATGTACACATGGGTGAGGCCGGATAGGCATGCTGGACTTGAGTCGGTCAGTAAAACGTAGCACAGAGTACACATTTTGTGTTTGATTCTATATCAAATGGATAGCCAGTGTAGGGTACAGAGCAGCATGGAGATGTGCTCTGATTGAGGTACTCTAAAGAGGATCGGAGCAGCTGTCTTTTCAACATGGTGAAGTTTCTGGAGTAGATATTGAGACAAACCAGACATAATTGAGTTACAATAGTGCAGTCTTGAAAGTAATAATAAACACTCAAGTGTTTTAATTGCATCAACTGAAAGATACTTGCGAATGGATCTGATGCGTCTCAGCTCAAGATTTGCAGAGTAACAATTAGTATGAGACATACTGACTGAGTGAAATTAATGTTGCTGTTGTTGATATGTATTGTATGAGATAAAGAATGTGAATGGGAAAGGTTCTGTGTTGTGATCAGAAAGGCCTCAGTTTTGAATGAATAAATAGTTCGATTTAAAGTGAAGCCGGCTACTAGGGTCATATGTTCACTATTTTGTACTGCCTTTATTTACATGGCAGTGATTTAATTTATCCAGGAAGATGGAATGGTGCCACATCTTCCTGGCGTTTATGCGCACAGAGTGCGCTATTTAACTTGGTCGTCATATCATACCCCTAAAAGGGGGCTAATGATATGAATGTTAGATCTGGGTGAGTGGAAATAGACCCATCACGCACTCAACCTATCAACCAATCGAAAGTACGTGCGCTTATTCCAAATTCAATCGAGTTTTTCTAGTGGATTTCCCTATGCCAAAATTGTGTAAGCCACCGATGCAATTCATCAAATGATAGAGTTTAAGAATTAAATTACGTTCCTATCTAGGCCAATCTTCCAGTACAAAAGTGTACATATTATATGTTCCTAACAATTTCTTTTGCTAATATGACTAAACGTCATTTGAAAGGTAGCCACTGTCAGAGAGGATTAGATCGTTAATTTTCAGCGGTGGGTCCGAAAATGATCAAATTAGGTGGAAAGAGCTTGTCAAGGAGGGTTTCGTAACTAAGTGGAAGACCCTATTAAGGCAATGAAAGACAATAGCCCTAAAAAGGACTTTTTTGGAGAATCTCTTGATCACTTGTTAGTGACCGATTTTCCCTCTGCTCCTGTGGTTGGTCCCTGTATACATCTTGGGTGTCTTGTTTTGGATTCTCACTCTAAACATCCTTGCTCCCTCGTCAATTTGCTTCCGTATTTTTCCCTATCAATTTGGAATTCTTTGTGCTGTTTTGTGTAGAATATATAACCCCATATGACATCTATATGCATTGTTAGTTAATGCATGATGTAAGTAAGTTACTGCAAGGCATGATAGTTTTGGGGTTAACTATCTTTATAGTGTATGAATTTGAGGTCATTTTCTAAATTAGCATACTTTTGGTTGCAACCTTGTGTTGCTGGGCCTGATAGTCTTGGGTTTGAGGCTACCTAATAAGATCTAATTTGGGGTCATAACCTATGCATATATGATGAGGTTTTTAGTTGCAACATTGTGTCGATGGACCTGATAGTCTTGGTTTTGAGACTACCTCATACACTCTAGTTGGGATCATAGTTAGGGGCGCGTGTTAGTGGTTATACTTTAACCACAGTGGTGTCGCGGTTTTTAGGGGCCTATAATACCTTCGTAATATTAAACTCAGTTATGAGATGTTGTCAGTGGGGTTATATAGAAGGAAGAATTTAGAAGCATAAGAGAAGAAAAGAGGTAAGACGTTTGCCTTATTGATCGTAAAACTGGTAGTTAATATAACTTTGATGTTTATACCATTATGTATTTCTTTTATTTTAGGTTTATTCTTATTGTTCCATGTTATTTTACCATTCCATTAGGTTAGGTTGCTCTGGAGCCGCCATGGGAACGTTATACCCAGCGTAGTGTAGGTGGGCTCCCTTACGGGTAACGAATCCCTTTTGGCCCCGTAGGCTTCCCTCCCCTTAGAACAATATTATTTTATATGCATATTTAGGTAACAGTAAAACAGTTAATTAATTTATGGATGATATGGTGTTATACTTATATTCTATCCATTAGCCCTGTAGTTCTAAGAAATTCAATTATATTATATAGTATGTTCTGTGAGGGTTTTTGTTGCATAATTGAATTATTTCTGGATATGTACTTGGTACCGCAAGTTCTAATTGTTTAGTTATAAATAGGTCTCTTTCTTTTTGCGTATTGTTACAGTTATTGAATATATGGTACAGATCTTCCGGTAAGAAGCAGAAGGGGTGAACAGACCAACTTTTTAGGCGTTAGATAGACTTCCTTCTCGTTAATATTTTATAGAAAGGTCTATTTGACAAACTGAGGCTTCCTAGTAAATATATAATAACGGGGTCGATTCGTCAAACTAAGGCTTCCTTGTAAGGTCCATTTGGCAAAAAAAAGACACCCTGGTAGTTGGAATTCACCCCCTCTGCTGCTATGGTTAACAATTGTTTTTTACGATATTCAGTAAACGATTTTAACCGAATATTTTATCAATTCCGACACGATATCGCGTTCGAGGATCTGCTAAATTTATCGTCACGAATCCATGTTGGATTGACTGAGCGTGACTAAAGAAATTTCTAAATTCATTATAATCCATATCACCGCAGCACCAAGTTTGCCAAATATTTCTAAGAGCATGAGTATCAACTCCGTTAAATACACATAACAAATTGCAGTTATCTCTGATCACCTTCGGAATTTGTGTGTACCGTTGAGTGACATATATCACGTCGGTGTTTTTATGCCTGCCTCTGGAAAATATCCTAGCGGGATTGTTTTGATTATCTAACATGATATCGTCGTATACGACTAAATTGTTAATATCTCCATCAGTATTATCAATGCTCGGTGCTTCTTCGATATCAGTTATAAATTAAATAATACCCTCCCCGGATTTTTCTACTGCGCTGTCGTTAAAATCTTTTAATACATTGTAACATCGCTGATCGTCTACACTAGGAGCTATCAAATACAACTTGTCCCATTTCATCCATCTCGTTATTAAATTAAGTAACAGTTGTGTCTTGCCACTTCCAGGTGGTCCGATTATAATCATTCTAATTGAATTCGGCAACATCGCATGGTGTTTAATAGGTTCCCGTCGTCGGGTAGCTGAATAATCAATTACATTCATGTTATTATATATAAATTATGGATCTATATTGTGTGAAGTGTAAGACGCGTACTGGCACAAACGACTTGACGACGATTACAACTAAAAATAACCGATCAGCACTTTCTGGTAAGTGTATACAATGTAGTACAAAGAAATTTAGATTTGTTTCTCTCGATAAATCAAAGAAATTAAAGAAACGAGGAGGTGATATTGCAGCCAAGTTAACTAAACTTCCAGAGACACCGTGGGCGAAGTATCCAGGAGAAAAACACCTTCCAGGATATAGTTACTGTGGACCCGGGACTAGAATCGATATCAGACTCGATGATCAAAACCAACCTCGACCGGGTGAAAATCCAATAAACGCCATTGATAAAGCATGTCATGCTCATGATGTCGCTTATAAAGCAGTAATCTGCAGCACAGACATCTCGCAGATGTAAAATTAATTCATGCGTTGAATTCTTTCACTGATAAATCTTTCAAAGAAAAATTGGCTTCATGGTTAGTAAAATCGGCTATGAAAGGTAAATTGATGTTAGGTGCTGGTAATTAATAACAACATGGAATCTATTTACTATTCTCCAAGCGGATACTGGCGGTGTAAAGCAGCAATTGGTAAACTCGCTAGCGCCGCGAAGGTGAAATATACCACTGCGGCTAATTGGTTATCCAAACAAGCGATATGGCAAATTTATCTACCGTCACCTAAACAAATTAACTTCTCGCATTTTGATGTGACCGTTCCCAATGAAGTTCATCAAGCTGATGTATTATTTCTGCCGCATTATGGTGGTTACAAATACTCGCTAACCATAGTTGATGTTGCGAGTCGATACAAACAAGCAGAACCGCTAGCGACAAAATCATCAACTGAAGTGGCTTCTGCGTTTGAAAGGATTTATCGAAGGGTTCCTCTGTGCTGGCCAAATCTATTACAAATTGATCCTGGCAAGGAATTTCAAGGTGCTGTTCTATAAACGTTGAAGAATAATAATACCGCGTTACGACGAGAGCATACTGCACTACATCGCGATCAGGGAATTGTTGAACGATTTAATCGGACGCATGCTGAGCGGTTATTTGGATATCGATACGCGAAAGAATGTATTAAATATAAACGATCCCGTGAATGGGTAAAGAGAATACCAGCTGTGATTACTGCGCTGAATAACGAGATTACTCGAACAATCAACATGAAACCTAACAACGCGATTAAATAGAAGCATATACACGTACAACCGCAAAAAGATTTTTCAAAAGAACCAATTCTCGGTAATGTCACTTTGAGGTATTTATATGAACCAGAAGAGCTCGAAGGTGGCCCAAAAAGGGTTACTGATCCTATTTGGAGTGTCACCGCGCATAAAATATCCGGTATAACACGATCTACGGGTAGACCAGCAATCTATAGATTGGATTCAACTGCCCCTCAGCGAGGATTTACTCAACAACAACTACAAGTGATACCCGAGGATACTCAATTACCACCACGTGGTCTTAACTAGCACCTCTTCGTCTGTTGCACTCAAGACAAGTCAGCACCACGTTTTCTCTAGTATGGCCAACGCTACTATCTTTTCTGTTTACTGTAAATTGTCGAGGATCCGACCAGAACCAGCGCATTATACAATTGCAACTCGCGCAGTGATTATTCTGTTGTTGCTTCAGCGTAATTATTAATTCGGCATCAATATCAAATTCTCTATTATTTTTTTATCCTGTTGTTTATAACCAGATAGTTTTTTTTTCTGATTATGTCCTTAGTGATGAAATCACCAATGACAGTATCATTGATTGTAGTGTCATTATCATCTCCTGACTCTGTCAAGACAACTCTTCGAAATTGATTTATTCTTCGTACTCTGGACACTGCGAGATAAACTAAATTCGACCACTCGATGTGATTATCCACTATCCAAACAATTGTATGGGATATAGTCAATCCCTGTGGATAATGTATTGTTGCTGCGTATCCTAGCGTCCATCGGGATTTATCAGCACGCAATCCATCTTCGACGAAGCTGATATCAACCAGCACAATATCATTTAGCACTAAATTCTGCTTTTCACATTGTCCTGGAATATCAACTTCAATATTCTGCTTTCGTGTATCCGAAGGCCTATAACACAACGACACTGGAAGCGTTGCAAATTTTTCTTTATGTGTTTCAAATAACTTCATCTGAAGTGTGTCTCTATCTTTCTACTTGCGATTATCAAATCGTTTGGTCTCCACGCTTCCCAGAAATCTTTCATGGTAGTTTCCGAAATTATTGCACGCGCTATCTCACATTGGATTCTATCAGGTTGTAATCTGATTAGTTTTTTGAACTCGCGTAATTGTTCATCAAGTGCTCTATGATCGGTGTTAATTTCTTTGTAATAGTCTACGAAATTTTTAGCCAATTATGTGGGGATAAACCGACAAATGGTGGTGGTTGGCCATGATCACCGCACATGACGACCTTTGTATTCGCGTGCAATAACCACTCGAGAAACTTTTGTAATACATCTAATGACACCGTGCATATCTCATCCCAAATTATGACGCCGGGGATAGATTTCTCACCCATTCGATCAGGAGTCCATTCGTCGCCTTTCCATCGAAAGAAACTATGATAAGTACAAGCATTAACCTCTCGTTGTTTCATCTCTCTGGCAAGTCTGTGTGTCGGTGTTAACACAATCATGTTTGATTTGCCACGAAATAATTCAATCGCGCGATTCGTTTTTCCTGACTTGCCACAACCGTTTAAATAAACTGTTTTATATCTACATACAGGATCAGATATCTGCGGTGCATTAGATAGTTCTGATATTTTATCGCAGCTCAAATATTTATCTTCAATCGCAACATCAGCTGATTTGGAATAATCGCACGGTATTTCCTGCTTAATTCCCCATGATCCCCAACTCTCGTCGGAATTTGTGAATTCAGCTATTGCGTTGCTGTGTTTCATGTCTATGTAAAATGAATCAGTGGTGACTCTAACTGCGGTGTCAGGAAATCTATTTATCATCGAAAACAGATTAATAGAAGCATAAGCCAGCATAGATGCTCTCAAATGTGTGTACTAAAGACTGTGTCCATCGCTGTAATTAACAATTGTACCCAATTTGGTTCCATCGGACAAGAAAGCGTCTTTACGATTGACATATATACCCTTAGATGTTACATCCGCGATTATAAAATCGTATTCAGCATCATCCATAATCAGCCGTGAAGAATATCGTCCATTGTCGTATTTACCACCTTGAGTGAATTTACCAATTATTCATATAACAGTTTGGACAAATTCATGATATATTCTTCGTCGAGATCAGGAAACTGTTTTCGTTGTTCGCTGATTATACTATCTATATCAGGTTGTGGCAACCAGACCTCAGTCTGTGCTCAATATGATATAATTGCTTCACTGACAATCAGCGATATCAGCATGCTACAATCGGTCATATAAAGTAACAGCACTATCTGCATCCAATGTTTTTCCGACATATGTCTACCAATCCAGACATAACAGCACGGATGAAGTCCTTTAGCCAATTCAAATGACACCACACGAGCGAATCCGGTTAAATCAAAATCAGGTAGTGGTCCATTAATCGCAACACGTGCCATCTCATGGGTGGGATGTCCAAATCGGTTGAAGTATTTAGCGCATTCTCCGTACCCGAGAAAACTCCCTGGGTAACACGCGACTATATCAACCGAAATAATGGTTTCGGATTTATATTTTGTATTCCATAATCCGCCGTGGTTGTATTCGATGCAGCTTGATTTGATGTCTGTGAGAAATTCAGCTCGTGTTGGTTTCCAGGAGTTTCTCTTTCTCGCAAAATGAGCAGCAACCGACGGAATTGTAAAGCAATTTGTTAGTAATTGTTCATCGTCGAAACTCTTCTAGAAACTACTAGCTAGTTTTTTCATCTTGTCATGGAGGGCTTCGGTACGGTATAATTCTCCATTGGGTCTTACAAACTGATCGAATCCACCCACGGCGTTTTCAGTGCTGTGAAGTAACCACACTGACACAGGATCGTTTTTACTGAACTTGTAAATAGAATCGATCAATTTTTTCTCAGAGAATTCTGGAGTGGAAAACTCCCCGGGTATATATTTTACCGCAGATGTCCACGCGTGTTCGTTATGATCAATAATTTTGATTGGAGCTCCTCTCGATTTATATTTTGGTTCGTATAATACTTCTCCTGTTATTGTCGTTACCGATATTGGAAATTTTGGTATTCGTTCTAACTCTGCCACATTTTGAATTGTCGCCCCACGCTGTTTCACTGTTAATCCCCATTCATTTATTTTTTTGCGTCTTAAATCAGTTAATTTGTTTCCACGGGATGCATTTGTGAAGTGTTCTAATATTCGTTCTGCTACACAATTCATTCTTGATGAAGTCGATGATGAAGTCATCAATAACAGTTTCATGGTTTTTAGTTTTTCAATACTCGGTTTATCGTTTAACGGATATATCCCATAAACAACTGCTGTTACAGGATACGATCTTTCGTAGTACGGTCTGTCACTTCCAGTCAGAATTCCTGGTTTGGAATCTCGATTCACAACGACGGTTCTTTTATCCTTCAAGATGGGTTCAAATTTATCCCTGATAATCCAATCTCCAGTGTCTGAACGAATAATGAATTTTATTCTAAAAAATACTTTTTCCGCGTAAGATGTGAAATTATCTTTGCTGCGTTTTTGTCATTCATGGTAGCATCAACACTACCATGAATTCGAAATGTTGACCAACAATGAGATGCTCCATCACGCTTGAATTCATTAAAACAATCACGGATTTTATTTATCATGGTTCTATCACCTATTAGACTCTTTGGTTTATCAGAGACTCTATCGAGATTGAATTTAGTATTTTTCCAAGGTGTAATTTTCGATAATCTCTCGAACTCCTTCATGTTATAATTAAGACAAGTATTTAAATAGAGAATTTATTATATAATGGATCATTGCAAATGGCTTATGATTGGATCAGTAACCCCGTGCAACAAATCATGCAGAAAGGAGTTCTGTGGGTATCATATGCAAAGCGTTCGACGCGGAAGTCTAGGTCCGATTCCTTGTATAAGATGTGGGGTAGGGGTGAGAGGAATATCACAATTATGTCTCGGTTGTGGTGGTAAACGATACAGAGAGTTGAAGCGCTACTATGATAAACGAATTAAGAACTCCATTAATGACTCTACTTCTGACTGTGTCAGCGTCCTTGACGTTGTCAAGAACAAAAGTATAAGAACCCCTCAAGATTATATTGGGAGATTCTCAAATAATATCACACTTCAACCAAATAATTTATAAGACAAACAATAGTATAGTATATAAATGAACCAAGAATTCCAACCGCACCCCGTAATTGCAAACTACGAAGCGTCCCGTCATGGTATTATCAGAAACCGAAGATTGAAGAAGCCAGTTGGTTTTGTGTCTAATCGGGGATATTTGATGTTTGGCGCAGGAAAGAAGCAATATTACTGCCATAGTTTCGTGTATGAAATGTATAACGGATTGATCGAAGATGTTTTTGTTATCGATCATATTGATTCCGATTCTCATAATAATTCTTTATCGAATTTGCAAGCTATTTCTCAGAGTAAAAACACCAAACGAATAAGAACTGGTACTTGTAAAACAGTTACAAGGAGACCCGTAAAATCATTTAATACAGCAACTAATGAAGAAATGTATTTCCATCTATGAATGAAGCTGGAAAATATTTTGATATGTGTGTACCCTCGGTACATAGAGTAGCAGAACAAATACAAAATTCCACTTTTTCAAATCGTTTTAAGAACAGCATTAAGTTTTTATACACTTGAATTCCATTTTGCATTATTCTATATAGTATTAACGGAGATAACTCGTTTAGGTATGCTTACAGCCTATGAAATAGTTATCTCCGTTAGATTGTGTCACCGATTTTGATGAGCTATCTTCTGATTGGATGTTATAATTTTCATGATTCTCAACGGAGATAATCAATTATCGGCTTATATAGGAAAACGAATCAAATACGCAGTGTTGACAAACAGCTGTATTCTTTTTTTAGTGTTTTGTTTCAAGTATTGTCTTGCTTAAATAATGTTAATAATCATTATTAAACAAACAGCGGATATAGCGATCACACACCTTTGTGTTCAACTTTCATCTATAACCAGTTTATATACTATTTCGTCTGTGTTATTATTGGGCTTTAGCGTCGAAAATCATACATGACTAATTCATACAACCATGCACCGTTCGCGGTGTATGGATACTTTTTGTATTCATACAACCCTGGATTTTGTCTGGTTGTATGAATTAAGTCTGTATGAATGTAGACCTGCCCATCATTCATTTCATCCCATCCCATCATTCATTTCATCCCATCCCATCATTTATTGTAAATACCACATCATTGACGTCATTCATTATATAACTACCATAAAAACTCGATTTCGCTCAACATATCCTCTTGTGATTATAACCCGTTATTTGACGAGTTAAATTCACTCTTAGGGGAATATGTTTCGTGATATATAATCTATTGTTTGACTTTGGGCCCAGTTAGATGTGAAGGCACCTGACTGGACCCTATAAGATGTACTGTCGTATATGTAACCCATGGGAGCCTCCGATGAAAACACACCTGAGGCACCCAAACGGGTTTAGAAATATATATATACCACATAATCTCTGGACGTGAGTAGAATGTAATAATACACTTTGCCACGGACATGATTCACATATCATCGCATAATATCTCTGGACGTTATAAGGTGACCAATCATCTTAGTACGGACAGAGTTCATTTTTGAAAAAATATATATTTTTTATATTAGAAATATATATAATTATATAAAATGAACTCTGAAAATATTGATAAGATTATATCCGAGATTTATAAATTGAAAAAACAAGAGATTAAATTGTCTGACGATTTGAACCCTGACAAAATTATGTCTGACTTTCAAGATATAGAGTACGGCATAATTACGAACAAATACATGCTTCCAAAGAAGTATGCGCTAATAACAAAATTCAGAATTGTATTCGAGACTCACTTGCGTGTTGTAGTGATGTAAGTGTATTTGTCCCGCTATTTACTATCGTGGAAGATATGCGGAAAGAATTGGGTCGAGATTATGAATTGAAAAAGGAGGTCAATTCCAAGATTAGAAAAATACGAGCATTAATTCAAGGAATGGAAAAACCCCTTTAGATACCTCCCGCTGTAAGCTTGTAACTGCAAGGTAAAAGTATACTATAAATAACCATGGACTGCAATACAATGGAACAGATGTCGCCATGGAAAGGCATGTACAAGTTTAACTGTATAATCAATACCGGCTTGTTCAAACAACAGGGAGTAAATTGCCACGATGAAAAACATTTCAGCGAGTGCTTTTTTGTTATTTTTTATTGATGCTTGTTGGGTTAAAACGTAAAATCTTTTTAAGTGAATCAATTAGACTCTTTCCATTTGAAATTCTTTGGATTTTCGTGTATGATGATAAAATCACTACATGAAAATCTCTTCGAGATTCAAATTGGAAGATTGTTTACGATTTCAATAATGGTAAATGAAGCATTAACCACTCGATCGGCGAGAGAGAGACTGGCAGCTATCAAAAAAAATATACCCGTCCGTGATTCTGTCAGGAGTAAATTACAAAATCGGCAGTCTTCAGACTGACCTTTCCGTGGGATCTGAACAGTTATTTCAACCGATTACTATAGCAACAAAGGAAGCAGCAAAAGGGATAATATCAGCTACTGAGCGAGCTATATGGGGGATGTTCCCAAGGACAAACCAAGAGAAGAAAAGCCTCTTATTGGTGAACTTGAAAAAATAGCAAAAAGATCCAAACAAACAATACAATCTTTAGAAACACTTCCTGGTGATATAATACTGCAAAACGACAAGAGCGACAACTTCAGGGAGAAATTGAACGATTAGGTGATATTGATATTCGATCCCCACCACCTGAACTCCAAGTATCACTTGCAAAAGAAGAAGAAACTGAACTACCAGGTGATATTGATATTATCACACCACCACCAGAATTTCAACAAGAAGAACAAAAGGGTAAAACAGAACGAAGAGATCTTAGCCATGAAAATATATTTACAAGTGATATGATAGATAATATTAAAAATTTTAAGATTGATAAAAATTTGCTCAATTTATCGTTGATTCATTTCCAAAGGATCAGCGAGAGCAATATATGAAATTAGAATATGAAGATGCTATAACTAATAAGAAGGATTGGAGAAAAAAAGTATATTTGGCAAAAATTAACAAGTCTAAACTACAACCCAACGATGAAGGATTTAAAAGACTTGAAAAGTTGATATATCAAATAGAAAAGCCACCGACACCAGTTGCACCTTTTGTATCCCAACCTCTCCAGGAAATATCAAAAGCTGATTCTGAAAGGGGTGCAACTAGTAAAAGCGGATATGGATATCAAAAGGCTTTTTCAGGTAGTGGTTTAGTTAGTTGTCCTGGTAATATTCTCGGTGATATAGCACGATTAGAGGTTCTCATCAGAGGGAAACGGGCCGGAAATAACTCACCGGAAATAATTAATGAAGCAGCTGATATCTGCATGCGGTTATTTCAAGGTGGTATCATGAACATTGCAACATATCGAGATTTCATCGACGAGTTAGTGGAAAATCATACGGATCATCATGGTTATCATAGTGATTAATCACCATGACTGAAAATCCTTTGGATTGGAAATTATTTCCATATTAGATAAATATCATTTAAATAAGATGATCATACACTACGACCATGAAAAACCAGTCAGCGTCTATGTAGTAAACTCGCGGTTTCCAGTTTAGAGAACATACTATGGCGATGGTCTCGGTAATACCATTGCAGGGTTATTTGCAAGAATGGCTCCAAAAGTGGCGCCGCTAGCAAAACAGTTATCGATGAAAGCCATTGATGTTATTCGTGATAAGGGTATTAGTGCTGTTGGAGATGCTGCCGGAAAAGCGTTTTCAGCCGCTCGGGATAAACTAACAGCGCTAGTTCGACGGCGAAAGAAACCGGGACCATTACCATCTACAGCGGAAATGTCCGCGAGTGTTAGTAAAATAATAAATAACGCAGTAGATCAAAAACTAGCGTCGCTGATAACTCCGTCATACACCAGCGACCAAAGCAACATCGCAAATATGATAGCGGGAAGTGGTTTAAAAAAACCACGACGACGATGATGATTTAGACTTTGATTTATCAAAGTGATATATATAATAAAATGTTCAAAAGGTCACCTGATCCAGCGTTTGATATGAACGCCCCAGTTCGCAAGGATGATTCTGTACGTGATTATCAATTTTAAGACTATCACGCAATACAATCAGATAGTCGAACAAGAATTGAACTTCAAGTTCATGATACCAGTAAATACTTTTTGCCTTGTGAAGCGTTTATTGAAGTAGAAGGAGAAATTGTACGAGCAAATGATACACTTGATGTACCAGTATAGTATCCACCTGATACCCAAGTCGGATTTGTTAATAATGGGATCATGGCGTTATTTGATAGTGCAAAACATCTCATCGATGGAAAAGAGATTGAGTCGATAGATCATGATGTTGATGTAGCTACAACAATAATCGGACTAGCAAGATATTCCGATGATTATACAAGATCTGCGGGTCCTTCTATGATGTTTGCAAAGGATGGTAGGGATAAAGCTAGAAAAAAATCCATTTATTTTCAGACAACCAAATAATCGTGCTGCTATCCCTGCTAATAATGATGAAGTCGAGGATATGATTATAAACCATGAGCTTGATTTCAAATTAGGAGCTGCGACACGTATGTCAATGTTGGAAGGAGCGCGTAGATCATTTTCATGCGCGATTCCACTGCATCATATATTTGGATTCTGCAGAAATGTTCGAAAAGTTATTTATGGAGCAAAGCATACAGTAGCATTCGTGCGAAAGGTTACTGACGACGACGCAATTTGGAGGATTCCAGCAGATCATACACATCCAGATGTTGATGCTGGTAAAGTTAATTTAACAAAACTATCATTGTGGATGCCAGTGTTGACTCCATCAATTACCGCAGAAGAACAATTACTATCATTTATGGACCAAGGAGGAAAATCACTGATAAGTTGGCTAACAACGACTACAGATGTTAAGCAATCAGCTGATAATGGGTTATTTACATGGAACCTAGCATCACAACAAGGCATTTCAGCCACACGTCATATATTTATTGCGTTACAGGATAATGCGCGAGTTGGTTCACAATTACGCAGCCGTATGATATTTGATCAACTTGGTATCAGTGACGTCTCACTGAAAATAAACGGTCTGCAAGAACCATCCGAGGATATACAACTTAATTACGGTCAAAACCATATTGTCCGCGTGTATCATAGATTGTTGTCATTTATGGCACGCGATCAAAATGTCGATACTGGTTTGCAAATATCACAAAATGATTTTAGGAATTTATATCCGATTTATTACTTTTCATTGGAACATCTTGATTTAACAAGACAGTCAGTTGTTGATATACACTTTAGAGCTAATGTAAACCGGGCTATTATGGGTCCTGATATGATTGCCAATTATATAGCGGTTGCTGTCATTCTCAGCGATAAATCAATGCTACTCGAAGGTGTTGGTGGAAGAATCAGAGTGATAGATGTGCCAGTGGAAAACATGTAACAATTAGATCAATCTGTTATTGTATAATGAAATACAGTCATATTAGTGTTGCGTTAACTCCCGGTGAACTCAAAAAATTGCAATCGGAATCGGCTAAAAATGCGGAACCACAATAACACTGAAACCCAATCAGATGACTGGTGGTCAGAGCAGCAAGGGGGCGAATCGGACAACTTTTTTCGACAAAATTGATTGAAGCGTCAAAACGGAAAATAGAGCCTTCCTACGAAATCTCATGTTTTAACCCAAAAAAAAAAAGAAAGTCTCCATTTGGCAAACGGAGACTTAGCGATTTTTCAATCATCGGGGTCGCAGCGGTGTTGTCATCGCCCCCCCCCCCCCTGCTGAGTCCGATACGATATCGTGTTCGAGAATCATGCAAATTTATTGTTATAATCCATGCGGGATTGACTGAGCGTTACTAAAGAAATTTCTAAATTGATTGAAGTCCATATCGGAACACCATGTCTGCCAAATATTTCGTAGCGTATGTGTATCAACGCCGTTAAACACAGCAAGAATATTACAGTTATCTCTGATCACTTTTGTTATTTGAGTGTAGCGTTGAGTGACATATATCACGTCAGTGTTTTTGTGCCTGCCTCTGGAAAAGATCCTAGCTGGGTTTTTTTGTTTATCTAACATTACATCATCGTATACAACTAAATTGTTGATACTTCCATCGAGGTCTTCTACTGATGGTGCCTCGTCAATATCGGTTATAAATTCAATAATACCCTCGCCGGCAATCTCTGAAGCGTTTTCATTAAAATCTTTTAACACTTCATAGCATCGTTGATCATCTACAATAGGCGCTACTAAATAGAACTTTACAACTTATCCCACTTCATCCATCTCGTTATTAAATTAAGTAACAATTGTGTCTTGCCGGATCCAGATGGCCCGATTATAATCATCTGGACAGCGTTCGGTAGCGCTGCAACATGCTTAACTGGTTCTCTTGTTTTATTCGCTGAAAAATCAATTACATCCATATCTCTATGCATAAATTATGGATCTATATTGTGTGAAGTGTAAAACGCGTACTAGCACAAATGATGTGACGACAATTACAACTAGCAATAACAGATCTGCACTTACTGGTACATGTGCAACATGTGGTATAAAAAAGTCTAGATTTGTTTCTACGAAATCAAAGATTTTACAATTCGGATATGTTTCTAAAAAAACGAGGAGGTGATATTGCAGCCAAATTGACAAAGCTCCCTGGAACCCCATGGGCAAAGTACCCCGGAGAAAAGCACCTTCCAGGATCTAGCTTCTGTGGCCCTGGAACACGATTAGATATCAGACTCGATGATCAAAATCAACCCGGACCCAGCGAGTATCCGATAAACGCTATTGATAAGGCGTGTAATGCTCATGATGTTGCATATAAAAGCAGCAATCTGCAACATAGACATCTCGCGGATGTAAAATCATTTCATGCGTTAAATGCTATTCCTGATAAATCATTCAAAGAAAAGTTGGCTTCATGGTTGGTAAAATCAGCTATGAAAGGCAAATTGATGTTAGGCGCTGCTAATTAATAGCATGGAATCTATTTATTATTCTCCGAGGGGATACTGGAGGGGTAGCGCTGCAATCAGTATATTCGCCAGCGCCGCAAAAGTGAAAAAGGCTACTGCGGCTAATTGGTTATCCAAACAGGCTATATGGCAAATCTATTTACCGCGTCCTAGCCAAGTTAGGCAATTGTAGAACGATTTAATCGGACTCTTGCTGAGCGGTTATTTGGATATCAATACGCAAAAGAATTCATCCAAGAAATGCGATCCCGTGAATGAGTCAAAAGGTTACCAGGGGTAGTTGCAGCGCTAAATAACGAGATTACCAGAGCAATCAATATGAAACCTAACAACGCAATAAAAAAAAGTATATACTACAACCACAGCGGGATAGCGTTTCTCAGCCAATTCTCAGCAATGTCACCGTGAGATAATTATATGAACCAGGAGAACTCGAAGGTGGTAAAAAAGGGCTACTGATCCTATTTGGAGTGTCACTACGCATAGCATATCTACTATAACACGATCAACTGGTAGACCTCCAATCTATAAATTGGATTCAACTTATCCTCAGCGGGGTTTTACACGTGAACAAGTACAAGTTATTCCTGACGATACTCAATTGCCACCGTATGGTCTTAACTAGCACTGTAGCGTCTATTACACTCAAGACAAGTCAACATCACATTGTTGTTTACATGACCGAGACTGTTATTTTTTCTGTCTACGGTAAATTGGCGAGGATCTTTATTCGAATACTGCCAACGCATTATACAATTGCAACTCGCGCAGTGATTATTCTGTTGTTGCTTCAACGCGAATATTAATTCAGCATCAATATCAAATTGTCGTTGTTTTTTTTTTTGTTTTGTTGTTTGTAACCATAGAGTTTTTTTATTAATGATGCTAACATCCACGATGCTAGTATCTGACAATAGTGTAATTATCGTTACTGGCTTCGCCAACAACAATTCTTCGAAGCTGATTTATTCGCCGTACTCTAGACACTGCTAGATAGACTAAATTTGACCACTCAATGCCATTATCAACTATCCAAACAATTGTATCCGTGATGGTTAATCCCTGCGAAGAATGTATTGTTGTTACATAACCCAGTGTCCATGGCGATTTATCAGCACGCAATGCGTCTTCGACAACACTGATATCAACCAGTACAATATCATTTAACACTAGTGTTTGTCTTTCGGGTCCTGACTCTGTCGTTGACGAAGTCACACGGCCTGGAATTTCAACTTCAATATTCTGCTTTCGTGTATCATAGGGTCTATAACACAGCGGCACTGGAAGCGTTGGGAATTTTTCTTTGTGAAGCTCAAACAACTTTCTCTGAAGTGTGTCTGTGACTATCTTTCTACTTGCCACTACAAAATCGTTTGGTCTCCATGCTTCCCAAAATTCCTCCATGGGAGTTTCTGAAATCGCTTCACGAATTATTTCACATTGTATTTGTAATCTAATTAATTTTTGACCTCACGTAATTGTTCATCAAGTGCTCTATAGTCGGTATCGATTTCTTCATAATAGTCAACAAACCCTTTTAACCAATCATGTGGACCCGCGCCGACAAATGGTGGTGGATGGCCACGATCTACACACATTATCACCGCTGTATTCTTTAGCAGCAACCAATCAAGAAACATTTTTAATACATCTAACGAAACAGTACATATTTCATCCGAAATAATAACCGCAGGGATGAATTTTTCACCCATTCGTTCAGGGGTCCATTTGTCGCCGTTGTATCGAAAAAAACTGTAATAAGTGCAAGCTTCAACATTTCGTTGTTTTATTTCTCTTGCAAGTCTATGGGTCGGTGTCAGTACAATCATATATGCCCGCGTTCGATATAATTCAATCGCCCGAGTCGTTTTTCCTAACCCGCCACAGTCATTTAAATAAACTGTTTTATATCTACAAATACGATCTGATATCGGTGGTGCATTAGAACATTCTGATAAATTATCACCACGTAAGTAATTATTTTTAATTTCAACATCTGCTGATTCAGAATAATCACGCAGCATTTCTGTTTTAATTCTCCATGATCCCCAACTTTCATCCGGATTAGTGAATTCAGCAACTGCTCCACTGTACTTGCTGTCAATGTAAAATGAATCAACGGCAACTCTAACCGCAGTGTCAGGAAATCTATTTATCATTGAAAATAAATTAATACAAGCATAACCCAGCATCGACGACCTCAAATGTGTATACGGGGATCTGTAACCGTCGCTGTAAGTAACAACTGTACCCAATTTTGTTCCATCGGACAAAAAAGCATCTTTGCGATCCACATATATATTTTTGGATACTGCATCCGCGATTACGAAGTCGTATTCGGTGTTATCCATAATCAGCCGTGAACAATATCGTTTATAGTCGCATATTTTCCTCCCTGAGTGAATTTTCCGATTATTCTTCTGCCGAGATCTTTTGCTTCGATGTTTCGTTGATTAAATACCCATTTGGACTACTCAATGATATATTCTTCGTCGGCATCAATATGTTTTCTGGATTCCTCAATTATACTATCAAGAAGTTCCGGTGTTGGTAACCAGACATTGGCTTGTTTCCGATATGATATAATTGCTTCACTGACCGTCAGCGAAATTAACATTTTTGTATCAATCATGAATCGTAATAGTGGCAGCCACTTCTTTTCAGACATGTGTCTACCAATCCAAATATAACAACAGCGATGAAGTCCTGCTGCGAATTCAAATGATACTACACGAGCGAATCCAGTTAAATCAAAATCAGGCAGCGGCCCATTAATTGCAACACGAGTCATTTCATGTACGTTGTGCCCAAATCGTTTAAAATACTCAGTACACTCTCCATAACCAAGAAAACTTGCTGGATAACAAGCAACCATATCAACTGAAATGATATTATCACGGTCGTATTTGTTATTCCATAAACCGCCACGATTAAATTCTAAACATCTAGCCTCAATGTCTGGCAAGAATTCTACGCGTGTTGGTTTCCATGCGTTTTTGATTCTCGCAAAATGAGCTGCAACCGACGGGATTGTAAAACAGTTTGTCAATAATTGTTCGTCGTTGATAATTTCATCACTGGTGGCTTCGCCACACGCCGTTAAAAACCCACTAGCTGTTTTTTTCATTTTGTTGTGAAATGCTTCAGTGCGGTATAATTCACCGTTTGGTCTTACAAACTGATCAAACGTATCCGTGTCGTTTTCAGTGCTGCGAAGTAACCACACCGACACGGGGTCATTTTTACTCAAATACGCAATAGCATCGAATAGTTTCTCTTCAACGAGAAAACCATCCCTGGATTCCCCCCCCCCCCTCCTGCTGCTGTTAGAATACATTTTCACTGACAAATCGTCAAGTAAAACACCTCAATGATGCTTTCAAAGATAAAAAAGGCGTTCAGATCACTCTCTCTGCAGCTGCGATCAGTGATATGAAAAAACTAGGCGGTATATTCCCGTTGTTAGCTGCGTTACCAGCATTGATTGCTGCGGCTGCCCCAGCGGTAGCTAAAGCGGCGACGTTAGGAGCCATTGGTAACGCGGCAGGAATGGCCCTAAAGAAAGCAACCGGGCGAGGATATAAAAATAAAGGAAAGGGTGTAAGACTGCCAGGAACCCCGTATTCATGGTACAGCGGAAAGGGTCTAAGACTACCAGGAACCACGTATTCATGGTACAGCGGAAAGGGTCTAAGACTACCAGGAACGGCTTATTAACCCAGAAATCTTCGATTTCCAAACCGATGGTTGTGGAGTCTTTGATTGAAGAGTCTTTGACTGAGGAACCTATGGTTCCCATGTCCAATTTTGATTTACTCGATGCTGCTAAAAAAAACTCGCGATTGAAAACTTCAGAGGTGTCTTTGTGAAAGATCACAGCCAAACAGCGTTGAAACCGGCATCATTATTCTCGATAACAGCACCGGACCCGGAACCCACTGGGTTGCATACGCGATTTATCCACGTGCAATCGTTTATTTCGATTCATATGGATTAGCGCCGCCGAAGGAATTTAACCGCTATATAAATCGCTTAAAAACTCCTCGTTGGTATTCCACGCTACCAACACAAAAACTAAATGATTCACCAATATATGGCAGCGAAGTATTGAATATTCTTGATGCTATTTCAACATCTGGGAAACCACCACAGGTCGTCGTAAATGAATACACCAGTAAACGCTTTTTAGAGAGAGAGAGAGAGAGAGAGAGAGAGAGAGAGAGAGAGAGAGAGAGAGAGAGAGAGAGAGAGTTTTACAATAACATGATTGATATTTGGGGAAGACCTCTATTACCGTCGAAGAAACCCTCCTCCGATGGCACTGCAACCGGTGATATAAAAAAAAATAATCGAAGATGAAATCGCTGAGACGTTGAACTTAACAAGTGTTGACCCCGGGGAAATAGTTGTATTTCAAGATCGTCAGGGTAAAATGAAATCTAGTAATGTTTCCCTGGATGATATTTTAGTTAAACAACGAGACGCAACCGAAGGCACTATCGCGTTGTTTTCCGATCAAGGTAAATTGAAATCTAGTAATGTTTCCCTGGATGATATTTTAGTTAAACAACGAGACGCAACCGAAGGCATTATCGCGTTGTTTTCCGATCAGGGTAAACTCAAACCGGGTGTACTTGTTTCAACTATCATTGATAGAATTAACAATATTGACAAGCCGTTACTAGATTTCCTTGGTAATCCTCCAGTGACCACACCAAATCTTACAGAGATAAAAACTTCTATGCTGGAACTAGCAACACTTCAATCCGAATATGATAAACACGTTGAAAAGTTTACATCATTTCGTAAAAATATCATTGAGAAAATTTTTTGCAACCACGCTGGATAAAATTGATATAAAACTTCCTGATATTAAAAAATCCATCGATGAGATGAAAAACACCATCGAGGCAATCAGGGAAGATGCAACGAGGATGATAACAATCGTTGAAAAAACAAAAATCCCTCATGCGAAAACCAACAACGTAGTATACACGATCCAACACGGATCATTTGCGTGGACACCCACAAACAACAAATTAGATATCACTGCAACCGTCAAAGGTATTTATCGATTAACACTAGTGACACCAACTCAATTTAATATATCATCGTCGATTTCATCTGGGGTCAACAATACGATATCAACAATCATCGACAAGGATACAACTGAACAGTTCACAATAGCATCCACTGATAAAAATTTGGTTAGAATTTCGGTATCATGGTATGTGGAATTCGTAGCAGATTTGAGTAAACAACTAAACTGGATATTGCATAGCAATTTCACTAGCGGTTTCAATTGAAATCGTAAACTGATTTAGAAATAAAATGTCGTTATCAACGGTACCTTCGGTATCTCAATATCGCTATGATCAGGTCAGAGAATTTCAAACTAGACTCAAAACCCTCGCCGAGGAGTATCAAATAAAAATTAAAAATACCGACGAAGAATCACCGCAATTGATGTTACCGTGTACTCGGTGAGTGGTGTAATCGCCGGAGCCGGAATTATACTATCTTCGGTGACAATGATTGCTCCAATAGCTGTTCCAATTTGTATATCCGCGGCGACAACAATCTCGGGAATTATTTCGATTATAACAAGAAAAATATCATCATGCAGTCAGCGTAAAATGCAGGATTACTTAATTAAATTTAATGTTGTATCAACCGCGTACTCGCAATTATCCTCGATGATATCGTCATCGCTCGATGATACATTAATCTCAGATAGTGAGTTCTCAGCGATAGCAAGTATTTATCATTCCGCGATATAAAAATTAGAGCGACAACATAAATATAATAACAATGACAAAACCGCAGGAATTACTTCAACAAATAGTGGAGAACACAAACCCGAAAACCAGCATGATCTCAATAACCTCAACGATATCAGATAGTGAGTTCTCAGTGATGGTAAGCATTTATGATTCCGCGATATCAAAATTAGAAATACAACATAAGTATAATAACGATGACAACACCGCAGGAACTACTTCAACAAATAGTGGAGAACACAGCCCGGATAGTGGAGAACACAAATCCGAAAACCAGCATGATCTCAATAACATCAACGAATCCTGAATTCAGTGTAAATTTCCCTATCCCAGTCCCCGTGAAGGAAATCGCGTAAGCAAAATTACGAGTGTATTACAGTTGGCCTAATATTAGGTCGGTAGCATTTGGCGGTCAACAACCAAACAATTCCTTGGTATTTGCAAATAAGAATAAACCCGATGGAACTCCAGACTGGAACGTTGTTTCGATACCATCTGGGCCATACGAAATAGAACAAATCAATGCTGAATTCCAGCGTAGAATAAAATCAATTACTGGAGCAGAATCGAAAATCGCTATAACGGTCCACGAGCCGACGTTATAATCTGTGATCGAGATAAACTCACCTAATTATGTCGTAGATATTTATCAGAGTTCAATAAGAACTATACTGGGTTGGCCTGAAAATCCATCTCGACAGGTTAACATACCACCTGAACCGAAAAAATCTGATTATACCACCGACAGGATAAAATCTGATAATCCAGTAAAAAGCTATAGAGAATACAATAAGTGGGATTTTTTCGCTGGAATAATAGAAAATCGCGTTATTAGAATCGCAACCCGACGGGATAAATTCGTTGAAAATTTCATAGCGTTCGATAAAGATATTTCACTGTTGTTAATATCTCTTATATCCGGTACTCTCACCAGAGATGAATTTATCACCGTCGTAGAAACGTGTAACAAAATCATCGATGACATGGAAATATTTTATTTGAAAATTATTCAAGAGATATTAGGTGACGATAATGCTAAAGCGAGAAAAGAGTTTGCGACATGGCATGGTATAAACATAGAAGATACTCCAACATTCAAACTACCCGAATATAATATATCAAAACTTAAAAAACTTCTCAGTGATGCCATTGATGAAGGTTTCCAAAACATCCATGACGCATGAAAAAAATTAACAGAACCACAAACAATCCTCAAACATAATAATGACCCAGACGGAGGCGGCAGGCATATCGCTCCTCAAAATGTGAATATAACCTCAGTGATAGCATTGAATTTAGTATGTGATGTTATCGAAGGTAGCTATCAAAATAAATCTCGAGCGATCAAATCAAGCTCAGCAGGGATATATTTTATAATCATTTGCACCAACAGCTCCTCCAGGATTTTTAATAATCGAGGATCCAACTAATCCAGTCTATATGCGATGTCATAATGATTCACTAACGAGAATTAATTTCAGACTCACTGACCAGTCTAATAATCTAATTGATTTACGCGGCGAGGTCCTACAAATTAGTCTGTTTGTGAAATCGTAAGGACTTTCATCGTAGTGATTTTCATCGTAAAAAACAATTGTTAACCATAGCAGCAGAGGGGGTGAATTCCAACTACCAGGACGTTTTTTTTTTGCCAAATGGACCTTAGAAGGAAGCCTCATTTTGACGAATCGACCCCGTTATTATATATTTACTTGGAAGCCTCAGTTTGTCAAATAGACCTTTCTATAAAATATTAACGAGAAGGAAGTCTATTAACGCCTAAAAAGTTGGTCTGTTCACCCCCTCTGCTGCTCGGTACGTTACAGTGGAAGCAGTTGATGTTTTGCGGAAAAGGTCCTATATATTTTCCAAAATTATTAGCTAATTTTGTTTTTGCAAGAATTATCCTATTTATTTTAGATTTTGCATAACTGCTGCACCTGGGCATCAGGATATTTCTACTGACTTCTTTGACAATACTATGTAAAAATCTCCCTTGTTTATTATGGTTCCAATTCTTTTGCCACTTTTGATTTATCAGTGTATAGATTAAATTGTTAATTTCTGTTGGACTATACTTTAGTGGCATGTAATCAGGTTCAGTGAGTTTACTCTTGGCTAATTGCTAAGCTAATTCATTGCCTTTTATGTCGATGTGAGATGGAATCCATAGAAACTCTACTGTTATATTTTGAGTATCGAGTATTTTAATTATTTGGCTAATTTGATTAAGAAAGTTTTCTCTTGATTTAGTATTATTGCATTGTATTGATTTTAGGACACTTAGTGAATCACAAATAATCAAGGTCTTATCTGGTTTATTTTCTAGTATCGATTTTAAAGATTCCAGGATGGCCCAGAATTCAAATGTGTAAATGGAGCAGTGATCCGGTAGGCGGCTGCCCATTTTGATATTGAGTGCTGGAATAACCCATGCTGCAGCTGTTTTAAAGGGGTTGTTAATTTTGGAACCATCCGTGAATATATGAGTATAGTTTTTATATTGGTTGTTGATTAGTTCCATTGCAGCTGGTTTTAAATAATGTTGTTGATTTTCTTTTTTACCTTTGTCTATAAGGGAGATGTTTACCTTAATTGATGAATTATTCCAAGGTTCTTTATCAAATATTTGGTTAGTTTCCACCTGGAATATATCTACTGGGAGTTGTCGATTTAATATATGTACAATTTTGCCCAAGGATGACTTATTTTTAAGAGTTTTCCTAAAAGGAATTTTGCATTTGTTGATAGCTACTAGAGTGGGGTGTGTTTTATTGTGGGTGGACAGTCGAGTTGCGTATCTCAACATGAGTTCCTGACTTCGAAGCTGTAATGGCGGTTCTCCTGTTAAGACCTGCAACTCTGCTGTAGATGTATATGGTAATGCCCCAGTTGCTATGAGAAGGGGTTTCCTCTGTATTTTATCTAATCTATTAAGTTGGTTATGGAGGCCGTTTTGTAAATTTGGCATCCATAGTCGAGTTTAGGTCTTATTAAGGCCCTATATAGAGTCATTATTGTTTCTTGGTTAGCACCCCACTGGGTTTCTGTGAGGCTTTTAAGTAAGTTTAAGTCAAGATTGCACCTTTTAACTGGTCATCAATATGAGATACCCACGTTAGGTGTTCATCGTAGTACATCCCAGAAATTTGTTTATGTTGAATTTGGAGGTTGGGGTATAATATGTTTTTCTATAAGGTGAGAACAGTACAGCTACCGTTTTTTGGTGCGACAGTTTAATTCCCCATTTGTCAGCACATTTACCAATGTTATTTCGACTGGATTTCATTTCAGCCATATGAGTATGGTTGGAGGGATTTCCTGCTCTCCATAGTCCACTATCATCTGCAAATTGTGATAATCCTATTGAGGGTGAGGCTAGATTAGAGTCAAGATCATTAATCATGAGGTTGAAGAGGGTGGGGCTGAGGACACTGCCTTGGGGAGTCCCATTTTCAAGGGAGTGTTCTTCAGAATAAATAGCCCCTACCCTAGTTATAATTTTGCTGTCTGTTAAAAAGTTTTGTATAAAATTAAATATGCGACCAGTAATGCCATAATGATTTAATTTGGCTATTAATCCTTTGGTCCACACCAGATCAAACGCTTTGTCAAGATCTAGAACAACCGCAATTAAGTTTATATTAGTCCTCTGTTTATTGTTAAATGCTAATTTAATGGGGGACTCCAATTTAATTAATTGATCCGTAGTAGATCTTTTATTTCTAAAACCACATTGGTTTGGAGATATCAGGTTATTGCTCTCCAGTTGGTGTTTGAGTCTGTTAGTGACAATTGTTTCCATGATTTTGCAGATATTGTTGGTAAGTGAAATTGGTCTATATGAGTTGATGTTATTCCTATTTTTGTTAGGTTTCAAAATTGGGATAACTATAGCTGTTTTCTATTTTTTGGGTAGCTCCCCTGTTTGCCAAATTATGTTTAGCATGTTTATTATTATCATGACCATATTGCTAGATAGGTTTTTATATATTATGTATCCTATTTGATCTTCCCCAGGTGAAGTTTCATGTTTGGATTTGAGCGCCTGTGACCATTCATACATGGTAATATCTTTGTTGAGTGATTTATTTATGGGTCCCTGGTCTTGAAATAGATGGCAGAATTTAATTTCAGTTTTAGTTCTATGGTTTTGGAATTCAGTAGTGTGGTTAGTATTGCTGCTCATATTTTTAAAATGTTTTGCTAATGATTCAGCTTGTTCTTTCTGATTGCAGGTATTATTGATTTATGGGGTGCCATTTATGTTCTTTCCCTTTATGGCCCTGATTTTATCCCACACTTGTTTAGAGTTAGTTCTAAAATTAATAGTGTTGCAGTATTTTGCCAAGTTTTTTCTTTAGACTGCTTTATTAGATATTTGAGATTGTTATCAAAATTTTTGTACTCTTGGAAGTGAGTAGTAATATTTGATCTTCTAAATGTATACAAAGCTCTAATTTTGAACTGTCTAGTTCGTTTAATTTCTTCTGTCCACCATGGCACACTAAGTTGTCTTGGTTTTCCACTAGTTTTGGGGATAGAGTTGGTGGCAGCTTGAGTTATGGCCTTAATTAGGTTATCATAGTAGATGTCAATATCTTTGGGTTCTATATCTGACGGAATAACATTATTGAGTATTTCCTGAAAAGTTTCCCAATCAGCTTTTGAGTAGTTCCACCTGGGTATTTTATCATTGAGTTCGCACTTAACAGTCATCTGTAGAGTGGTGATCATTGGGAAGTGGTCGCTCCCCATGGAGTCAGATTGCTCCACCTCCCATTTAGCCACTTGTGCCAGTCCGGGTGTGCCTAGGGTGAGGTCAATGGTTGACAGGGTGCCGTCGACCGGACTAAGTCTTGTCTTAGCACCATAATTAAGGATAATAAGGGTGGAGTCATTGATCCATCCTTCCACCCAGGTACCCCTCCTATCCGTCACCTCTCCCCCCCCCCCCATAGCTTATTATGGGCATTAAAGTCTCCACAGATGATTGCAAGCCCGGTCCCAATGATTTTGGTAATTTATTTAAACGCTAATTTATGTTTAAGCTTAGTACCCCTTCCTGGGTCATATACGTTTATGATTTGTACTTGATGGTTTCCTGTATTGACTAATAGGGATTGTATTTCTATTAGTGTGTTACAAATTTCCTGGGATGTTATAGATAGTAGCGTAATAGATGGTATAGAGTGTTTTTTTTATAAATATGGCTAAACCACTCCCCTGCCCTTCCTTTCGATGATGGAAATAGCCAGAAAGAGTATCCTTGTATTGATGGCAATGTTTTCGAATTTGCAGAAAGTTTAGATTCTTGAATGCAGATGATGTCAGGTTTATGGAAAGAGTTAATTATTTTGAGTTTAAGTTCGTTAATATTTCCTGACAATCATCTTGCACTCCATTGCCATAAAATAACGTCCCTTTGAGTTGAATTAGCCATTTTTATTAGGGTCGTTTATTGTAATCTCGTGCTCAATTTGGGTGCGAACATTATTCATTGATGATAGGATAGTTTTATGTGTTATAGTGTCAAAGTTGATATCCTCAATCAATTTGTTCAGTCGAGTAATGACGTCACCCAGTTCTTGGAATTTATTAGTCTTATGGTTTGTTTTGTTGATATTGTTGTTATTGAGCCTATCGTTTGTTATGTTCGATTTGGGTTGCTTTATTTGTTTGAATAGGACAGCATTGTCAATTTTTGTTTTAGCTGTGTTATAATTGCAATGTTCTGTGTCCATTATACCTACTATGGCTTTTTCCCGTATTGTAGAGGGACAGGAAGGAGATTACGGTAAATGCAGGCCTCTACAGTTAGCACATTTTGGGATATCTCTTTTATATTCCCCTTTATGGGGCCCCTCGCATTTATTACACTTGGCCTCAAATTTACATTTAGCCTTGTAATGGCCCCAATGTTGGCATTTGGGGCAGAATCTTGTTTTATTTAAGTATGGTTCGATCCTATATCTGGTACCTTCTTTTTTATTTTAATTAATGTAGGCAGTGGGGTTGATGTTTTCAATACAGTGATGTTTGTTTTGATTTGTTTGTTTCCTAAGCGGTAATTTTTCAAAATTTGGTTTCCTCCTTCCTTTAACTTGTGCTTTATCTCCTGATTGTTTAGTACACCTAATGTACCTGTTAATTTTAGTACTTATTTATAAGTGCACCTTTGTGGGATTTCATTTGTGGTGGTGGTGGCCTTCTTTGATTGTTGGTTCTTGTTGCCAGTATGAACATTAATAGAGCTTTGGAGATGTTTATGGGGTTCTACGGTAACTGGGATACCACAGAGCTATTGGATTTCAATGTATTTTGCTATTTGGCCCCTTGTACAACAATTTAGGATGATATATTGTTGATTCGGCCTAATTATTTGGCACTGTCCTGGGTGAATTTTAAGTATGGCTCTGGCCAAGCTGTTATTGGTGAAGCTGTAAAATTTAGATGTTTTACTCTTGAGATAGAGCGTCAGATCCAATCTGTGAAAGTTTGTTTTGTTTTCATGTTTCACATCTGAGGTTGAGTTGTTGGATATAGTGTTGATACAAGTTGAAGCCATTGCGGGTTTGCCGGATATGCCTGATTTGTCGTTTGCCGATTTTGCTGTTTCTTTGGGGGTTTTAATGAGGGGCGTTTTTTAAGGGTTTAACGGTCCTTTGCCTTTACCTATTCCTTGTCATGCCTTCGATTTCCTATTGGTTGGTGAGGAGGGTTGTTTTTTAGGGTTTTGAAAGGTAATTCAGTAACGTAATGTCTGTCAGTAATTTAGACGGCCCTGGTGTTTGACTTGACTGCACTACGGTAGCTTTAGCGGTCTTGTGTACTTCAGGCGTAGTGCGAACTCCCTTGGGAGCCTTTGTCTTCAGCTGGCACACATGGTTCACGTTAGAGTTAGTGACCTGGGCGTAAGTGGGCTTATGCAAAGTGATTCCTACTGTTTTTTTCGTAGGGGAAGCGGCCATGATGGAAAATTGGGGGTTGGTGTATTGTTTACACTGGAGTTGCTTTGGAGTAAAGTGGCGTCCAGTGCTTCATCATTAATGGTTTTATCATATAAATTAAACTCAATTGGAGAGAGAGGATTAAGTTTCTCTGCTTCCTTTTTGATGAGATTGAGGTCTGGTGTAGAAATGAACTTTAATTGAGTTTTTTGCACCTCTTTTGTCCGCATGTTTCTGGTAAAGTCAATTTGCCCTATTTTAAGGTTGGTCAATGCTTCTTTATACAATTTTATGTTAATTTGAGTAACCCTTTTCTTGAGAATGTTACCGTTAGATGCAAGACAGTTTCTAGATCTAAACGCTTGTTTACAGGATTTATTTTCCATTGTTAAGCCGAAGTATCTGAGTTAAAAATAAGGTTGGAATTATAGCAAGCGTCGAAAGGAAGAATTCAAAGCAAGATAAAGAAGTTATTTAATTTGCTTGAATTGTCACACGAAATTGTAAAGTGTAACAATTTGACAAATTAAACGAAGGATTGAGGAGAAAGAATTTTCAAGTTAAGGCAAAAACAGCACAAAGTTTGAATTGACCCGAAGTCTTAACAAAATACCTGATAATTAACGTTGATAGTTGAAGTAAGTTTAATCCGGTATCCTTGTTGTACTTAGGTTGAGGGATATAGTTGTTCAGTCAGCGAGGCTGGAAACGGGTTGGGTGGACGGCTGGAGTCTGTTCTGCTGGATAGTCAGGCTGCGAGTGGCTTCAGTTTTATCATCATTCATCTGTAGCTTGTTACATGTCATCCATGATTTCTCGTCACAAATGCACCTCTCTTCTCCTTGGATGCTAGCATGAACTTCAGTTGGGGAGCTAGACTTGTATATTTGGATGTCATCAGCGTACAATTGGTGAGACACTGGGTGACGATCAATGACACTTGAGAGCGGCTGAGTGTATATAATGAAGGAAACAAGTCCAAGAACAGACCCCTGTGAAACACCACAAAATATATCAATTGGGCGGCTGGAGTGTATTCCATTTGCAGATACAATTTGTGTCCTGTTCACTAAGTAGGTCTTGAAGCACTGTAAAAGGCTGTATTGTGAATGCAAATTACGTGATGAAGACGGTGAAGTAATATATTATGTCATATTGTTGTCTTCGTTCTTCTTTTTACTGTTTATAAGAGCATAAATATATAACGTACGTCATAAATAGAAAATATAAAGCTATCACTGCGTGTGTCGCCATATGTAAAAAGAGAGCTTCAGGAGGAAATGAAGAAAGTGTGATTGTTTCTGTTTGAGACATACGTCCTGTACCATGATGCTTTCCGTCTATGAGTGTGCGTGTTTCTTTGAGCTAGCTTTTGAGTGTGTGAGGTACACGTTGGAGATGCATGAAACATCCCACCCCCCCCACCCCCCAACTCTCCGCGAGAGCTATACTTTGTTCCTGCACATACACAAATATTAACACAGAGAGAACAAGCGGCTCGAGCTAAACTTCCTCAACGTTCTTGCTGAGTCTATGTATGTTTTATTAACTTTTAGAGCTCAATATATATATAAAGAATACAACTCATATGGCATATAACAGTGATTATAATTGGTCCCCACCAAAACGTTCAATTCCAAATCTAGACGCCTTTATCAACTCAGTTGAAAACGACACTTCCAGACACATCAACCATACTAACAGATACTCTAGTTTGAAAACAGATGCCCTACACTCACTGAAAAGCAGAACAGATATCATACTTAAGCCTGCAGATAAGGGTTCGGCTGTGGTCGTTATGAGTAGGGAAGACTACATTAGTGAAGCAAGTAGACAACTAAGTGACGCTAGATTCTACCAAAAACTAGACCATGATCCAACACTGGAATATGCAGAAACCATCACCAATACTATTAACGAGGCGTACCAAATCGGGCACATTGACCAGCAAACGAGAAACTACTTAAGCCCAGAAAACCCAAGGGGAGGTAGATTTTATCTTCTACCTAAAATCCACAAAGAAGGAAACCCTGGCAGACATATAATCTCTGGTAACGGGCATCCAACAGAAAGGATATCAGAATATTTGGATCATATTATGAGACCATATGTCCACAAATTATCATCATATCTTCAGGACACGACAGATCACCTCATAAAGAGCAAAGCAAGCGAACCATTACTGCCAGATACATTGCTTGTTTCCTTAGACGTCACATCTTTGTATACTAACATACCGCACAACAAAGGGATACAGGCGTGTAGCGAAGCATGGGAAACAAGAACAGTAGACAATCCACCAACACACTTCCTAGTCCGACTCCTGGAGCTGGTCCTAAAACTCAACACCTTTGAATTTAATGAAGAAAACTACCTTCAGATTAATGGAACCGCCATGGAAACAAAAATGGCCCCTTCGTACGCTAACATTTTTATGGGAAAACTAGAGGGTCAACTATTAGCATCGGTTGAACTTGCACCATACCAATGGGTACGCTTTATCGAAGATATAGAACTGAAGTGGCAACATGGAAGAGAAAATCTGGATGATTTCATATCAAAGGCAAACAACTTCCATCCTTCAATAATCTTCACGTCTGAAGTCTCCAACTTAAACCAAGTTTTCCTAGACACAACAACCAGACTGGTAGAAAACAAACTCCATACAGACATCTACTCGAAACCAACTGACAAACACCAATATCTCCTCCCAACCAGCTGTCACCCAAAACACTGCATTAGGAACATCCCATAAAGCCGAGCACTGAGGATACGCAGAATTTGCTCCGACGATGACACATTCCTAAAAAGGTCTGAAGAGCTAACTGAACATTTAATTTATCGAGGCTACGACAAGGATCTGATTACTGAGGCAACCCAAAGGGCTAAGCTATCAAACCGCGATGACCTACTAAAATATGGAAAGAATGAAAAGGCTGATAGGATACCATTTATCCTGAATTACCATCCAGACAAACCCCAAAATAGGTAGAATCATCGGGAAACACTGGCCCATCGTAGAATCATCGGATATACTAAAGTTAATCCTCCCGAACAAACCTGTAGTAGCCTACCGGAGACCAAGAAACCTCAAGGACATCCTAGTCAGGGCGAAGCTAGCGCCAATCACTAATCAAGACCACACGAGTCAATCTGGCCCCTGTCGCGATTAAAGGTGCAAAACCTGTCAACACATGATAGAAACCAGGACTTTTTCTAGCAACAATGACGAGAGAAAGACTAAACATACATGGTTTAAACAAAACGTGCAAAACAGAGAATGTAATTTATCTCATCACATGTAAGATCTGTAGCCTGCAGTATGTCGGAGAAACTGAGAGGCTACACAAAAGGATCAAACTTCATAGATCTGATTGGATAACAAAGAAGCTATACAGAAGTCCGGTCGCAGAACACTTCTCCTCCCTCAGCCACACCTTCAGTGATGTAACAATTATTGCAATTGCTCACAACCACAGATGGAGTTCCGAAACCAGGAAAGAAAAGGAATCTTACTGGATACGACGCCTTCGAACATTGAAACCAAGCGGTTTAAACCAAGAAGACTAGAAAAAGACAGCCATGCACAAATGTAATTATCTTTTCCAGCTGACACATTTTCTTTCAAATAATTCTCTAAATTTGCTTAATAGCCTCTAACTACTAATGTAAAATATCCAGGATATAATTTGCGCGTACATAAATTTACATACAAAAACAGATGTGTCGCTTTGGCTCATTGATTTCTAAGTCAATACAGACATTTTACAGCATCCGCAACAAGTTGAAAGAAACTAGTTGTAACATAATACATTTAAAGGTTTAATTCCTGTAGAAACAGGCATGTAAAGTTTTGTAAACACGGTTTTTGTATTTTACTTGTCTGTCTTGTCTTTGTTCTGTATTTGCCTTTGATAAAGACTCATTAAGAGTCGAAAGCGCTCAGACTAGAGTGATACTAGTTTTGCACTGTTGCTTGTCAGTTTTTTGCATATATATATATATGACTAATTTCGTGACGCTATGAAACACATATTATGTCCCACCCATAACAAAACTAATAAACATAGTTCATACCTGTATATAGGACGTATCAGATTTAATAGATTGTAAACATAGGCTGATTAAATGTTTGGACATAAGAATCTATGAAAAAGAAATACGTTTATATGAATGTCCAAAAATGTATATGTCCATGCCTAGACCCCATTATGTTCACTCCAAAAACCTACATTGAAAATAAACTCAAACGTTTATAGATATCTTATATCCACATGTCATCTATCCCAATGAAGCTCATAACTTTCTCCGTTTAGGACAAGATCCAATTTACGCGTTGTACATGTATGATCACACCCACCGTCCCTATAACCAGTTTTGACATTGCACCAAACAGAACACGTTGTTGCTGAAAAACAGACTTTTGATATGATATTTATTAAATATTTTAGCTCAGAACAGATCTATTGCTATGGCAATCCCCTGTACTTAACAATATTAATCACATTTCATACGGTTATGTCCTCGTCCAGAATAAAGCTTATAAAAATATACTGGGTTATATCCAGCTATGTGCGTCAGAGCCATTCCTTTACAAAAACAGAGAGAGAATATCTCAACTTAACAATGAGCCTTTTAGAACGCACTTTGTTTACAGTCAGTCTATTTTAACCCTTGGTTCTATGCACAACGAACCTTTAAGAACTCAGTTTGTTTAAGTCTGTTTTAAACCTTGGTTCAATGCAAGGGCATACCTAATTCCGGAGAAGAACGTACACACCATTAGCTATATAAACAATGTGCGTTTTAAATGGTCATTGTCGGCTTAAACATACTCTGACAGTTATTGTAATGAATTGGCTATTACGGGAGCATAGCGGCGTTATGCATGAACACTTAAATATTGTGGTTCAGGGTTGATGGACTTATACATTGTCGCATAAATATAGCTGTCATTAGGTTCTAATATTTGAAAAATCTCATTAAAACTAAGCTCCTCAATCATTAGCGTTGCTGAAGTTTACCACGAGCAGCTTTTGTGTCTGATGTAATGTTTGAAAATAGTTTGATAAATAGTTATTATTGTTTATGAAATTGCTTAATTACTACGCTGAATTGATTTCTCATTGTATACCCTTTGCAATGTAATATAATTTGTCCGTATCTTCAGTATCTACATCGACGTAAATATTCTTTGAAGCCACATAAGCATAATTATCTGGAACAAGTGAATAATACTCGAGACAAACTCTTTCGATTATATTTGCTATCAACATAAGGTCAGATTTTAAATGAAAGCATACCAATCACCACTGATGTTTTTGTTTCATAACTGTTTGTATTTTGTAGTTTAGTACATGCCCATACGTCACAGATAATATGAATATAAAAATTTCCAAGGACAGCATCAATTTACGGCATCAAGCGCTGAACATTGCCTTAAACAATGTCTTAGCGGGCAAGTTAATTTTACCACAGGCTAGCCATTATCCAAATGAAATGAAAGTATAGTACCACGAGTTAGATGAACAAATCAATCAGTAGTCACTTTTCTATTAGTTAACTTTTAAAAACATGTACAAATGATATCAGACATTAATACTGAGTATCTAAAATAAAAGCAGCCTTGAGTCTGTTAATAGTCTGTGATCCTAATTGCGATATATATATATATATATATATATATATATATATATATATATATATATATATATATATATATATATATATATATACATATATATACATATATATACATATATATATATATATATATATATATATATATATATATATATATATATATATATATATATATATATATATATATATAGTGTGTGTATTGTCCTAATTGTAAGACTATTATACGATGATCATTGCTAAACTAATATATATGATCCTAACTGTGATACTAACATATGAACATAACTGTGATACTAACATATGAACATAACCGTGATACTAACATATGAACATAACTGTGATACTAACATATGAACATAACTGTGATACTAACATATGAACATAACTGTGATACTAACATATGAACATAACCGTGATACTAATATATGAACATAACTGTGATACTAACATATGAACATAACTGTGATACTAATATATGAACATAACTGGGATACTAATATATGAACATAACTGGGATACTAATATATGAACATAACTGGGATACTAATATATATGGTCGAAAGTGTTGTATTGTTCCATATGGTACTAAATGTGACGAGAGAGTTAATTAGGGTATATATCAATTGACATGTGAACGCACAAATCCAATTAGAAATGCGTGATTTCATTTCATCTTGATACCTAATAAATTATTAATGTGATCATGAAAAGGTTATTGTTAAAACACTACACAGATCTGATGACTAATGAGTTGATCTTGATTGAAGGACCAAATGCCGTTAAAATATCTTTGGACTATAGAATATTTAATATTAAAAGTACTCATAAATTCTCTTAATATAAAAATAAAATACCTGCATGCAGTTACTATTTGAGTTTCCTAGAAAAGAAAAATTATGATACATTGAGCTTAGATGATGTTATTGCACAATTGATAAACGTCTTTTAGAAGGATTTGGGTTAATGTCTTCAAGTGATTTCTTAATCCCTCAAAAAGAACGAGATATAATTTAAACGCTACTTATAAAATTGCCTATTCAATTATTGCAACAAGATAAAAGAGCTCTTTGGCATGGAAATTTGCTCCTAATATCGGATGACATCCTCTCCAAAGGTCTTGCAAACATGGAACTTAATTTTCAAAGTCTTAGTGAACAAATTAAAGCCTGAAGACTAAACATCAAAGAGGAAGTTAACTAAGAAACATAAACTAAATATATTGAAGGACATATCTCAGGAATAGAGGGAGAAGATGTTGATGTACAATCTAAGATGAATGCTATTGAAAAAGAAGATATTTCCAATTATAAAGAGAATATGAAAAGATAAAACATTCAAATTGAATGAGGAGGAATAGGAGAGAGCAAACATGCGTGTTTACTCTATGGTGTTAAGGACATATCCAGTGATATCTAAAATGATATGACAAGAACCTTTATGGCAAATGACTTAGGGCGTGAAGAGGGTATGGTAAATAACATCTCCTTGTGCAAAGCCCACACCGCTTCATAATGGATTAAACATAAAGCTACTCCAAGAGCAAATGTAGCTACGTTTGTAAATTGCAGACGAGGAATTAGTGTTATCCAAGGCAGATAACATAGGAACACAAATCATTGAGGTATTTCACCTTATATGAAGAAAGACATTTAATAAACACACTATAACATTATTAAGGATGAAGGCTAAGAAATTGGAATAATAAATATTGCTGCCAACATGATCCTTGAAACTAGATTGAGAAAGGGAAGAAAGTAGTAGTAAAGACAGTAAGATAACTGTCTTAACTGAATTGTACTGGCTGTACATTTATACATCTGAAAGACAAAAGGGTCACAGTTAACCAAAAGGGAATACAATATTTGAAAACTAAATCTTTTGTTTATGGTCTCCTGAAAATTTTGAAAAAATATAAATTATGATCTTTTGTGCTAGAATAAAAGCATATACTTTAAGTAGACCATACGTAATTTGCTGCATTATGTAAACAAAAATGATACAAGCATTAAAAAAAATTCTAAGATTCTTAAAAGTACCCAACATTTATATGCTTTTCAAATGTTCAGTTTATGGTCTCCTAAATGAAGCAGTTTGGCATCTATCTATCTATCTATCTATCTATCTATCTATCTATCTATCTATCTATCTATCTATCTATCTATCTATCTATCTATCTATCTATCTATCTATCTATCTATCTATCTATCTATCCTAGCAGATACAAAAACTAAACACATGATTGACATGCACTTTACACAGGGGTGGGGGTGGTTAGGGACAAAGGTGTTTATCAAAATATTTGGCCTGATATTAGCATCATTTGTTCTTCAGCCTCTTCAAGACAACATTGAATTAATTTCTATTGACTAAAAGAGATTGATCACACACTATATAATGTGACTCTGTGTAAATGATAGGCACTAGTGAGACAGTTTAATGATACGTAATGAGCATCATTCATGTACGTGGTCACGCAATCAGTACCAGCAGCACAGAGCAGCTTAAGCTACAATTATAAAATAGTTACAATGTCAACGGTCTTTAATGCAAACCAAACAACACAGTTTATCACCCGTTATGCATATTTACTTTATAACGTGTGCTCTACTTTTGTCCAAGTTTGTGGATGATATATCTCTTGCACAGCTGACATTTGTCTATGAATTGTAAGTTTTTAATAAAAGTCTGATATATCAGGACATTCAAGTACGGAAATTGAGGACATAGATGAGGGGCGCCTCATAAAGGCCGATAGAGATACTTGGGCACAGGCAATTGATTTATCTGGAATACAGCAACAAGGGGGATTAATGAATCCAATTTAGATACCCTAACGCCAATTGGAAGAGGGATTTGTGTCATATATCCCAAAGAAAAGGCTTTCCTTCTCCCAAGAGGAGAGATAGACAGAGGGGGCGTACTTAGGCAAGCTACCTCACCACCACCGATCACAAAATTGATACAGAAAAGAACTGCAGATATTTTTGTGTCCACATTACATTTCCTTATGAGGTGCCTATGAAGGCCTTCAAGGAAGGCTTTGAACGAAGAACGGGAGTCAAGGTCATAGAGATGAGGAGAGAGACATACAAAACTATGCCGAGTATCAATACGGGTAAAATAATTGTCAGAATTGATACCAGGGACACATAAAAGGTACCAGAACACTTTAAAATCTTCGGATTACCGATGCAAACATGGTACTATGGCTGCATTCAGTCAAGACCCTGTGGTTCATTGACGGAATAACAGCTGAATTTTACAAAAAATTCAAAATAAAAATGATCCCAATTTTAACAAAACTTTATAATGAGATTTTTGATAATAAAAATATGAGTGAGACCATGAAAATGGGAATGATCACCCTAATATATAAAAATAAGGGTGATCATATGGACCTAAAAAAACTGGCGTCCTATATCATTACTCAACATTGATTATAAAATATTTAGTACCATTTTGGCAAATAGAATAAAAACAACCTTCAATTAAATTATAATGCATAACCAATCCTGCGGAGAAGAAGGTAGACCAATTTCGGACAATATATTACCAATAAAAACGACAATAGAATATATGGAAACAAATGATAGAAATGGTGCTATCATTCTCTTCGATCAAGAAAAAGCATTTGACAAAATTGAATTAAATTATATATTAAAAACGCTTAAATGTTTTGGTTTCGGTCTAAAATTTATAAAATGTATTGAAATGTTATATCATGAAATACAATCAACAGTACAGATAAATGGAGCCCGGACAGATCCGTTCTACGTAATGAGATCGGTCCGACAAGGCTGCCCTTTATCTATGTTGTTATATGTTGTGGGTATAGAACCCATCAACAGATCTATACAAGATGACAACAACATTGAAGGAATTTTATTATAATTGTTATCGTCTATCACGAAAACAATTACCTGGTATCAAACTTGTAAATGTATTTATATACTGCTTCACCAGCCAATTATTCTGGTTTCTGATTTGCGAATTTATTAATAACTTTACTGACATATGCAGGCATAACTTCAGAACTGGATAATTTGACTGGCTGTGGTTGTCTTTGTATTAATAGTGCTAGTCTATCTTTGATAGCCGAGAACACCTTACTAGCAACGTTACCAATATCACCAGGAACCTTTTTTTCATGGACTACGTCAATAGATTTCATTGATAATTGTTTTGCGATCAATGCTTTTGTCGCAATTCCTCTAAATAAACCCTCACAAATATCACGGTAAGTAGTGTTATTGGTTGGCAATCTTAACATTAACACCCTGACAATTAAGGATCTACGTCGAGCATTGTGTATGATCATTGTGTTTGTTTTTTGTTTGTCTAATCACTGTAATGACCATCAACCATTTCATAGATACGAAATATTTTAAAAAAATAATGTCCATGATACCACCTCTAAATATCCATTTACAAATATCAGCTGCTTCATTAATTATGTATGGGGAATTATTTCCTGGTCGTTTATCTCTGTGAGGATTTTACTCGTACGTCGTCGCGAATATTGTTAGGGCATGCACAGAAACCACATCCTCTTGTACCTGAACGAAGTGCAAATTCCAGTAGCGCCAGGAGGATCTTCTGTATACTAATACACTCTTCTTTTTCTACGTTTGCTTTTAGTTGATCTACGTTTCCAGGAAACCGGAACAAAGTAGGATATTCCTTTCTAATACTACCTGACTTATGACGAATTTTTTAAGACGATTTTACGAGAAACAGTCTCACACAAACAGTGACGTTCAAGTATCATATCACACAACAAATCAAAATTATTTGCAGTATATTTAGCTAATTCATCGCCATTCATATATTTAATTTCTTTACGTTTATCAATGAAGTTTTTAACGAATGGACGAATTCCCGTACCTTGTGTTTCTGCTGTTTTTGTTCTTTCTTTTGACGTTTTTGTTTATCATTGTGTTGCCGATTTCTTACATTAAATTTCAAATCCATCCTGACTAGCGCATCGCGGTATTCTATATTAGACGCATTTGATTTATCGATTGGACAGGTGTCAATTTGAGTTGTATAAAACCATCATCCAGTCCTCTTGATTGCTAAGATATGTGATGTCCACTGGGTTCAAAATTCTTTTTATAGTTTCAAGCGTTGTAATAACAAAGCTGGGGAGTCATTTGTATCCGTTTTATCGATTGTTTTAAAGCTTCTTCAGCAAAACTATTAAGTAATTCTTCGACTAGTTCTTCGTCGGTGTTTTCTCTTTTCTGCAGCCTGTTTTGTTGATTGAGGCACTTGACCAGAAATTCTTGTATAAGGTATTGATGTTCTTTTAGCTATTTTATACAAGTTGAAGAAGAAGACGTTTAGTTGTTTCAGTAACAGGTTTCAGTAACTGTGGATAATTCTCTGCAAGATTCACTGGGACTCCTGAAGCTCTTTTAAGTTTCGCCTGACAGAATCACAGATTGGTAGAATCGCTTTAAAATTGCTTCTATTCTCTCTCGAGCGAATCTAGTTGGGTACGATTTTAATACAATATTATTGATATATAATACTGATCTAATTCTCAGCAGTAAAGAGGGTGACGCTACAAATAAGTGTCATGTCGAGTAAATTCGCGCACGCACAAATTATGTTTAAGAAAACACAAAAACAGTAGCCCTAAGATTCTATCTCGGAGAGAAAATCTCGGTTAGTTAGAAGGTTCAGCCAAACTTTGTTAGCGTAACTTTTCATTGGTGTAAGAAGCCTTAACTTATCAAGTAGAAAATTCTAAAAGTGGTCTTTTTCGTGCCCCATCCCTAGTCATCAACTACGTTAATAACTCATACGAATTTATTTCATGGTATGCGAAACAGAACGTAGCACAAATAAGTAAATTTTATTTTTTAAAAAATATAATGATGATTCTGCAACAACATTTCATGAACTGAAAGCCTATCTCGAAAGTCTAGCAACTAAGTAAGTTTGCAGCAATACAAATGTATTATCAAGAACAGCAATATATTTGTGTTATCAACTTAATAGCTTTGATGGGATCTTGCTTATCACAATACAATGCTAGACATCTTTGACGCTTACTAGAATATATTAAATAATATGACTAGAAACATTTGATCACATTAATTATGTACACAGTTTGTAAAGCTTTTTCATTAAAGTGATGGGAGTGGTGGGATATTATTAACCGAATACAAGAGGCTACAGTACATGTATATTAAAGCAATCATTTTTATTTCATGCTAGTATTAAATGAATATATCATCACGCCAGACAGCTCTACTAATCTACTATAAAGTGTGCAGTCCCGGATTACCCATTAGGCAGAGTAGGCAACTGCCTATGGGCCCCGCGACTTTTATGGGCCCCATTAGGGGTCCCCAGGGGCCCCCATGAGACCGTGACCGTGGGTCTGGGGCCCCAAAAGTTTGACTGCCTATGGGCCTCCACGGTGCTTAATCCGGCGCTAAAAGTGTGTAAAACTTAACCGTTCATAGCTTTTGGGGTTTCAATCACCGAACATTTTTTCAATATATAGCATAGTTATTTGATAACGTCTAAATGCTGTTGTTTTGATTAAATCTGTAATATTACATCCTTAAACTATTACAAATATATTACAATAATGTATTATACTGGTTAAGTTTGTATCTATTGAATGGTTGTATAATTTAGGGATGCCACATTTTGATAATTTGAGCTATATCCAGTAAATGGGCATAACAAGACGCAATACACAAAACACAATACAATTCAACAATAAAGTTAAACAAGCAGCAGAACAGATGGCAATTATACTAGTATATTACAGTGTTCATACAAATTGTATGTCTTATATTTGTGATATTTGCAAGTTTGGGTTTAGCAGAACCTATATATTTATGACTGATCAAGCCAGTAGTGTACTTAAGAAGTCATATTGATAAATTAACAAATTAAGATCGCAAGCATTCCGTATCAATCTATTCTCGAACGAGGATATTTATACCACATCGGTCTGTATGTTAAAAAAGACACAATGCTACATGAAATAAAAACTAGGAAAGAAAACATTGAAAGAAGGACATTTTGTAAAAATTTACATATCGACATCTAAACAAGAATTAACCTTCTGGTGGAAATATATCGTCTAATTAAAAAGCATACTATTTACTTCAATGACCATATCGGAGAGTGATAATCAATTGTCCATTAGAAATATGTTTTAAAACTTGTCAACTCTTGTTAGATTCATAAACAATAGTGTGGTAAAACAGCATAAACTTTGAAACTGCAGAAAAATCGATATACCGTAGTTGGATTCAATTTTTTTTTAAATTTTTCAGTTTTAAATAGACGAGTTGGAATCAACTGCTATGATTATCTAATTGATAGAACTAAGCAATATAAGTATATGTCTTTGATATGTCTATTTCAAATGTATTATTGGCTGTACGAACACAATATTGTAATCATATGTAATCTATTGATTTTATCTATCATATTATCATACTCATCAAAATTCGACACTTTATATGTTTACTTTTCTTACATCTTCTCTTAATTTTAGTTGATTCATATCAAAATAGTTCAAGCTAGCATCATCTATTGCGTTATATCATGACATGGTATACCTATTTTAACAAACACACGCTCGTAACCTCTTCAAATACTTTTGTATAACAAGCTATATTTGTTTCCGTAATAATCTCGAAGACCTCTCTGGTGCAAACGTTGTGTTATATCATTTATGTTTTCATCACCATATTATCTCAGTTTCTCTTTATGATTAATAAAGCCTTTATAAATGATTCCAACCTAAAATATATACAAAAAGGAAACAAAATTTTGCTCATTATTACCCATCCTATCACGCCATAAAATTCTGAATCTGTTGCATTAACAAGGTGATCCTTGTGTATCTTTCGGATGGGCAGGAAACTATTTTCTATCCACATGCTTCCATTTGCAATTGCAACAAAGACACACATTCGGAGAATTAATACTTGTCGCTGTCCAAATTCATTGAAAGTGATCATTGAGCAATGACCCAAAAACATCGTCTGAAGGTAAGGAGCCAGGAGATGAAAAATATCAGTGAAGAGTCCGAGATACATTAATGTCGGTGATGTAATTTGTGCATTGTTGCATAAAAGTGTTATGGATGATATAATTGAGAAAATATGGTATACCGAAACACTGCCAACGGTCAAAAAGAATGACAAAGGATTACCTAAAATAGACATTTCCTTATGTGTGTGATCTTTTGAAACTCCTAGAAACAGTCCAATCCCACAAGAACAGAATAGTAAAACCGAAAATAATAGCTCCATGATAACGAATGTGGAATGCAAAAGCGGTATGCCATCTTTAATATAGGCAATAAATGTTATAATTACAGTTGAAGCACAAATTATCAGTGACATAATCAACGAAACTCTGTATTTTGCGATCTTATTATACGATGAAGCTCTGGTGCCATTTACAAGTGGCATTCGTTCACTGTTTGTGGTATTATATGTCAGATGTGAGAGGTCTTCAAGCTCAATCGATTGGCGTTGTGGAAATGGCATTGTCCAAATGAACCACATCAATTCAGTTGCCAACAATGAAAATTCTATTACAAAAGGATACAGAATATTACTCACTGGCTCAATATATCTCAATAAACTTGAATTGTGACATCGAGTGTGGACTGCTAACTTTCCAGTACTATTTAATTCTTGCTGGTAATTGTTATTAGATCCTAATTCATCTAAAATGTCAACCGTTTCTTGAATTAAAACACAAAATCCAGCGCAGATATTTGTACCTACAACGAAAATAATGGGAATTTGAGATCGAAAACTAGTCCACCTTTTCCCTTTGTGTTTCAAAATAAACAAAAGCTGAACCACGCTGAATAGCGCCAAAGACAAATACATCACTAAGGCAAATATTTCTTTTGTGTCTCCGTTTCGAATACAATCGGATATCCTAACAATTTGCAGACTAAAATAGCAAAGGGTTCCAAAACCGAAGATGCAAAGAGCGACAGTCTTTACTGTAGATCGAAATGTGTGTCCCCTGCCATTATGGTCAGAATTATGAGGTCTATATATATTTTGTCCTTCCTTTGAGTTATAAATGAGCATTACAACAAGGCATAGTATGCCTGATAAGGAAAGAATGCAAATCAAAATTTGTGTCATAGCATCAGGAACGAAATATTTTCTACCTCTAGTTATAAAGGTTGAGGAAATAAGCGTTACTGACGTCGCCAGTACAAAACACAGACTAACAAACAGAACATCCTTTCCTTGTCTTGAATACAGTTTTGATGCCATCATCGGTGATTGTTTGGAACTCTTATCTAGCTCCTGTCCCAACTGACTTTGACTGACTCTGTTATCCATATCATTCATTGTCAGAATCATAAATTGAGTGTACAGCCAAAGTACACTATGTACGTAGTATTTGTTCCAGTAAGGTGCCCTCGCCACAATTAAGAAGTCATCTCAACCACTAATTGCCTTCAATCCCATATCATGGAGGTCTTAGTTTTCATTGATTTCTTTTTGTCTTCATTTCTACTATTTCAAAACTGCTGTATCGTGAGGAAAATAATTCGTATGATGTATAAATATCAATAAGGATGTCCTGTGTTTTCATAAATGAACACAACGACACGAGATGCTTTCCGGAAACCTGAATGTTTCGAAACGTTACTGTGCATGTGAAGATCATACATGAAACAAGTCCGACCTTTAAATATGTGCAGTCAGTACAAAAGTATATAGCTAGCATTTCAAGGTAAGACATATCCACACAGACAGATAGCCCGACATATTTTCCTTAATAAGGTGTGGCTTAGAACGGACGTGCAGCACGCAAGGAAATTATTGGATTTATTTACGCGTGCTTGAATTGAATTTGTTTCTTAATTCGTTAACCACATGTTGTAGGATGATCTGTATTTGTAAGTTAATTATAAATATTTTCCCGTGAGGACATAAAATGCAGAAAAATAGCTGACTCCAATTGAATTTCTATAAAAAGACACTATGTGCCAGCCTAAAAAAAGTTCTAATCTCAAACGCTATTATAGCTATTATAGCTATTATATAACTATATATATATATATATATATATATATATATATATATATATATATATATATATATATATATATATATATATATATATATATATATATATATAAATTATAGCTATTATATAAATAAATGCTTACGCATTGCGTTTTTCGTGACAATCGATCTGAAAGGTAATCTAACTACAAATGTGTCACGGAAAGCATACTTATGTTAGGAGGCAAGAGAAAGTCACACAATATATATATATATATATATATATATATATATATATATATATATATATATATATATATATATATATATATATATATATATATATATATATTTATATATATATATATGATACTCTTAACTGCTCATAGCTTCCGCCTAATATTATTGATAGCAAACAAAATATATGATGGGCCACGAGTGGCCGAGTGGTCTAAAGCGCTTTCCGTTACAGATCACTTCCGTCTCACCTCTGTCTGCGTGGTTTCGAGTGTAAGATTCGGCTAATGTAGTTATGTGAAAAAGCTTGTCAGTAGCTTCTCGTGGGTCGGATTTTCCCGGGTTTGTCCTCCACCAATAATACTGGCCGCCATGTATAGCCTATCGTGTGCTGCAAAATGGCGTTAAACCCTAAAACAAAACAAAGCAAACAAAATACTTAGAAAATCCACCAGAGACACATAATAACTTGTAGTGGAAATGCCTCTTTTAGTTTGTGGCACGGCAACGTCTTTGTTCATGTTTGGGTCGAAAACCATGCCTTCTAATAGCAGGTTACATCCAATAGAACGTTTCCATTTAACTAGCTAAATTTATTGCAAAACTCACCAAACCTGGAATATGTCAGTTATATAGTTACAAAAATGTACCAAATCAACCTACTTTTCCATATTCGTGTTTAAATATTGCCATCACCTTAACCTTGCACGACATTGTAATACAACTTTAGAGTCACATTATTTATAATGTATATCGGATGTCTTTTAATGGATCTTGTTCTTCCTTTGAGCCTTTAATAGGGTCAAAATTTTCGCACAGACACGTTTGCTTGAAGTATCATGTTATTCGTGTAATGTCCTTCGTGGGAAAATGGGTGTTGATACTTTATATGTGCAAAGTAAATGTTGCAACCAATCGCAATACAAGCGCCATTTTAAAAAAAAAATATGAAATCATTTTGCTTCAAGACCCTTAATATATATTAATATTTTTTATTTTCTTTCTCGGTGTAAATAACAGATACATTGCACATTATAGTGCTTACGTGTTCGAAGAATCATATACTCATATTTGCCCTTGTGTTTGACTAATTTGATAATAGCAATAACGATCAGACTTATAATATAATGTATTTCTTTAATTGTTCACAATGTAAATTGTGTCTAATACTTGGGGCTACTCTAGAAGATTGTGCTCATTTATCAAGGTAAATAATATATGGCCTCATGGTTATATGTAGGTCGAATTAGAAGGGACGAAAATTGTTATTTGGACCTGTTCCAATATTTAATCCATTGTACACAGGGCATAAACCTTTGAGATAGTTTGGCAGTACTATACACGCACGAATGACGCGCTGCGCTATTTCATGTGTGAATCATTATCCTGTTGAACATTGTAAGCATTTTTGATGAATGTTTGTCTTCGTTTATCTATATATTTCTTACAAAAACGCAAAACCAAAATAAAGCTTATACAAATACAAACATCACTTACATCAAGTATTTTCTTTTCAAATCCTAATTTCTTTTTTATGACTCATACTACTAACTTATTATCTGCATTTACAAAATCGTTACCAAGATAAAAAAAATTAATTTAAAAGAAATTATAATTAGACTCATTGCAAATTCAAACGCAGGCTTGGAATATTTGATGTCGAACTCGATAATAATAATAATAATAATAATTATAATGAGGAATTTCTATAGCGCCTAATCTTTAGAAGCTCTAAGCGCTTTACACCATCAATAATGATATGACTACTCTACAGAACAACAAATAACAAAAACAATGAAATTGGAAAACATAAAAACATGCTGAAAACATATAAGATACCAAACATGATTAGGTCGCTAAATTTGTCCCTGCAGTCGAAACAGGTGAGTCTAAACAGCACTCTTAAAAGGGACCACTGTGTCTTTGTGTCTAATTTCAATGGGCAATTCGTTCCACGTCGCTGGGCTCTGGTGTGCAAACAAACGTTGTCCGTATGACGTTGTTTTTACCTTGGGAACAATGAGTATACGATTATCAGAAGAAGAGCGTAAGGATCTAACTGGTGTATACACATGGGTGAGGCTGGATAGGTATGTTGGACTGGAGTCTGTCATTGAAACATAGCACAGAGAACAAATTTTGTGTTTGATTCTGTATCGAATTGATAGCCATTGTAGGGTACAGAGCAGTGGTGAGGTGTGCTCTGATCGAGGTACTCTAAAGATGATCCGTGCAGCTGTGTTTTGAACTTTTTGAAGTTTCTTGAGTAAATATTGTGACGAAACAGACAGAATTGAGTTACAATAGTCCAGTCTTGAAAGTACTAATGAACACACAAGTGTTTTAGTGGCATCAACTGAAAGATATTTACGAATGGAACTGATGCGTCTCAATCCAAGATATGCAGCCTTGCATATGTTCATGACATGTTGGTGCAATGTGAGAGTACTGTCTAGAGTACTGTAACGCCAAGGTTCCGTACTGAATGTGAGAATTTAATGTTGGTGTTCCTGATATTTATTGTCTGAGGTAACGGATGTAAGGTCTAAGGAAATAAGATGGAATAACTTATAAAGCAACCTTAAAGCATCGGCTTAGATGAAATAGTTTGAATCAAAACCACTCGTCTGATGCGCAAAATAATTAGAAAAATTTACAATTTTCATCATAACCGGAATAACAACGACAAACTACAACCGCCAAAAGAGAAAGAGTAATAAGACACCATCGAAATGAACTGCAAATAGAGAATATATATATATATATATATATATATATATATATATATATATATATATATATATATATATATATATATATATATATATGCGGAATAAGAAAAACTAAATTTAAAGTAACCAGTCTCAAGAAAACAACACCTTCATTCATTATATGAAATGGGTCCATTTTTATATCTGTCAAAAATAAATTTAGAGTAACATGGTTATGATATACGTGAGATTCAACGTAAGCACCATTTATCAACTAAACATACAGAACATGGTTTAAGAGAGATGTAACAGATAAAGAAGTAGAAGAAAGAAAAATCGAAACAAAAAAATGCTTATTTAGGCCAAGAGCAAATGCTTTATGAAATGAGACTTGCAAATAAAGTAAATAAGGCGAAGAAGGTTAATCAACCAGAAGACATGTATTGATGGACACGATTATTCTGTTCTACACGTAGGCATGGGGCAATTTATAGTGAAAATTTTATGTAGCATAGGAACAGGATTAGAGTTCATCGTACACTTTAAAGGGGACAAAAACCCGGACCTACATAATTTTATTGTAAATAGAAGGATATTTAGTAGTTTGTGTATTTAATCTATCCCATCTATTTGTTTATTTGCAACTTATGTATTTGCACTTCAATTTTATAAAAGAATACTGTCCTGTTTTGCGAGATCACACGGAAAGACCCTGCCGCGAATTTGTTAGTTCCATTCCAAATACACAGGATGTGACGTCATTTGAGACGATTAACGTATACAAGTCATATTCAGTTGGCGCAGCGAAGTGTCAAGTAGAAACATGATGGTTCAATACGCAGCTCTAAATTGTGCGAATCAAATATACAAGTTAAGTGTCTCTAAATATGCCTTGCAAATTAATCTTTTAGGAAGAAAAACAAAAATAAGGAACATATTGAATACTTTATTCTTCTTCTATACCACTGCTGGGCAGCTCCCGAATTGCACAGAGAACCCATATGAAAGGATACCTTAAACAATTTAGGAAAATCTTTAAAAGGACTAATACATTAAAAAGACTCGAGTATGGAGAAGTACAATTTCAATTTTAAAAAATGTATGGATCCCCACTTGAGCACGGTCGAACTCATTATGAAATAAATAGATAATGCGATGAACGACACGGAAAAAAAAGGCCGTGAAAACGAAAGTTTCTTATTTTTCCCCTAAACAAAGATAGTACATCGTACTGCTTTCAAAATTAAAATTCAAATAAATGAATATTAAAAAAAATTGTGAAACAAATCTTATATATCACATACATATAGCGACAACATTAATATCATACATGGGGTACAGGTGACCTCTAGCCAAGGTCGACAAAATGAACTAGGGAAAGAATTTTGAGATTAGATGAATAAAACCTACTCGAATGATCAACCCTATAGAAACACTAAGGATACAATACCCCATCACAGTTTAACTACATAAACAGAAATTTTAGAAAGGTGAGAAAAAATATATTACAAAACACCAAACTACATATCGGGAGTAACATACCAACGCATGAAAATTTTGTTCCTTTGTTTTCGAAAATGGGAGCGGGGATCTGTCTGGTGCCCGCCACCCCAACCTTCGACCCACCCCCAAAAAAGATGTGTAAATAACAGAAGTTCCAGACAGAAGATTATATTTTTTTCTCACATTTCTAAAGGAATCTAAAAGGCGAGCTGTATGAGCAATAAAATTAAAGAGAGATGGCTCTATGCTAACTCAACACACCATTTTGTGCCAGAGACATTTCGAGCTTGAATGTTTCTCTAAAGACCCAAGAGCAGCGCCATTGTCAGAATTTGACGAGTCCTGTTTATCTTTATCCCACGAATTTATCCTGTAAGGATGCATGTTAATAAAATATTCTACTTCGGGAATGTTGTTGTTGTTGTAGGGTTAAACGCCATTTTCATCACACGATAGGCTATACATGGCGGCCAGTATATATTGGTAGAGGAAGAACCCGGGAAACCCCCCAGAAAGAACCACCGACCCACGAGAGGCTACTGACCATTTATTTTACATCCTGTATTATGTAGAAAGATATGACACAATAACGCATGACCGATTAGTCAGTGAACAATGACTTTGTTTACCAATTCAAATTTCAACCTCAAGTGAATTATCATTTCGTACAATCGCTTGTGCAGTTGGAAATATGTATATAAGTGGATGCGACACTCATATGTATAAATCCAGCTTTTCAAATGAAGATGGTTTCACCATTTAAAGCATAGAGAAGTGTTCTGATTTTAAGTCATGGATGCGGTGTAGTAAGCTACAAATGAATGATGATAAGCTGAATCCATTCGCCCAAAATTAACAGAATCAATTAATATCAGCGACTTTTCCATTAAATTTAAACAAACACTTTGAAATCTACGTTATTTTTAACCTCTCTCTCTCTCTCTCTCTCTCTCTCTCTCTCTGTGCCTAACAAATTATTCTTTTAGGAAGAAAAGAAAAACTTGGAACATATAGAATACTTTCTTGGCAGCTCCCGCACTGCTCAAAGAATTCATATGAAAGGGTACCTTAAACAATTTCGGAAAATCTTTAAAAGTACAAACAAACAAACAAACACAAACACAAACAAACAAACAAACAAAAAAACAAACAAATAAATAAGAGTCTGGAGAAGTACAATTTGTTTTTTTTAAACTGTATGGACCTCCACTCGAGCACAGTCGAATTCAATATGAAATAAATAGACAATGCGAAGAACGACACGGAAAAAAATACAAGTTATAAAACAATCAGTCTCTTTCCCTCCCTCCCCCCCCCCACCCTAAACAAAGATAGTACACCGTTCTTCGTTCAAAACTAAAAATAAAATAATGTATATAATTTTTTTGTTGATTTTTAAAAAATATATATATCAAATGCCTACAGCACCAACATAAATAGCGTACAGGTTATCTCATGCCAAGGTCGACAAAATGAACTGGAGAATGAATTTTGAGATTATATGAATAAAACCTACTCGGATGATCAATCCAGGAAACATTAAAGATACAATACCCCTCAATGTTTAAGTACATAGACGGAAATTTTAGAAAGAGGAGACAAATATATATTTTTAAAAAAAACACCAAACTACATATCGGGAGGAACACACCAACGCGTGAAAACTTTGTTCGTTTGTTTAAGAGAATGGGGGTTGGGATCTGTATGGCGCCTGCCACCACCACCCCCCCCCCCAAAAAAAAAAAAAAAGATGTGTGAATAATATGAGTTCCAGACAGAAGATTAACTTTTTCACATTCCCAAAGACCCTAAAAGGAGAGCTGTATGGGCAATCAAATTAAAGAGAGAAGGCTTATTGGTAACACAACACACCAGGTTGTGCCAGAGACAATTCGAGTTTGAATGTTTCTCTAAAGACCCAAGAGCAGCGCGATTTTTGTCAAAATCTGACTAGTCCTGTTCATCTTTGTCCGACGAATCTATCATGTAAGGTTGGATGTTAATGATATATTCTACTTCGGTAATATTGTTGTTGTTGTTTTTGTTGTTGTAGGGTTTAACGTCATTTTTTCCAGCACACGATAGGCTATAAATGGCGGCTAGTATTAATGATGGAGGAAGAACCCGAGAAAAACCCCGGAAAACACACAGACCCACGAGAAGCTACTGGCACGCTTTCTCACATACCCCATAGGCCGAATCTGAGACTCGAACCCGCGTAGAAAGAGGTGAGATGGCAGTGATCCATAACGGATAGCGCTTTAGACCACTCGACCACTTGGGCTCTCTGGCTGATTCTCCAAACTTCTGATTCGGACCATGTGAAATATTATTCAGTTTTGTACAGGACATATAAAGCTAAATATTTAGAGAATAATTTCTGATACATTTCAAGATCGACATATTAAGATGAAAAATTTGCATTTGCTTTGATAACTGGAGCTTTATATTCATGTGTTAAACGTTTGTAATTAATACGGTAATTTGTTTTCAAAAATCCAAGATAACTCAAATTACTGAAATTACTCTGGTGTCATCAGTTACTCTCATACCACGTATTTCCTCTACATCATCGTATGCTTCATTGTTAGACTATAAATAGTTCAAAGAATAATTATGTGTGTGATATTGGATGATCCGAGATGCCGGCGTCGCGTTTGCGTTTCGATTATAAAAATATAAAACGCACATAATCATTTTCTCGGGCACTGTCATATTACCTGGTGTTAAAGCAGTTTGATGGCAATATTTGTTGTATACTAGGTAAATATTATGACCAGACCATCAGTCTGATTCCGCCAGCAAAACGCGAGGTCTGGTACACATCGGGTAACACATAATCTTAATTCGGGTAAAACATAATCTTGAATCGGGTTACACATAATCTTGAATCGTGTAATACACATAATCTTGAATCGGGTAACACACATAATCTTGAATCGGGTAATACATAATCTTGAATCGGGTAACACACATAATCTTGAATCGGATAACACATAATCTTGAATCGGGTAATATATATTCTTGACTCGAGTAATATATAATCTTGAATCAGGTAACACACACTCTTGAATCGGTTAACACACATAATCTTGAATCGGGTAAAAGCAAAAGATGCAAACATATTTAGTGTTGTAATACGCCGATGTCTAACGTTGAAAATCCGCAAAAACGAGAATTATTCAAACAAAAGTTTTAAAACATGACGAAATAACAGTATATATATTAAATAAGTTAAACATTATTAAATATATGGTAAATAAATCGACCAGTCACAATATAATCAGTCCTAAGGATGTTAATTTGATTATTAGCAAATACAAGAGACACACAGAAATAATTCTAATATCGACGAAGAAATGCTAGCCTTCATAATAGTTTATGATGGGGAAAAAATGATTTTATTATACATTGCTTGTCCTTGTAACTGCAGAAGTGAAAAATTGGGTCATTATAATTCAGCCATTACCAATAGAAAAGTGAGTGACTAGTAAAGAAACAGCATTGATGTGGCTAAACTACGTCAACAAGTACAAAAATATATAAGAACAAACTAAACTACATTATACAATTTATATTGCCCAATGGTAAACAAAAACCTTGAAGTAGTATCCACGCCTCAAAATGAAATCAATTGCATTGCACAAAACTGGACTACATCACTCAGTCAGGCTCATTCTACTTGGAATAGTCGGATATTAAATTATCAATTTTGTATCTGTTATCTCAAGGACGAATTTTGTCTTTGAAACGAATGTCCTATGTCAGACATAATACCCAGTGCGTTAGCATACTGATATAAAATATATATCCATCTTAAACAAGCTTAAATAGACCAAGACCAAATGAGTGAGGTTTTATATTGGATTGGGAAAGGAGGCTAGAAAGCATTTTTCTATAGCGTGTCAAACATTCTATATTAGTTTTAAGTTAATATAACGTACGTCTGTGGGCTAATTACTAAGTCTGAGCCACACTCGTGGGATTTATTTTTCAATAATTATTCTGGAGACAGTAGAATTTAAATAATTTACCTAAAAACATGAAAATCAATTTGTCAAATACATCGATTGGTTTAAATTATCCGACGTAGACATATAATTCCTCAAGAAAGTCGGGTCCTGGGCCACTTAGAATACTGATTAGTACATAGGGCCTTGTTGGGGCTTCATAAATACCGCGTATTTAAAAGTGATTAGTACACGGTGGTTGACAACACAAATATATATTAAACATTTTAAGATGTCACGTGTAGTACTAATCTCATGAGTACCATATGAAAAAGCCATTCGGGTTGTAGTATCTTCTTTAGTAAAACCATTTAAGAATTTGTTGATGACACAAGATCAATATTTATTAAATAACCTCGCCCGTAGGATAACATATAATTTGTTTCAGGGATAAAACTAAATAGATAGAAGAGCTTAAAACTGAACAGATACAGAATGCGTCAAAACTTTCGGGTTTTCAGATTGTCGCCCAAATGTACATTTATCCAGGTGATGCAGAAAGACAAAGTCAAATCGGATAAGAATGTGAATGTATTAGTAACACCTGCGAATCTCGTTGAGGCGGGCTGGAGGTGGTTAGGTACTGGAAGAACATTACAAGCAGCCACATGTCTACCCAAAATTCGTACCCTCTCTTATTATATACATATATCTTTTTAGATATATTAGTCATACTTTAAACTCTACCGTGATGTATGAGACCCCACCGGGAGTGGCGTGGGGATTGGGGGTGGGGGGCGTCTCATACGGTAAGGAGAATTGTGGGGTTGAGTACGAATATGCTAGATGCTGAGCTGACAAACAGGATTGAAAAGGCATGAACAGCTATATCCAGGTTTTCGCAGCGATTGTGGAACAACAGCATGCTGAACATTAACACTAAGATCTTGGTGTACCGTGCCTGTGTGCTATGCACTTCCTGTATGCCAGTGAAACCTCGACTCTGTACGCGTCACAATAGAAAAGACTGAGCGCCTTTCGCATGCTATGTTTCCGATGTATATCTGGAGTGATCGAGCAGCAAATAACCGAGGTGCTTGAACGTGCCAAGATTCTCAACATGTTAACGCTCTTGCGCCAACATCGCATCAGATAGCAGGGTTCCACAAAGACCTTCTTTGTTCTGAACTTGACTTTGTCAAAAGTTCAATCGGACGGCCACATTTTCGCTTCAAGGATGTCTGCCAGCGCTACATGAAAGATCTTGACATTGATGTCAACGCTTGGGAAGAGCTTGTCCTAGACAGGCCCATCTGGCGATACGCTCTGATCTTTGTTTGAAAGCCAGCAAGAAACAGCTATGGTTGCTAGCTGATGCAAAGCGATCTCAGACAAAGACGAAGCAGCTCCAATCTACACCAGACTCGGCCTTTAACTGTAGCCAGTACGTATAATACGTATTAAACGTAATAACAATCTGCAGGAAGCTAACACATTTGTACTAACCTTTAACAAACAAACAGTACCCAAAGTGGTCAAACTTGGGGTTTTGCAAGTAAAGGTCGAGATGTACATTCCATACCCAATTCGATGCTATAAGTGTCAAACATACGACCATCACTAGAACCGACCTTCCAAAGTCAAAGTATGTGGCCGATGCGGAGACCAGTATTGTAGAGCAACTCCACATTGTGTCAGCTGTGGCAAGGAACATCACACCAATTCCAAGGATTATGATACATGGAAACAGGAGAAGAAGATTCAGAGGGTAACGTTAACATCAAACATTATCTACCTAGAGGCCAGAAAACGTGTCCAGCCAAAAACATCCCTTTCTGGCCCATCCTTCTCCACTGTAGTAAAGCACACTCCCAAAAACCACGAAGGACACACAAGCACATACGGATAAACCGCTCAACAACAAGTGTCAAAATCCCAAATTATCATCCACTGACAAACACAACATCTACACAAACTACATTCAATAACAACCCATCACCGAAATCACCAAGAAGTAATCACAAATCACAAACAAATAAGTCGCAAAAGGGTCCAGATGATCCCATTAAACTTTACAACAAGTTTGGAGACTTTGAGAGCATGGATGAAGAAGAAACTGCTCCATGAACTCAGGGTTGCTCCAAACCTACTAAAACAACTACACTCCCGTATTTCCTGCAAACAAGCAACAACACAACTTTCCTCCGCAAATTGTCTAACCTAGGTCTAGAATCTCCAGCTGAACTTTATAATGAAGAACACCATCAACCAATGGAACTGTCGTGGACTAAAAGCAAACTACAATGATATTCTTCTGCTTTTAAATGAACACGATCCTGCAGTACTATGTTTACAGGAAATATTCCTGAAAGAGACAGATAAAATCGCATTTGAAAACTTCTCCCTGTTTAACACGTACTTTCAAAACGCTGACAGGGCCTAAGGAGGAGGAGTTGTTGTTGTGAACAATATAGACCTTCACAGAGTCATCCCTTTAAATAGAAATTTACAAACCATTGCTGTAAGCGTCACTCTACATCGAGTGATTACCTTTTGCTCTATTTACTTACCTCCAAACACGAACCTAGTAGCAAACGATTTAGACCCTCTTGTTCAACAACTCACCGCGCCCTTTGTTTTACTCCGGGATTTTAATTTAAAAAAACAAACAACGAAACCACCATAAACGTGTTGAACAATGCAATCAGTTACACCCGTAAGCTTTTTCCAAAATGGTCTTGAATTTAGATGGCGAAAATATGGAGAACACCTGGAATTTAGAATTAAACTTATCGTTTTGAGAATGGCTTTAGTACAGTAAAAACGTTTAATTTTAAGAAAAATAGAAGCACAGTTTACAACTAAATGGAAAATAAGTTTTGAATGACTGTTATCGATAAGAGAAATAATTAGTGAGTCTGTTTCTGTGGTAGGATGTTTCCGGCATTTTTAGGTTACGTATCTTCAACTTCAGTTAGGAATTTTGACAAGCCGAAGAAACACAAATACATATTTAACGCCGCACCTTTTGGGTTGTCCAATACCAGACGTATGAATACGGACGTAAAACATCCAGTTGTAATCAAAGTCAAATGCCTTAGATGCTACGTTTAATGGATTAGTCATTTGTGAAAGGAAAGTATTGTAGGAAAAATAAGGACCGAAACAATATTTAGTACGTCAGATAGAGAATGGCTACTAAAATGCAATCGCAGACATAGCTCCAAGGATTATATATAATTGTATTTTATAATCCAGGCACCTTTTCCACGTTTACTGTTTTGTTTACTCCTGTCTACTTCATTGATAAATAAACAAAAAAATAAATGCAACTAAACAAAAACAGGGAACGAATAAATGAAAAAAAAATCAATGAACATATAAAAAAAGAAAACTAAGAAATAAACACATTAACAAAACAATGTAGAACATGCATTAGATTAAATTGATCAGATAATATGAAGCTAATCAAACAACTGAGTAATGACTAAATTAATAAAAACTAATTAAACATTTTAACAAATTGTAGTCATTGAACTAAATCGAAATTAGAGTAAACAAACAACCATATTCCAATAATGCTACCGTTTCATTGGTTGAGAAATGATCATATTTTAAACTTTAAATAGTAGCAATTCTTGTAGGATGTAATGACAATTTATTTCCGCAGCTGCTTCCATTGATAATATGCGAGTATATGATTTTATTGAAACAATATTAGGTAACGTCTTACCCAATTTTCATGAGACATGGATAATTCATATTAATTTATGAACAATATTCCGACTTTAGTAAACGCTAAGAACTTTAAAAAATACATGGGATAGTTTGATCCTCATGAAAACAGATTATTCACATCCTTATCCCCGCCAAGGAAAACGTTAATAAGACTAAATATTATTAAAACAAAATTAATATTGTCAAGTTGTTTTCATATCAAATAAGATATAAACGCCAGCACATTCAAATATCACTAACATTTTTCTTTCTTTCCTCTCACCCCCGCCACCCCCCATCCTTTATTGCTCCTTTACTGAAATCACAGTATGATGACAAATTGTTGATATCTCGCTTTATTGGTTTGAAAAACACTTATGTATTAACTAATGAAGTGATAAGGCCACGCGTTTTTAAAAGTGTTTCAAATACTTCCTGAAACATATCAAGTCCGAGTTTCGTTTTATGTTTGCAATCTGTCTGGTTTGTGTATGCTTTGTGACGTCTCTGACAATTACTCAGGGAAGTAATACACACTTAGGTTAGTTGAAAAGAAAAGAAAGCAAACAAAATAGTTTTTGACACGTTTAGTGTTCTAGGTTAACAATAAATACTTTAACACACATGTCAATAAAATCTTTCAATATTGACTTATGCTCGGCGGCACATGTCCGAAACTTTGGAAAGGGAAGTTTAATACGTGGTCACAAATCCAAGAAGATATATTTTTACTAAACTGATAACGAAGATCCTCAAGACACGAGGAAGTGTCAGAATATCATGTAAAACAACAAATGTAAACCGCTTGTTATCAACGACTGGAATGCCGGACTACTACTACTACTACTACTACTACTACTACTACTACTACTACTACTGCTACTACCATTACTACTACTACTAAAGGTGTCACGATGACCACATGTACTGTAGGCCGGGACCAGCAATGGACACTCCAGCCGAGTTGAAACGATGTAATTCAGAGGTGGTACATGATATTGCAATGCCATCAGCTCTGGTGACCACATATTCTGCAGGAAGTGGAGGAAAAGATGGTCACCAAGACATATGTCATATACACTAAAGTTTTCCTTTAACATAGGCGACTCCTAGATACCTAACGCTTGCAAACAATCTTTTTTTTAACTTCCTTTGATAGACCAGCAAGTGTACAGTAATGTGAAAATAATAAAATGCTTTAATATTTCATACCACCTTTGGTATTTCAAATGTAGCCTAAGTTGATATAATAAACGTCATTTCACACTGTCACGCTTTTGATAAGGCATGTTAAACAAGTATACAAATCGGTATGTTTATTGCTCGGTAACAGGTAGTCCTAACAACTATAGTGTTGCAACAGAACGTAAAACCACTTTATTTCGTATCATGTGTACATTCAGGCATGAACGTGACACAAACAGGAAATATTTATATATTTGCATTCAATTTACGTTTGTGAAACTTAATGTATAGACACTTTGTTATTTAGAAAATAGAGTGTATAATAAATAAGGTATACTATTTTACTGTTGGATATTGTGGACGAGACGCAAGTACAGATATGCAGTGATCCGTTATGGTTTCTATATAGTCACAGAATTATATCTCGGCTGGTTTTGGATTATCATACTGTTTGATTCCATTGTCTCGTTCCAGTTTACCTTTGCTACAAGGATCTTGTATGTAACAATTTTTTGTTTTCCTATCTATGGACGATACAAATTTATAATAAAATCAACTGGTTTGTTTTTCTTTTTTTTTTTCTTTTGCTTTGCTGTTAGATTAGAATTTATAAATAGCTATAGATAATTAAACGCAGTAGGTGATTCTTGTTATCTAGATTACAATGCGACAATCGAAAGTAATTTAATCGATTTATGAAATAATTATGGGATTAAAGCAAAATAAACTTCAAAATATTTCAACAGTGTTGAACGTCGCTGTGTGAAACTATTTCTGAAAGTATCAGTTGTATTTTGCAAAACAGGAACATTTTGGATTTCAGATGGTTGCAAACAAAATAGGAATAATCCGTCTGGTAATTTAGCAATGGTAGCCATAATGATGTGTTTTTAGATTAATATTATAAACGGCCCGACACTGCTGGAAGCAATAATAATAATAATAATAATAATAATAATAATAATAATAATAATAATAAGAAGAAGAAGAAGAAGAAGAAGAAGAAGAAGAAGAAGAAGAAGAGGAAGAACTTTGTATAGCGCCTAATCTTTAGAAGCTCTAAGCGCTTTACATGATATGACTACTTAAAAACAAAAAGAAAACAAAAACATGAAATTGGAAAACAAAAGCTACTGAAAATATATAAGTTACGAAACATTATTAGGTCTTTAAGTTTGTTCATGCAGTCGAAAAAGGTGAATTTTAAGAGCGCTCTTGAAAGGGATCACTGTGTCTCTGTGTCTAATTCCAATGGGCAATTTGTTCCACATTGCTGGCCCTGGTATGCAAAAAAACATTGTCCATATGACTTCATTTGCATAGCGGGAACATTGAATATGCGATTGTCAGAAGAGGAACGCATTTAACCTAGTGGTGTATACATATGGGTGAGGCCTCATAGGTATGCTGGACTGGAGTCAGTACAACGTAGCAGAAAGAACACATTTTGTGTTCGATTCTGGATCAAAAGGTTAGTTAGTGTAGGGTACGGAGACGCGTTGAGATGTGCTCTAATTGTGGCACTCTAAGGGGAGAAAGTAAGGAAGAGAGCAGTAGGAAGGTGTACTCTGATCATAGTACTCTAATCGTCTAGTCTCGAAAGTACCAACGAAACATGCAAGTGTTTTAGTGGCATCAACTGAAAGATATTTGAGAATGGAGCTGATGCTTCTCAGCCCAAGATATGCAACATTGCATATATTCATGGCATGTTGGTGCAATGTGATTGTACTGTCTAGAGTAACAACTAGGTTTCGTACAGACTGTGTAAATTTAATGTTGGGGTTGCTTTTATATATTGTTTGAGGTAACGGATGTGAATGAGAAAGTCTGTGTTATTATCAGAATGACCTCAATATTATAATCATTCATATGCAGTTTGTTACGTGTCATTCATGATTTCACATCAGAAATGTACCTCTCTACTCCATGGATGGTAGAATAAACTTCATTTGGGTGGCTAGACTATATTTGGGTGTCATCAACGTACAGTTATTGAGAGACTGATTGACGATCTATGACACTTGAGTTTAAAGAAGGAAGAGAACGGGTCCAAGAACAGACCCCTGTAGAACACCAAAACATAAATCAACTGGTCTGGAATTTTTTTTCATTTGCAGATACAGTTTTGTGTCATGTTGACAAAGTATGACATTAACCACTGTAAGGCTATATTCCGAAAGCCAAATACATGCTGAAGATGGTGATGTTATATATCAAGGTCTACTGTGTGCAATGCTGCAGAACAATCAAGGAAGATAAGGATTGGAATCTCTCCGCTATCCAACGCAGGGAGTATGTCATTAAATACGTTTAGAAGAGTAGTTTCAGTACTGTGGCAGAGGCGTTATGCACACTTTACAGTGCTAACAAGACTGTTGGAATTCAAACGAGATACAAGTTGGGTTAGAAAAGGTTTTCTGAAACAAATTATATGAACGGTAAATTAGAAACTGGGCGGTAGTTCTTAATCATTATGGTCAAGTATTGGCTTCTTTAGCAGCGGCAGTTTTGACAAATGATGGAACTTCCCTGGACAAGAGAAAGAGATGTTACTTACTAACATCAGTTAGTGAAGTCAATATTGGGTTGAATCACTCAAGCATCAGTGATGTTGGAATTGGATCAAGTTCACATTACTTTGGTGCACTCTTGATCACGATTGGTTCTATTTATCATACGGAGGTTTCCCTTAGTAGCAAATAAAGGTGGAGGGTTAGATAATGATACGTTGATATAGCATTGATGCAGAGCTGATCTAATGCAAGTTTGTGTGATATAACGGTGGATTGCAGAATAGTATCATCAGGTCCATGAAGAATCCAGTCTAAACTGTGACCAAGTTTATGGGTGGTTTGGTTAACTAAAAGTTGGAAACATGAATGGAATCTGGAAGTTTTTACATGTATGGGTTTCAAGGACAGTCAAAGTGAAAGATGAAATCTCCAAGAATAATTAGGTCGCCACCTATTGCATTTCCATCTTCCAAAAGATTCGGAAACAGCTACAAAAATAGAGATTCAGTCAGCTTGTTTTTTTCAAAAAGGAGGAGGGCGGTAGATACAGAAAAAATGGACTGACCTTTGGTCCAGTGTGAGTGTTGTTTGGACTAGTTCAAACAATGTGTGGCAGAAATTAAAGGTAGTGTTGTACTCAAGACATTTTATCATAGAATTCCTTATTATAAGCAATTCTACCGCCGTGACAGTGGCAGTGGACTGTCTTGATGCAATAAAGCGGTGGGTGTTAAATCCGTGCATTTGGGCTCATCGCCTGATAGTTTTAGCCATGTTGCTGTCAAGATGAAGACGTCGATAGTCTGATAGTTGATAAAATTAGCTAGTTATTTGCGCTTTTCCGATGGTCCTACTGATTGGACCTTGAATAATCCAATACGCAAACAAATACACACACACACACACACAGAGACATTTGTATTTTATTTGTCTGTCTTATCTATGTTCTGTATTTTCCTTTGATAAAGACTCATTAAGAGTCGAAAGCGCTAAGGCTAGAGAGATACTAGTTTTGCACTGTTGCTTGTCAGTTTTTTTGCATATATATATATATATATATATATATATATATATATATATATATATATATATATATATATATGTGTGTGTGTGTGTGTGTGTGTGTGTTTGTGTGTGTGTCTGTGTGTGTGTGTGTGATTACATTTTCGCTTCGAAGTAGGTCACATGGGAAAATATGTAGTTGAATGTATCGGATGTTTTAAAGCATTGTGTTTGCTATAGATGCTTGCTAAGTCTTGCAAGCAAAGATTCTTCTGAGCAAACATTCCCATCTAAACTATGCATTGCATAAATGGGTACTTATTCTAATTTCAACCTAATTATCCCAACCTAATTTTCCCAACCTAATCATGAGGTCAGTTTCAATAGTCTTTCATTTCTCTAACGGTATCGACTACAGGAGGTATGAACACCACGCTGTATTATCTGAGAACTACGAAACATTCCTTGTTTCCTGCATTGGGCAATGTGTACGGGATAATCTGCCTTTCCGATTAGCCCGTCTAAAGTTAATCTCAAAATGGGGATGTAGCAACAAAAAAAATATCGCAGTAATGCCAAACGTTATGTTAAAAGGTAGACTGCAAATTGAAAATAGCTGCAAGGCAGCATTATTAAAGCATGTCTTACCAAAATAAACACATTTTTTTCCGAAAGGAGACGTTAAAAATATAATTATAGCACACATGACATTTCAGTGTTAGAAAGGATGATTATTGGATTGAAAATAGTTTGTGTGTTATAAATTCAAGTCAAAATTATGTGGTTTGGGAGTTTCAGTAAGAATGCGTGTTTGCAGGATATAATGAGCTAACAATTCTTCCTACATATCTGGTTTCGAACTACCAAAGTAAGCATCGACTTGTCATTCTTGAGATTGATTATCTATATTGTCAAAAATCCCTCTTGAATCTGTGTCGATACATATTGCAATGGGTTTGAAACCCACTTTGGTTTCATTTAGTGTGCATTAAGCAATGGTTATTGAAACAGTTCGGTTGAAATGCGTGTGCAATAAGCTACGGTAAGTGTAACAATTTGGTCGCATTTAGTATGCAAAAAGATATTAGGTCTTGCACATCTTTTCACAAGATCATGTTTTCCATTTCTACTGGTTTCTGAATAAGGTTCTGCTTGATTCGGTTCAAAGGCATCTGTTAACTTTGTGATCTTGGAAAACATGTTGCCTTTTGATGAAATAACGATGGGTGGACAGACTTACGTGAGCAAAGTTTTATATGCATGAATCACAGATCCGATCGAAAACATCTCTGCGGTTGGGACCGCGATTGAAAACAAGACATCGAGTGTCATAAACTAAAAGAGCATATCCATTCCATGTCAATACAAAACAACATACACCATGTATTTTCTTTTCAAAAAGCAATATATTAGTCGTAATAAGAAGCTTTACAAACACGAAAGTATAATGAAGATTTCACCAATTTTAAACAGGAGCATGTTTACAAAGTGGGAAACGTTGTCGAGTCGAATTCAACTTCCACTGATTTATGTCCTTGGGCCATCGACGTTTCCTAGTTAAATACAACCGGTAACCATAATGTTCATAAACAAATCTTTCTATTTATTATCGGTTATATAACACTGATGAAATAAACAATACACTAAATATTCTAAAAGGAAGAAAACAAAGATAGCAAGAGGTAGCAGAGATTAAGGTTTAGAACATGACGAAGAACCCATTTAGGCAAACATTACGAAAATATATGATAAGAAAAAATTGAAAACAAGGAAAGATACGTGACAGTAAATAAATTTAAAATGAGACAGTGAGTGAAAGAGAAAGCAATGGACTTTCGGTATGCATTGTGAAATTTTCGTGATGATTCTGAAACGACAATATTCCGAAAACAAAACGTCAGCGTGTCCTTGTCGTGATTTTCAATATTATAGTTAAACAATCAACTCAAAGAGTTGAATCAGGGAAAGGTATGTAAGTGTTATAGTATTAGGCGGTCCGTGAGTGGTATATCTTTTCTAGAGATATGGGTGGCCCAGAAAAGGACCGTTTAATGTTTGTTTATGACAAACTCATGGACCTGGCATGATGATGATTAGCTGCTCCAAACTCCTACCACGATAGGTTATGTTGTGTCCATTGGCAATGTGGACGTTATATTGCTGCTGACATATCTGTGGTAATTATGAGTGTGGATGCAGTGATGACTTGCGTGGAGTGCTTGGCAGATGAAGTACTCCTTCTCTAAGGTCCCGTTAAAGAAGTAATACATCTACCTCAGATACATTAACTCTACCAAAATGTCTTGTAGCACCCGCAATGTATGCAAATCACCGTCATTATTCTGTTCTGGTCCTTAACACCTCTTCTTCAGGATCAGCATCATCATCATCATCTTCTTCTTCTTCTTCTTCTTCTTCTTCTTCTTCTTCTTCTTCTTCTTCTTCTTTTGATTCTTCGGATTCTTCTGTTTCTTGAAAAATATTCATGTTACATGCTACAATTCTATGCTCATACACTAAGTAACAGAAAATACAAACCAACAAGTCGTGTTAAACTTAACTAAGAATTTAATTATCGATTGTACGAAATAAAAATGTGAGACGAACTTACAATATAGTGAATTATTCCAAACTGACACTGAAAACGTTAATTTCTAAGAACATATTGCTCTGACAACAGTTCTGACGTGTTAAAAAGACGTTGTCCTGAACTCCTACGAATAATGCACTATAGTTCATAAAAAAATTATTACATTAAAACGAGTGATTTATATTTCTCTCCCCCTCCTTTCTCTCTCTCTCTCTCTCTCTCTCTCTCTCTCTCTCTCTCTCTCTCTCTTCTCCCCTCCCCTCTCCCTCCCCCCCTCTCCCCTTCCCTCTCCCCTCCCTCTTCCTATGTGATAAGTTATAAATATGAAATATTTTGAGAACTCACATGGTTTACCCCATTCTAAGATACCACATGATCCATCCGTCGAATGAGACAAAAGCCCAATACCCGTCAACAGATTTACTAAACAGTGTATTACTTGTAGTATTAGAAATAGTAGCACGTACTCAAGCATATATTTATCTCAATTGTACGGTCTTATTATCCTAAATATATCCTATCTACGTACGAAGTTTTAATTAAAGATAATGATTACAATTTATGGATATGATTACAAATTGCAAGGAATATCAACATATATACTGTATGTGTCGTCACGCGCCGCTCTCTTCTGATAGGAGGAATAACTCCCAGTTCAGATTGGACTTTGTAACACAATGTTAAATTGGTAAAACGTTTCAAGCCGTTTCGACATTAGACAATAATGAAAAGCAACTCGTCTACTGTATGGACCCACTGTAAGACGAAGTTTGAGTACAAGAAGTATATTTGTGAGACGCGATGGCGTTTATAACAAACCTCATGCGCACTTTTCAGGGACACCCATCTTTCTTGATATATACTTTTTCACTATTGCAATAAATATGTGTGTGTGTGTGTGTGTGTGTGTGTGTGTGTGTGTGTGTGTGTTCGTTTAGGTTAAGATCGAAGCACTTTCTACCCTTTGCCATTATCAGCCCCATTTGTCCCCACAAACCTTTCTGCCACATACATTTATCTCCCACACTAACCCTTCTACCATATATATATATCCAGGTAACACAACCTCACATAATTCAATGACTCGTCGCAACAGGTAGAAATACAATAGTCAAGTTGTGTACAATCGAATACACTTGTAAGAATAAATATTTCAATAACTAATGCAAATTAATTTATCTCGATACACATTTACTTTTTCCGTAGGAATAACTGTTCTAGATTATTATTATTATTATTATTATTATTATTATTATTATTATTATTATTATTATTATTATTATAACTACGCTCGTAAGCGAATATGTCTGCAACGTGAATACTAGCGCTCGATTATATACACGACATTTTCATGTATATGTACAACATTCAAATCACCGTGGCTCTTTAGCTCTAAAATGTCTAACTTTAAACAGGTATAATCATTCCGATAAAATGGTCTTATGTCACATAGATCTCACTAAAGTTTTGGTATGACTGTTTACAATTTGTAACGGAAAGATGCGAAGCTAACAAGTCTTGAAAGATCAGCAAATAATCTTTTTTTCCGATGTTATGCAGGGAATCTTAAGACACCTTTGGTAGTATAAAATATATCCTAAATATTATACGTCGCACCAAAATGTCCAACAATATAGAATGTTCTGAATTAATTCCAGTAATTTAGAATCTCATGGTGCACTTGGATTCAATGCAGAAATCTTTTGAATGAGTTCTCAATAATAAGAAAGAGGTGCATAACTCCATATGTACAATGGGCACATGGTAGTTTTAATGTATACTCTTATAAATATTATAACACACAGCTATTTTTCGAACGTAGATTCCGATAAACACATATTAAAACATGAATTCACCAAGTCTCTGTATATGCAACATTTACTTGACCTGTAAAGTAATAGAGTCCCTACGGACAAGAAAGACAGGTCCTCAATTATAGTTGAATTAAAACTCGTGTTTAAATCATATACAAAATGACACGTGTCCTCAATTATAGTTAAATTAAAACTCTTGTTTAAATCATATACAAAATGACACTTGTCCTCAATTATAGTTAAATTAAAACTCTTGTTTCAGTCATAGAATCATGCAAACTCAGGTATGACCAACCATATATCACGGACAGAACATGAATTAGACACACAACATTTATAGCAATAAAATATCATTCCAAAATAGTCAAAATATAAAATAATTGCATTGTTTAAACGAATATTACGACAGATTACAGTATTGCATATCACTTACCTCTATATAATCATAAAGTCGCCAATCTCCTCACAAGTCTCATCTGCACTGTGAAGATAATGAGCGTGGTCAACTACACATCCCCAAACCTTAAGAATAAAGACTGGTCCATAACCACCACAAACACCACCATGAGTGCCTCTGCTTTGTGCGTATTTCAATGAATGAAACAAGTCAGGTTTGTGCATAACAAAAGCGATTTTGACAACTATGCACACACGGGTAACTCTATAGACGACAAGGAAATCAATCGGTTTAATTAACATGTCAAATAACAGGTAATTTAGTACGCTGGTACATGAAATACATCTTCAACTTGTAAACAATCACGCAACGTAAGCGAAACATATGCATAAAAATCTAAATTTCATTTATATTACTATAACATCAGGTGAAAACAGGATGTGCCACTATTCTTTGTACATCACACTCTATAACCAAGTATCCAACGATTATATTTCACAGCTCTCCGATTGTACCGATATGGTAACAATTATTTCATAAAGTTAACAAAAAAAGCATCAAGCTTACGTGGTGTCTTTCTTGCGTTCGTTGAGTGCATCAAATGGTTGACGGTTAGATTTATGACATGAGAAATCCATATTCCCAACACTGCTGTCACACAGACACACACACACACACACACACACACACACACACACACACACACACACAAACGCACACACACTAATATTCGATAACTGAGCATTTTCTTTCAGACGCAGCAATATTGTACGTACGTACGCGATGGGTAACACCGCTACCTCCTGTAATGAAACCATTCCAAATCCATCAACTAAGGCATTGGTTTTAAACATTATTTTTTTTTAATTCTGTCCCTTTTGGATTGGTTTATCTCCCTTTGAACTTAGTTGTGCATGCGAACAACATCTATTTTAGCATTTTGCTTCCCAGAATAATAGTGTTCGCTAGAGAAGTAAAGTCACATGCTGAAATCGGTTTTAAATGTCATGCACAAATTATATAATAAGTTCCAAGTTTAGCTTTAAGGGAACTACGCATCGCAGAGTTTTATGTGTGGTTAGCGCTTATAATACCAAGTAAATCAGAAAGCAACTTGACGCAAAGACATCCATTTGGAATTCAATTCAAGTTAACATACATATTCAAAGATATAAGACATAATATATTGATTAACTAAAATCAACAGTCTAATTACTAACCAAAATCAACAATCTAAAGTACCAAATAGAATCAACAATCTAATGTACTATAATTAACAATCTAATGTACTAACTAAAATCAACAATCTAAAGTACCAAATAAAATCAACACTCTAATGTACTAACTAAAATCAACAATCTAAAGTACCAAATAAAATCAACAATCTAATGTACTAACTAAAATCAACAATCTAAAGTGCTAAAGTGCAAAACTAAAAAAAATCAACAGTCTAAATCTTCTTCAGTCAGCCATGTATAATTTACTTTGCTTTTGTTTCAATGACTTGTTATCTAGTCTAAATACGTAATCTAAATAGATCGTTGGATGCGTAATACTTTGCTGTGTAATACTTCGGTGTTGTTGTCCCATTTCCCGCGAGCCTTAGAATGGTGAAATCAGTTTTCTTCAAAGATGTATTTCAGGCTTGACAGAATAGTCAGATGTTACTCCAACTGAATCGTGATGTGAGGGTACTTATACCGTCCGTTTAAATAAATGATTTATAATCAGACAATTCCCGAAGGGATGAGTAAGACCTACGGGTGTTGTGTGGTGGCATATATGTTTTCAAAGCAAGAGACCATAAGCTGCTGATTTCATCAACATCAATGTGGAATTTTACTCATGCGAGAAAAATGAGCATATATACAACTTATCCTTTCAGTCCAGAAATATACAATGTGTTTTAAAAACTCCAAATTTAGCATACGGCTACAAGATTATTAGTAAGGAGATACACTCCGTCATCAGCACACTTTATTTCCGATTCACAGCTGATACAGTTCAGCTTCATATCTGCTATGGGTAGTTATCGTGGTTGGCTTTTCAGCTTGCACCACGTCGACCTCGACCACTCCGATAACTTTGAACCCTCGAATCACTGAGGTCCCTCTAGACATCCTAGACATTCCAAACAAAGCTCTTCACATTACGGACACTCCGGACAGCCGAAAACATATCCAACACCGTGTACAATACATAATACGAGCATTACAAAGTAATAACGTTATACATGTACGCGGTAAGTTATACAGAATACATTACTGCCGTAATAATTTCTAAACAACAAATTCAGAAGTAAACCTAACCCTGCTCGACAATAATTCTACTTTACTAAATATTTCTTAAACATTTAGCTTTGTGACTAGTACAATCCCTTGATAAGTCACAACAAGAATATAAATATGTGCAGTATACTGCCTAAATCAAAGCTACATAGCAAACATACATAACTGGACGTGGTAGTGCAATAGTCATATAATTTATACAATACATTAATAAACTTATATTTACAGCTGAAGACGTGCAAATCATTGTAGTACACCATCTCACCGATAATTATATCCTTAATGTAAAGAGCGTTACCTATGGTGAGGTATTTATGCACAGATATCGTCTGTGCACTGGGAGCATTCGTTTCTTACCAGCAAAATCTCTTCACACGTACGGCATAAGATGGTTTGTTTGTTTGTTTGTTTGCTTGAATTTTAACGGCGCACCAGCACTTTTAGGCTATTTAGCGCCATACAATAGGTTAGATGTTCAAAAATAAGAAAGGTTTAACATCGACCAGCGATATAAAAAAACATAATAGTTAAAAATAAAATGGTAACATGTTGGTAACAGGAAAATATTAAGCTTCCCAATCAACGGGAGATGTAAATGGTGTATGTTGATGATAAGATGTTGTAAATAAGAGGTGATATTTGCATTAGATAAAAATATTCTAGGTGATGGCATAAAAGTTATAGTTTAAAATAGAGATTTACTTCCTTTAGGAAATCTAAAATACAAGTGATTTGTATTGTATCAAAAAGGTCCTTCATGTCATGTACATTATAGTATTTAACACGCGTAGGCTACAGGTCGGAACACTCGGTCATAAGGCATAAGATGGACCGAACTCACTATTTCGAAATGCAACGCAAGATACATTAATCGCGCTCGGTTATCGTTGTACACAAAAACGAAACTCGAGTACATGTATTTAATAAATAAAAGAATGTATAGAATTCAATGACTCTACTTCCTGCTGTAACCATGGCAATGTATGGATTGATATAGTGATTTTGTTTTCTTACTTATTTGTTGTGTAGCTTCGACCTGCCTTTGATAAAGCTGTTCAAATTAAAATATAGACAGTGGGATGGTCCGATTCCTTTACGGAATGCAATATATAATTACGACAACTTCCACTGGTATCAAATGGAAAATAGAAAACATAATATGTACTTTCTCCTCCACTCCCGCACACCTTTCATTCCAGCTGTTGGCAGGAATACGTGGAGAGACCTGCAAATTATACGCTTGTGGCAGATGAGCACAACTTTGGAAACCGATGTATCAGGCTCCATTAATTAAATTTCCTGCTAGCGGTTTATAAATAGAGAGTGGATACCTTTTCAAACGGAATATATGATATCCCCTCAAATCTCGTATGTGATAATGGTTACAAATACAAGTACAGATGCATTTGTATGCACATATTAAATAACGACATGATCGGAAAAGTGTAAACACGTCACGTTTTAGAAATGCTATTTAATTCCTGGAAGGTTCATTGTCACTGATATTTCCATTAACCATTTTTCAGTCATATCTCTACGATGTCTGCAGTGTGGCAGTTGATAGTAATGTCTAGCGATGGGGCATCATGCCTCAGACACGAATCATGATGCCCCACCTAGTCACGTTATCCTGACACTGACCAGTCCTAACACTAACCTCTTAATAATGCTGAACGCACAGCGAGGCAATTGTTAGTACCATTTGTATAAGTCTTTGGTATGGCCCGGCTGGTGTCCGAACGCGGAAACATATAGAAATATTAAGACGTTTAATACTCTTACTTGATTAAGTTATTCCTTATTCATTCACATATGATAATGCGTGAATTTCGATAAAAGGCTTATGCTGCAGACAACTTTTTCTAGATAGATAGATAGATTGATAGAGAGATAGATAGATAACAGACAGACAGACAAACAGATAGATAGATAGATAGATAGATAGATAGATAGATAGATAGATAGATGACAGACAGACAGACAAACAGACAGATAGATAGATAGATAGATAGATAGATAGATAGATAGATAGATAGATAGATAGATAGATAGATAGATAGATAGATTTGATAAATATATGCGTATATCTTAAATTTTATTAAACAGTTTTCTATAATTGACTTAAATGAATCAGTACATGTTATCTTTCAAAATCTAACTCTGTGACAGACCATGAATAAATGTATAATGGAAAAATTGACGTATCGTTCTTAGCAGAATTTAAACTGTGAAATATGATCATTACAAAAGATGTAGAATTCAAGTGTTTATATGTATGCCAGCCATATTCCTGCAAATCAGAAGATTTGGCTGATGCTGGTGAAAAAGAATGCTATTCCAACATATAAGCATATTTATTTAGTTTGAATTATAAAAGTTCAAACATCTTATGTTGAATGTGTATTCAAATAAATGAATAATTCCATCAAGTTGAATATTAAACAGTAATTTATAAATATAATAATCCAAATGCTGTGAATAACTAATCACGTTTGTAGGTAGGGTAAATTAATTGTAATCAGTATCGACTTGTAACGACATTGATGGGATCCGTACGCAGCGGGGTAATTTACGTTACAACAAATCTCTATCTCATACAAAATTCAGTGCTAGACAAACGTTCTAAATATTGTATAATCATGTACATTTACAAGAGCCTAAATTTGTTTCTATACTGAGAGAAACAGTTATATAATTTTGCTATTTTGATGTGCATTATTTCTTTATGAATTATTAATTTTGTATTATGTAATGCAGGAAGGGAACTAAGTTCAAATTCAGATTTCAATATGTCAATATTACTGCAATATAACAAATCACAAGTGGCGAATTAGCAGGTTAAATATAGCTCAAAAAACATTTTAAAGAAGCAATCCTTGACAAACATCAACCTATTCACTAAATAAAAATACTCTGCGCACCTTGCATTTTAAGACATGTAACGAAATCAATCTCGTTATGAAGATCGTAGTCATACACTTCACGTTTCGAAACAGAAGAAATATTAATATAATCAATATTTATATTAATTCTTAGAATCGCAAGACGCACTGTTCTTCATTTTAATCATAATTGTTGACGCTGTTCAGAACAACTCCAACATAGACACCAACAAACACTGCCGCGAATACAATGCTACAGACTCCCACGATGATGCTTGCCCGTACCATTTGGCGTGCGGTGTTTGCGGCAGCATTTGCGGCAAACATATCCCCACGTGCTGCAGCATCACTTGCCTGGAATAATAAATACATGTTGAAATCAATAATTATTACAAGCATATATAAATATATACAGAAGGCAAGGCTGATTGATAGAAGAAACATATTCAAGCATATATAGATAAACATGAACTAGCAATGTAAGCCAGCCACTCCGATATTGATGACGTTCCAATGGCAGATACGCTCGTCAGTCTTATCGATTTCAATGCAAGAGTAGGCTGTGATCGCCTTGCTTAGGATGGAGTGCTAGGAAATCACGGAGTGGGTCACTATAACAGCAAAAGTATCCTTTTACGCTCACGATTTGCCACAAGCATGAACTACTGATCACCAATAAAGTCATTCCCATCCGTACCCGTAACCGGACATCATGGCTGCACCCACGCTATAAACACTGGCACCTCTCTGATTACGTCATTGTCAGGAAGAGAGACAAGCATAATGTGGGTGTGACAAAGTCCTTGTGTTGCGCTGACTGCTGTACAGACCACCGCCTAAGTATCACCAAGCTCAACATCCGCATTCATTTCAAAAGACGCCCACAGGGAAAAAGTGCCCTTAACGACTGTACACCAATATGAAATACACCAGTACTAAACAATCTCTAGCGAATGCCCTGGAGGAAGGAGTGAAATCCACCCCTTTCGACAATCATATGTGCAGAGCGACTGGACGGAGTTCATAGAGCTGGTCTACAGCACAGCTTAGGAAATACTAGGACCATCAATCAGACAACATTATGACAGTTTTGATTAGAACTGTGATGAGATCAAGCAGTTGATGAATGAGAAACACCGCCTCCTGAAAACCTACCTCAACAACCCCATGTCCAGTCCTAGGAAAGACGCGTACAACAACATACGCATAACTGTATAGCAGAAGCTACGTTAGATGCAAAACACATTGCTGAGCAACAAATCTGATAAGATCCAGTGTTACGAATACCAGCATAACATAACGGACTTAAACAATGCCCTGAAAGACTTACATAGACCTACATCACCTGGATCATCACCCTTTCTAAGCGCAGACGGGGACACACTACTGTTTGACATAGAACATTCTTCAACGATCGGCTGAACACTTTTACAGAGTGTACAATCACCCTTCGTCCATCAACGAAGCACCGGATTATCATCCAACCCTTCTGCAGAGACATAAAGCAACAAGTCAGCTCTCAGGTGGCAAAGCACCTGGTTGAGATCCATACCAGCTGAAGTCTACAAAGAAGGGGGTACAACTCTGATTGAAAGTCTCTAAAACTGTTTTTACTGATGTGGTAGCAAAAGACGATCCCCAAGAATTCAAAGACGCTTCCATAAACCACCTGCATAAGCGTAAAGGGAACCGACATGCCTGTGACAAACTCAGCGGTATATCTTTACAATTGTAGGAAAGATAATCGTCATAATCCAACTGAACCGCCTGACTACACACCTTGACCAGGAACTATTGACAGCAAGTCAGTGTGGATTCCAAAAAAAACGTAGGACCTTCGACATTCTCTGAGGCAGATCCAAGAGAAATATTAAGAGCAAAACACCAAACGTTTCTCCATCTACGTTGACTTGAAGAAGCCCTTTGATACTGTCAGCAAAGAATGCGTGTGGAAGGTAATGACCAAGTACGGATTCCCATGAAAATCTATATTCATGGTCTACCATTTCCACGATGGCATACAGGCACGCGTCCAGGACTATGGATAGACATATGAACTAGTACCAGTATCCAATGACGTCAATCATGGTTCTGTTTTGGCAACGACACTGTTTCGGTTAGTGTGCTCCTCCATGCTGACTAATACTTTCAGAGACGGAGAGGTTGGCGTCGGCATCAGGTACCATACAGATGGAAACATTTTCAATCCCATGAATCTTTGGACAAAAAACACGGTCATGACAGAGACTATTAGGGATTTTGTTTATTTGCTTATGCTCAGTGCTGGCTCAGAAGCAAAGCTACAATATAGTGTTAACAAGTTTTCAAGGTCTTGCACAGATTTTGGTATCACCATCTGAACCAAGAAGACTGAAGTCCTGCATCAGCCGGCACCTGAAAAGCCCTACGTTGAGCCCAGCATCACCGTCTACGGCTATAAACGCAACGTAGCTAACCGCTTCACCTGCCGTGTCAGTACACTATCACAGAGTGTCACTATTGACGACGAGTTGTACCTTCGCATTGCCAGAGCCAGCGCAATTTTCGACAGATTGTATGCCAAGGTCTGGAAGAAAAGAGGCATCAGCATCCAGACTAAACTACAAGTCTACAGGACAGTGGTGCTCCCTACACTACTTTACGCATGCGAAACGTGGACGGCATACTAAAGCCATGCTTGGAATCTGAACCACCTTTACACCTCGAGTCTCAAGAAAGTCCGAGATAATCGGCTTTGCAGGTCTCCCCGGCATCCACGCCATCCTGATGCAGTGTCAGCTATGCTGGGCAGGATATATTGTATGCATGCTAAACCATCGACTGCCTAAGAGACTCTTCTGTGACGAGCTACAGTAGGGACAGCGATCTCAAGGAGGTCAGAAGAAACGCTTCAACGACAATCTGAAAGTTGCATTGAAAGCATTCAATACAAGCCCTTATTTATGTGAGCACCCAGCAAGAGATCGGGTTAACTGGCTATCTTCTGTGCACAAAGGCTGCAAGTTGTGCGAATATGTCAGGACATCAGCTGTACATGTCCCAATCATCCCCTGTCCCTTACGCAAACGAACATTCCGTGCAACGGTTGGCCTCATCAGCCATCTGCGCAGGAACAGAATAGAACCAGGCCCTCCAAACCGCGGATGACTAGAGACGTCATCGTCGAATCGACGGACAAACAACAACATCATCATCATCATCATCATCATCAACCAAAGAGCTGGTTTGGGCAATATTAAATTCGTAGTTCTTTATTGTGCATTTTTGATGACACGTCTTTACTATATTATAGAATTGAGTAGAGGCTCCCTGGTGGGTGTTGATGCATTCAGAACTGTTTCTTCTGATGGTGAAATATACAGAGAGAGAAGAAAAGTAAGAGGAAATAATCAGAAGAATAAGAGAATTAAATTACAGTTGTCCAATAATGTAATATCCAACTCATGTCTTCCAACGTGTTTACCTGGCACACTTATTATCTAGCTTAAGATTATTTAATTCATTAACAAATCAAGATTTAAACTAGACCTTGTTCAATCATCGCACAATTTTTAAATTTGAAAGTCAAAGTTGTCAACGGTAAGTAAAATAATAAAGGAATATTATTTCAAGTAAAAGCAACAGCTAACTCGATATGCATACAATGCATGGTTATGACGCGGATGATCGGGGAGGTGAAAATAAAAGTTGTTACAATTTTACCGAGAACATCGTGATCCATACAAACCACAATAGTATGGGTGCGACACTGCATTGAAACTGAATCTGAATTATACGACTGTAACAGAAGTAGAATGTAGACATTATCATTTTGTATTAGATACTACCCTGTTCCAAAATAATGGCGTCGGAATAAACAATATGGATAAAATAATCCGCAGCTAGATAGTGAGAATACCTGATAAGCAAGTACGACCACCGGAATAGGGATACAATTCACAATAAGCCAATCTGTAATAGTAATGACAGCATCACTTCTTGAAATAGCTACAATATTTGTGCTAAGACATTGCTATATAAGACAAACGCTTTGGTCCATTTATCTTGTAAAATCTTACCAGCCTAATTAATATCATATCTATGCTGTGGATGGGGGATTACTTTTAATACTTCTGCTACTACTACTACTAGTAGTGGTGGTCGTACTTGCTTATCAGGTGCTCTCACTATCTAGTAGTAGTAGTACTAGTAGTAATAACAATACCTCGTGAGCCTTAATGATGGCAATCAGTCCTGTAGGCCAGAAGCAGCATAGACATGCCAGCCAAGCTGAAACGGTGTAATCTGGAGGTGGCGCTTGGTATTGCAACGAAACCGTCTGCGGTGATTGAAGAATCTGCAGAAAGAAGGACACAAATGTTCACTAACTCCAGATTATTTCCAATTATATTAAATTACTTAGAAGATGTAAACTTGTAATCATGATAATTTCATTAGATTTTTCTATTTGTTTAGATATTGTAATTACTTTCGAAAAATGACGATGGCGAAAGCTGAAACTCATAATTATCGGGCTTAAACAGATTCCGGCTACAAAATCAGGACTAAAATAAGAAGACAAACAGGTCAGCATGCATTATCCTTTTCTCGATTGGACAAACGTCAACTAATTTGTTATAGCAAACTGTCCAATATGTTGACACCGTGGTGACTTCGTAATGGGATGAGAGAACGAATTAAACAGTTTTTAATTTTTCAATCATATTTGCTAGTGGCATGCTAACACACTGTCACAATATTTCAACGATAATATAACGGTACGTAAAGCCACATCAACCCTGATGTCTTATAAAAGATTCTTATCAACATAGTTGTACTCAATACACTACTTGAAAACAATTGAAAATCATTTTTATTTACAAATTGGGTAGATGATTAGCAAATAATATTTATTACGTTATTAATTTGTCCTATATTGTTAAACACATGTTGTTTATTGATAAGCATATAAAGTGTGTTACAAAGTTCGTTGCTACATTATATACAACGTCTGAGTTAGTCAATAATGACAAAATAGTACCTAAATACAGGTCAGGTAATACACAAAAGATATCAGCAAGCTCTCCCTGAAGGCCTTTTGATAAGGACTCATTTTAAGCTGGATTTATCTCAAACTCAAAATAATCCTTGTACATACCACTGTATTCTGTGTATTTGAGAACCCATAGCTGGATTGTGGTAACTGTGTTATAGGTTGAGCGTACTGGGAGGAGTTGGGATAAGCCGGATATTGGTTATTCTGAGGTTGGTACGAGTATTGGCTGTTCTGCGGTGGGTATTGTTGTTCTTGAAAAGCACCAATTGCTGTACTATATGGTGGTGGAGAGTCGATCGCTTGTCTGCCTGATGAAGTCAGAATATAAGATGAAAAATAGAGTAAACACATTGAAAATATTAGATGAACGGCCATGCTTCGCCATCGGAAATCACCTTATTTTTATTACATTTCCGACTCATTCTAGCATTAGTTTCATTGTGCGGGAGTGAGAAAAATAATATTATTGCCGAAGCAATAAAAGTCGAAAGGCATAAACCAAACTCTGTCAAATATATAAGATGTCTTCATGCTGTAAATTGTGATAGAAAATATTTTAAAAATTCGCTTTAATTTATATTGTTTTAAATAATGTATTTTCAATCGTTCACGGGGATACTTGAGAGAAAGTTTAAAATCTATAAACTATGGGTTATTAAATGAGCAGCAATAAAAGAAGTTTTGTAGATTTGTTCAGTTTCACAAATATACTTTCTGTAAGAGCACACACGTGTCACGTTTTGTATCACATGATGCCGATGGTAACGTCATGACTTGTTAGTATGCGTGCTAAATATAGAAACAAAGATTTATATCAGTGTATTGTCAACAAATAACACAATATTCATGCAATACGTGTACCTACAAGTCAGTATTTGTACATGACGACTTATGATAAAACAAGTTAATGAAATGTGTATTGATAGAAAATCCTTACATTTTGCAAGAGTGGGAAGAGAAAATATGAAGGCAAGACTCTTACAAGAATCATAGACCAGACAACAACAATGACAAAACCTAATAGGCTGATATCAATAATAAATGTGACTAGAACAAATCCCCTCAGGTAACCTCATTGAAACTGGGTCGTGTGATATGAGGCTACAACAAATATCATGTGGATCGATAGCAAAGTGTATTGCAAAGGAGTATGACCTAGGAATGACGCTATAAACCAGATAAAACTCCATGTCATCGCATGATACTATCAGCTATATCGTGAAAAAAGGGAGTCATACAATACAATGTCTGATTTACATTGCATGTAAACAAACTATGTTGAAAGATACTTAAACAGTGTCACAAATATTAGTTTCAACTAACTGATGCAGTTTATTTTCAGCTGTGATAAAATGTTTGTCATAGTCATTACAGCAATCATCCTAGACATTGTTTTGATAAGAAACGTCCGTAACTTTGTTGTTAGCTCTCGTAAATGGTAAGTCAAACCAAATATATTACAATTCAGACATGATTAATTGTATTCGTACAATATGAACCATAAATGTAATTTATATTAGTATCTATGACTTTGTGTGTGTCACATTCACCAATTGTTTTTCACCATGCGGTATCCCTTTATATTCTGGCACCTCAAGCAATAATATATTTGTCTTATAATGGTTATTGTACTCATTCACGTATATTTTTAATATCCTTCAATATTTATGCTTCTGCATGAAATATGAAGCGTTTTGTATGCGTTACAAAAGAACTATTTGTAGTTCTATGATTACAACGAATGGTTGCCGGTTCGAATCGTGTACCAACACCTTTAAGTCGGCTGCATTGAGTTTATTCGCAATGTACTTTATTCCCATTACCTAGGCACTATATTGCATTTGACGTGTGTGATGTAACCTTCAATTATCAATATCACCCTAATTACCATCTTATTCTTTTACATTTTTAAGGCCCTTTGTATTTACATGTTCATCAATTAAATAATCTGAGGCAGTTTTTTTTTCATTCAAGTTCAATTTTCTCTTAAAGCATGATGATTTGTTTTTTTAACGAAAACGTAACGGATAACGTCAAATCTTGTCTTTCCTCTGTTTGTCTTCCTACCATATTTATGTACCTCACTCGTCATCCTTTACCATATCGACTCCTAAACCGCTAAGTGGAAATTGACGAAACCTTGCAGTTATGCTGCGTAGTGGTGACCATTTGGGAGATTCTATTTTGGAATGGGGTGAGAGGGTTAAACATTTTTTTGACCAAACATCATATATAGAGACATACCAGGGATAATAATAATCAATGTGACGTATTTTGTACACTGATGCTGGTATTTTTATTGGTGACCTTGATGAGTAATGGGGTACGGGGATCAGAATAAGTTCATATATGCAGTATTAGGGGCAATAATAGTATCTAGCTAGATACAGACTTCCAAATGCGATGACAGTGTTTTGTCTATATATTGTAAGTGTAGAAGTAATAGCATGTGCCAATATTGTTTCTACCATGCCTTTATAGTAATAAAAATAATAATAATAATAATAATAATAATAATAATAATAATAATAATAATAGTTCTGTCATAAAGAGATTTCATTAGCGCGGGATCAGAAAATATTCATATAAGTGTGCAGTGAAATCACTTTAACAATACCAGTGAAGACTAAATTTGGGTCCTTGTGATATTAGGTGGAGTTTATTTTGCATCATGGTTATACTCTGTTGTACTATTTCACTGATTTAAAAAAAAAATTCAAATATTTTACTCGGGTAGTAACGCATTAAGTACGCCTATACGAAATACAGAGTACACGCTGTATACAGTAATAGTGAACGACATCTACGTTGAAAAGAAAGAAAGAACGTAAAAAGGTGCCAATTATCATACATGTAGATAGAGATTATTGAGCGATTCAAACTTGATATTTTCAGTTATTCACATCCTATTAAAATAACCTAATTTGTTTTTGTACAGATCTACCAGTAGCGTGAGTGAAAGCAACACTTTTATCAAATCTTTCTTTGCTAGCTCAGTTTCACATGGGAAATATCCATGCACTGTTTTCACCTATACTAATGGTGTCACTCTCTCTTAACAAAACTCAATTGTTTACTGTCTCAATCTGTTAACTATTTCTAGCTGATGAATTAAATTATTCTTTAACGTGCAGGTTAGATGAATATAAATATTCGCAGGTATAGACTCCCTAACTCATGTAAATACCCTTACCTTTCTCTTCCATTTTCAATATGTTGCGAAAATAAAATCACTCGTTATCTTAATTTGTTTGTCCCTTACTAAAGTCCTTTCGGCACACCTTGTATATATGTACAACAACTCGAGGCACATTAGGGGGATGGAATTTGTACTGAAGGAAGTATCGCGAGTTCTCGTAACCTAGTAAAACCTGATACAAGCATGACAATGGAATGGGATTATCCCTCCAAAAACAAGAAACTTTAAACTTTAATTTAGAAACATTATACATTTCATTAGAAACATTCCACGCTAAATTGATGATCTTCTTTATAGACAAAGAGGTCGCACATGCTTAATATGTTTGTTTTTTGTGACACATTGGTCAATTGGTGTTTTCCAAGTGAAACTGAGAGAACAGGAAAGAAAGTTCCGATACAAGTTCTGCTTTTTCTGAAGTTACTGATAGATCGCTTCAAGTATAAGTTAGCAATAATAAAACCAACTGTCAGAACAAAAATGAAATATGACACACTGAATAAATATTTTTAGTTAATAATGGCTACGTCATACAACTCTTTTCTTACTTGATGATTATAATTATTAATTCCACATTCAGGTAGGTTAAAGAGTGTTACATATAATAAGGTTAAAAAGGTTGCAAACTCCCAATGTAACAACTTTTGGTTTGTGTGTGTATGTGTGAGTTGGAGTTGGATTTTTTTTAACAATTTTCCAGTCATATCGTTGCCATGTCTGCATTGTGATAGTTTATAGTGATGTCTACCGCTGGTGCATCATGCCACAGCCATGTAGCTTCATGACCATGCAGTAACATTATCCGGACACAACATTGCATACTTTTTGGCATGATTTAAATATTTACAATTGGAAAATTTATTACAAAAAGGTGTTACGTCTAACAAATGGAATGATGTTGATTACAGTGAAGAAACTATTTATGAGAACATTTACAATGATAACAAAATTATATAGGGGCAACACGTCCCCAAAGTGGTGGTGTATTTTGCCCCACAATGATTCCGACACCTGAAAAATTCTTTAAAAGCTACTGGAATACTATTGAACTGTACAGAAATTCCATTTGATATATGACAAATAGGCCAAAAGTAAATTTTGATGCAGAATTCAAATTACCACAAATATACGTATAAGTAAACAGCTACAACAATCCTTAATTCTAAATTGTCCATAATTGAGACCTTTAAAGACTGGATAAAAAGACAAAGAACAAAGCTCATGAATAATCCTAATAATTGTCACATAAGGCACGAGACCACCTGGTATATTCCTTGCAATGCGACCAGGAATCTTATATTAAGGGATGATCCCCCCCCCCCAAAAAAAAAAAAAAAAAAAGATTAAAAATATGTGTTTTTATGTGTTTGGATCAGATGCCTTTTTTACCTTTGCATGGCCTGTACAGGTTGGCTTCATAATTTTAGATAATGTTCTACGTATAAGTTTGTCCTCAAAATGAATGCTTCTTTATCTACCATTTTGTTCCTGTTGTTATTCTAGGCTGCATTCCGTTTGATCACGCTTGACTTTAGAGCCCTATATAGTTTTTTATTTTTTCATTGTCTTTCATTACCTTTCGATAAGCATCTTATTCTGTGACGTTCATGGCTGATTATGTCCCTGGCCTTCTTGTACTCTTACTGGATATTCAGAGCTTCGGCGAAAGTTTTATGTCCATAAGTTCTGAATTGTCTGTCCTCCATTCGTCTTGAGATTCTCCAATGTAGCATCAGTCGTTCTTTCAGCAAGGATAGCATCATCAAATATGTCCCTGTTGTCTGACTCCACGAAGGCGATTACAACGTAATATTCTTATCAGACGACTGATTATAAATTATTTGGACTGATTCACATTGCTGAAACTGATCATAATGCTATTGCGTGTTGATCTCATCTCATCGCCCTTTTCTTTCATTCGATGCTGGCGGAGGTTCAGTAGTTACCATAGAAGGAGCAAGATTGTACTTAGTGATTTTATTTGGACTAAAAGTGATTTTATTTGGATTAAAAGTGATTTTATTTGGATTAAAAGTGATTTTATTTGGATTAAAAGTGATTTTATTTGGATTAAAAGTGATTTTATTTGGATTAAAAGGCCAAAGCCCGCATGATTCAAACCTGTGACAGCTTTCGGCAAGCACACAGATCAGTTAAATGATGTCAAAAAAACATCTAGCAAAACTCGAATGGACATATTCGTTATCATGAATTCCTTGTCATCCAATTTCCAGACTCCAAACTGTGAGCACTTTTTGGCGCATTGGAAAATGTGACATCAAAAAGCTGGAGCCTTTGAGGAGGAAAGGTTATCAATGCAATCCATTTTTCACGTGCATCGAAAACCGCGTTCAACGTGATATGACTCTGGTGCCCACCAATAAGAATAATTTGTGGATAGTCCTTCGTACATTTAACAAAACTAGTTAAATGGTCCAACCATTTCAAGAAAACGTGACTTTCAGTGTGTTACGGCTATTGGATTTAAATTATTTATTTTTTAATTGTTAAATCCAAAATTGTCATTTAGGGTTTAATATTTATTAATTGGGAAATTATTCGGGAAAGTTTAAGCTGACCTACACTCTAATTGTAAACATGTTTTGACCTTGGCTTGTGGATCTAATTCCTGACCATGCTTTGGACATTGTCAGCAAGTCTCTAACACTATTGGTTAATTTCAAGGACAACATTTTATTTTTAGTTCTTAGGGGTAGGAAATATCTAGAGTATGTGATTTTTAGTGAAGGCAGTCTTTTTCTGTGACCTTCCATGAACCTCTATCAATTTCTAGAAAATCAGGTGATCACTTGTTTACTTAAATAAAATACAGTTATATAGACTTGTTTGGGATAGAACAAATCAGTAGATGTTTGGGCTTTATTATTATTAAGTTGTGTATTTCATGTTTGAGTGTTAATATTATTTTGTTCTGGACTTTGTGTCAATTCATTGAAGAAAGAAGAATTATCTGGAAAAGGACATGTGTTTATGATTTTCATTTGGATGATAACAAAACAAGAACTGCATCACGTGACATTGTCAGCCATTTTGGATTACATCGTCAAGATTTGAAGCTGGAACTATTAGAACATTTATTTATCAGGACTTGCAATTCCATTAGTGGATTATTTTGTGAATTCTATATTTGTTGGATTTGATTCTCTAAAACCGTAAGTTTATTTATTTTATGAAAATAATTGTACTTAAATAAATCATTGTTAAAGTTATACAAGCTTGTTAGTTTTCACTCTTTCTGTGTTGCTGCTTATTCGAGCCTAAGCACGTAACATAGAAATTGGGATCTCGTCTTGGGATTTAAATAAATTAGAATTTAAATTTGAATTTCCCCTAGTTTTTGAAAATCTTAAATCTTTAGTGAGACTAACACGCTTGTATCAAAATGACATCTAAGGTAGAAATATTTCTTTCTAATCCTACCCAGGAGCAATTAGATCTTTTCAAAAAAGACGAGTTGGTTCAACTTGCTAGAAAATACGATCTTTCTGAAGTCAAGGCTTCTTTAACGAAACAAGATATCAAAAAGATTTTGGTCCAGTATTTGGTAGAACAGGATGTTTTGGAACAAAGTGCTTTGATTCCAGTCAGTAAGTCTTCACCAGACTCTGACATTAAACTGAAGGAATTAGAATTAAAATTCAAGATGGAATTAGAGTTGAAGAAGCTGGAATTTCAGAGAGAGAGTGAATTAAAGTTAAAAAATATAGAATTTCAGGAAAGGAAGAAAGATAAGCAATTACAATTTGAAAAAGAGGAGAAAGAAAGTCAATTACAATCTGAAAAAGAGGAGAAAGAGAGACAATTACAATATGAAAAAGAAGAAAGAGAGAGACAGAAAAGGGAGAAAGAAAGGCAAATTGAATTACAAAAAAAGCAGATGCGCATTGATAGAGATAAGAGAGAGAGAGAGAGAGAGAGAGAGAGAGAGAGAGAGAGACAGGAAAGGGAGAAAGAAAGACAATTACAATATGAAAAAGAGAGAGAGGAGAGAGAAAGGCGATTTGAATTACAAAAGAGCAGATGCGAATTGAGAAAGAAATTAAAATGAAAGAATTAGAGCTGGCAAGTGAAAAACTCCGTCATACTTTAAATCAAAATTTTGATATAACAAGGAATCTTAGATTAGTGCCCCCTTTCAGAGAAGAAGAAGTAGACAAATACTTCATTCGTTTTGAGAAAGTTGCTGAAAATTTAAAGTGGCCAAGAGAATATTGGACCATGTTATTACAATGTGTACTTACTGGTAGGGCTAGTGATATTTACTGTTCACTGTCCGTTCAGCAAAGTGGTGATTATGATGTAGTTAAAGAATGCATTTTAAGAGGTTATGAGTTGGTCCCTGAAGCTTATCGGCAGAAATTCAGAAATTACAGAAAAGAAGCTGGACAAACTCATGTCGAATTTGCTAGGGAAAAAGAGCAGATGTTTGATAGATGGTGTTTAGCCAAGAAAGTCAAACAAGATTATCAAAATCTCAAGCAAATTATATTAATTGAAGAGTTCAAAAACTGTGTTCATAGGACTTATCTCGATGAGCATAAGATTGAAACCTTGGAAAATGCTGCTCGAGCTGCTGACGAATATTCTTTGACACATAAAGTTCGTTTTGTTAACAAGACTTCTACTCAACAATTTAATGGCAGAAAAGTATTTCCGCCTAATTCAAGCCCTTCTAAAACTCAAACTAACACAACTTTCAAAAATCAGACTTTAGAGAAGTTTGATTCTGGATCCTTGTCTCTTCCAACGTGTAACTTTTGCAAGAAAAAAGGATACGTTATTTCTGATTGCTACAAATTGAAAAATAGGCATCAGAATCAAGACAGGCCTGTTCCAAATGTTCTTATTTACAAGAGGTCAAGGTCACAGTCATGTATTGAAAGCAATACATTTGTTGGGTCTAATAAATCCCAGTCTGATTTTGATATTGAGAATTATGAACCATTCATATCGAAGGGTTCTATATCACTCTTTGGTGATTCAGCCAATCCCACCACTATTAAAATTTTAAGGGACACAGGAGCTTCTCAGAGTCTTTTATTGTCAGGTATTTTGCCTTTTTCTGAGAAGTCATCTTCTAATGAAAGTGTTCTTATTCAGGGAGTAGAGTGCGGCGTTGTTAATGTTCCTCTCCATTGTGTAAATTTGTCATCAGACTTAGTGTCAGGACCTGTGACAATCGGAACGGTCTCGGTTTTACCTGTTGAGGGAATAGATTTATTGCTAGGCAACGACTTAGCTGGGGACAAGGTTGTGGTTAATCCACTTGTAACTGACAAGCCTAATTTGGATCAGAAAGTTGATCCAATTGAAAAAGAAATCCCTGATATATTTCAAGCTTGAACAGTTACTAGAGCTATGGTAAAGAAAGCTCTTGAGAATGAAGTTGAAAAGGGCAATATTCCCTTTGTTGACACATGCATGGGTCAGGTTTATATTATTGAGGCCAGTATTCCCTTATCTGACATCTGCGTGGGTCCGGCTTATGTTGAAAAAGCCAGTATTCCTTCAACTGACGCTTGTATAGGTCAGGCTTTTGATGAGGTCACATTTACTTCTTGTTTGGATCAGTCAAAAAGTATTGATCATAGTGATCCTCTTTTGACAACTCATTCTCTTTATTCTAATCAGGGTGATGATCTTGAGAATGATGTTATAGAAGCCAGCATTCCTTCAACTGGCGCTTGTATAGGTCAGGTTTATGATGAGGTCACTTTTATTTTTAGTTTAGATCAATCAGAAGGTATTGATCATAGTGATCCTCTTTTAATAACTCATTCTCTTAATCAGGGTGATAAACGACAGTCACTTGTCGTCGAACAGGAAAAAGATCCTGAGATCTCCTGTTTGTTTCAAAGGGTCATAAATGAGACTGAAGCCACTGAAGTTCCTGTCTGTTATTTCATTAAAAATGGAATTCTTATGAGAAAATGGAGACTTCCCGAGGTACCTGCTGGTGATGAATGGTCAGTGAACTATCAAATAGTAGTTCCAAAACCTTACAGACAGGAAATACTTAATCTGGCCCATGAAACTCCTTTGGCTGGTCATTTAGGGATTAATAAAATGTATCACAAGATCTTGACTCACTTCTATTGGCCAGACATCAAAAGTGATGTTGTCAAATACTGTAGATCTTGTCATACTTGTCAAATGGTAGGAAAACCCAATCATAAGATACTTAAGCCTCATCTGCAACCTATTCCTACGTTTAATGAAACATTCAGTAGAATTATAGTAGATTGTATGGATTTCTTACCCAAGACTAAGTCAAGTAATCAATTAAAGTTAAAATTGAAACTATGGTTTGAAAGAACTGAAAGGGAGAGAACTTTTGAGTTTGATAATGGAGTTGTGTTACTCTTGTTCATTCTTCTTACTTTTCTTCAAATTAGATATTACGGCCCTTACAAAGTTAAGAAGAAAATGAATTAGTTAAGTTATAGTATTAGTGCTCCTGGGATCTAAATTAATTATAGGAGTACCAGTATAATGAAAGAAATAGCCATGTTAAATATGTAATTAATTTAGTACCTGTCCTACTCTGTGAAGAAATATCATCGGATTCTACTGATATTGGAGCGCCGAATTGTTGGAATTCAGAAGAAGAAAAAAATCTAGACCAGAAACTTTCACAGTAGCAAGTGCAAGAAAGAAATGAACTGAAAGTTATTATTATATGAGCACTTATATCCAGATATTCTTACAAGGACAAACAAAATTTTCATGACGTTGAGATTGAGAATTCCATGCAGGATGAGTCCACTCAAACAGGAATACTTGAAAAAGGAAATTCAGTATTTACTGAAGAATGATTTTATCAAGCCCAGTAAAAGTGATTGGAGTTCACCATGCATACTTGTTTAAAAACCAGATAAAACTTTATGTATGTGCACTGATTATAGGAAGGTGAACAGAGTGACAAAAACAGATTCATTCCCATTAACAAGAATTGACTATTCTATTGATAAAATTGGGATTGCCAAGTACGTCACCAAATTCTGACCTTCTGAAAGGATTTTGGCAGATTCCACTACGGAAAGAGCAAAGGAAAACTCAACATTGCGACTCCAAAAGGACTCTACCAATATAAAGAAAGTCCATTTCAACGTCTCATAAAAAAGTTCATCTCTGGTCTAGAGATTTGTGACGTCATCATCTACAACGACACCTGGAGAAAACATCTAGTAACAATTCGATAATTCTTTAACAGACTCACTAATGTATGTTTGACAATTAATTTGTCTAAAAGTGAGTTCTGTTGTGCTTGTGTGCCTTTCCTAGGACATTTTGTGGGACATGGACAAGTTAAAAATTTGAGGCTATTTCTTGATAATATAATTGTAGGCACTCTTTCCCGTGTATAATTTATTATATTGTGTAATTTGTACTAGGTCTTTTAATCTCAGATGTAAATTGGTTTGTGATAAAAAGAAAGTTTTATCATATAAACCTTTCTTTTTATTTTATGGGGGAAGGTGTTACGGCTATTGGATTTAAATTATTTATTTTTTAATTGTTAAATCCAAAATTGTCATTTAGGGTTTAATATTTATTAATTGGGAAATTATTCGGGGAAAGTTTAAGCTGACCTACACTCTAATTGTAAACAAGTTTTGACCATGGCTTGTGGATCTAATTCCTGACCATGCTTTGGACATTGTCAACAAAATCTCTAACACTATTGGTTAATTTCAAGGACAACATTTTATTTTTAGTTCTTAGGGGTAGGAAATATCTAGAGTATGTGATTTTTAGTGAAGGCAGTCTTTTTCTGTGACCTTCCATGAACCTCTATCAATTTCTAGAAAATCAGGTGATCACTTGTTTACTTTAAAAAAAACAGTTATATAGACTTGTTTGGGATAGAACAAATCAGTAGATGTTTGGGCTTTATTATTATTAAGTTGTGTATTTCATGTTTGAGTGTTAATATTATTTTGTTCTGGACTTTGTGTCAATTCATTGAAGAAAGAAGAATTATCTGGAAAAGGACATGTGTTTATGATTTTCATTTGGATAACAAAACAAGAACTGCATCACGTGACATTGTCAGCCATTTTGGATTACATCGTCAAGATTCGAACCTGGAACTATTAGAACATTTATTTATCAGGACTTGCAATTCCATTAGTGGATTTTTTTTGTGAATTCTATATTTGTTGGATTTGATTCTCTAAAACCGTAAGTTTATTTATTTTATGAAAATAATTGTACTTAAATAAATCATTGTTAAAGTTATACAAGCTTGTTAGTTTTCACTCTTTCTGTGTTGCTGCTTATTCGAGCCTAAGCACGTAACAAGTGCCTCATATGGATAGTTATCATGTTGTTTTAGAATATTAATGTACAGATTCAGTTTATATACATATTTATATTTTAGATCAGTATTTTGACATTTATGCTCACAGTCCTCTGGTAAAATAGAAAATAGAAAATACATAGTATAACCGTCATTATAATATTTCCAGTTAAGCCAATTCACTAAATGTTCCACGGGGTATCAAAATACTGCACTGATGACAGACACACAACATCATGTGGTCTTAAAACGATATAATCCATTCTTGTGATCTCCCATCTCTGAATTTGATACAGGCATTTGTCGGATCTGATAATCATTTTTCGAGAAATGTAGTTTCATAGTAGTTTGTCATTTTGAGATATTAACAATGTCAATTACTTTTGACAGAGAGCAAGATAATGGCAATGCACACAATTTTGGTGAACGCGACATGTGTTTGATCCTATATCGCAGCTAGTTGTGGCAGAATCTATGTTGTAAAGAATAAAACCAGGCCACAGAATACTTATGTTTCTTGTGATGGTCCACTCGAAGATATGAGAGTACGCCTACAACACATTTAAATTGTATTGTAATCCGATACAAATGCGAATGGTATTCAGCTGGTACATTTCGATGAGTTTTGAAAAATGGTTTGGCAAACTGATCACTCAATAATCGCCGAAATCGTATATACGCCAAGGTGAGAGTTGAAATAATATCCTGCAGGAATTCGCACGGTTTACATGTTCACCTGAGGGTGGGCTAAGATGGTGTTTATGAATATTACATTCGAAAATGAAAGGATTATAGCAATGCAAATATTAGAATCACTCAAATATCTCGAAAAGAAAAGATGGTTTTATATGAAATTACTTAATTGAATTGGGTGAGATCAGTAATTTATAATTGTTTTGATTGAATTAATGTTTCTGTGATGAAGAAACAAACCGTGCAGTAAGGAAGTGCATTCATGGAGCTGGCTACTTGCAAATATATAAACAAGGTGTCCGTTGTTGATATTAGTGATAGAGATTCAACCATCGTTAGTACTGACGTACAATTTGTTTTGTCCTTTCGTAAGGACAAAGGGTACCAGTGTGGTGTAGAGCCATAAAAGTGCGGACTTTTCAACCGTAGATGCGTCATTTCTTGACTGCTCCTAAAATGGTTGAGGCAATCTGTCCTATCAAAGTAGCAGCGCTGTTTCTGTGACCTTGCTGTCCCACCTTTTTTCTATCTGAGCTGTGTTTAAGCGCGTTCGAATTTTTAACCCAATGATGACTCATCCGCATAAAATATTTTTAGGGTGGGGGTAAGTATTAATTATCGGATTAAATAATTGTAGCAAATCAACTGTTTGTTTTTGTACAGAAAAATCAACATAAAGCTTTTTATATATGTATTACAATATGTTCACAGATGAATCAGTATACACGCGATCTTTTCTACAACCTTTTAAGTGAAGCACCATGGGAGGTTACATATGCTAATTCTTCACTCATCCACACACGCCGTTCCAGCTTATGTGAGTACTTCCAAGAACATATCATAGTGGCCACCAATTTAAATTTATGGAACAGACAAGCTTGAACTATTGCTTTAGAAATTACATTTTACATGCTACCTATGCTACCCTAAGTGTGCAATGTTCTTATTTCCAGAAAGACTAGTTTTCAAACAGCACCTCTACTCTAGGTACTTGACACGTGTACCAAGCATGGCTGCAGTACCCTAAACGAAATATACACATTTACAGACATATCGCAAGACTAAAAGCCATTACATATTTTTTACCAGTTTTATGCGCATGCAAACGATATGAATACTTTGCAGAGAAAGGCTATTACTCGCATTGCAAACAGCAAGTCGAGCTTTGGACAGATAGTTTGAAATTGAGGAAGCAAAAGAAAAGCGAATGCATCTTCAATCCTACGATTGATTGCCAAGCAGCGGTGAACTAATTGGCAGAGAACAATATACACTCCAACAAGTTCTTTTCCGCTGTTCTTATAACTTTCAATAGTAATGAATGCAAAGATTTGTTGCATATGATAAATAATTAATTACACCTTTATACCACGGTCCCAACGCATGTTGCTGCTTACAAATAAAGCTCTCGCCTTAAAAGTTTACAACAATTAAAATTAAGTTGAACAGTATGCATGCATAAGTTAATAGTTCGCAGATAGTGTTACAAAAAGACAGTCGATTCAGACACGACATGCTACTAAGTAGTCAGGTTTTGGAAACATTCACAGGAAGAGATTGATTTAAGAGGATTTTAATCTGCTTTCAATATGAGAGTTGATTCCAATCATCTTTCTTCCTTCCTTGTTAACTACGAGAAACTCATAATTTCTAAAATTGAGGAGCCCTCCACCGAATCTCTAGTTGTGCCTTTATTTTCTGTTACACGTACGCTATTATCGGAATCTGTTTATTTAGACCATTAAACTATTGAAAATAATGTTTTAACTAGAATTCTTTTTCTTTTCTTAATTCGTTTGCCAAAATGTGTGTGTTTCTCATGTTTCCTTTTCTTCCCTAAATAAAATTGAAAACATCGAAAGTAAAGGAAACCATGCTTTTCTAGTATGATTTACACGCGTAAAATAATGTCATCAGATCTTAACGCCTGTCCAAATACAGACTAAATACTCACTTCCAGATTAACATATTTTTAAATTAACAGGCTGAATCAATTGCAAGATAGGATTCTCTGCATACATATGTGAATAAATGCACTTATTTTATGCTTTAAATTAATCTTTCCTGTTTTGAAGTATTTAAAAATTAAACCATACACGTCAGATATCGATTGTCGCAAATTAAATTAACACGGTCTGGTGAAACGACTGTGGTATTTGTCCACAATGATTGGTAATAGATCACATATATGACGTTTATCTGGAAAATGGCACCTATTGGATATGAACGATTTTCCCTAGCGTATATTATATCAATACTTCATTTAAAGCCAACAAAATTAAATCATGTGTTTTCTCCAGATTTATAATTATTTCAATTTAATATAATTTTCCCATAGGAGTCTCAGTGGTTGTATTCACAGTAACCTAACAGACTTGTTCTTGTCAAGCATGTTTCAACGCTTATACTTTACACATGAACAGCTGATGTCGGTCCTAGATAAAAGTCAGTAATCGTATGATAATTTGTCTTTCCTGAGAATCACCTGAGTTACAGATGTAGAAAATTAGTCTATGCTGTGTTTTAGATATAGAAACATTCAATCTTAATGCCTTAACGCGGGTTCTACAGAACAAAAAAAAAACATGTTTGGCCCATGACGTAACTTATATAATAATTGTAAAGGTTAGATTGCCTCCGTTTTTTGGGTGGGTGCTTCCAATTTATTGAAATTAATATAGAAGAACCATCCTGGCTCGCTTTTGTCAGAAATTGAAGTAGTGATAGAGAGATGCATAGCTCCGAGCCCCCAGTCAGCGGTGCCGACAGTTAAATTAATGAATATACAAATTGAAATTTAAATAACAACAATTTAATATAATTCAAACCGTAATCTCTTAAATACAATTCATCTGATATCATATCACTCCACCCAGTGACGGCCTAGTTCATCCTTTGTGTTCTATGAATTTCCACTGATTTGTCAGATCAATTGAATGATATTCCTATGTTTAGCTTTATTATACCTATACAAAAACATGTAATTATTTACCTGACTCATTTATAGCATTGGTATGATCTATTTATACTAGACATGTGCATCAGCATTAAATTTGTGCACACAAACTGTCCTTTGCACACCATACGTAATATGTCGGGGATGGACGAAATCTTCCATGTTAAAGTTGTTGTGCAATTTCTGAATGAGGAGGTCGGATTATATCTTTCGCAGTATTGAATAAGATGGAACAGTGAGCGACCAGAGATCTATTGTACCATTAAAATTCCAAAGGTAGATATGTCTCCGCTGCTATGTACCCACAGCAGCGGCAGTTGACACGATAAATGCAAATTTCTGACACCAATTTCTCTTTTTTACTTATAAAGAGTAGCGTTATATTTATCTCTGTAGAATTCAAGACTGGTCGTGTTTTGAGCCATGAACACTAACTATATACATGTATTGGGTCTAAGATACTAAGCTTTAACTTGATTTTTTTCAATTTCAGTAAGATTTATAAAGAGCATAAAGTTAAACTTCATTTTCATTTATTACTCTTTAATTTTCTCTGTATCTCTTTCTCAATAAATGTGAATAACATCAGTTAATACCTTCATGAGCGTAAATTATTCAGTGAAATATGAAATACTCATAATGATTAATAAGCTCACGACCATGGTACATTTGCTGTTATAATCGATTTTATATTTGTCTTTCTTCCCCACCTCATAACTTTCCAGCTTGAGTTTTCAAGATTTAACAAATGTTTCTTTGTTTTTGACAATTAAACTTAAAGAATTTACATGCTTGCCAATAAAATGTTACCTTTATCTTCCTCTCATTGAGCGCCACGTTTCTTATCTTTCTTTTTCACACAAATTGTTTTTTAATTTATTCTCGTCAATTCTCTATCTTTCAAATTTTAGGATGAAGTTTGAATATTTCAAGCGTTTTGTGTTTCTTTTTTCTTCAGAATTTCATCTTTAACGTGCTACACGTTCGTACCGGTCGTCTCTGCTATGCTGAGACATTTTTCCACCCCCATGCGTATATGTTGACTATTGAAAGAATACTATGTTGGTTACATGTTGTCCTCTCTATTATAACCGTTTGGACAGAAATCAGTCTTAAAAAATGATTGAAACCAGATTATAAAAAAGGATTATTGCTAATGGGATTTTTAACATAATATGCCAGTTTATCACAGTTCAGAGGTTTCAGTTTCGGTATATACCAGACATCAATTATAAGCAGATGTTGACGTATATGTATGCACGAGTTCTTATATGTGAGAACATTATATCAGAATGTGTCCAAAGAGTTATCCTATTTCACAACGTTCATTCTTAACGTTAACACAAGCTTTTTGATATTATTGTCAGTGCCTCTGTAATTACAGAGACGTCGACAGAGAATTCAATACATATTTTCAATTTTTTCCGTTTGTACAATACACATTGCCGATTGTACAATACATGATTATGATTGTAGTTTGCAGAGCAATATTTAAATAAAGAAATTCGCACCTCCCCTTCCCTAGCCAAAACACATGTGCTGATTTCAATGCCTGAGTGTTGCGTTTTACATATATAACACACAACTACCATGCATAATCACAATGAATACGAATATTCTCGCTAAACATGAATATTCCCGCTAAACATGAATAGTCCCACTAAACATGAATAGTCCCACTAAACATGAATAGTCCCACTAAACATGAATAGTCCCACTCAGCCTGCATAGTCTCACTAAACACGCACAGTCCCACTTATCACCCATAATCCACTACGCGCCAATGTATTGCTGTAATTGATATTTCAAAATGTCAGTATTACGTTCAGTGAATTGCGATATCATCAATTATTGAAAGGAATCTGTTCTTCCCCAAAAGTACACCAATTTAATGTTGCAGCGTAGAAAGGCTACCCACATTTGTGAAGGTTGCAACATGAACTTTTGAAGAATGGTAAATGATAAGATAAATAATCTAGGACCAGACTGATTTTACAACTGTTCACTAAAATCTTATGATGCAAGTTCCTCATTGGAAAGAAACAAAATCAGTTTAATTTTGCCAAAAAAAGATTGATCTCAGTTCAGCAGTATGGTTTATTTTAGAAAGAAATTTGGGTAACCTATTATTTCGCTGCATGGATATTCAGTTTACAAATACATAAATGAAAATATGATGTTCAATAATAATTTGATAATATGGGAGATAACTCTTTCAGGCTAATAGGCGTGTATTGTCAGCATTTGTTCCCGTTAAGTATACACCGTGACCAAGCTGCAGTACTTGAGATCACAATTTCAGCTATTTAAAAATGAGTAAACGATAAGGAAAATTGTCGTATAAACAGCTCCGCATTAGTAAAGGTGCTGGAGAAATATAAAGAAAAGAGAACTTTGGTATTTTGTCATCTTGTGCATGCTGTCTTTTGTTGAAATATGATATTCCTATCATTTTTTAATATTACCTTTAAATTGTCGGTTCTTCAACTTTTTCCACTGTATCCCACGATGTTAGAGTTTAAAATCCGCTTCGCTTCTCTTTAAACTTGCAATGAATGCAACATATTATTGCGTCATGCATATCTCTGCTTTCTCAAGTTATATCATATGTTTCCATTCCGGTGATTTCCTTAATTTAATAGAATAATTTTTACTTTCCGCTAATCTTGGCACATAGATGTTAATCATAACACCTACAACATATACATTAGCCTAGATACGTTTCCAAATTTCTCTTTATTAACATATTTTGTGATGAAAATAGGGAAACATAATATATGATACCAATGTTCATCTCTGCATGCAAAGCATCCTCCTGTTCATCATCATCATCATCATCATCATCATCATCATCATCATCATCATCATCATCATCATCATGCAAATATTGCTATATACTTCTTATGTTATTGCAATAAAATGTCAAGTACCCGAATCAACCACATGAAGCAGTACAGACAAATATAAACTGTTGGTAATTTAGAAGCATTACGGAGGAAAACACTGCAGCATGACCTGTTGTAATAAAGTCTCGGATCGTAATAATTATTGCAAATCCTGTTACAATAATATGCAGTAGCAACATATATTGCAATGAAGTCTGCTTTAGTACCACAAGGTTATTGACTGCATTTATTTCAAGTACAAGTTTAAAACCATCTTTCCTTTGAGGAAACCTCCTTCACATCACTCTAACAAATCCGTGGGATTTGTACCAATTATTATAATGCCTTGGGATTTGTACCAACTATTGCAATGCCTTGGGATTTGTACCAACTATTACAATGCCTTGGGATTTGTACCAACTATTACATTACTTTGGGATTTGTACCAACTATTACAATGCCATGGGATTTGTACCAACTATTACAATGCCATGGGATTTGTACCAACTATTACAATGCCTTGGGATTTGTACCAACTATTACATTACCTTGGGATTTGTACCAACTATTACATTACCTTGGGATTTGTACCAACTATTACAGTAACAACTTCTATTGAGTTCTGCTCATCGATGCCCATGGATGTTCCTGTTACTTGACAACTGTTCCTATTACTTGAGAACGGTTCCTATTACTTGAGAACTGTTCACATTACGTGACACCTGTTTATATTATTTGACAACTGTTCGTATTACTTGACAGCCGCTCATATTACTTGAGAACTGTTCATATTACTTGACCGTTGTTCCTATTACTTGACAGCTGTTCCTATTATTTGACAACTGTTCGTATTACTTGATGGTTGTTGCTATTAATTGACAGCTGTTGTAATTATGTGACAACTAGTCATATTATTTGACAACTGATCATACTATTTGACAACTGTTGCTATTACTTGACAGATGTTCATATTACTTGACAGCTATATAACCGCGTCAAGATACGGTTGTACTGATTTAAACGCATGCAAATGTATTGCAAATGGATAGCAATACAACGCAGTCACAACGTATTTGTTACAAAATCTATAATATACTTTGGCTTGCAGTTTCAAATAATTGCAAACACTGATATGAATACAACATTTTTAAAAATCAATATTCAGTTATCCTTTTTAAGTATCAATGCAAAGTTAACATCTACACAGATCGATTGAAAATGAATATAAAAGCTAAAAATCATTCTAGCTTTAATGCATCGTGAAAATGTACGCAAAGTGGTTAGCATAGCATGCATTTACAGTGATTATGTTTTTTAAAAAAAAAATATTATATTAGAGAATGCAACTGTGCGTCATTATAACCTCCAGTGTAATGACATTTTCCTTAGAAATAAACATATAGACCAGTTAAAGTTGTTTATAGAATGAATTGGAAAAGGTGCAAAACATTATAGAGATAAAAAGAGTGAAATGATTAAAGAATATGAATGAAAGAGTCCGATTTGTAATGGAATAATGTATTTACAAACCAATCAATCTCTGTCCAGGCACATCATTCCTCTCATCTAGTTACGTTTTTGTGCGTAAACAAATATTTTTGGGTTGTATCAAATATGTTCTGTCAGAACTATCGTACGGTCAGTCTTATATGCCACCCAAGCAAAGTCATGCTAAAAATCATATTAAACAGACTGATGCCGCGGGCAGAGGAAATCATAGCTGAAGAACAGGCAGGCTTCAGACCAGGGCGAAGCACAACTGAACAGATTTTCAACCTGAGAATACTATGTGTGAAATACCTCCAGCACCAACAAGACCTTTATCGTGACTTTATAGATTTTAAGAAGGCGTTTGACAGGGTATGGCATGCAGCCCTTTAGTCCACCATGAAGCTGTACAACATCAACGCTAACCTGATCAAAGTCATAGAAAGCCTTTACAGCAAGACCACCAGCGCAGTATGCTTCAACGGTCAAATAGGAGATTGGTTTAGGACAACTGTGGGAGTCAGACAGGGATGCTTGCTTTCACCTACTCTCTTCAACATCTTCCTTGAAAGAATCATGACAGATGCACTGGACGACCATGAAGGAACTGTCAGTATTGGAGGCAGAATAATAACGAATCTGCGCTTTCCTGATGACATCGATGGCCTTGCAGGAAATGAGTTGGTAGAAAAACTGGACAGGACAGCTACTGCTTTTGGTATGGAAATCAGTGCAGAGAAGACCAAATTGATGACCAACAACACCAGTGGCATCAGCAATGATATCATGATTAGACGCCAAAAACTGGAAAGAGTTAATAGATTCAAGTACTTAGGAGCCATCGTGGCAGACGAGGGATCGAAACCAGAAATATTGTCCAGGATTGCGCTGGCGATAACAGCAATGGCAAGGCTGAAGACAGTTTGGAAAGACAGAAACAACTCAGTCAGCTCAAAAATCAGACTGATGCGCTTCTTGGTTGCTTCTGTATTTTTATATGCCTGTGAGTCATGGACCCTCACAGCGGATATCGAAAGGAGGATACAAGCTGTTGAAATGAGATGCTTTCGAAGGTTGCTTGGCATTACATATAGAGATCATGTCACGAATGAGGAAGAGGGAAACAGAATTAAGCAAGCCATTGGGCCCTATGAAGAGCTATTAACCACTGTGAAAAAGCGCAAAATGAAATGGTATGGACATGTCACAGGATCAACAGTGTACTGTGCAGGGAGGGCGAAGGCGAGGAAGACAGAGGAAAAGGTGGGAGGATAACATCTCAGAGTGGACAGGACTGCAGCTGAGTGACACAGTGAGAGTATCAGAGAACAGACTGGAATGGAGGAAGCTGGTTGTCAGGTCATCAGTGGTGCCCCAACGGTTGGCAAGACTAGATAGATAGATAGATAGATAGATAGATAGATAGATAGATAGATAGATAGATAGATAGATAGATAGATAGATAGATAGATAGATAGATAAATAGATAGATAGATGGATGGATGGATGGATGGATGGATGGATGGATGGATGGATGGATGGATGGATGGATCAATTATCACAATATTCCTAACATAATGTACATACCACATGGGATATAATAAACACCTCTGGAAAGTCATTTCAATCAAATACAGAAAAAAGTTGATGGAGATTACCTCTGAAAACGGTAAAGCTCTAATATAACTAGTTAGGACATTCTGAATTAATCAAAGGACACACGGAACGTCCGTGTTAACGAACCTTAATATGAGTATCAGCTTTTAAATTGTATATATCCCCATTAGCATTTTTGCGACAGGTCTAGTACACTTTGTCCACGCCACTTATTCAATTATTGATTGAAGGCTTTGGATATTTCATTCTGAAAATTTTGATACTGGTCTTTAATAGTTCTTTGGCTGGGGAACGCAACTACGTGGTGAGTGGTTGAAACTATCGGATTATTTTGGAGACAATGTAAACCTGACGAATTATAACCGAAACCAATAAGAAATTATTTACAAGAAGCTAAATGACTATATCCTAATTCTCGCAAAAACTGTGTTAATCGGGCTCTTATAAGTTATATTACGAAGTAATTTAAGCATTTTTACAGGTGTTACTAAGAGACGAAGTTGGTATAAATATAGTTATTTACAAATTGTATAACTAGATGAAGTATCTCATCACCAAATTGGAGATGGTCACACCCTAATAACATTAGTGTTTAAAAGAAGACGCTAAATTCTAAATTACCTAATAGCAGACTTATATGTAAGAAAACCTTCTCACGTTATGTTTTATAGAATGTTATAAAATGAGGACTACAGGAGAGTTTGGTAAATAATATAGTTGGCCATATATCAGATCGAAATCATTTGGTTGATTACATGCTAATAATTTGCACGTATTTGCAAATAAAGAAAAACGATCGAACAAATTAATGACGAATTTCAACGACGAATCAAATCAATTACAGGAAAATAATCAAACATAGATTCAACTCATTCTGGGATTTCCTTACTGATAAAGTTCCATTAAGCCTGCATATTAAGTTATCTAATGCAGAAGATGAGCTGCGACTGTAATATTGTCTAAGTAAAAGGTTACCAGCAGTTGTAATCGACAAAGAAAGCTCTAAGCTATTCGCCCTGTATGCAACATAATTTTGCATACAGTGTTAATAAGGTACCGGCACGTGATACCTATGCAACTGAGAAACACTTTAAGTAGTAGAGTGGGTGAACCCTACAAATTTATAGAGCCCTTCATTTGACAAAAACTGTGTTATTTTGTGTTTTTCCGTTTACCGAATAATAGGGTCTCCGGGGGCACGGTCGAAATGAATTAACCGTAAATTTTATCCAATCCTATTCGATATCGTGTCCTAGGATCCGATAAATTTATCGTTATAAATCCGTTAGGTGTTGTCTGAGCACAACTAAAGAAATTTTAAATTGGTCAAAATCCATGTCACCGTCACACCAATATTGATGAATATTTTGTAGCGTATATTTTCCAGTTCCGTTAAACACACATACCAAATTACAATTTTTTCTGATCACGCTGGGGATTTGCGCGTATTTTTGGGTGACGTATATCACATCACCGTTTTTATGTCGTCCTCGAGAAAATATCTGAGCTGGATTGTTTTGTTTTTCCAACATTACATCATCGTACACAACTAGATTGTTGATACTTCCATCGAGGTCTTCCACGGATGGAGCTTCTTCAATATATGTGATAAACTCAATATTTTCTCCGGTGATTTCTGAGGCGTTCTCGTTATATACTTTTAACACCTGATAACAGTGTTGATCGTCTACGCTCGGAGCAATTAAATACAATTTGTCCCACTTCATATATTTCATTATCAGTGTGACTAGCAACTGTGTTTTACCACTTCCTGAAGGTCCGATGATAATCATCCGTATCGAATTTGGTAACATAAAATGATGTTTCACGGGTGGTTTTTTCTTCAACGCGGAAACGTCAATAATAGTCATTAGATATAACTTAAATATATTATGGATTTATATTCTGTGAAATGTAAACAGCGTACAAGTACACTTAACCCGACAACTGTTACGACTAAAAATAATAGAGAGGCAGTTACCGGCAAATGTGAACGGTGTGGTACAAGAAATATCAATTTTTAAAAAAAAACGCGGTGGTGATATTGCCTTCAATCTAACAAACTCCCAGGTGCACCTTGGGCGAAGTATCCAGGTGAAAAACACCTTCCATGATATAGTTATTGTGGACCAGGAACACGATTAGACATCAGACTTAATAACCAAAATCAACCTAATCCAGATGAAGATCCAATAAACGCTATCGACGAGGCGCGTTGGATACACGATATAGCATATCGTAGAGATGACCTCGAACAGCGTCATCTCGCAGATGTTAGATCAATCCACGCGTTGGATTCTATATCGGATAAATCGTTCAAAGATAAATTAGCATCGTGGTTAATAAAATCTGCCATGAAAGGTAAATTGTTGTTTGGTGCTAGTATATAGCATGGAAGCAATTTATTCTTCTCCGACAGGATACTATATGGATAAATCCGCAATCGAGAAACTCGCCATCGCTGCTAAAGTCACTCGTGAAACAGCTGCTGAATGGTTATCGCGACAAGCTATATGGCGAATTTATCTACCGCGTCCAAAAAATATTCAATATGCATCATTTGATGTTAATGTCCCAAATGAAATTCATCAGGCAGATATATTATATCTACCACACGACACAATTAAAAAACGTGTTAACAAATATGCGTTGACGGTAGTTGATATCGCGAGTAGATACAAAGAGGCTGAACCTTTATCAACAAAATCATCATCTGAAGTCGCCTCCGCGTTCAAAAAGATTTATCGTCTTAGTTTCAAAACACAAGGTGGTTTGCGGTGGCCAAATCTTCTTCAAGTTGATCTCGGTAAAGAGTTTCAAGGTGAAGTATCGTCAACGATGAAACAACATAATACTGCAATTCGACGAGGACACACTGCAATCATCGTGATCTGGCAATTGTTGAGCGGTTTAACAGAACTCTAGCTGATAAATTGCTTCATTATCAGTACGCGAAAGAATTTATCGATGATGGGCGATCTCGTGAATGGGTTAAACGATTACCTAAAGTAATCTCATCGATGAACAACGATACAACTAGAGCTATAAATATGAAACCTGCTATCGCGATAAAAAAATATAGATGGAAGCACACCAACGTTTTCACCAACATAAACCTTACCTATCAACGTCACGCATTTTTAAACATTGTATATGATCCGGTTGTAATCTTATCGCGGACTTCAACACAGTTAACTCTTCATCGAGGGAATGACGATCTTCACTCATCTCTTCGTAGTAGTCCACGGAATTCATCAACCATCGATATGGTGATTTTCCATTAATCGTTGGTGGTTGACCGTGATCACCACACACAATCACCGCGGTGTTTTTCATTAATAGCCAAACAAAAAATGGTTTCAGTGTTTTTAATGGCTCTGTACATATTTCGTCCCATATATTTATCCTAGGAATATTAGGAATATTTTTGTCCCCTTACGATCTGGGGTCCATTCATCTCCATCCTTCCATCGAAAGAAACTGTGATATGTACACGCGCTAACACCTCTGGATTTCATCTCGCGCGCAAGACGATGAGTCGGAGTTAACACTATCATGTCAGAGTTTTTCCCGAATAAATCGATTACCCGAGTTGTCCTTCCGTAACCTCCAAGACCACTCAAATAAACAGTTTTATGGAGTGTTATTGGATCGTTTACGGATGGATACTCTGATATATAATCGTTGATATCTTCGAGATAATTATCTTCAACGGGGGTATCGGCCGATTCATTATACTCGTGTAACCACTCCTGTTTTACTCGCCACGATCCCCAAACACCGCTATTTGTAAGAAATTCCTCAACAATATCAAAATGCTCCTTGTAGAAATTAAATGAATCAGTTGCAACTCTGACCGCAATTTTATAAAATCTGTTTATCATCGATAATAGATTTATCGAAACATAACCTAACATAGACGATCTCAAATGAGTATACTGTAAAGATTCACCATCTAGATATTCAACGATGGTACCGAGTTTTTTCCCGTTGGATAAATACGCGGGACTCCTCTTCGTGTATGTATTATTGTTTACTGTGTCCGAGATGATAAAATATATTTCTGTGTCATCAAAGAATAGTATAGTGGTTTTTCGTTTATGATTAGTTTTGCCACATTGAGTAAACTTTCCGATTATTTTTCTTCCTAAATCTTTTGCTTGACGCTCATCACAATTTTCGACCGTCGGCAACCAAACCTTAGTTTGCTTCGTGTATGAGATTATCGCCGTAGATACCGTTAACGAGGATAATATTCCCTAGTCGAGATAAATCTCAACAGTACTATCGGCACCCATTTATCGTCCGAGAAGTGTTTCCGAACCACACATAAAATATCGGGTGAAGCCCCTTAGCGAGTTTAAATGATGTTATCCTGCCAAATCCAACACGATCAAGATTGGTAAACTCTCCACTAATCGCTACTCTAGTCATCCCATGTGTGGGATGACCGAAACGCTCAAAGTATGCGTGACACTCTCCCATCCCTAAAAAAACTTCCTTGGTAACACGCTGCCACGTCCACGGACATATGTCCTCGATATTATATTTTGTGTTCCAAAGTCCACCGTGACCGAATTCTACACAGGAAGCTCTAACATCTTCGATGAAATCAACGCGGGTAGGTTTCCATAAATTCTTTTCTCAGCCAAAGTGAGCTGCAACTGATGGTACCGTAAAACAATTTTTTGTAATTTCACTAGCGGAAATCTCCGATTGTTCATCGATATACTTCAACGCGAGATTATTCATTTCCGTTTGAAGTTGTTCAGTTCAATATAGATCTCCGCTGGTTCTGACGAATTGATCGTATTGTTCATCATCGCTGCCACTAAACAACCACACAGAAATAAGATTTGTTCTATTTAACTCATCAATGACGTCAAACATATTATCACAATAATATTTTATTGTTCGAGAACTTTGAAATACTCGTACGGAATTACTCCACGCATGAGAGTTATGATCAAAACTTTCGATTGGAGCACAATTTTGTTATATTTTGCCTCGTATTAAACCTCTCCGGTAATTGTTTTTACTGTAATGGGAAATCATAATTTCTTTTCCAATTCAGCTACATCTTTTATCGATGCTCCCTTTTCCCTAACATATTTACCCCACTCAATAATATTATTTTTTGTCAGTTCAGTCAACCCATTTCCTCGTTTATTGTTCATGAAGTGTTCTGTGATTCGTTCTTCAACACAATTTAACCTTGTTGAGGTTTTCATCCTCCATAACTTGTTAATATATGGGGTGTTTATCTTGCAAAACCCTTACACTAGCGATGTTTCCGGGTACGCTGTATTATAATATTGGCCATCGATACCAACTAGTACACCTGGTTTAGTACTCACTGACACAACTACAATTGTTTTCATTGAATCCAATACTCGTTCACGATGATCCAAAACTCGCCAGGATTTATAATTTGCAGCTCGTTCATCATATTTATAAAGTTTACTAAATTTAACCTGAATTATGTATCTGGTATTATACTAAAAGATCATCTGAGATAGGATATATCTTGTACGAGATTATTTCATCATATATTCAAGACTAGGTGCCCGAAATGTCCAATATGCATATTTAGCGCCATCCTCGTAAAACTCTCTCTTGGATTCTCTGATACTATTTTCGATAGCTGATAACCGCACAGGAAATTTTATCTTGTCATCTAAGTCGAATTTTACTCTGTTTCGAGTATTTATCTCAATATCCATATATTTAAAATTACTCATAATTAGTATATTAAGATAAAGTATATTTAAGTAAAAAATATTTATTTATTATATATATATATATATATATATATATATATATATATATATGCATAACTGTAATTGGTTATTTATCGGTGAGACCACTCGATGTGGTAAATATTGCAGAAAAGAGTATTGTAGTGATCACATAAAATGTATCCGACAAGGAAGTTCTTGTATCGGATGTGTTGTCGGTGTATGGGGAAAAACCCAATTATGTAGTCGTTGTGGGTTAAAAAATGATACTGCGCTGAAATGGTACTATGATCTTCATCCGGATAAACCAGGGAGATTATCGATTAAATCTCCGCAGGATTACCTTAATCGAACCGTTAAATTAGATCAAGGAAATTCCTGTAAAAATAATGAGTAGCGTATATGTATCTCACCCAGCTACAACAACAATGAAGCATCGCTAGATGGAACAGTCCGTCATAGACAACGAAAAGTTCCAATTGGTAGATTTAATAATAGAGGATATATATTGATTACCGTCTCTGATAATAATCAGCGAAAAGATTATCTCTCTCATAGATTTATCGCTGAGTGTTTCATATGAAAAGTCGGTAGCGGTCTCGTAGTTGACTACATAAATCAAAATAAGCTTGATAATCGAGTAGATAATTTACGGGAAGTTACCCTGCAAGAAAACTATCTCAACAAAAACCCACACAAAAAAATAAATCGTAAACCGAGACCTGAAACAGCGTCTTACGATAGTACTATTAAACCATTTTCGTCGATATCATCAGCTGCTAAATTTTTCAATATTAATCCCGCATCTGTGATACGAGCCGCAGAGGGTATTCATTTAACAGTATACTCAAACAATTTCAATAACAGAGTCTCATTTGCATATTCGTAGTTTTTAAAATATCAAAATAGTCAATTTATATAAATAAAAGTGTTTTCCTATATATATATATAATGACACAAATTTTATCGCCGATCGCAGAAAAAATTTTCGATGACCAGCCTGGACTTTACGATGATATGAAATCCCCGGAGATGTTCAACGACGAGTGTAATTATGAGTATTATCCCGCAGATGATGAATTTGATTCCAGTATTAATAATTAATTAATGAATAGAACAGGTCCAAGAAAAGATCCCCGTGGGACACCACAACATACGTCAACTGGGCTGGAGTGTATTCCATTTACAAATATAATTTGTTTCCTGTTGACTAAGTAGAACTTGAACCACTATAAAGCTATATCCTGAATGCCAAATACATGCTGGAGACGGTGAAGTAATATATCATGGCCTATTGTGTCAAATGCAGATAAATCCAGGAGAGTGAGGACTGTAATCTTTCCACTATCCAAAGCAGAGAGAATGTCACTAAATACTTTCAGAAGAGTAGTTTCCGTACTGTGGCAAGGGCGATATGCAGACTGTACATTGCTAAAAAGACTGTTTGAATTCAAATGAGATACAAGTTGAATTAGAAAAACCTTTTCTAAGATTTTTCATATGAATAGGAGATTAGAAACTGGTCGGTAGTTCTTTAAATCGTTATGGTCAAGTGTTGGTTTCTTCAGCAGTGGCTTTACGATGGCAGTTTTAAAAAATGATTGGAATTCCCCTGATGAGAGAGAGATATTAATAACATCAGTTAGTGAAGGCAATATAGGGTCTAAGCACTCAAGCAACAGTGATGTCGGAATTGGATCAAGTTCACAAGACTTTGGTGCACTTTTCATTACGATTGTCCGTACTAAATCAATAGAAACAGGTTCAAATGCACCTAACGGTTGTCGCTGAAATTCTGCATCATAACTGTATGGTGACAAATCAGTTGAAATTGTGCTGTCAAGCGAATCTCTAATGGTTTGTACATTGTCATCGAAGAAATTTGCAAATTTGTCTGGTAGGTCTAGAGGAGAGAAGGTTGTTGGAAGTGGTGTACATTTGTTCCTTGACATTAGTTTGTTAGTTATCTCGAAGAGCTCTTTGCAGCTGGAACTCTCCGTAATCTTAGTACTGTAGTGGGATGATTTGGCGAAATGGACTATGTTTGTGACGTTCTTCTTAGCGGCTTCGTAGATTTGTTTATGAATAGTGAGTCTGGTGGAACGCCAAAGCCTCTCTGCGTTTCGGCGATGTCTTTTAGCAGTGCAAAGCTGGTCCCTAACACTGCTATTCCATGGAGAACACTTTTTATTGATACTCTGCATTTGGTGGCTGGGGCCTGTTTTTCAAGCAATGAACGCAGGCAGTTATCAAGTTGTTCCGCTGTTGGATGTAAGAAAGTTGTTAGGTTTTCTTGGATGTCATGCATGAATTTGGTTCTATTTACCATACGGAGATTTCTCTCAGTAGCAAATAGAAGTGGAGGGTTAGGGACTGATATGTCGAGATGGCATACAATGCAGAGGTGATCCTATGCAATTTCGTGGGATACAAGGATGGATTGCAGAATATTATCATCAGGTCTATAAAGAAACCAGTCTAAAATGTGACCAAGTTTATGGGTAGGTTGGTTAACTGACTGTTTAAGATTGAAAACATGAATGGAATATCATTAGTATCAGTAATAATAATAATAATAATAATAATAATAATAATAATAAATTCATAACAAACTTCATTCAAGACTTGAAATTATATAATAGCTGTGATTTCGGTTGTATTCATTTCATGGCTTTATAACGATCTTGGTGTTTGAGTCTCTCGGGGTCGGTGTGGGTCATATAGCATATGTTCAGACTGCTAAATTCTGAAACAGAGAACTCGTTACGTATCACAGGTCAATACCTGTACAATATGCGACACAAGTGTCATAGCATATGTCTTCTTATATTAATGATCTGTCATTCTTTTCGTTATGAGCACTGTAGATTAAACTATCATGACGTGGACACTCACTAGTATTTACAATTTTTCATAGTTCCAACCGATACAGTTGTTTATAAGAAGTCATTTTGCAGTACAAAAATAATACAAAACCGAAAGCCGTTTCGGATATATTTCGAACAGTTTCTGGTAAGTAATTTTAAATCATTTCAAAGACCATAATGATTCGTTACATGAAGTATAATAAGTTTCCTCTTTCCTAACTTCATATGTAAAATGACGACTATTTCAATGTCTTAAGTTCTGTAATATTTTATGTACATCTCCATTTAAGATTATACTGAATTTTTCACATTGCAATCTACAAATGATAGTTACCTTTTTACTGTTTTATATCTCCATAACGTTATTAAATTAATATATATATATATATATATATATATATATATATATATATATATATATATATATATATATATATATATATATATATATATATATTAGCCTTAAAGTATTATACATTGAACGTGCCTGTAATATTTACGGTGTCAGAATTTCAGGCTAACTTTCGATTCAGCTCCTATAATACTGAATATGTGCACAAAATGACTTCAGTTTATTTGAGATTTCTTTTCAAAACAAAATGTGTTCAATCATATGGAAATTAGAAATGGTACAGTTTAAAATCATCGACCATTCCCTGACCCTTCAGGGGATGGGGCTTTGGGTGAATTCCAGTTTAAAAGATTCTAAAGTAAAATCAAATAAATTGGAGTCCATATATCGGTGTCAGAATATTTGATTCGTTAGAACTCGTTGAAATACCCTCTTCCGACTGGTATCGAAGTGTCCTCATTAATTAGTATCGTTAGTATTAAAACTTTCGTTTAATGAACAATCTTATCGAAATATAAATTGTCATTTCATCTAACTGAGGAAGCTGAATAATTTAATATTTGTAGTACTACTATAATAGGAAATACAATATACTCAGCATGCGGTATTAGCATAATATAGCATAAATTTGGAATGTTCAGTACTTGAACGATTTGTATTCAGTATTATGAAATTTAAAATCGGGAGGAATAACATAAGGGTAGCAAACGTACCAGAAGCAATCGTAGAACTTGTCTAAAAGTCGAAAGTTGACGCCGACGCCGACGCAACTTCCATGCAATGTGTTAATATAATTACGTATGAAAAATGTCAATGTAATCATATGAACTATATTATTACAAACATTAAGGTCAATAAAATACACAATTTGGACAATACTATGTACATGATGTGATATGATCTAATATGGAGTTGTTATATACATATTGCTACATTTATAAAGGTTAAGGAATGCTACATTGTTGCTGCCGTTAAACAGTTACCACGTGTTGTTCTGATTGGAACTTGGACCGGGTAATAATATAATGGTTGCTAAGCAGATTGTATTTTTCTTTGTCATTCATGAACAAATGCATGCACAATATAATTTATTTTCAGTGTAACTAAAATAGAGGAAACTTACCTTTTCTACAACATAATTGGTACAAATTAAAACAATGGTTTTCCCAAGGATAACACAAAAGCTGTTATATCACCTTGTTTGGGTGGTTCAGCTGGTGTTGTTTATCTATATACCTTACTTTGCAATCAAAATGTATAATGGAGTACACTTCAATGAACTCAAAAGTGCGAAGGACACTATTAAAATGGAAGCTCCATTGGAATCACCAGATTCAATGGCTTCAGTTTTTCAAAACTACAAGGAGGACATAGAGTCAAAGATAAATGTTTATCCCGTTGAAGTCAATAAGAATATTGTGACATGTGAAAAGGAAGCTGAGATACAAAATGGAACGACTAGTCTGGATAAAAAGAAGAAAGAATACACATTTCCAGGACATGGAGAGATGGAAAAAGCTAAAACCATAATAAAAGCGGGGGACCGTACACAGTCCTTACTTCTTCATCCCATTCATCCAGAAATTCCTATAATAGACCCGGATGCCCCAGGTAGGTCGACTTCAGCATCATGTTATTACGTTAAGTCTAATACAATTACCTAAATCAAATTCGATTTTATTTAATTCAGTTCAATTTAATTCTTTTCTTGGATCTGTGTAATGTGAAGGCCAAGATATGAAATCTGAATTTTATGTGGATACATTAAAACTAATCCGGCTATGTATACATCGCCTTAACCACTTTTCTTTTTTGTAGTGAGACACTGAAAACCACTCCGTACAGGAGGTAGCCTCTGAATCATTATTAAATTATTCAGCCAAAATATTATCTAGAAAATACACAGAAAGATACAGATATATATATATATATATATATATATATATATATATATATATATATATATATATATATATATATATATATATCTATATATATATATATATATATATATATATATATATATATATATATATGATGGTTATTAAGAGCAAAACATGTAGTGCGTCATATAATTTACACAGAATCAGAAATTGTCAGCTGTCATATAACTCATTTAAGAATTTATAAAATTTGTACAGTCTGGTATGATATAGTTACATCATGATTACAATTACAATTATCATTTGGAAGAGACTCTCGAATCTGAAGTCATTGATTAAATGGGTGTATTGTATATGTTGAAGTTTTTTAAAAAAAAATACAAACAAGAGCACAATGTGAGACTATTTAATAAGCAATGTCACTGTGATTGTTGTCCTTATTCAATTTGGGGGTGAGGTGCTCCCAATTCATTTAAATTAATACAGAAGTCCCACCCTGGCTCATTGTTGTCAAAAATTGATGTAGTGATAGAGACATGCAAAGCTCTGAGCCCCCAGTCAGCGGTACCGACAGTTCAAATAATGAATACACAAAATGTGAAATTAAAATAAGAATTTAATATAATTCAATAACAGTCATCTCTCAAATGTAATTCAACTAAAACCCAATCACTCGACCAAATGATGGCCATTTTCATCATTTGAATAAGTGTGTGAAATGTTCCTCTTGTCCTGAATTCCTACTCATCTGTTTGATTATTCCTTCTCTTTTCCTTTGACACCCTCTGTTCTCCCCCCTCCGTTTTTCCATCTCTTTGTCTACCAGAGACTCGGACCAACTGCATTGGGTTAAGTTCCTCTGGTCTCTAATAACTTCTGTACTGAAGCTCCTTGTAATTCCCGGAGTATCCAAGTTTTCCGCCAATATCGAATGCCGTTGGAGTAGCTTATTTCCCTTAGTTACCGTATTTAGCTCTACTATTTTAAGTTCTTAATATCATATAGTTCAACTTGCGATTATAATATTTGACCACGCCTTGCTCAATTTCGATTGGATACTGGGTTATATAATGATCAAACACCACCTCCCTCAAAAACAGTATGTCGGTATGTTTTACGACCCTCCTATGTTCCGAAAAAAAATTCCGTCACTTACCTGTGAACAATGTTATGTAATTGGCTCTGATAAAATAAAGCGCGCGTCACTATTTTCATGGCTATGCCAATTAAATGGCTTGACACCTTCATACATTTTGAAGGCGTGAAAGTATAGCCTCGGGGTCTAACATACATATGTTGAAATCTGGTTTAATTTTACAACCTGATAGTCCGTGTTCACACGACAAACAGACGCAAAGCAGAGCATGCGGGTGGGTAGTTAGTGAAGTGGTGAATAGTTATGAATCCTGTGCAAGGGAAAATATATTCAGCCAGTTAATACAGCATTCATTAAGCATATTTTCTGACACTAATTGACATGTTAGTTGGCAGGCTTTATCCCAGATGGCCAGATCGTCAGAAGATGCACATAGTCAATACACAAGGATAGCGAGTAGATTCAATCGTAAATTTGTAAATGCATCAACAAAGGAGATACATTATCCGTCAAACGTTAAGCCAGAGAGCTAGATATCGTGTGCATAACTCATGACAAGTAGTAATCTGTAAACTACTTGACATTAAGACTTGCAGCATTTATTTTATGTATGTATAATGGTCGTGGATTGGAATGAATTCATAATAGGAAATGTTAGAAATTGATATTAGTGTTTTCCACCGAGTTCTTGCTTTCAATTAATGCACAGTTCCAACACACTAAGCTACTCTTTGCCATGATAGATGTGCATTATCCTTATGTGCTTCGACATTACGGTACAGAAGCATATTACAAATGTGTATACGAGTACTGAAGGGTATTTCTTTTATTTAAAAGTATTGGTAGTCATGCTGAATTAAATTAATACCCTTACCTAGCAGGAATGTATTTAAGTTTTGTGAAACACTATGGAATGTTCTAATACTCTTAAGCACATGGTGGTATATATTCGTAGCATTTGCAGCATTATAAAGGTCTTATATTCGCATCCTTTTGTTAGGTGTTGTATAAGCACGGAACTTTAATTTAAACAGCAGAAAATAAAACGGGATACTTATATGCTCCTCCCAAAAACGTTCGTCATTTATTCTCCAAGTGACTAAGATTCCTAATACGGGGCTACCACTGTAAACAAAATCTAGACCAACATCATCAAGAGTCACACTGTGCCAGATTTCCTTGTTTCACTAGTTCGGTCATTATTTAAGACATTCGTATATGTATGAAATATTGTTTTATTTTCATTTTGAAATAAGAAACATTCCATACAGTGTGCTTCTTGTGGATGTTTATTGTCGAATTTCGCTGTGTTTTGAAGAAACATATTATCTTACTAGCAAGCAGCTGAGATAAGAATTTCACTCTTTTGAAACATATTTTCGAATTAATAAGCAACTCAGATATTTTCGACACCTGTGTAATGAAAAATGTAAAGAAATGAGGCAAACATGTACTTTAGATATGTCCATAAGAAGCATAACTTTGTAATGTAATGAACTGGTGGAAGGTTTAGATTAAAACCAATCATATTAGCCCTAGAAAAGGGGACACATGATTCAGCCGATGTTTTAGTTTTTCATTAAGGTGGCGCAGTTTTGCATGATTGACAAAGGGATGTATCTTTATATATCATACTTTGCCTCGGTTGTTTTTTCCTCGATACTTTTTTGGTGTAAAACATACATGATTTCGTGTTGCATATACAAACGGACGATCATGGAGCGGCAACTTATGTATGATGAGCCATGTTTGAGATTATACTTTTACCTATAGTATGCAAGAGCGCCTTCTCATTTTCTCATAGCTATGTTTTGGTATCTTTTTTATTAATAATTGTTTTCGGATCGGGTGATGCAGTGGCATTGACTCTTAGGGTACGGCTCTGACCCTTGCCCTTGCCCTAAATGTAGCCTAATTCTTCCCAGTTGTACCTCAGATGCGTTTATCGAATTTAGATATCGAATCAGTTAATGGAATTGTATATAGTGCTCGCATATCTCAATTACTCATTTGTGTACAGAAACATGTTGTGTCGTATCCTCGCCGAGATCTACAAATGGCTTTATTTCTGTTACTGACAAATGTTTCTTGCAGAGAAAACGTTATCAGCTCAAACGCCCACCCCACGTTAACGCTACCCACTCGGGTCCTTGAAATAGTTTAGTCGTGTTTGTTTTGTAGTCATTTCTGAAATAACTTACGAAGCAATTAATATGCAAAGTGCACAGGAACGCACGTAATCTGTGTAGATTTGCATGATTGTTTTCTACGTCATTGTTAATTGTGGTAGTAGTGTGGCACATACTACCGCTTAAACAAGGTAATCAATACACCATATTTTGTACAATTTCATCTTTTTAACAAATAAGAAGAAAAGCACATGGGACGGACTGATGCATGCACGTAGTAAACACTAGCTTATGGTGTATTTTTCTGGTTAAACTTCATCTTTACTTCAGGTGAGATGGGAAAGCCAGTGATTATAGATAAGGGAAAATTATCTCCCGAGGAACGCTATAAATATGACGAGGGATTCAAAAGAAATAATTTCAATCAATATGCAAGCGACATGATTTCGCTCCACAGAAGTTTGCCAGATGTGCGAGACCCCGAGTAAGTTTAAAGACTCATTTATTAGTGATTTGCATTGTTACATGCATCATATGTCTATCTTATACACGTTTTCGAGTTTCATACGAGGATGTTGATATCTAAAATGTATCAAAGCATTAACAATATATAGACTCAGATCGATAAAACCATTCCTCATGACTAATAAACAAGAAAAGAGCAACCAGAGTATCATGTTTGTTTGGCCTCCCATTACTGGATTATGACCAATGTAAAAAAAAAGTAAAAATGAGACTTGTTTGACGTTTGGCCTTTTCAATATTACCTTGCCAGTAAAAAATTTAAGGGTGTATACAAGAGAAGTAAACTATTATGTTATTATTAATATGTCATCACAATTAAACGTCTCAAAAGCGTTGCAATAAAATACGCAGTGTGCATTGTTGAATATAGTGAAAGTAAAAAAAAACGTCATGGTTGGCTGTTGATTCGTAGTTAGGATGGTTAAATATTGGAATTACAATGATGGGACATTGCAAGTTGACATGCACGTAGAACGGCGTAAGGTGTGGATCGATAATAAAACCTACCATGTAAAGCAATATATTTAAATGATTCATATTAAATGACAATAATTAGAAGTTCATGAGTCACTAGATGAGACCAGAGAACATACTTCATACAAAAGAAAGTATTCGTCTCCAGTGTGACGTTTTTACTGTACTATCTGCTATCTTACACAAATATAAAGACGATTTGTCTTTTTCTAGATAGAAACTGAAACCGTATGCAGGAGTATCCAATGAACATCCTATAAGCAGGTTGTAATCAAAGATACGTCTTGGCTGACACTCGTCTAAAGCATAATGGATGAAATAGAAACTTTTAATCTAGGATATTTCTGCTTTAATTCCTTTTATGCCTTTAAACTGAAATTAAGTAGCTGCCAAGAAATGTGTTGTGCAAAATGTAGCAAGGATAACCCATGTTCTCTGAATCGGATTCATGTAGACACGGAAAGGTAGCAACACGTTTATATATGATGCAGTCTATTATTATACGCTGCTGATATGCATTAAGAATCTGGGCAAAACACATGCGCGGTAACTTCTAAATGTTACATGCCTGAATAATTTGAATCGGCCACATATACAATATTATACACTCTTAATGTATTTTGTTTTAGGTGCAAGCAAATAGACTATCTGAACAATTTGCCTGATGCGAGCGTCGTCATTATTTTCCATAACGAGGCTTGGTCCACATTAATGCGCACGGTACACAGTGTACTGGACAGATCTCCAGCGCATCTGCTAAAAGAAATAGTCCTGGTTGACGATTTCTCAGACTTTGGTATGATTATTAGCAGCTGCAGTACTTATTGCTTTATTGTCGCTGTTATTTTCGTTTACTTCTCAGTGATGGTACATGTATTTGATTATTTTTACATATACGTACATTTTGTCTGTTATGACTGCAATTTTACAATTTATAAAGAATAACATTTTAAGTATACAAATGGAACATTCAAGATTAACATAATATTCTTCATTTTTTTAAATTACAATTATTCAAAGCTATTGCGATGTCAAGATTGGCAGAACATAAATTATTACAGTAATTATTAAATTATAAATTAAACATAAATTATTACAGTAATTATTAAATTATTAATTAAACATAAATTATTACAGTAATTATTAAATTATTAATTAAACATAAATTATTACAGTAATTATTAAATTATTAATTAAACATAAATTATTACAGTAATTATTAAATTATTAATTAAACATAAATTATTACAGTAATTATTAAATTATTAATTAAACATAAATTATTACAGTAATTATTAAATTATTAATGAAACATAAATTATTACAGTAAGTGACAAACACCATTTAATGAGTTAGTTATTTCAGCAAAACTGGGAACATACTTCCAATAGAAGAAAAACAATCTCTAAAATTATCAGACCCGATTTTTTGAAAGCATCTTCAATTGCTTGAAATTTCTTTTGGTGAGATTCTAATAGTTCTGACCCGCTTATCAGGCGTCTAAGCATTCCAATCTCGACTAGGAAAGGCACTAATTGTAGGACTTCGCCCTGAGCTCAGCCCTGGGGAAATTGTCGAAACCGTTATTAAGTACGGTCAGGCGCCAATACGTTTTTAAACTTTCGTAAGAACGTCATCGACAAAGCTATCAAAATTTCCTTCAGCATTATTATTTTCTTAATAACTTGACCACACATTGCTACCATTACCAGAAACTACCTTTTGCAGTTGAAAAGGGAGATAACTTCCTGGGATCGTCTGCACTCGGTACCCTCTATTTTGCATTTTAAAGGTCTAACTTTAAACTTTATGTATACCTTGCCAATTTTCCAATTTCGCTTTTCGACTTGAAGCAATGGATCCTAAATAAAAGAAAGATGCGATCATGCTTACTTGACCGATGGTTTGAAACACTTCTACTTTCCGATTGCAAGAGAAAGCGGTTGGAATCACACGTTAATGTAGACGAAGGCTTGTTCCTATTATCTAATTATTGCGCTATTAGAATATAAATCTGAAATCTGTCTAGAATGGCTTTCACACAGTCAGAATGTCATTACTAATATTGTTGTGCCAAACTCTCCAAGGAAATGGGTTATCACTGATTTGTGCTGTCTTTTAGTATATGCACCTTGTTACAAAACATTCCGTTTAGTATACGTTATTAACAAAATACCGAAACATATTTGACCAAGGTAATGTAACACAGGATATTGATAACATCTTCTTCTCATTTAAAATGAAGTATATCAAGCAGTACCTTATAATAATAATAATAATAATAATAATAATAATAATAATAATAATAATAATAATAAATAAACAATTATTTCAACATTTTATTTAGCATTTTACATGTCATTCATTTATTGAATGACACTTGAACACCGCTCAGTACTACACGATTGTTTACCGTATCGTTAACCGGTGGAGAAACATAAGTTTATTACAAGGTGGATGTTATGGTGGCGACCATATGTGCAGGGCTGAATGCGTAATGGTTGTTTCTAGAGTATCGTGTTCCTTCTGACATGGATACATATTTCAAAACAATATATATATATATATATATATATATATATATATATATATATATATATATATATATATATATATATATATATATATATATATATATATATATATATATATATATACTATGAACGTGTGATTAAAGCTGTTTATAGATACATTACATCTCTCTCTCTCTCTCTCTCTCTCTCTCTCTCTCTCTCTCTCTCGTTTCACGGAAAAGTAAGCCGTACGCGAATCAATGTCAAGCCATGATGAACCTGAGATTCAAAACATAAAATAATAGTTTTTAAAAAAATATATGATGTGTGTGTGTTGGCTTGATCTATATTTTTGTTTATACATTGATAATTTAGTTACCTATAAACTAATCTATGCGACGTACAACTCTGATTATAATGACCTATATCCATTTCCTGTCAAGGTACCGCTTTGATTACAATGACTTATTTCCATTTCATGTCACAGTACAGCTTTAGTTACAATGACTTATTTCCATTTTTGACTTATTTCCATTTCATGTCAAAGTACCGCTTTGATTACAATGATCAAAGTATTTTAGACTGGTTTCAACTATGTCAACATTTTATATCACTGTATCTACAACAATATCATTCTAACCTAATAGTACATGATCAGTCTACTATAAGAGCGGTTTATAAACACGTTCGCTAAACGTCGTTAAGAAAATGAGAACATCATTTTATGTATTATTCTAAGCATTTCCGTACATATATTCTGAGAATATATGGCGACTCTATTTGAATATAAGACTGAAGATAGACCCTACAAAGTGTTTGTTACTGAGCGGGTGTTGCTCGTCTTAAAGCTGTATATTTATAGAAAAATTAATCTTTATATCAAACGACATATTTAGCAGGAATTTAATTGTTCACAATAGATTTTTTAAGAACGATATTTATATTTCTTCGAAGGATACTACTACATAAATACAGAAATACCATTATTGAAATACCCAAGCGTATTCCCGTGGTGCTATTTGTGTAAAGTTATACTTTACTGAATTCATTAGGATATATCGTTTTCCCACCTAGCTGTCAACACATTAATCTATTACAATAGCCTTCTAAGCGTACAAAGGTTGACTTCTTCTCAAAAGCTCTGAGCCTCCTGATCAGCGAAACGTTCGACGGTAGAATAATGTCTCTCTCGATCGCGCCTAATAAACTGTGTAAAAATCCCACCGTTCTGATGATAGTACAGCAGTTTCATCCTGATCCTGACAATTGTACTTCACTAATCCATTTCCCGTTGCTCGCCTACTTAGTAAAGGAATTGGAGCTGTAGTGTAACACTACATCTTAACAAACCTTGTCATCAGGGCAAGAGAATGTCGTCTGATCACTCTATCACACTAGTAAAGGATGCTCCAAACATTTACGTGGGGAACTACAAGACACAGATACACAGAGTACACAGTCATAAGTCAACAATAACGTTTCTTATGGGTCACGCCAATGTGCGAAATACACTCAGAGATACAGCAAATTAGTATTCAAGTATATTACGCCCAGAATCAAAATATTCAGACAGAACAGAAATAACTTATTAGATATAGATGGGTTTAAATCTGGTTATCATCAGTACTTTTCGAACTTAGCTTAATAAAGCAATTGCCCTATAATCGTTTACAGAGTCTATACGACATTCTTTAAACATGGGCATTGTAAACGGTTTGGAGTCTACAGTATTATACGACCTGTTTAAGCCCAGGAATAATGGTTCTTCAACCAGGCTGGAAAACATTTCTAATAGCCAGATTTAATAGGACGGTTAATGAATACGTTACAGTATCAGTAAATGTTGTTTTCAACAAGTTATAGCTAATGAAGAGTCTTTTGTTCAAGTAGGTAAAAGTGACGTTTGTCCTTAGATGTTGGTTGTGATAGACCATGGAGGTAGGTTTCGCTTTTCCTTAGAGGTAGGTTGTGAAAAGCCTTACAGGCAGGTTGTGATAAAACTTAGAAGTAGGTTAGGATAGGCCTTCAAGGTAGGTTGTGAATGGGCTCATATCTCAGTTGGCATAGCACTCGTAGGTAGGTTATGAAATTTCTGTATGGCCTTATAGGTATTACGTTGTTAAGGCCTGAGAAGTATGTATGTTGTGTGAGGCCTTACATGTATGTAAGTTTTGTAAGGCCATAGAGGTATGTAAACTGTAAAAGGCCTTAGAGGTAGGTTATGATAGACCTTAGACGTAGGTTACGAAAAGGATCACAGAGAGAGAGAGGAGAGAGAGAGAGAGAGAGAGAGAGAGAGAGAGAGAGAGAGAGAGAGAGAGAGAGAGAGAGAGAGAGAGAGAGAGAGAGAGAGTTTGTGATATGTCTTAGAGATAGGTTGTGCAGTTTGTCATTTGAATCATCAAGATCCGACACATAAGACAGTAACCATTCAGTGACGAAGAAACTCTAGTGAATGTATATTTTCTTGCTCAGAAAAATACACTTGGTATATTGAATTTCGCATCAGTGTAGTATTAGTTCATAGCGTTATACATATAATAAGTACCAAGTTATGGGTTGGTTTGTTTATGTGTTTTGCGAAGATTTATAAAGCAAATATTAACGATGATAACAATCTTCTGGTTTGAAAGAAGGACACAGTAATAACATGTAATAAAAGTAAAAGAGAGGATACGTGGTAAACATGCTTCGTCTGGCTTCATTTTATTTTATTTAATTTTAAAATATAGATCATTTAAAGCAGCCCTTAGACGAATATGTTGCCAGTCTTCCGAAAGTGTCCCTTATCCGCCTAAAAGAGAGATCCGGATTGATCAGGGCTAGGATAGCAGGCTTTGATGCTTCCACCGGACAAGTCGCTATTTTTCTTGACTCTCACTGTGAAGCAACTGAAGGTCAGTTGTGGTAGAAAGGTATCTCATGGGATGCATGTCTATGGTGTCTTTACCTTAATTTGCTGTGTTTGTGTTTCTTCTATATAATGATTCTGTTTACAGTCTGAGGTAAACTGCCATTGGATGATAATGTCCAAATGTTTTAGTTTGCGACACAAGTCACATATTGCGACATTAAGTCGTAGTAGAGTCTTCAGAATGTAAATAATGAGAAATAATTAAACAATTAATTCATAATATGTCCTAGTATTGTTCTTTTGGACTTGCCATATAACACTTTTAGATCATTTTTGGTTTAATTCAAAATACTTTAAGTTCATCCCTAGCTTTTATGATATAACCTTCAGAATAATGTAATGGCTATGTTTGACAAACGTTGTTGTCTTATGTATTTAGGGTCTCATAAACAGTAACATGAAAAAGGTGAAGACAACAAGCGTTGTAAAATTTAAAAAGAATATTTTTTTTTCCTTTGAAAACCAAGGTCAAAATGAGGACCAGAACTTATGGTGCTAAGAAAGAAATCCAAGACTAATCCAAGACTAATCCAAGAATAATCCAAAAATTAAAACTTAGAAGTCCTAGTAACAGAATGTTCTAATGTATATGAGTACCCGTCCCGATAAATGTACCAGAATGAAAGGCGATGACGTATGGTGAAGTCAATGTATTACTAATGTGCCTACAGTTCTTTGTTGAACCACAGAAAATAATATTCCGGTATATGAATTTCAATAACTATCTTTGTCCAAGAAATAAATATGAACACAGGCATTTTCGGTTTGATGGAGTATTTGTGTGATTGGGATTTTAAACGTTACTTTAACAATTTTTCTGTCATATCGCTTCAATGTCTGCAGTGTGGCACTTTATAATGATGTCTAGCACTATGACATCATGCCGCAGACATGTAGCATGTTGTCCCACCCAGTCACATTATCCTGACACCAGGCTGACCAGTCTTAACACTAACCTTTTAATCCTTAACGCCAACGGGGGTAGCTGTTAGTACCATTTTGTAAGTCTTTGGTATGACTCTGCCGGGGCTCAAACCCACGACTTCCTGCTTCTGCGGCTGACGCTCTAACTACTAAGCCACTGGAGCGGTTGGTGGAGCATTTAAATACTTTAAAATGTTGTTTTATATATATATATATATATATATATATATATATATATATATATATATATATATATATATATATATATATATATATATATATATTAAGAACGGGAATTTAATGAAGTTTATGTAATCGTAAAATTTTCTGCTGCTTACTCGCTGTTTTCAGATTGCCTGCTTATGCTCCTAATAATAATACCAACGTAATTTTCAAACAGTAGTTTTTACCGATAACATTATGTAGCTTACGCATTGTTATGAATATTTGATTTACTTTATGTTTGATTTAATTTAATTTAATTTAACTGTTTGGTTTTTTTAAGTTTAATTGTTTATTCCATTAAATGCTATTTTAATGTAACGTTTATTTACTGGAGTTTACATTGTCCAGAAATTCAGTTCAGTATGTTCAACCTGACTGTATTTAGTTTAAAAGAAGCTAATAGTCGAACTTTTATATCAAATGCTGAATTTTGGACATTGATTCAGAACCATTAAGAGTTGAAGAAAAGACCTAGGTATTCTTCCTCAGAGTAAGATTCATAAGTCAATCGATGACATAATAGGCGAACGTGACAAATAACATGTATCATTTATGTTCTAAATTAGGAATTACACACATCCGGGTATCTGTTTTGCGTCAAAACTAGACATAGTATGTATGTTTAGAGAAAAAAAAATCATTACTGGCCTTAACAGTGAAGAAGTCCATGTGGTTTATTTTATGACTAATTATTTTTTTTCAAATCATTTAAATTCTAAGATAATATATTTCCCTGGAAATACTTGTGTTTTAAATGAATTCTTTTACAAAGACAATTATTTAATTTAAACCGAATTCAAACAATGGGATAGTATTTTCTGAAATTCGACAAAGAATCGTTGACACATCAGTACAACGTTGACCACAAAATACGTCATCGCCTTCCATGTTGGATTTCATCGGGATGTTTTATTACTAGGATTTCTCATTTTAAACTATTTTTAGATTTAATTTGTAAAACGGAAAGTTATTTTTATCATTTTCCTTGCGTTTCCAGGGAAATAAATTATTTATTAAATTTTAGAAAGCTTGCTGTCTTCACCTCTTTTTTGTTACGTTTTCTAGGAACCTAAACACATGACATTTATTTGTATTAATTTGCTTGAATATAATGTTGCAGTCTGTATATAAGTTTAACTTATTTCCGCTTAAGATATAATAAATATCTCAATTTCATTGATCCCTAAATTATTTATTACATGACAACATACTGAGAAATATCAGTAGATATATCACTTTTGGAACTACTTTTCTATTTCATATTAAAGATGTATATCTGCACTTACGTACGTTATTCAAAAAGTTATTTCCATATTTAGGTTTATTTAATTTTTCATTCTCTCTCTCTCTCTCTCTCTCTCTCTCTCTCTCTCTCTCTCTCTCTCTCTCTCTTAAATTACTAGTGACTGAACTCTTTGTTTTGATTTTTTCTATAAACATCCATACAGTACCATATACTTCTTACAAACATAACGTATTTCTAACATCACAATCATGATTAAATGTAGACACGAATAAAAGTACAACTCTTTTTAGGATCGAGTATTCTAACTTTCTATAATACATCTATCACATCAACGTGCTTTGTATCAATTTGCTCAAGAACAAATCTTGACGGTTAAAACTCTCCTCATTATTAACATGGGACATCCATTAATTTTGAAAAATAAAAAGATTTATCATTAAACGCAAAATTTTAATTTGGTAACTATTGCTGTCCTAAATGTATTGTATTATTTTTAGCAGAGTAGTAATGCAGTTGACAATGACATTGGCACATAATGTAGCAAGACATCTACGAGAATTGATGTTTGTTGTTAATTAAACATATATGTTAACTCTAATAATGATACTAATAGGAAGACAATACTAGTAATAATGAGGACTTTGTATAGTGCCTAATTTCTAGAAGCTCTTAGAAATTTGAAAACATAGATCATGCTGACAATATTTAAGGTAGGAAACATTCTTAGGTCTTTAAGTGTGTTGTTGGAGTCGAAACAGATGAGTTTTAACAGCACTCTACGATATGATCCCTGTTTCGTTATGTTCAGTGGGTCATTCGTTCCACGACGCTGGGTCCTGTTGTGCAAAATAACCTTGTCCATATAACTTCGTTTTGATTGTGGGAAGCATGAGTGTATGAATGTCATACGACGAGCGTACGTATCATGCTGTGTGTATACACATGAGTGAGATCGGATATGTATGTTGGACTGGACTCCGACATTGAAACGTAACACAAAGAATAAAGTTTGCCTTATGATTCTGGATAAGGTACATAACCGCTGGGAGGTGTGCTCTGATCGTGGTACTCTAACGATTACCCGATAAGCTGTGTTTTGAACCTTTTGAAGTTTCTGGAGTAGATATTGAGACGAACCAAACAGAACTGAGTTACAATAGTTCTGTCTTGAAAGTACGAATGAGCACACAAGTGTTTTAGTGGCATCAACTGAAAGATATATGCGATTGGAGCTCATGGGTCTCTGATAGAGATGTGCTGTTTTCCACATGTTCATGACATGTTGGTGCAATGCAAATGTACTTTCCAGAGTTACACCCAGGTTTAGTTCTGACTGCTAAATTAATGTTGTTGTTGCTGATATTTATTTTTTCATGTAAAGGATGTGAATGAGAAAGTCTTTGTGTTGTGATCAGAAAGGCATCAGTTTTATCATCATTCATCTACAGCTTGTTACACGTCATCCATGATTTCAAATCAGATACTCACCTATTTACGCCTTGGATGGTAGCATCAACTTCAGTTGCTTGCCTACACTTGTAAAGTCGGATAACATCAGCATACAATTGGTGAGACACTGAATAATGATATGTGACATTTGAGAGCGGTTGATTGTTTATTGTATAGAATGAAGGAAATAGGTCCAAGAACAGACCTATGTGAAGCACCACAACATCGGTCAACTGGGCTGGAGTATACTCCATTTGCGGACACAGTTTTCGTCCTGGTGACCAAGTAGGCCTTATGACACAGTAAATCTGTGTCATGAATGCCAAATACATGCTGGCGAATGTGAAGTAATATATCATGGTCTATTGTGTGAAATGCTACAGACAAATCAAGAATATCTACGCTGATTTTTAAGATATAATACAAATATTGTGCTCCTAAAGTGATATAAATCGTATTGCTAATTGTCAACTAATTCCTGATATATAAAAAGCCGTATACACCCTCCTTCGGTGTCGCTACTGACAAAGGCACTATCAAAATAATGTCAATGTGATACCCTTTTCAATAATCATGTCTGATGTATGCAAAATGTGTCCATTATTTCCTGCCAAAGTGTATTAAATGAAACATAGGAAGCATCTGTTTAAATGTAAGATATTTTAGGATGCTACATTTCACGAAACATCTTTCTCCATTCACCTTTCTCGGCATATACTATCAAATGAGTTGATATCACAAATTTCCTTTGTTATGTTTAGTTCCATTACTGAGTATATCAATATACGAATAGTAAAAAAAATTAATTAAGGTATTCTCTTCAGCAATTATGACTGCAATGAAGTGACCTGAGATCGCATATATCTTATCGCTATGTTATGCTACCTTTTTCCTTGAAGTACCAGCCAAATTAAATCATCTGCAGATTTGATGAAATGTTCAAAACCACTTAGATATGCTTTTCTTTGGCTGTTTTCGGAAAGTAATTATTCAACAAAAATCCTATGGATTTACTGTAATACTGCAATTGTACACATTAACATCCAAATATCTTTCTTACAATATGATTTTGGATCATCACAGGGTGGTTGGAACCCCTTCTTGATAGAATTGCAAGAAATGACTCAACTGTCGTTGTTCCAGATGTCAACCTTATTTCAGACGATACACTTGAGTTTAAAATACAGGGATGCAGTGAGACTGAGTCGGGCGGATTTAGCTGGGACTTGATTTACCGATGGCGTGCAATTCCAGAAAGAGAGCATAAAAGAAGAAACTACAACAACTGTCATCCGTTCAGGTGGGTAATTTGCCTAGTATCAGTGTACATGTGGTGGTCTTTGTTCTTCATCTACCAAACGATATCCTGTATTGTCCCTGTAATACTGACACATATGCATCTATATTAAACTATCATTTAGGTTGGCTTCATATCTTATCCTACAATTCTACCTCATAGCTATGTACCTTGTTGCCTAGAGGTTAGAGTGTCCGACTCGGATGCAGGAGATCGTGGGTTCGATCACGTAGTTTCATGTTTAAGGTGCAATACCACTTTCAACCTTGGAATATTAATTGCTCACAATCAGACTTTATTTGCCCGGAGTTGCCCTTCATAATAAAGTTTTCCAGTGACCAGTTTAATGTTGGTTTATTTTCATCCAACTAAAACATCATTTGACAATAATTATTTTGCAACTTTATAACTATGTAAATGATCTCATAGAGATAGACTGCAAGTTAGATAACTATATTCATTTAAACATATTTCTGCTAATTGTATCTTAACATTAAAAGCCCAATGTTATTGAATGGAATTATTTTCGAGTATAATATCCTTTATCGCTTTTATCTAACTGATTAATTAACCATTCAAATTACAATATATATAAAACTAAGAATGGTATTAAAATGAACATTGTATGTATTTCAAGTAATAAAAAATCTTACTATGGAATCACGAAGGCATCATGTTTTTATTGCTTTTGTCGAAACCTGTTATGAATTTTCTTTGGGCAAACATCGCAGAGTCAACATTTTTACACAGAACACACTATAATCTGAAATATCTTTCAAAATCGATTTTCATTCAATTTTTTTCCGTGTGTCGTTTAACCTTTAACCTTAGCTACAATAATGTTGCTGCCTTATAACAATAATAAGCTATATTTATACTGTCTTTCAAAAAGCCTGCCTGTGTTTAACTGACGTAATATGATGACCCTAACATCATAGGAACCTGACTCTAACTTTCACCTTAATAAATTGTTACTTTCAGTATGTCTCTTGTATTATCTTTCCCACAATATTGTTTAAAAACAGCTTTCCAAACGTACCGGTTTCAGCTGGCTGTAATAACAGCATGGACGACATTGAAAATACAACAACGTACACAATTTTCGAGTCAGTGTAATATGCATATAACGAGGCTCAAGACAAGCAAAATACTTGCGTTATTGGGTTTTGCAGTTGTGCCGCATCTGATTTCGATAGAAGTGCAATATGAGATCGATTAAATATAACAATTCCTATACCGGATATTGGAGCAGAAATTGCACTTATATTTGAGTATGAACAAAATAGTCGACGTAGTTAAGCCACTACTACCGCTGAGGTAAATGAAGTTTTTTATTATGTTCATGTACACTAATTAAAGTTGTTTTAACGCAACCGTGATCTTCATATTTACTCGCATATCCGAAGCGCGTAGAGACGTTTCAGAACGTTCATTAAATATGCTTCCTATTAGAATTTCAACATCACTGCATGTCAGTGTAAACATTATGCTATTTATATTCAAGGTTGATATTGTTCTTAATGTGGAATGTACCCGTCCAGGGACATATCACCAAATACAGCTTTTCTCTGCAGTAGAAAAGGTTGACAACCGATTATATGAATGGCTGTCTGAATCTGTATGATTTAATTTGCGTTTTTTGGGTTATAATACATACGAGCTTCGAGAAAAGAAACGATATATGGGCGAAAATAACTTTGATAGCAACTTATTTTCTGTACTATCCCAACATTGTCGTTCCATGTATTTGTTTTGAATAAAGACCTGACAAACATTTGATTAAAAATTCTAAAAATTATTCACCCCTCTATGATTTATTATCATCAAGTGATATTAATGGTTTCATCCGTGCTGTATCAGTACGTATTGATGAAGGATTTTTCACAAAGCAATGGCCTTTTCACAGTAAATATCAGAGGAGACAATTTCCATTCAGACATAGTATGGATGTGTTCAGGACACGTGTGTTGACATCCAAGTATTGTACTGTAAAGGAGAGAGGACAATATTGCTATAGAGGACAGAGACGCTAGATTCCAGCAAAATCATTTTGAAACGTACTGCATCATGACACAAAAAAGGAAACACCGTATGTAATGTATGATTATTTCAATGTATATCGTTGTCATTTGAAATGCAAATTTCATGGATTGTTCATTTAAATTCAATCCAAGTTGTTGTACAACTGTTATGTGGACTATTACATTGTCCTATCAGATACATCAGGACAACTAAGCCATCAATATTATTTCGTGGCCAAGATACAGTATACGTATTTATAAAATCGCTCGATGTCACAACGAAATGGTTGGAGCAAAACGTTCTTCATACTCATGCATGATTATGAGGAATGCTGACAGACGTATGTTTTGCTGCATTCACACATTGCTGGATCTGTGATGATCGCTATCTGAATGCTAGCAATGGAACTGATATTTCCAAAGCATCTGATTCAGGTAATATTATCTGTGTGTATCCATAATTTTCACAATGCGTGCTATTTGTAGTTAAGGACTTGATATACGAACTAAGCATTAATTGTATGTGTGCTTTAGAAACTGCTTCGGTATGATGGTCTCTAAAGAATGAAAACCTGGGCAACAGCGTCAAATGTAACAATGAGCTTCATCAACGCACGATATAAATATATATTAAGTTCGTAGATCTAGAGTTCCTCAATACAATTCAGTTTCTTAAATCCAGCCTGGACAAATTCGCACAACACATTGTCACAAATGGTAATAACGATTAAAGATCACTAGTTGATACTATGTTGCCAATGATGGGAGATTCGGTTAACATATCACAAAAGACTCTTGAGCTATTGTAACAATATCTAGTTCGCGTTTAGTGGCCAAAGTTTTAGTGACTTACGTGACCGATATTTAGGTACGGATGTGTTGTTGCTGGCGGATGTCTCTGAGACATTTTGTGATACTATGTTGTGCGTTCGTAAATTTGACCCCACACACTACTTTTCTTAACGCAGAATGACATGATATATTTTGATATAAAAACAAAATATAAAAACAAAAGTAGAATTATAACTGCTCACTAATATTGGGCAACATATGTTTGTTGAATGTCGAATTCGTGGAGGTGTATCAATAGTAAGTCAAAAAGGGAGCACAAATTCATAAATAATAAAACGTTAAACTACATGAAAGAGTATGTTGAAAATCATTTAAAAAATCACAACAAGATCCATCGTAATCGAATCAAGATTAATCACGGTTAGATACACAAGTTATAAAATATCTCGGAGATGCATGGCGGATAATAGTTGAATTTTCCCTTAGCTGTGATACTAATGTACCTGAAAACAATTCAAAAACAGTTACAATTTAACGCAGATACTCAGCCTGTTTCCATCATTTAGGAAATGGGATATTTGGGCATACTAGGAGTGGACTGGAAATACAGGAATCTACTGTAACACAAATTATTTGAATGATTTTCATAAATTAGTGAGCTTTAAAACATACAGACGAAACAGCATTGGGATAAATTTAAGCATACTACAAAACATCGGTCGGCATATCTATGAATTCGTATAGTAACCTCAACAAGAGAATCTGTCACCTAAGGAAGACGGGCCATATACTTCTCCATCAGAAAAGGAACCAATGAAACATGCCAAGGAACTTAGTAGTTGTGCGAACAACCTAACCTTTAAACGGCCAATGGTTTTTTACTCATGGTTCAAATATCTGCATGTGGGCCAACCTGTTAAAGAACTCGTAGATCGGTTGTACACATTAGTAGTACCAGATCGCGTTGGCACGTTATCAATGAGGCTGCATCGATAAATACGCGCTTGCTCACTAGTGCACGAACTATATCAAAAACATGTCATTGACCCATAAAACGAACAAAGTTTATACGCCAATCATGCTCTGTTCCAAAGCAATTTCTAAAGAAGCATATCAAGTTTGACATAAATATAATTTCGGTGCAAATGCAACTCTGAGCAAAACCTCAATACCTACGATGTCAGCAGCGATAAAAAGGATAATGTGTTGCCTTCTCTGTATCAGACACCAGAGGAGAATCCCGCACATGAGATTAATTCGACTTCGATGCACGTTATTAAGATTGACCTAAACTTTGATCAGCGAATAAATCATATGTGTATTTAATGGATAATTACGCATATACAGAATCGACAAAGTAAGAATTTCGATAGAGAATTGTTTTACACACTGGTAGACACCAATGTTATATAAGCATCTCAATAACATCTGCACCATTCAAGGATGACCTAGCACGACCGTCGATAAGAATATATTTGGCCTGATAACAATAATGAAACATATAGCATTATTGTTTAAACCACAGTATTATAAAGTCTTGTCATTTGATAAAATGTACCTAAAAGTTTGGTTAGTACCATGTTTACTTGTGGCATATATGTTTAATTTATGTGATTGACCTTTGTCTATAACTGAGGGTTGGAGTTAGGGCATACCTGACTAAAATCTTTATATTAAGCAAACTAATTAGCATGTAAATATTGGATATGGTTTTAAAACTCATCTTAATATCATTATTACGTGGGGTAACAATGCCCGCCTCTATCTGAATTCGACGTTTAGACGTTTATTTTTCTAAATTAGGAATCTTCCATAGGCAAGTTATTTCATAATTTGATTGAAAAAATACCCTCATGTTGGTTCCGTTATTGTATATTAATTTGTTTTATATAATAGTTGATCACCTTAGAATTATTCATTTCTACTATAACATCTGATTAGTGGAATAAGTATTTTGTTTTCGGTTTTAATTTTAAAGTTTTATTTATTTATTTAAGTTATTAAGTGGACTTAAGGGACGCTCATTACTACATTAGTCAGATTCGGCCGGGGTTTAACCCGCGACCGCTGTCATTCGAGTTGGGCCTTTTTGAACACTTAGTGTTAATGGCATATAATACTAAAAAGATATGATGTAGTGTAAAATGTGAATATATATATATATATATATATATATATATATATATATATATATATATATATATATATATATATATATATATATATATCCTTTTGTGTCAGTTGTGTTTATGCCCTATGATGTATTTCATGATCTAGGATTCCGACTATGCCTGGTGGTTTATTTGCAATAAGCCGAACTTTCTTCGAGCGAATAGGAAAATACGATCCTGGCTTCAATTATTGGGGAGCGGAGAACCTAGAACTGTCTTTCAAAACATGGATGTGTGGGGGAACATTAGAGACGATTCCATGTTCACACGTTGGACATATCTTCCGTAAGATAATCCCTTATAAATTGCCCGATTGGTATACCGTCATTAAGCGGAACAATGTCAGACTGGCTGAAGTGTGGTTGGATGAATTTAAGGAGTATTACTACGACCGAATTGACCACAATTTAGTAAGTAAACTGGGTTTAACATTTTAAAAATATAATTTGAACTATCTTGTCCATAAATATTCACATAAATATTTGTTTACGCATGCCTATTATAACTGGAAAAAGTAGGGTTGGAAGTGCTTTTAGCCAAGACGCTGAAAGCCATCTCGTGCATGAGATGTTTATCTATATTGTGATTGGACTACGTATGAATCTGACACCAGATTCAGGTGCCTAAATGCCAACCATGGATTGGACAGAATGTTTCGAACCGAGTAAAACAAAATGATATCAGAAAATGATATCGTTCCTAACCATAACCTATAATTTCAGCGAGCAATAGAACAAGAATGAAACTATGCATCTTATGACAAATGTATGTAATTAAAACCTAGCGATGTATCATAAATCACCACGGGTAACAACGTATAGGATATTATTAGAACGAAACAAGGTATGATTATGTCACCAAATGTAATCAGGATCTAGACTTTGTACAAATGTATGTATGTATGGTATGCAAGTATGATGTTGATCGTGACTCAATTAACGATATTTAATAGTTGATTTCAGTCAGATAGTAATTTGAATTAATGATTTCACTGATATAGTGATATTTCATTGTTGATTCAGCAATGAAATACATGTAACTCTTGACGTCCAGATGATGGTCACAAAGTATTTCCAATTTCGCGGCTGTCATTGAATGGTCAGGAGCAAGTAAACATGGCTAAATACATCTCAGCCTGCTGAAAGGTCCATCTTATGCGTCCTGATTACGTGTATATCTTTTGGTGCAGAAGCTTTGTTCGCTCACCTTAAGAAACCCAATTCCGTTTTCGGACATGAATATGTGTCCGACAAGAATAATCAAACACAATTATATGAACTCGATCAGTATTCGCGATAGATGCATGTAACGTAAAGCTCAATTACATTTGTATTTCTAGTTTTTAAAATTGCCAACCTAAAACAGACTATAGTCCTTCTGATAGCCCAAAAGTCTAACCGTCTCTAAAATTTATAATAAACTCTGAAAGGTTTCATTATATCATAAAAATCTATCTCATGAAACGGATCTCATAAACAAAATGCAATTTAATATTTCATGTACATCTGCAGCTGAAGTTTGCTCCAGTAAAGGTTATTGATATATACATTTCTTACCACATATCACTTCTGGTTTGTTTATGCAGGTCCCGCTTTAAAATATATTGTTTTATAGGATTTATGTTGGTCAGGAAGCCATCCGTAATATCGACATCTTCCTGACAGAACTCCTTGTTATGCTTCTAGGAAACGAATGGTTACTCAATAGGCTCTATGGCTTTGAAACTGAAAATTAACAGCTAGAGAACTTGGGTATCGGTTTTTGCACTGCAAGCAGTTTACTAGAGCAGCATTTGGTGAAGTGAACTCAGTATGTATTACACGTTTACTCGAGAAGGAAAGGATTGGTATATTTACCTGCTATGGCAATAAGTAACGAAACAATGCAATGCCGTACAAAGCAGACATCCGACCAGAGAGTAAATTACACTTTGTGGAGGGAACAAGCCACTGACTTATGTAAATGTACGTTTACAGATTCTTATAACATAAAAAAAGAAAATTCTTTAGGAGCGATATATCCATTTGTAAACAATCTCGTGCAACTCTTGCAAATGTCAAAATCTAACAAACACCATGGCCACACATGAACATGGAAATGCATGAACTGGAGACATACTTCACACCAAGGAGGACAGAAAAAGATGAGGAAGTTTTTTAGTGTTCTTACCCTTAAAGGACTTAAACAGAAATGACACGACGGCAGTAACACTAACAGGAAGACTATCCATGGTGACAGTAATGGTAGAGTTGGAAGTAAGGAGTAGATCCAAACGTAGCTGAAGCGTTAAACAAAAATGGAGAGAAAGGACATATTACCAAAGTTTTAAAAACATTCATAATGCCCGACAGACGCATGGAGATAGGATGATAATCCGTAACCATCAAGAGACTATCACCCATTTTGAGGAAAATACAGGTAAACACTATCAGACCTGCCGTACGAGACTCCCTTAACATTTGATTTGGAAAGGTGTGAACAAACATTCAACATTAAATTTCACAATGCACTAATGGGGAACCATAAAAAATAATCAAAATAAAGAACGGATTAAGGATTTAAGAAACAGGAAAAAAGAAATAGAGCAAATGAAACCACTATTCGCATTATGGCGGTTTAGTAAAGACGTGGTACAAGAGACGCATTTATTACAGAAAATGTAAATACTCTTGGACAACTGGGGACACGTTAAAGAATTGACAAAACATAAAGAGGATATAAGAACGGATTAGAGACGAGAACAACCCCACGTCAGTGAACAATTGATTTATCCCCATCCGAATGTTAACAAATTGGAAACGACCTGAAAACAGAAGGAAGAATTCCTAACATAGGACATGCTTCTGACAGAAAAACAAATACCAACCAAGGAATATATGAAGATGGTGAGAGAAGATGATAAGAAGACCTAAACTGAAAGCTAGTAGGAAAGGAACAAGTCTGATAAAACAGAGAGAATCCACGTTTTCGTTAACGCAAGAGGATACAAGGGACGAGAAAGAGAAAGAAGAGAAAAGACGTAAGAAGGACGACCGATGTTGCTATAAAGAACTACTGTGAGCTGCAGTTTTACGAAGATATTGAAAACTCTTTTCACGAGTGTAGTTAAATTTCCACTGAAACACCGAGAACATAGTATAAAATCTGAATGAGAGAGAGAAGGAGATCGTACACATGCACGCACCCTACAACGTAAATGAAGGACAACTAGGATGGAGTTGTGGAAAACCCAATTTCAAGGTAACCACTAAATGATATATAATTCTAAGTGGGTTTTTTAAGGACAACCTCATCAAACGTATCGAAGGGCAATGTCACTTTACCAACTTAACTTGTGGGAATAAAGAAAGGAACTACGAGCAGCAAACAACTGACTGACGGGAGGGGACTACTGAATTTAAACCCCAACACCTCAAGCTCGGCTACGTATGAAACATGCAGAAAAACCTCCACTAAATTACTAATTCTTTATAATCATGTAATAACACTTCATACATTACGAATGTTTGAAGGTGACATCTCTAAAGGTCTATTCAAATCTATTTAATGGGACGGAGAATGAGTCTCAAACAAAAAAGAACTCAGTGCACTGAAATAGCGCAAGACAAAAAATAAACTACCCTCTGGTAATGCTGCACACTGTAATCAAATACATGTAAGGTTTCGTTGATATATTAAGGACTGATATTAACAACCACATATACGTCCTTGGCAAAAATGTCAGTATCTTTTAATATGTGTGCAAGATCCGTTCAGTGATTTTTCTTTTAACAATTTGTAAATAATATGTACTTTCGTAATTCACATGAAAATAATAACTTTAAATTTAAATTACAAGCTGGATCTCCCATAGTTTGCTCGTCCCAACGAGTGAATGAGAGAAAGGTTAAGGTCTGGAAGAGGGAGGCTGTACAGCTGTTTCATATTTTCATTTTGTGCCCTTGAGATACGACAACTAAAATATTTTTGACTTATTTAAAATACGTAAGCATGTTTATTCGTGTATGGAGAGAGATAGTAATAATGTTATATGATCTTAACAATTATTAAGTTGTTCATTGCATATAAACGTTTTGACCCTCGAATGTTTTGGTTTAGCAGTATTATACGATATCAATGTCACACATTCACAATAAACAATTACATCATTTCGTGAGCTTAACGGCATATAAAACAATCACTTTTATCAATATATACTGAACATCATAAGTACATGACATTCAATATACATATAATGTTTCTCCAAAGTATTCTTTACATAAAGGTAGAGTGAAATTACCAAATCGATTTTATCAGATGCAAATTGTATCCAAGCTAAAACAGATTTAAATGCAATTATGATTTAGTTAAATATATACTGACATCGCTACAAAATTAGTCATCTGGCTGTTATGGTTAAATAGAAAAGTCAAAATATTAAAGCATTCGTCAACGGAGAAGGAAATCCAGATTATTTTACCATGATTGTAACTTTGTACTCTTAGACAAGCAACATTAAACGTTAGCCCTCTCAGATGAGTCTTGCAGAATATATGAACTGCTTTAATATGTTCTTAAAGCAATTTAGCGTCAGCGTGTCAGAACAATTAAATAGCATTATGCATTGGGTCATCTGATGGAGATAAGTGTGTTATTAATGTGGCAAATACAATTTACACAACAGTGAAACTTTTATAAACATATATTAACGACGGTAGCACTACCATTTAAGACCCCTCTTTCTAAATCATACAATTATCATTCGCACCTTGGATCAGAATTTGCAGCAAAATATGTAGCGCTCGTTAGCACTACCTCACATGGACGGCCAATATCTCACTATGACGTCACAATGTTCAGCAGGTTCGGTACATTATTGTTGACGGTACTGTCGCAATTTAATTTCGTTCGACAATACAGATATTGCATTATATACGATGATGTGTTTGAAAGTATATTCAAACTTCGTTTAATCTCTATTGAACACATTATACGTTGTTTAAGCTTGACACATAATTAAGTTCATTGTCGAATTTCGTATATCATGAAAGATAAATTCTAACTTGCGTTTCGGCCAAACTGTGAAATTCTTTCGTTTGAATAACATGTTGATAACAATTTATACTTTACACCATCAAGGTACTGTAAATAAACCTTCTAGTTTGCAAGGTGTTTCTGCTGTGTTTGCAATAGTGTAGCATACTAAAAGAATAAGATCCATGAAACACAATAATTGTAAAAACCGCTACGTTGGCTTAGTGGTTAGAGCGTCCGCCGTAGGAGCGGGTGGTCATGGGTTCGATCCCCCGCCGAGTCATACCAAAGATTTACAAAAATGGTACTAACAGCTGCCTCGCTTGCGTTCAGCATTAAGAGGTTAGTGTTAAGACTGGTCATCCTGATGTCAGGATAATATGGCTGGGTTGGACATCATGCTACATGTATGCGGTATGATGCCCCAATGCTAGATATCACTATAAACTGCCTCATTGCCGACATCGGAGCTATATGGCTGAAAAATTATTAAAGCTACGTTAAATATCATACTCAAACAAACAAACAATAATTTTAAAATAATATAGACTAAAACTGACAATTCAGCTAAATTAGATCGAAGTACAATAAACTGATATCGAGAAACCGGAAAAGGTAGAAACCGAGAAATATAATTTTCGTGACTTTTTTTAATCACATTATCGTTATCGTACGATAACGTTAAAGAAACTCTTCATGTATTGCATGCTTTACAGTGTGTCGTTCGTGATTTCCGTACGTTTATTATGTATCTTTATGCAGTTAGCCTTAACTTATAGTGTTTTCATGAAATTGCACGATATTTGAAATCTCAGTAATTCAATATCCAAATTGAAATCTAACTGAATGAAACCATTACTGTCTCATTTTCAAGGAAGTATCTCGAGCCGAATTCTAGACTCCATATATATGTGGGAATCTAGGCTGGTTTGGTTTGCAATGATTTTGCTCAAGAGCACTAATCTTAAAACAGAGCAACAAGACGTCAATGGTGATCATTTCGAACAAGTAACTTATGAACTCCAATAACTCTACTTACTCTGTGAAGCTTTGTAAATGATGGCGAAAACAGTTGTTTTAAGTTGGACTGGAAAGCCAGATATTGTGCGTAGCAAAATTCGCTTGGTTTTATTCAAACTCACGTGTTGTTACCTGATAGGTATTTTATTCAGCTATGTTGTCGCGTTACTAATGTATTGTACTCAAAAAACTAAGTGAACGACAGAAGGGTGCATGCGATAATGAAGAGAGATTCAACAATGTTTAATAGTTACAGTGTTGTGAAGGTGGAAACATGAAAATGGTGGAATATATTTTTCTTGTCTGTTTCTTCTAATTAGGGTGACTACGGCGATGTACGTGACAGGAAAGCTCTTCGCGAGAGACTGAACTGTAAGAGTTTTAGATGGTATCTCAACAACATTTACCCGGAATTGTTTATCCCTTCGGACTCAAAAGCTTCAGGGGAGGTAGATATATAATATCATCAGCACGAAATTATATTTTATGTAACAAACAAAAAGAGATCAACATACATTGTATGTAATACGATGTCAGACGTGATGAAAACTATACAAAAAGAAAACAAAACAATACAACAAACGATCCCCATGGACAGTTATGTAATACACAATGGTCTCACAACTAGCAAATCAAAGACTGCATTAGACTATCTTGGTTGTCTATGTTTCTCCTATTCCCAAGCCAAGAAAACTGTCATTGTCAACTGAAAGTTTTAATTGTGCAAATGGTAATGTTGTTTTAATTATGTAATGGCCACACATCGCGAGATTATAATTTCACACTCGCATGACTTGTATGGCTAATAGTAATTCTTTTCGAGCCGAATTATAGTATGCCATAGAATACGAAACGCCACCGAAACACATTACTCATCTAAGAAATATTCCAATTTCAAATCACTATGCAAGTATACCAAAGGATATAGGGAATTTTTTCTATGTTAATGAATTTAAGAGGATCCAGCTTTCGAACTATTCCACGCTGTCATTAATCTCTAAAAATATTGTACATCATGATGTCTACTTATGTAAACTAGCTGATTACTCGGATTGAAAATCCCCCAAATCAACAAAATATCACTAAGCTCTAACAAAGCGTTAAAAGGAAATATAAATACAACTAACATATATATTAATTTAATTACCTATAAGTATTAGTCGTGAAGCAGATGATGAAGGAAAGGGTGAATGATTATATTTATACCATGCTTCTTAAATCTATTGTACAAAATTGTAAGAAATTTCAATGTCTTACATGCAATAACGGTGTTACTAAACGTTTAAGAATTGGAGAATAGCCGTTGTGCTAACCACTTGCATAGTGTAACGTGTCTGCATTTTCGAACATCATTTAATTAGCGTTATGATTAAAATGCGTTATCTGACGTATCTGTCTCCTTAATAGTCCTTATCCAATGCAGTTTTATGCCAACAATGCGATATCTAATGAAGCTCCTACGTAATCTAAAAGGTAAAAACAAGGACATTTTTACATTGTACATGTTTTAATATTTGCTCTAACTCATGGTATTACAATCATTAACAAACAAATGCAAACTCCATTAAATTTGATACAAAGAGTCAAAAGATGCTACGTTATTGTGAATTAAATCCCAAGTAATCCTAAATAGTTTAGCACAAATCCAATGTGATAGAAGGTTTGGAACGATTTCAGTGACAACGAATATGCACCCTCGGAATTAGTCAAGCACTTTAGATATATATAAATATATACCATACCAAACAAACACAGACACACAAACACAAATGCGTGGTGAAAGAGAGCTAGTCCGTCAGACCGTTTTAAATGCCAACATTAACTGCTGTTCTTCCTTCTTCTAATACAGATACGGAACAAAGGAAAAGCAATATGTGCCGATGTGAATGCAGCCAATCGTTTACAATCATATCTTTGCCATAGTAACAGTCATGCTCAGGTAGGAAATAAGTGTTACAATGTAACTTACCCTCTGAACATCAGTAAAACGTAAGTTTTTATTATTTTTTTTGTATACGTATATAATGTCATTACTATGTTGCAACCACATGTAGCATTGCCGCAGATTTATGATGTTCGAATACGTCCATTAAATGGGAATATGCAAATATAAATCGCTAGCAAGATCTTACTGTTATATACATGCATGTTTGCTGAACTACAATCGAGCTTCTTGAAAATGTATATATATATATATATATATATATATATATATATATATATATATATATATATATATATATATATAACCTTTCCGTAATTTATAGAATTCCTTTGCGCCATCTCTATTTCTGTTTGGAAACCATTTTTGGTCTCTAATACGTAATGAACGGTTAAATTTCAAAGGACAGTTGATACTGTCCAATCATCGCTCAACCACTTCAGCTGATATCATGAATTAACTACTCGCGAGGTTCCTATGGATGAATTAATATATATATATATATATATATATATATATATATATATATATATATATATATATATATATATATATATGTTGTGAACGTTAGAGAAAAGTAAAATTTAAAAACATGTAAACTGATCAAGATAGATATCTGAGCAATCGCATACGTTGAATAGGACACGTCGTACATTTCTGTTGAATACTATTGGTGAATATCAACAATAGAGTGGCAGCAATAAAGGGCAATAGACTTCTACAGTAAATTATTCTTCAAATGCGTAGATCAATACCGACATTGCCTTACTGGCAATATTTGCGGAGTCTTTTGGATAGAATGCGACTTTTTAGTATGAGACCATGAATAGCTTTGATTTTCAGCTCTCCCCAGTCATTACATGATTTAGGACATCTGATTGCACGTCCGCCATATGTCGCTTGTCCGCATTAAACGTTCAGAAAAGACTGTTAGATTTCACCAAAATGTGATATGCAACATTGTTTTCGTAACACTATAAACGGGCTGTACTGCGAACATTCAGTGCCACTGGAATATTCATTTTAAAAATATACCGCATCACGCGCTGTCATGTCAAGATTTTGCTGCAATTCCAATCTTTTTCCGATGCCTACCTCTATCGAAGATTATCTTAAATCGACCATATATATAGATAGCCTTTAATTAATGCGATGTCAGAAATATTTACAGTTTCAAGTGTGTTCTTCGCGTGAGATTAACTGCAAGGTAAGAAAAGTACGTGAAAGGGATTGACCACTTTTTCAGGTTGGTTGTTTTGATCAATATTATCCATTCATTAAATCAACCCTAACCATAACACCAACTTTAACTTTAATATTCTTCTTTAAATAATTCACCTCTTACATTAGTGTTTTGCTCAGCATTACAAATTCTGCTTTTTGTAGAATTTTGGCACAATATTGTTACAATACCTCATCCCTTCGGTTCCCTTAAGACGCCTAAAGTTAATGCCATACTGAGCAAGTCAAGTGCGGTCTTCTGTGAAGCACCGGCCTCGTAAAGCTCTAGTAAATATCGCTTTGAGATAAAACGGTATTGTTCTTGCCATATTTCAGAGCTGGTTTTTGAGTACTGAGAACGAAATCTTGCGTGATGCTAGATGTTGGAGTTATGAGGAAGGATCAGCCGTAATAGAACTGTACAAATGTCATGGACAGCATGGTAACCAAGAATGGATATACGCAGATGTAAGTACTGGAAAATGGGACTCAACATTATGCAAAATTTTCAATCGTTGTTTAGTCCTTGCATTAACCATGCGGTAAAGACCGTATCAGCAGATACGATCCAAGTGTTATTTCATCTTTGGTAGTATATGTAACCCCAAACAGCAAGCGGTTCCACTTAATACATTTCAGTACATATATGAATTTAAATTAAAATTACAATTGCAGACTGTGTTTAGGTCAAAATGTAAAAACGTGTCTCAAATTTTCACTAAAGCAAATTTACATTGTAACAACGTTAAAGTATAAATGTCAAAACCTAACTGTTACGTAATATACAAAACATCTTTATGGAGACCACTTCACCATGGCCATTTAAAAGTTTAAAATTTGATATATCTTCTTTCGAAAGTAGGTGTATACAACGTTTCTTTTTTCAGGATGACACGATATATAATCCCAGCTCCAGACGATGTCTTGAAATAAGCTCTGATGGGATAAACATCACAGCTAATGAATGCACCGGTCATGAGAGACAGAAATGGCTATGGAAACGTGGCCCAGCAAATGGACCTACGAGATATAAATAAAATGTAATCTTGAAAACAGTATTTCTTAGCAGAGTTTCATTGTACAGTATAACGATTATGAAAGCTAGAATACATTTTTTTAAAAATTACTATGGTTACCAACCTTAGGGAATTTATACAGATGAAGTCATAGAGCATCGCTTGGTAGGTTGCGAATTGTAGCTAAACTCAATTTTTCAGTTTATTATCTTCATGATTGACAACCAGAACGAGTTGTAGATGCAGTTACGAGTCTATAATCTTAACAAAATTATGAGAATAGAGGGAAAAGTAAAAAGCCATGTAAAATTCAACAACTGTTTTATTACCCTAGAATACGAAATACAATATTAAACGTAAAGACCTCATGGTATGGTATAATGAATCAAATCTCATATAATCATAGAATTACACTCTAAAACCCTAACAATGTAATGTCCTGAATAAAATTCATTAGAAGTCCAAATTAAACCCAAAACCTAAGGCGATGATGTGACTGTGGTAAGTTATAGAATGTTGATATGTGAACAGTCTTTTGTTGAATCACAGTAAAACATGTTTAGGTTTTAATTCAGTATAAATTCCAGTGAATATCTCTATTCGATCATTTTATCAGAAAACGTTTGTATTTTCAGAGACAGTAATTATGCAAATTCAGTAATTTGAAGAAAATGTATTCAAGCCCGACATAATGTTGAACATTACATATAATACAATTTGATTGTGCTAAATCCTAAAGCACGAACAAAATATCTTCCCCTCTACAATATTATATAGTTCTCTCTTTGAACCCAGTCACCTTGTTATTGCCAGTTTTCTGAAAACCAAAATGATTCTGAAATAAAGTAACGGCCATGAACGCGACTAATCGGTGGCAAATTACGAGTTTTGATTTGTCTACGACAGCAACAGTAGCGAGTTATCGTTTAGATCAGCCATGTACTACATAGTCAACAGTACCAAGTTATCGTTTAGATCAGCTATGTACTACACAGTCAACAGTAGCAAGCTATCGTTTAGATCAGCCATGTACTACATAGTCAACAGTAGTAAGTTTTCGCTTAGATCAGCCATATACTACACAGTCAACAGTATCAAGTTATCGTTTAGATCAGCTATATACTACATAGGCAACAGTAGCAAGTTATCGTTCAGATCAGCCATGTACTACACAGTCATATTTATTAATTATAACAGTTTTAATTGCTAACAAAGACTGCCGCCCTGCTGTATCTTTCAGTAGCTCAGCCACATGACTGTCCGAGCTTGTGTTCGCTTCAGGCACCACAATTACCACTGGTTGAGATATTTGTGCATCCTTCGCGGCTTGGGTCAGCTGACTTGATATCCACGTGGTTTTGTATTGAGGCGCTCGTGCATTGTTTACACATTTGGTAAATTCTCGCGCGGTGTTGTCGGTTGTATTAAAAACAAATTACATCATCGCGCGTGGATCAGTCGGCTATCTGATCCATCGAGTACACACTTTCACAGCGGAGTCTACGTTGATTATAACTGTTTAACTTGACTGTGGCGTCGCAAGTAATTCATTGGGCATACAACTCCTCTGAAATATTTGCTTTGTTACTTCCGTGCCATATCAAGCAAATAAACATTCGACAGCAATGGTATTGCCTGTAACTTTTATATTATCGCCAGTCACAGGACTATACCAGCTTTGCTTTCATTTGGTGTTAATCACAGTCTATTCACACGATTTGGTACCCATAGAGCCTATGTCCACCCTGTAGCCTTTTTAGATGTCATTTTTCAGGAGCGGTTTAGAGCGAGAAATCTAAACTTAGTAGTGTTTTGTCCGACGATATCACATCAATGCATTGTATACTCGCCAAACCGTTGAGAATGATTATGTATATCGGATCGGCTGCATAAAACCTGAATATCCAACGAAAAATAATTAGTTGGGTACAGCATTGTGAAATCGTTCTGAGATATGTAAGATATGTGGTATGTCCGTGCGACATGGATCTACTGAAAACTACGAGGAATTTTTCGGATGATTCGTCATCCCCCGTTTTGGTCGCATTAATATTTCATATACGTTAAGGTGGTCAAACACCATTGGGTTTTCTATCTACGAATACAGCATTCGAATACCTTGAAACGCTAGAAATACATATCGTGGCACAGACAAAACCTGTCGACTGCGTCCTGTCCCGAAAACAAATCAACAATCATACATTGAGCCGTGTCGATCGTTTTTGTCAGCCATGACACCGTAGATTTGTCACTCTGCATAAAACTAAACAGTCGGTTCTATTCTGGTAGCCACTGGGTTATCGTGGGCATCGCCTGCCACCATTTAGTCAGTGAAACCTTTTTAGTGCTGCAATTTGCCATGTAGTTCACCCTATCAGCGTGTTGAACGGTTACGACGTCAGTACATCACAATGTCAGCACAATATTTGGTTTATCCGCACAAATGACGTTTTGGAAACCACTGCAAAATCTACAAAAATCAATGCGCAGTGGAATTTCACAAATAAATTTGCTCTAAACTCAACCAAGCCGACTGCCGGGAAGACGACTATAATTGTGTTTCCAGGGAGTTCATTGTGGCGCCGGCAGTGATAATTTGTCCTGAACTCGGTGTTTTGTTTTATAATTTACTATACAATGGCAACATTGTAGAACTCAGTGCATTAAGCTAGATAATATATATATATATATATATATATATATATATATATATATATATATATATATTATTCCGTAGGGAAACTCCTAGCCATCATATCCGCACCAATATTACTAATTACTCACCAACAAATATTCTTAAATAACCCCAAAGGCCTTTTTATTAAATTGTTGAGCAGCTTAAATACATAGATCTGTAACAAATTCGTTCCAGACAAACTTAGGTGCGTGTTCAAATATATCCTGGCGGCGAACTCGTTAAAATCTTGTGCGTTTGTGGTCAACCGTGATCTTTTTAATCGGATGGTTCCCATAACTGCTTCGGTTCTTCGCGTGTTTTCCTGCTAATTCCTCAACGATATCTCTAATTTTCCCTTGTAATATCTGGTTCTCAAGTATCATTAGTGAGTACGCGGTTGCACTTGCCTGTTTTAACAGTGATTTAGTTGTATGGTTTAATGAAGTAGCAAATGTTTGTTCGAATCCATCCTTGCCATGCTCACGGGTTGATTGACGAGATTGTATTTGTTGCTTGAGTGAAAAAGTGTTTGTAAGTATCATTTTAGCGTCACAAAATGATTTTGCACTTGTAGTCGTGTTCGACTCATCTGGCCAGACATCATTCAGTACAGACTAAATAAATAAATTACTGATTATATTTTATCAATGCCAATTCCCGACTGAGCTGGAGTTCATAACATCATTTTTGTAAACACTCGCGGGTCTCCCTTTGCATGTGCAAATATTTGTTTTTAAAAGCCGTTAACAATCTATATCGTCTGAACACCATATCGTGTCAATATTGTTAACGGATGTGAGTCTACACGAAGAACATAATGGCTTTGTCTGAATGACTTTGGGAATCGGCGTGCAATAAATAACGTCGGTGTTTATGTCCGTCGTGAAAAAATATTTTCCAAGGAATTATAAAGCTTTCCCTTCACGACATTGACACAAATGATGTTATTAATATCTCCAATGAGATCTTCTAATGACATGCATCATTTAATCGTAATTGAATTCAACACTGTTATCACCTACAGATTCATCTAGTTTGTTCGGCATTTCTTCCTAGACGTCCTCGTAATATCGTAGTACATTATAACACGCCTGGTCATCTGGGGTTGGCGCCACCCGAAATATGTTTCCAATTTTAAACCACGATGATCAATACAAACTTCAATGTGGGAAACGTTATTAGTTGGCAATGATGAACTAGTATTTAGAATGAAAGCGTTAAAATAATGAAATCAACTGATCACACTCCTAGTGGTTATTAGAAAGGCAAAGAAACGATCAGCAAGTTAGAAATACCCACGACTACTCACTGACTGTCGTTAAATTAGATTGTCTTTATTCTAAAGCTAAGCCATTCACATCTAAAACGACTGCCGAGGCAGTAAACGGAATCGGATGGTTATATAGGCGAGATCCGTTGAGTTGACCACTGATGCAGCAGGTTGATTAAAACCAAGAACTTCTTTAGGAAGTAACCGCTTTAATGAACTGCAACTGGATTAAAATAGGCCAGTTACACAATGGTGTTAATCGCGATATAGCCATCGATGAACCACTTAACTGTAAGCTAGGTAAGGTGCGGATGTAAACGTTACAGTGCACAATCATGCAAACGGAGAACAAGACTTTTTGCGGTCGTAGCCGCGTTTAACGTTGAAGTTATGGTTGATTTCGTGATGAAACACGATGAGGCAATGGAAAAACAAAGGAGTACCAGCGGTCGTCGTAGCCATTCGTCACTACGAGGCGCTGGAAACGATGACGTCTAATACCTAAAAGGACCCGGAGAGCTAAAAGATGGAACAAGAAGAGGAACTGATCCTATCTAGATTTTATCAACACACAACATTTCACACCTGATTCATCGCAATAAGATTTATTCCTTTCAAGCCTTTTCTTGCCAATTATTGTTGTGTTGCTTCAATTTGTATATGATGTGATCCCCGTTAAGATTATAGTGCATATGAAATCCTTGTGTTTTCGTCACAATGACAATAATAGATATTCCAAAGATTACAATATCCATCTGTAATGCAGAATCATTGGGCATTCTCTAAAAGAACATTTTGGGGCTCGTTTCCACGATACCAAATATTCTTATGTAAATGAATTTCCGCGCTAGTTATATATATATATATATATATATATATATATATATATATATATATATATATATATATATATATATATATATATAAAGGCACGGGTTATTACAGTGAAGTTCTTTCTCATATCATAAGAAAGGCAATTTCGTCTGTTTTCAATTTCAAAAGCATTCAAGAGACCGGCATACATATACCTAATTTATACATGGGACATCTAGCTGCGAGACGTGCATGATAGAGCCTATGATTAGTCATTGTCCTCATTGCAGCATTTTACCTGGAAAGCGTGACCATTCCGTGATGACACTTGTGTGACTGTACTTAATGTAGATACTGTAAGACCATTCCATACTGTCCCAAGGACACGTGGACACTTTTGTTACTAAAAACATGTTGCACCGGCTTGTTTTTATTCCACTTTGATTGCTTTGCATTGTTGTCTTTCGTGTTGTTCCATTTCTTTATTTTAAAAAAAAACATATAATAAATGTGTCCTGAAACGGAGATATAAATTCATGTTTATCTTTGTGACATAATTGACAACATCTTCATTATGGCTATTTTATGTTACCTCTGCGTTTTTTTCCTCCATATTCGAACTCATCGAAGAAAACAGATCGGGTTAGTTGATATATTTTGTCGATTTGTCATCCCTTTAAAGTGTTAAATGCCAGAACCAGCCGTTCAGGCAAAACCGAATTAATTTTTCAAACGTTTGATATACACATCATCTTATTCGATCGTCCATCTCAACGGACCATGTGGTTATACAAAGAGTTGTAATCGGCATACAGACTTTTGCGAGAATGTCAGTTCCATTTTACTGTGTTTGTGGAAGGCACTCCTGGCAAATACAACAGGATCGTGTCTGACCCCAGTCAAACCCATCTGTATCTCGGTGTACGCGTTCTCTCAACTCTTGAGGCAAACCAAAAAATGTTCTCCTCTAAAGACTCCATTATCATGTCACTCAGTTTGTATACCTATTTTTGTGTCACTTTTAATTGTCCATATTTTATTACGGTCAAAGGACACCATCATAATTTGTTTCAACAAATTAATGACGTACGCACCATAAGTATCAACACTCGTTGCGTTCTCTTGCTTGAAAGCCCTAGAGATAGATCGCATGTGCGAGTCATTCCAAACAGTCAGGAACGCGTTTGGTGACTCAAGCATACGCAGATGCCACACAAGCCTCACACGCTTTCTGCCCTTGGATTTAATACCGCAACCTGATTATTTCCGTTTTCGTACCCATCTGTTTCACCATTTGTGCCAGGATGGAGAACACGTCGTGTACACCTCCCTACTGTCGACTCAACAACAACAACAACAACAAATTTATTAAAACCTCGAACACGTAGGGTATTTCACACACTTCGTCAACATGACGTTTCTTCATTCTCATCTTCCCGTCAATTAAATTTGTGCCTCGTACAGCATCAGTTGCAAAAAAATCTACAGATACCTGCTCGTGTCTACGAAGCCAGTCTCAAAGAAATCCTACGATGACTTACTGTGACAATACGTCAATTACTGCAAGCCATCATTCACATTTCACATCAGACCATGCGCCTTTCTGAGGGAAACAAAGTAGCCATGACGTTACTGGCCGATCACTGCATCAACATTCAAACCCAAAAGCAAATCATTTCCAAAGCGGTAGGTAGCGGTAGGTCTTATCATTCGCTCTTAAAATGGGAACGCAATGCCTCCAAAATCCTCTCACAGAAAAGTCCATTCCCCAAACGCCAAAATGACATTAAAGAAACGTGCATTGATGGCAAAACCAGGCCAAGTCCAATAAAAGGTAAAGCCCACAGAAAATGACAAAGAGAAGACCGTATAAAATAGCCTCTTTCCGCAAGAGGGCACTACTAACTGCGACGTTGACCGCACTCCAAAATCCTCAGGTTTGATTCTTTTCCGTAGCTAGTGATGCCAGACAACCTAACGTGACACCCATTTTTCTTCATTTTATGAAACCATGGAAACTCGCGTCTCCAAGAATGTCTTCAGCGATAGCACCATACTCATATTGAGATGCAGAAGAAGCTGCTCACAGAATTCAAAATCCCGGAGAGATCGTGCTGAGTATGTACAAAGAATAACTCTCCTGATTTAGTCCGTTGCTAACACCTCTACGATGTGTGATACCTGCAATCAAGTTGATACTAAGTAAAGAAAATCAGTAGCGACTCCAGTAAACGATCGGTATCGTCGTTTTGATGCTCCTGAGAACTCAAATATATCCTTTCAAACAAGCGCACACCGTCATCATCGTCTTTTGTCTGTCCATAAACTGCAATGCTTTCACCAGAACGCCTTAGACGTAAAATCTCCGCCAAGCTTTGCAGGACCTGATTCAATGTCCACCAGTATCACTACCCCGCTCCGTCAAGAGGGACGCAGTGCCAAGAATAGCTGAGGAAGAAGAGGATTGAGAAGTCTTTCAAACACTCACAGCAACTCACATTCCTTGAAAGATCGCAGCGTTTGTATTGACCCCTTACCGCACTCCCCAAAGAAATAAACCTAAAGATTGTGCTAAAAAAGATGATATCCACTCATCCTGCAACAGAAGTCGAACAAAAAGAAGGAAAACCAGAAGTTACAAAATAAACTAAGACCAAAACCATCCCATTATCGCCACCATCACCACCACTACCATCGATATCTACTTCAGTTGCACATCGGACACGTAACGCCGTTTTAGGGAACAGTGGAACTTAGGAAACTAAGTGAAAGATGGCTATGTTAGCCAGCATTTACTAAGATCCCGCTCATCCAGTAAGTTACGGAAGAGTTCCAAAATTGTGACGTGCTGCCAAAACCCGTATGAAAAGTCTTCGTTTATCTCTAGTGCAACGACGGTTACGATAAAAAGCCACGTGCGCATTACATGAAACCATTCGACAAAATGTTCCAGAAGTCGCACTCGTGTGTAAGGCATCGATCATTAATGGCAAGCCAATTTAGCCGACGTCTCTAATTTAAGCCACTGACAATCGTTGTTTTTAATTATGTTTTATGTAATTGACGTCGTTTCCAAATGTGCATAGGTCATGCCATTGACTTCCAAATAGAGCAATGAAATAGTGTGAGCCCTCAATCTGGTGTTAAAACAAAGTCGTCATCACTCTCTTCAAATGGCAAACCACAAAAGGCACTGAATTTCTGAACCACTCTTTCCAAAACAAATTAAAGAAACGTGATATTCATTTGTAACCTCCGAGGATTCCAAAACGTACGCTAGTATCGTGGACCGTTTTGAACACCCCTTCAAATCGTCGAAATACTTTAAGCATCAAAACATTCTCAAGAATATTGACGTCCTTACCACGCCTAGTCTAAGTTCACAATCAATCATGCCATAGAAGATTCGGGAGTGCCCGCCCCCCCCCCCCCCAATAAGTGACTCAAGACAACGAAGTGGGTTTTTTTAATGCATGTTTGATACGCCCCCGACGGTGGCTGCTCTCAAGAAAGGTGGAGTGCTGACAGCAAGAGATTGGATGCGCATTGGCAAAAGCAAGAAGTGACTCAAGACAACGAAGTGGGTATTTTTAACGCATGTTTGATACGCCCTCGACGGTGGCTGCTCTCAAGAAAGGTGGAGTGTTGACAGCAAGAAATTGGGTGCGCATTGGCAAAAGCAAACGTACTTTCGTCAAACATTGGTTACACATTGTTTCGTATCACTGGATGACGTGGCCTTGGTTGAAATCGTTTACTATATACAGATTAAAAACATCGTCGCAAATCTAAACTTTTTTAGGCCAAAGTTTATGACGAACAAGTGCAAAAGTTCTAAATAAAACCTCACAAATCAGTAACTGTAGCTGACGCTTAGACGTATCGACCGAAAACCGACTTGAAATGGTACACCTATCAGTTGCATATTCATGCGTGCAATTATTTAAGCAGTCATCGTATGGTTAATACGATTGCTACCAGATTCAATACAATGTTTAGATGGAGTACCATAAAGTAGCTCGTTGCCTACTGATGAAAATTTTAGAGGATAAAGTGGTATGCATTAGATATTTCCAGTGTATGACATTTTGAGTGTGGACGTCAAGATGACCAAACCAGTAGCCCAATACTAGCCATTACAATCTGTATTTGTTGAAGGAGTTTAGATCCCCTGTTGAACTGATTCAAGGACTACATATGATATTTGTGTACTCCGATGCGGTGGAGTAATACATGATGAGACACATCTCCGTCTCCGTACCGTTACTGCGTTTCTTGCCTTTCAAAGTGTATTCTGTCTCGCACACTGACGATGAAGTTAAAAACACCTATCCCGTTCACCGTAAATTTGTACATTCTCACTATATGACCGTAAATGAGTTGTATTTAGACACGATCGACATTACTATAAAAGGAGATTTAGGAAAAAAAATATTCATTCACCAAACGAAAAATCACAGTGAAACTCTATTTTCGAAAAGAATTCTCGACATCATTTATCCTTTGACCGAGGCGTATCTCTGCAGCAAAGGCATGGTGTAGGATATATATTGACATAATCCTTTCGTTCGGTGGCCCCTGTGTTGACACGTGGTCATTACACTCACTGAGTCAGGCATTCCTTCTTTCCTTACGGCACAGCATGGACCAAGCAGAAGGAGAGGACTAAGACACCATTCCAGAGGGCTTCAAGCCCATAGAGCAAGAAAAAGTAAGAAAAAAAGAACCGCTCGAGATTTTATTGACTATTAAAAACTACAAAAAGATTAAAAGAAACAATGATGCACCGAGAGTCTCCCGCTTGTTCAAAGTCGAATCTGAACCTGTTTGACACCATGATGACGATCCAAGAATCAAAATGGGTATAACTTCATCCCATCTCCTCCTTGACGGATTCAGCTCCCATTGAATGTCACATCAAAGAGCATCCTAGAGATTATATCGATCTGAATAGCATTTACTTGTGCTTGAAACTCCAAGTGAGAAAGGTGACAAACAACGCCAATCCTAAAGGAATGAGAGTGGTTCCCGTCAACCATTTCATATTTCAGCGGAGTGGATTAGTACTTGAATACCAAACTAGTCAACAGCAGCATGTTTATATAATATTTACCGGGCCTTCCTGGAAAAATATCTTGACGTCTAAAAAAGAATCCAGAAACACTCATATGGATTCTTGTGTGGTGTGGAAACATGAAGCAGCGGGCGGGACCGCAAATAACGACACATCCTAACAATGCGGAATATATCCTTCACTGACGAACAATCAAGCAAGGGCGTAGTTTAGAGCTCATGGATCCTTTGCGTTTCGGTATGTGGTTGCAAGACAAGTGTTTGCTGAATTATGTAGCTAGCCACCTGAGTGGTGTCGCTTTCCATTTCATGGCTCATGCCAACGAGTACAAAACCATCCTCCAAGAAGCGGTGTTGTATCAGTGATACAAAGACTTGCGTGTTTATTCTTCTCATCAACTGATTGCTCACATCGAAGCCCTCTTGGATCCGACTGCGGAGACGAAGCAGAAAACGGTTACATGTCAGAGATTTTTTAACAAAAAGTCAGGATTGAATTGACGACTTATCATTTCCTGTGAGACAATCAGAAGAAAAATCATAACAACACAGACGTGGGTACCTAGGAACTCTATTGCCTTTTTTAACCACATTTCGGACACTGTTTCTTGGAATACTGGCGTGTGTGCTAAAGATGAACGACCTCTTCACAAACCTTAAGGCCATAAAGCTTATGTCATTTACACCAAAACACAAGGAAACGAAGTATATATCTAGAGTTATTGGAGGACAACAACATAACCTTGAAGGATATAAAATCTTGCTGGAAAATATAGCTTCAATTGGATAAAGAGGACAAATATAAATTAAACTTCACAAATGCAAACACAACTAAGAAACCGTCAGTAAAAACAAAACACCTCTCTGGCTACGAGACAACAAATAGCCGTAGTGGTCGAAAGACAGCTTGATAAATACGACAAATAAAAACAGTTGCTGTGAGAGAAAAAACAAATTGAGTTAAAATATGCACTAACTGAAAAAAATAAGATCAACGTATGTCCCTAGCTACGACAAAATTAATAGTCGTAAAGATCGAAAGACACAGCTCTATAAGCAACGACTTAAACAAAAACATTGGTTGCGGAAGAAAGAAAAAGAACATTAAGCTAAACTTAGACGCTAACTCAAAACTTACCGAAATCCGAGAACCTCAACCACCACACTTATATTTTACCAAATAAATAGAATGATTGAAAGACAATTAACGATTAAAACAAGAACGGTGGCTTGGGGCAATATCTTTCAGTTTAAAGTTAAAATAATACTAACACAGTTACATCAACACAAGGTTATCAGTGTCACTTAACATACGATCATGAATGATAAATAGTCACAACTGATGTTGTGACTATTTATCATTCATGATCGTATGTTAAGTGACACTGATACGAAAAGCTTAGCTAACAAAAAATACAATAAAAAAAATCCAGATTCAGCATAATAAAAGGGACTTCAATCAGTAAACTAATCGAATGGTCAATTAGGTAAGGGGTACATTGACGAACAAAATCTAGAAACAACGGTACAACAGGGCAAATAAGACCAGTAAGAAAGAAGCACAAATAGAAGACAACAAACGGGTAGAACAAATATCAGGAAAAGAAAGCAACATTATTACAACACAACGAAAAGGGTAAAAGAAGCATAATTATTAAAAAAGATCAGGTTGGAAAAAAGGAAAAACAACGACTACTTATGAAACATGTTCACACGGAGTAAAACGCATTACTAACCAAGGAGAAGAAGCAGACTCTTGGGGGAAAAGATAAACAGAAAACAAAGTGTCGTCCCAAACAATTAAAATAAACGCCTAAATTCCAAACACACAGTAACGAACATGCCATTCCCAATAAATAACATCAACGTCCAAACCTGAAAAACCTTCACCTCCCTCACCCCAACAACGAAAATTAATAATATGTAGCACGCACACAATATAACAATCACGGAACTAGTAAATCTAAACCTTGCATACAGTATAGCACCTACGAATACACTCCTCCTAACCCTAAGAAAAAATTGAAATTACAGGGTATCTCTGATGTCTTCAAAAAACTTGTGTTCAAGAACATCATTTGTTTCCAGCAAAACTTTTACACAATCGTTTTGTGTCAATATATTTTCAGTTTTCGTTAGTCCTACTTTCATAATATACTTGTAACATACTGTAAAAGCGCACCGGATTATGACGTAGTTGTTGATTTAAGTAAGTTGTTTACAAGCCAACCAAACGTAGCCATAAAGTAAAATGGGATTCGGTAAAATTCGATTTTTACCACCAGACCAAATTTGACTACAATCTGGCGGGAATGACAGGATTATTGCTAGGAAAGATAACTATCATCCATTCTAGTTTGAAAAACAAATATGGTCGTTCCTTTTATAAAAGACACCGTAATTTCCCCTCAAACTCTTATTTGATATCAATCACTGCGTACTGTACTTGCCGAGCCTCCAAGCGGAAGGGGACGATCACAGTATCGATTGTTATCTGCAGAATATCTTCAGATCGTTATGTATTCTACTGTCCACTCAGCTCCAATTCAGGCAAAATCAGATGTCATATACGTATGCATCTGTTGAATACAAATACCTGCTTATATTATGTCATTAGATGTATACAGAGCGAATGCGTCATTAGATTGTTCTATTTGGGCGGGGAGATGAATTATATTCATCATATGCCACATGTGACTTGCAAATCTTCAGCTGTGAGTTATTAATTTCTTGTATTCAATTTATGACAATGGTACTACCACGTTTACCTTTGTATATTTTCAATGTAGATTTGGTCTACTTGGTATAGGGCAAATATGTTCTGTTCTTGTTTCTGACATAGCAAGTGATTTATGTTAGCAATACCAAGCTGCAGTTTTAAGATGCGTTTAGTACATAGGATTCTTATCAGACATGGTTCAGTTCACTTTTGAACTTGTGTATTGTTTTGTAAATAATGTTATCTGTATAGCTTACCGTACGTAACGTCATTACATTGCATCAGATATGCCCGTGTCGTGCATATTACCCTGCGTTATATATATATATATATATATATATATATATATATATATATATATATATATATATATATATATATATATATATTCCAGCTGACAAGACAGAACATTGAATAGTGACCATTGTAACTTAGAGTGTGTCAGAGTGATCGGAGTCGATGTGGTATCAGCTACAGAGTTAACTATGAAGTCGACCATATCATCTGTAAAGCAGAATCATAGCAGCCGTAGAGCTAAATTGTGTTGCTGGTCGAGTAGCAAGTGATCGGACACTGCTGACGAGCATGCTGGACGCTAGATGCTTGATTGATCAACCTGGAACACTGACTGCTTGAGTGACCAGTGTAACTGGTAGCCGAGTGCGCTGGTGACGGAGTGTACAACTATATACATATAATCCTTTAGCCGTGTATCAATTATGGGGGTTCGTAAGATTCGGGTGGGGTTTTTATTGGGACTGTTGAGATAAATTGTATATATAGTCTTTGCTGTTTACATAATTTAACTATTTGAGTGAATAATTTTACATTTTTAGTGTAATTAAAATACTACATAATTTTCTGTTTGAGTAAAACATAACTTTTTGGAGAAATCACTGTGGATAATTTTCCCCTTGTCATTGTATTGTTTAAGGTCATTCATTTGCATTTTCATTACGTCCGTGCGTTTTATATTAATTGATCCAATGTTTCGATCTTAATCATAATTAATTCATTATTCAAAGCATTTGTCATCAATTGTGTTGTGTTGTAAATCCGAAATCCCACCTGATTATCTTGTCACACTTGTATCAGGGTGTTTGCAAAGTTGTTATTTGTAAAGTGAAGAGTCCTTCATTCCTGGACTGTATCTGAGCCGTAGATTGCATTACAGCAGTTGAAATTATAGTCAGTGCAGGGACATACATAACACGCTGCTTGTCTTTATCATGTTTATTAGCACTATTTTCCAAAACAAAGGAGCGTGCAACATCGTGAGTGTTCAAGTAAAGGACATACACACCTACACACACACACACACACACACACACACACACACATAGATACATGCACACACGACATGTATATATTTTGTAGTTCAATTTCGAAAACACTGTTGGCTGTATAATCATGCTGTTGCATGTAAGGTCATGCAATTTCATATGTACATTCATTTATATCAGTTATGTAGACATAAATTAAAGTTTTAATGGCATTGTAATAAGGTAAACGGGTGAGATTTCCAGATTGACAACAGAACAGTTTTCACCATGATATAAATACAATCTTTAATGATGAAAGAATCGTATGAGCAATTAATATGACTGCGTGCGTAAATATATAGTACAAATATTGGATTAATTAACATAAAAACACACAAATGTAATAATCAAAAATACAAACACATTACTTAACAAACTACAAAGACAACGGGCGAAGGATTCACAATATAATAAGATGTATAAGTTTACTCAGCTAGCAAACAATTTATAATTTTACTCGTGTTGTGAAATGAAATTCACTCAGATACTAAAGTTATGCCAACAAAAAGATTATATATATATATATATATATATATATATATATATATATATATATATATATATATATATATATGTGTGTGTGTGTGTGTATGTATGTATGTATGTATGTATGTATGTATGTATGTATGTATGTATGTATGTATGTATGTATGTATGTATGTATGTATGTATGTATGTATGTACAGAAGCTTTTGTTTGTTACGAGGGAATCTACTCTTGCACTTCAACATGCACTGTAAACATATAGCGCGTTGTGTGTGTGTGTGTGTGTGTGTGTGTGTGTGTGTGTGCGTGTGTCATTTTGATTTCTATTTTTAATTTAGCTTTAGCAATGTTTCAGCAATATCACAAAGATGTCTGCAATGAGGCACTTTATAGAGAGTGTCTAACACTGAGGCATCATGCCGCAGACTTGTAACATTATGTTAGACCCAGTCACATTATCCTGACACCAGGCCAACCAGTTCTAGCCCTGAAATAGTAATGTTGTGCGACATAGTCCTGGCATGACTCGGCCGAGGTTCAAACCCGCGACCTGCCATATCCGACGCGGACGCTCTAACTACTCGTGCACTGCAGAGGTCTGAAACGTGTTGAATGTCAAAAGAAAAAGAAACAATGCAAATGAATTTAATATTATTGGTGATAATTATATCTTAACTGTAAAGAAGCCGACAGTTAGGTATAAGGAGTCTTGCATATAAGCGGTGATCAATGTCACTGTGTGTATCGAGTCATCATACATGCTCAGTAATATCCTATTACAATAGGTGCTTTGCATCGAGTAGCACATGCACAAATAGAGTAAAAACCGACGAAGCAAACATTTAGTTATGTAATATCTATCTCGAATATGTATGCGGAACTGAAGCATCACTAGAATAAAGACAAAAGCGTTAATGAGACTATATTGTAAATAATTATCAACTTGTTACAACTGAACAGCGATCACGTGGTTTCCATTTTAAATTATACCTGCAATGTCTGATTTAAGATGATAAGAAATGTACACTTTTATCTATCTTTTTCAGATTGTTTTAAAATTAATGTTGATTGAGCGTGTGCTCGCAAGATAAAAGCATACAAACATACAAGCATTCCAACTTGGGTTTTATTTAACACAAATCGAACATCAATTACTTGATGTAGCATCTGTTCGACATTGATAATTGGAAAAAACAGAGGCTTAGAATGCCGGAAGGTTAACTATCTCGTGTAAAATAAGTAATACACGTTTGTAACAGATGTTACCTTTAATCAATGTTTTGTCTGTATCTTAAGTTAGAATTGTATTGTACATTTCAAAATCAATGTGTGCATTTACATTATCTTTAATTATTGTTTATCACGTCCTGTAGGAAGATTGACATAATGTATAGGTTATTTGAATTACAATCAAGTAAAGAAACTTCATGCTTATATCCTGCAGTTTGCGGTAAGTATGTTGTGTATTCTTTAATATATGCGTGTAATTGAATCAAATTAATTTATTACCATGCTCATTTCATGTTTAATCTGAAATAGCACACCGTCATTATGTTAATTAAATATTTCAGTTAAAAACGAATCCCAGGTTGTTTCATTCGTGCTGGTACAAGTCTGTGGGTATATTGCCGTTGCTGTTATTTTTTTTTTATTATATTGATGCTGAATTTATCATAGCGCTAAAACTACAACATACTAATAATTGTGTGAGCTGTAACACATCAGTTTTATGGCAGTATTTAAATAATAATAATCCAAGACAATTTACCACAGATAGAAAAGATAGTGGTCTTGGTCATTCACGAGAAAATATGATATTGGCATGTCTTGAATGTGAAAGACGTAGAGGTGCTAGATAAGTGATCGTGGTGGTAATTGTGTATCCTCGGGTATTACTCGTTATTGTCCACACTGATGACTAGTTGAATCTAATATCTAGAAATGGTGCGTGTTGTAATACTACAGATAGGATCAGTCGCCTTTTTTACCCCGTTCAAGGTCACCCGGCTTATATAAGTATTTTGTTGCACTTGTTGCTTTGAAAAATTATGTCATTTTGTAGGTATATATATATTCCTGTGATCGCGTTAATACGTTTCAACGCAGTAGTTCGATTAATTTCAGTATTTAATGCACTGATCACACTCGGAAATCTTGCAACCAATTTTTCTCGAGATTCAATATATTTTTTAATTATTTCCTTTGCATACTGATATCCAAATAACCGCTCAGCAAGAGTTCGATTAAATCGTTCAAAGATTGTCTGATCATGGTGTATTGCAGTATGTCCTCCTCGTATATTAGCATTATGTTGCTTCATCAGCGATGATACTACACGTGAAATACTTTGCCAGGATCGACCTATAATAGTTGTGGCCATCCCAAGGGTCTTCGTTGATCAATTCGTTAAAATGCAGAAGCAACGTCTGCTGCTGTCTGCATCAATAACGACTCTGCTTCCTTATACCGACTTGAAACATCAACTACACTCAATGCGTATTTGTACGTTATTTGACATCTTCGTTAGTTTCTTGTTCTATAGACTAACTAATCTCTCTCTCTCTCTCTCTCTCTCTCTCTCTCTCTCTCTATATATATATATATATATATATATATATATATATATATATATATATATATATATATATATATATATATATATATATATATATATATATATATTCTTGTAAATGAATATTCATATTGAAGTTTTGAAGTTTAAAATATTTATTTACGTCCGTACATATTTTTATTATTAACTAATCATATCGTTGCGACTATATGGTTATTAAATAAGTTATAAAAAAAAATCACAAGCAACAGGTTTTGTAAACCTAAACCAATAATTACAAAAGTTATGAAATGAATATGTTAGAGTAACTTACAGTAATATTAAACTAATCCTAAAGAGCTTTGCTCACCTCCAAGATAATCGAATGTTCCGAATGAATTTCATATCCTAGAATATACTGGTCTACCAACAGTCCTGATGCATTGCAATGTCAAACCTCTATTGAATAAGTTGTCAATAGTCCTAGACTAATATCTTAGGCCATGGGTACTTTGTATTTCAAGTGAATAATCCAAACTTACGTCTCCTCTCAAATTCTACTGAAAAGCAAGTTTAACCACATCTGAGAGCTGATACTGACACGGGAAATATAAAAAGTAAGATTCCGAAAAATGAATTACTTAATTATCTCCTTATAAATATAAATACATGCCAAAACACAATACTAAAATTTACTCCATTACATGAAATTTTCTTCATTTGACAATTTTTTATAAGACTCATTCGCTAGCACATCAGAGCATTAGTTAGAGGTTGGTAATATACGACACTTATTGTTCACTATTATTTCTCCTTTTATGCTTCGGTTAAATAGTCTCGATTTGTTTTGAGTGCATATTTCTGACCAATATTATTTGTATTTCTTCCTGCATTTATATATTCAAATATTCAAAACATATATAGCAAATATAATTGTGTCTTTCTTGTCATAAACTACCATCCTGACTTTGTTTGGTTGAGATAAATTAATGCATAGGGTTTATAACAAATAATTGTTTTAAATATATTACATTACATGATATTTTTATATCTACTTTGTAGTCATTAAAAACGTTACGTGCATTTAATCTAAAACGTTTCATAACATCTTTTACATTCTGGTATTCCTATGCCTTACTTACCATTAGAGAGAGACAGAGACAGAGACAGACAGACAGACAGAGACAGACATACAGACAGATGTAATGTTAAGTTGTGAAAATGACAATGTAAGTTTTCGTAAACATGGATCGTCAAATGTGAGGGTAGTGCCTCAAAAAATGCGACACATTGGCATTTTGTTTTGGAAAATGATTATGTCTGCGTACAATGGTCTGTTTAGTGGGAAAGACGCTTGTTTTTGTATTTATAATTTATATGAAAGTTTTGATTTACTTTTAAATGTCAATACTAGTTCCATTTATCGCTATTTTGTACCCACAATAAAAAGGAAAGGTGCTAATTCTGTCATAATGAACAGAATTATCTATTCGTCTTTCCATCTAAATAGTTTCAATTGAAATAAATAATGTGATACAAAGGTTTTAAAATTGGTAATTATTTATTTTACATGTACGAAATCATTGAATAATATATCTCTCTCTCCCTCCCTCCTCCTCCTCCCTCTCCTTCCATCGAGTCTCAGATTCGGCTAATGTGGCAATGTGAGAAGCTTGCCAGTTGCTTCTCGTGGGTCGGTGATTCTTTCCGGGGATTTTCCCGGGTTCTGCCTCCACCAATAATACTGGCCGTCAGGTATAACCTATTGTGTGCTGCAAATGACGTTAAATCCTACAACAACTGTTCTTTCTTAGAGAAGATTTATTAAGTGAAATAGAGGCTGTACTTGAAGTACGTGCATAATAACATGTAGCAATGATTTCGAAACTCTAGTTTTACTGGAAGATTGATCCTCATCCGGGCACTTTTTTGCACAATAGCCAGAAATAGTTTTACTCTTGCTTTAACAGTAGATCATTAAAACATTTTAATATTAGGACTTCTAGTTTTTAATTATTATATTATTCTCGGATTATTTTCGAATTTAATTCGTAAATTTTATGTTATTTGTTTCATTTTTACCTTGTTTTCCTACAGCAAATAAAGTATTTGTTACATTTTACAAAACTTGTTTTCTTCACTTTTTTGTTGCTCTTTTAAAGTGCCTAAACACGTAACAATATGGAATATACTTCGAGCGAGAACCTATTCTATCTCTCAACCATTGCTTTGCATATCGGACGCTAAGTTATTGTGTCATTATAGTTATATATGAACAATATAATTTCTCATCTATCTGGGAACTGATATTTACTTCTCGACTGCTAACAGCATGGACAATTAGTCAGAAAGAAATTGTACAATGATAAGCACGTACTATCATCGATATTAATAAAAAAAATAGTTTATAACGCCTTTACTTCTGTCTTGTCAAACTTGTGCATGTATAAACCATTAATATGGTATACAGTAAGATATGTTAAGTATAGTATGAACAAAGAACATTATTCTGAGGCAGGACAGTTATATATTTAATAACTTTCGTGGTAATGTTCAGATATTATTTTAAGAAATGGCTATGATGTTGTTTTTTTTCGGCAAGGTAATTGTTGTTAGAGTAGATTTTGTGTTTACAAGATCATGACATCTGTTTCCCGTCGTCAGAACAGACCAACGGCTAAAGCCAGTGCTCGAGATTTCACCCTCGGATAAATGTATCGATATTGCTGCATACAGCACTGCATAATGAAGCTGTTTCTACTTCACATAAAATGTTAACCAATAACATGTGGGTTTTACTTATATTTATATGAAAAAGGGCGTAAATAAGTATGAACACAAATATGGTTAAGGAAATATTTTGATCTGAAAAATGTTCAAAATGTGTTACACCCAAATAGCGATTTAAACCACAAACAAACGGATAAAACTAATAATGATGTGACTAGCGAATGTCGTAGGCATTATATATATATTCGTAAGAAGGTACTATGACATATGACATATTTTCTTTATATTTAAGGGTTCCTGTATTCTGTTTAAGTCATTGGTCCTCATTGTTTGTATCTTTTAATTCTTTTTTCATACATATGTTGGGATAAAGGAATGGGTAGGACTATGGTTAAAAACGAAAACAGCTACAGCGAAACTTGTCATGTAAATTTTATTGCAAAATTATACGTTGCCTAGTTTTCATTATCAGAGGAATATGAAAACGCAAAATATATGTTCTTTCTTTCCAGTGTAATCAAAGTTTTAACAATTCAAGCTGTATTGAGAATACACGAACGTTACAACTATGGGTATCGCTAGATCAAGAAGGAGATTGATATGTCGTTTACTGTGGATGGCTTTATTCGTTTGCTGTGTATATAGTATTGTTTCTGCAATCAACACATACATGGATGTATATTACACTCATCAGAAAAGTCTGCAAAAGAATATTAGAAAAAATTATCTAATTAAACCACGAAATACAAAGGTGTTAGTTTTTCTAGAATACGGGGAGGACGTAAATCAGCCTGAAAAGCTTGGTCTTATTGCAGCTGAAAAAAGTGAAAGTGTTCGGTCATTTAAAAACGAATCCGACTATAAAGATAGATGGTCTCCAGTCAAAGATGGAGAAAAGGAAGATGTTACACAGATAAATAGTGATGATACGAAAGAAGAAACCGAAATCAAAGATGAAGAGATAGTCAATGCGGCACTTATGGCCCCTGTACACCCAGATAATCTTCAGATAAACCCCGGAGACCCAGGTAAGACGTGATCAGCTAGCTATAGATATCTTCCTGCATTAATAATTTTGCACTTTCTGCTCTTGCAAGGTCGATGCCAAAATCTTTAAACGTCTATGTCGAATTTTATCTCTGGATTATACCAAAAAGATATCGAAATGTTTCATTAGATATTGATTATTGGTTAACATTTAAACTTTTCATCAAATTAACTCCACATATAAAATATTCCATGGCTATCGCCAAAGACTCGATTTGAAATATCGTTCATGCTAATTATTAATTATGTTTTAGAAAAAACATATAAGACAATTTAATATGGTATGTCTGATAAGAAATTTTGTATGATGATACCAACAAATTTTACCTAAGTACATTATTCGAATATCACGTTTGTTCATTTACCAAATGCTGAAGTTGAGAAAGTATCATTGGTTGGCGTTGTACAGTTGTACTTCATAAAACATATGTTAGAACATGGTTTTAGGAATAAGCAAGGTTGCTAGTATGTGTAATCTTCGAAAATTTCAATAGCCCCGCCGGTGACACAGAACTCACTCATTCTAACTACTACCACTTTTTGAGGTCTTTACTGATATAAGGAAGCATAAGACACGTTTTAACCAGATGCATACAAAATAGAGAATGTCCTACATGTCTAGCGGCTGTTGAGAAAACAAGACGGTGTGCATGACCCAACTAATGAATAGGTTTAATACTAGTTCTATTTTTTCATTGTGTCGTGTTTCATGTTACGAGTTAGGTAACAGTTGGTTACATATACCCTTCTAGATTTGATAACGATACTTAGTGAATGCATCACCGACTTGCTATCAAACTGTTTCTTCCTCTTAAAGACTAAATACCTTTTATCATTCAATAGGATGTTTTAAAAGAACTATGATTAAGCGAGTATGCTCCCCCTGATTTCGTTTGCATATACCGAGTATGCTCCCCTGATTCCGTTTGCATATAACGAGTATGCTTTCCTGCTTACATCTGCATATAACAAATATGCTCACTCTGTTTACGTTTGCATATGATTATCCTTACGATAATGAACAAACTGTAAACGTATTGGAGTCTACTTGCACTGTATGTCACCGTCATTAATTAATGACATTTACACACACACACACACACACACACACACACACACACACACACTAAAATACACACCGTGCTATATGCGTCAAGCATAGGATTTAAATACAGACTGCTAACTTTCGAACAAAATATTTCACGTTTATATCACATGTGAGCCTGGATACGGAACATCTACACTGTTTGCTTATTAACTACAGACGTTGGTAAACGAACATAAATGAGCATTGCAATATAAAACACCAGAAACTAATAATTGGCAATTACAGGTGTACATGTGTACATTTTAAACGAACAATATGACGTACATTGCAGATTGTATTCTAAACTTGTCTAGAATCTTGATGATGTTTGTTGGTTTCACTCAGTTCCTATAACGAGACCGGTATTTTAGAGTCTACGTTTTGTTGAATGACCATTAACTAATATGCGTGAATTTAGAAATGGAGTTCACTTCAGATCAATAAGTACAGTATCCTCATAATAATACTTTTAACGAATTATCAAATAATTTACCTCTATCTCCTCCAACTCTTTGCATTTGCGATATAGTCTTTTGATCGATACCCTCTTCTTCACGTGTATTTAATTGACATCATTTTAGATACATTTGATGATTATTTTCCTGCTTCTGCTATCAAAAGGCGTAGGTTATTCTGTGCAGAACATCAATATTGCTTCTAAGACATTCCAATTTACATTTCCTTTTAGTTTTTTTTAAAGGGGAGGTGGGTCGTACCTAAATGAGCAAGGGAATACACATTCTCAATCGATCGTGTGATAGGTTCTTCTGGGCAAACTGACAATACATACTTTCATATGACCATACCCTATTTTAATTCCCATAAGACGTTCTAATTGATGGACAGTTTTTCATCTTACCCTTTTTTTCGTGTTGTTTTGTGAGACGATATGGTACATTGGTTTGTTTATTTGTTGTGGAAGATTTCCATCTCAGCATGTCTCTAATATCCAAAGCTATTTGTGTATTGATTTATTCAGAATGTTGAATTCAGATTCAAATCGAATATTATTATTGCTAACATAGGAAAGTAGGTATTCCTAGCAAGGACCAATAATTTGTTATCATGAGTCGAAAAAGCTACTAAATAAATAGTCATGGGCATATATCCCGATATTAATTATTTCAAAGGGTTTTCCACAACATTAAATATGTATATGTACTTTTACATTCCCTTTGATAAGACATTTCCTTAACATTTGCATACCACTCTTCTTTCGTTGTCAACAGTTCTAGAGGAGCAACGTTTACACATTGAACTTTATTACTAGTTAATCTGTGTGCTGTTTAGTTCATCTTTGCAAACGATTTGTACCTTTGTTTCATAACATAGACTGAACGTCTACAAAATATTTAATATAGACGAAGACCAGTTATCCAAATAAGATAATTTTGCAAATTGAAATTAGATACATTTGTAGTTCTAAACAGATGTTTCGTAATGTTCTAATTCATGTCATTTTAGTACAGGAGATTCAATGAATCGTTTGGTCGTGTTTTCTAGGTGAGATGGGGAAGCCGGTAATAATTGATCGCACAAAATTATCCCCCCAGGAACGAGATAGATTTGATGAAGGATTCAAGAAACATGCATTTAATCAGTACGTAAGCGACATGATTTCGCTCCATCGAAGTTTACCGGATGTTAGGGATCCAGAGTAAGTACGTATAATACACAGCAATTCGTGTGCATTATTTCGTCCATGAAACATTTATTTTTATATTTTCATGATATCTTAAATAAAACAAAAGCGTTTTTGGGTCAACCGATACTGCCTTCTCCAATCTAATGATGCTTTATAACAGACTCACCGTAATTAAATTTAATGATCCAAACAACTGTAGGTAGATTGGTGTTTTGGTACTCCAGATGGTTATACAGTGGTAGGGCTATGAAGCAAGAGTGATCCACTTTCCTAGCTTATTGTAGGTCGATAAAGCTGTAGTTGATGCATCCGTTGAACATGTTAAGGCTATTATTGATGACTGTTATAGATTAGGAAGGTTTCACTGCTACATATAATGCAAACATGATGTGTAAACAAAACAAAGAAAGAAAAAAATTGAAATCTATGAAATATCCATTTTCTTTCTCCCTCTCTCCCTCTCCATCTCTGTCATTATATATATATATATATATATATATATATATATATATATATATATATATATATATATATATATACATATATATATATATACATACATATATATATATATATATATACGCACACACCGTGCTCACTATTTTGGAATTCTACAATATGTACATTAATCACCATCGGATATTGTTGTTTAAATCAATAACGAAACTCGAGTGCATGTATTTAATAAATAAAATGGTTTATACAATTATGTGACACATTTTCGAAGACATACATTGATAATATCAGTGCAAAGTAAAATTTTAATATTAATGGGCATTTGTGATCAACTGTATATACATACGATAGTTTTCTATCCTGTACAAACGTTTTTCTTCCGTAATGGATAATTATATCGAAAGTAAACGTTTGCTAAGCCGTATTGTACATATTATCATTGTTATCAAGTGTTTCTTACATGTTCTACATGATCAGGTGCAAGCAAATAAAATACATGAAAGATTTGCCTGATGCAAGCGTCATAATTATCTTCCACAATGAAGCTTGGTCTGTATTACTGCGCACAATACACAGCGTGCTGGATAGATCACCACCACATCTCCTAAAAGAAATAATCCTTGTTGATGATTTTTCAGACTTAGGTATTATTATTATAATTATTATTATTATTAGTAGTAGTAGTAGTAGTAGTAGTAGTAGTAGTAGTAGTAGTAGTAGTAGTAGTAGTAGTAGTAGTAGTAGTATGTTAACAAAATTAACAGTATTTTAAGTGTTTTGCAAAGTGTACTTCATTTCGTCCTGTATTTATTGCGATTTTATAACTTTATAATTCGAAATTATCATCATATTCAAACTGATCTAAACAATAATTGACGTTTATATTATATAGCATCATGGAATTGTAAAGACAATACATACATACATACATACATACATACATACATACATACATACATACATACATACATACATACATACATACATACTCATCAAAGTTTAATATTCGTGCAAATGGGAAATGTACAACATTATTATTACATAATATGAAAGGGAGAGAAACACATTAGCTACTCAAAATTGAGTCTATATTTTGTATTTGCAATTCAATGGTTGCTTATGTTATTCAAAGAAAGGAACATTATTCTCAATTTTCTCATAAGATACGAAAAGTACGTCACAATCTATGTTGTTGTTGTAGGGTTTAACGCGAGTTTTCAGCATAAGATAGGCTATACGTGGCGGTCAGTATTAATGTTGTCGGCTGAACCAGGGAATCCCAAGAAAAGAATCACCGACCCACGAGAAGCTACCGGAAAGCTTTCTCACATACCCACATTGGCTGAGCCCGAGACTCGAACCCACGCCGACAGAGGTGAGATGGCAGTTATCCGTAACGGGAAGCGCTTTAGACCACTCGGCCACTCAATGCCCCTATATACACAATGAATGTACACCGGTAGTCTCGCATACATACACAATAAATAATGGTTGTCAGCAAGTGGTTTTGCAAATTTAATCGCACAATGTACATAACAATGAAAATTATTGTCAATAATTTTGACGTGTTTCTACGAAATTCAATTTAATGAATATAATTAGTCAATTTTTAAACAGATATCTCTTTCAACAGAATATAAATACAATACCCAAGATGAAGCAATCATCATGTTTGATGCAATGAAGATCTTTTAAAAGTCAAACAGATAACAGCATGTTTAAGAATAAATCGCTAGGTCATATGCTTTTGGAGGTTATTTTAGTATTTTTTCAAAATACAGACCACTTGAAGCAACCTCTTGACGAATATTTTGCAAGAGTTCAGAAAGTGTCCCTTATCAGGTCAAAGGAGAGATCAGGATTGATTCGTGCACGGATAACAGGTTTTGATGCTTCCACAGGAGAGGTTGCCATTTTTCTTGACTCTCATTGTGAAGTAACTGAAGGTAAGTTTTGACAAAAAGACTTCACAGTAATTCACAACTTTGTGAAATATATAACACAAGCTAATAATAACTTCAACAGATCATGGAAATGAAAATATTATATAGTATTGAATGTATCGTACTCTGTAACACCGATGCAAACAGGGTGTACTATTCTGAGAAAGGCATTACCTTACCTTTTGCGGCTGACATTGTCCTCCAACCCACCCCACCTCCACTCCCCGCATCAGAGAAACATAAGTTCCATCACTTCTTTATTTCTCACACTTCCTAATTTGGTACATTGATTGTATATATTAATATCATGATAGCGCTAACTTGATTGGGATATTAATGTGACTCTTACTTTAGTAAAACACATGGTAATATGTATCAGTACAACTTTTAGATTAAAAGGTAAAACTATCATTTATTTTAATGTTCTAATCGCCCAAATGGAATGTGAGGAAACCATTTCCAATATTCCAATAGCCTAAATGAACGTTAAGGATACATTTACGAATATGCCAATATCCAAATGGTCTGTGACTATATACTTACCAATAATCCAATAGCCAAAATGAACCTTGGTGAAACATTTAGCAAAATGCAAATGAACAATGAAAACATAGTTTTTCACTTAATTGAATTCATTGGCGAATAGTTATATACAAACGAATAAATGTTGGTTCGACATTATTAACATAAAATTCTAACATAAAACATGCAACACAATGCTTTAATAAAGTATAAGGTTTCACAAGATAGTAAAGTAAGGAAAAGAGAAGCAATAACATACTTTATTACTTAAGTCCACCATCTCCAGACAAACCTGCCCAATATTATTCCCATTATCTGCGCACCCGCCTATTACATATCAACATGTTTGCATGCAAACGTCAAGTAGCATAATTCGTTAGAATATGCTGTACAGTATCTTGCAAACCACAGAGCTTAATATCATCATACTCATTAATTATATACTCATCGGGTAATGCGTACATATATCGGGTAATGCGTACATATATCGGGTAATGCGTACATATATTGGGTAATGCGTACATATATCGGGTAATGCGTACATATATCGGGTAATGCGTACATATATCGGGTAATGCGTACATATATCGGGTAATGCGTACATATATTGGGTAATGCGTACATATATCGGGTAATGCGTACATATATCGAGTAATGCGTACATACATTGGGTAATGCGTACATATATCGGGTAATGCGTACATATATCGGGTAATGCGTACATATATCGGGTAATGCGTACATATATTGGGTAATGCGTACATATATCGGGTAATGCGTACATACATTGGGTAATGCGTACATATATCGGGTAATGCGTACATATATTGGGTAATGCGTATATATATCGGGTAATGCGTACATATATCGGGTAATGCGTACATACATTGGGTAATGCGTACATATATTGGGTGTTGTCATTAAGGGCATGATACGTGTCAACAATGTTCTTGTCCAATAATGCATACATCTGATATTGTAATCAACAGCCAATTTTGTGCGTGCTAATAACGTCAGAGCATTAAAATTACCACATATCATAACGTCACAATTTGTATTGAAATTACTTTTATATTATTCTTACCACAGATTGAGTTGGCATATTACAAATTACTATCCTCAACAGGTTGTTAACTAGGTCAACCATTACAATATATCAAATACAAACTCATTTTTCATTTTTTCCAAATACTGAACCATCCAATGTAGCCTTTTCTTTAGCAGTGAATGTTCTGTAATACATCTTAAACCGCTGTGGTTTATGTTGTTCTGTCTTTTATTGTCATGTGATGACCTTTGTTTACTCCATGTTAAATGTTTCTAAGTATTGCCATTGTTACGGTTTGCGGCATGTCACATTTTGCGTTTGATGTCGGTGATCTTAACCAATGGACATTCTTAGTGCGACTTTCATTCAACAGGTGGACAGTGACTCGGTGAATGACAACATTTCTTATTGAAAACCGGTATTTATGTATGTTAAATTTCGAGTGTCTCTTTAATGACTGACTTCCAAGAATGCTTGCTGGTGCATTCAAGCAAAATATAATTCATTCTGGCAGATTTTATACATTATTAGTTCCAGTGGTCGGTTGGTGCCGTGTTTTTAACAGAATTTGAGAAACCATCCAATTGTTTTCTGATAGACATAGTAACAATATGATGATCTTGAACCGTGTTTTCGAATGCAGTATTGATATTTTGTCACTCGTAATCAGAAAATTATGTTCAAATGTATTGCTGTCGATGCTTTTCTTGCGCCGTACTTCTTTCTATTTCGTCACCAGTCAAATATTCTGCACCCACTAAAATCTGTACTCCTCGTCGTTTATTCACTTGTCAGGACTGCCAGAAAATGGCCGCTAATACTGAACCGACTTGAAACAGCTCGATTTCAAATTGTTGTTCATGACATATGTGCTTGTTGTCTATTTTATTCTACATTATTGTGTTTCATCACGTATTGGCTGTTCATTTCGTATGTGATTCTTCATCTTCTTGTTTTGGAAACGAGAACAATTAGAATTTTTGTCTTAGCCGTCTTGCTCTACTTCTACAGCATTTTTATTTAAAAAAATATTTTAATCAATCGCCATCACATATTCGCCACTTAACCGTTTATCTGTGACGGACCCTCATTGATTGCTTCAAATTACCACTTTTTGGCTCTCCATACTGCATTCAATTCAAGACTAAACTAACTGTGACGACATACATCATTACTTCAGTGTAAACGGAAGTTAAAAGGAAAAGCTGTTTCAAAGCTGGCTGGGGTAGAACAGAAAGAATGATTCCAGTTATCTCCATTTTGCCCTTCCATTCTGAACAATGTAAAAATTCGACCTTTACTTTAGATAACATGGTGAAAATCTCTAATACATCGCCAAGCTTTGTGTCAACTATCCAAAAGATACCACTGTGTATTGTACTGTTCAATTCCCAATCAGATCGGAATACCGACGCTTTTTTCCTAAAAGAAACATAGCAAAAAACCAGCAGGCGTTGAGCCGACGTGCGCGGATCTAACATCCACCGCTTACTCCATCAAGTCGTTCGCCCAACACTTTCGCGGAGGTGGAATGTCGGTCATCACAAAAGTTTCCATGATAAAGTGTCTTAAACATAACAGAGCTTTCAATTTCTGCCACACATTGTTTGAACAACACTCACACTGGAACAAGGGGCAGTCCATTTTGTCTGCTACTAACGCCATACAAAACAAAACAATCTGAGTGAATGGAGCAGTTTGAGAGTCTCCTGAAGTATAGAAATTTGATAGGTGGCAGCCTGATTATTATTGAAGATTTCAACTTTCACTTTGACTCTCCTGGAAACCGATATACATCAAAACGTCTAGATTCCATTCATTTGTTTCAACCTTAACTTGTCAGTTAACCAACCCACGCATAAACCTGGTCACATTTTAGACTGGATTCTTCATAGAGCTGATGACAATATTCTACGGTCCAACCTTGCATCCCACAAACTTGCATCAGATCACCTTTGCATTATATGCCATCTCGACGTAACATTCTCTAACCCTCCATCTTTATTTGCTACTAAGTCAAACCGCCGTAGGATAGATGGAACCAAACTAATACATGCCATTCAAGCAAGCCTAACAACTTGCTTACATCCTACAGCAGAACAACTATATAACTGCCTGTTTCATTGCTTGACAAGCATGCCCCAGAAACCAAGCGCAGAGTATCAGATCAAACGTTAGAGACCATCATCGCACTATAAGATAGACTGCCGTAAAGAGGAGAGGCTTGGGCTAACGTCCAGACTCACTATTCATAAACAAATATATGAAGCCGCTACGAAGAACATCACAAACATAGTCCATTTAGCCAAATTATCCCACTACAGTATTATGGCCATGGAATGATTCAGCGGCAAAACGCTCTTGGGGATTACTAACAAAATAATCTCAGGGAACAAATGTACACCACTTCCAACTACTTTATCTCTAGTGGACCTTCCGGACTTGTTGCAAACTTAATCCGTGACAAAGTACAAACCATTAGAGATCAGATTGACAACACAATGTAATTTTACTCGTCCTCACCATACATGTGCGATACAGAATATCAGCGACAACCGTTAGAAACATTTGAACACGTCTATATGGATTTAGTACGTACAATCGTGATGACGAGTGCACCCAAAGCCATGTGAATTGAGCCTATTCCAACATCATTGCTGCTTGAGTGCTTAGATCCAATAGTTCCTTCACAAACTGATATTATTAATACCTCCCTCTCATCTGGGGAATCCTCGTCATGTTTCATCACTGATATTGTAATGATTCTGCTGAAGAAACCAACGCTCGCCCATAAGGATTGAAAGAACTACCGCCCGTTTATAATCTCCCGTTCATACCAAAATCTTAGAAAAATTGTTCTAACCCAACTTGCATCTCATCTAAATTCAAACTGTCTTTTTTGCAATCTATAGACTGTATATCGCTATTACCACAGTACTGGAACTACTCTTCTGAAATCAGTTAATGACATTCTCTCTCCATTGAAAAGCGGAAATATTACAGTCCTTCCCCTCCTTGATTTCTATGCAGCGAATAACACAATAGATCATGATATATTACATCACCATCTCCAGCATGTATTTGGCATTCACAATATAGCCTTACCGTTGTTCAAATCCTACTTAGTCAACAGGACACAAATTCTATCTGCAAACGGAATACACTTCAGTCCAGTTGATCTGTGTTCTGTTGTTCCAGAAGGGTATGTTCTTGGATCTGTTAACTTTATTCTATACTCTCAGCCGCTCTCACGTGTTATAGATGATCATCCAGTGTATCACTATTAGTACGCTGATGACACCCAAAATATAGAAATATGGCCACTTTCACTTCATTACCTCCGTGTAACGGTTGTTCCTGTTATTTATATTATTATTATTATTATTATTATTATTATTATTATTATTATTATTATTATTATTATATAAACACTTAGGCACATTGCACATACATTTTTATAAATGTTTAGCATTATATATCACTATTTGGTACCTTCTTTGTAAATAACATTTAAATATCCAATTCCTGTTCCTAAATGTTACCCTAAGAAAATATTTATCTGCTCTCTAAAACTCATCATAGTTAATACAGCCAGCGTAGACTGTGAATATATTGCTATTCTCGTGATACCAATTATCGCGCTTTTGTGGACAAAATAAAACGTTAATATAACGTGACAGCGTGATTATGAATGACGCCAGTACATTAAGTGCGTCACCTTTCCCCAAGCCCCTGCCGTATATTGTCAAGCAGTACTCATTCGCTTCCTTGTTTCATTGCAAACGATATTTTAGTCCTGATAAATATATATTTATAAGCGTGTGTGAAAGATCAGAAACGATGAACATGTTTTCTAAGATGTAGTCAAAGTTGTTTGTTTGTTTACATTTGAAATCGCTAAATTACGACCTACCTTACCAAGGAAATAGAGAATTACATTTTTTACAACATTGAATAATGAATAAAAGAAAGTTTTAATTTCGGTGAAGTGTTATTTCAAACGACACTAATTTGTGCCATTAGTGTTTTCTTATTTCTTTTGATTGACACGAATTGAAATCGCTATGTATTCCTTACATGCATACGATTCTGTATTGCCTGAATACAAATTATGTGGTGCCCTTACTAGATTGGATAGCCAGGTACATATATTTAAAAAAAAACACTACAATGCCGTCATTTTGACTGACACTGATCCCAGAGCTAGGACCCATCAGCCAGAAGTTCACGTGCAGTAGGTTTCTATTGGATGCTATTAGATGCGGAAGCAGAGATGTAGGGACGAAACCTGGATTTATGGTGGTTTGTGGCCATTGGTTAAGGCAACGGCTCAAGAACCTAAATACCTGGTTCTAATTTATTCCAGTCTCCTGTTTAGATGTGTATGTGTCTTTAAGGCACTTAATCACGACTTGTTATAAGATTGTTTAATTTCGGATTTACTTGTTCTCATTAAAATGTATAATATTTTTCAGGTTGGCTCGAACCGTTGCTTGACCGAATTGGTAGAAATTACACAAATGTTGTAGTTCCGGTAATTGACGTCATCAATGACGAAAACTTTCAAATTCACTACAACGCTGCTAAGCATACACAAGCTGGAGGCTTTGGGTGGAATCTTATTTTTAACTGGCACATTGTACCCGAAAATGAAAGGAAAAGGCGCAACTATTTGGACTACATTCCATTCAGGTGTGATTTGTCTCCATTATATGAAATAAATACACACAACATTTTCAAAACGACAGCTTCCTTAAATTGGTTTTCATAGTCTTGAAAATAATTTCTGTCTTTCTCTATCTGACAAAACTATCGGATTAGTTGAAACCTTTCTGGTTTAGATTGTGCTATTGCCTTTCTTCCTTGGTGTCCTTGAGTCCAAACCGCCGATAGATACTAAAAAGTTCAAATAAAATTTCTAAAAATTCTTTTCTCTTTATTAAAAAAATGATACATATTTGTATTTAATTCTCTTTCTAGTTTTACTATCTTTCCATTATAATATGCATACACGAGTAGCTTGTAGTTTAGCCTCCTCATGTGCATAGTCTCCTTCCCTGACACTGATTCAGGACACGGCAGGGGGAAAAAAACACCACCGAATGAGAAAAAAAGATATGTTTCTTTGTTTGATTAGGATTTGTAACGTAGCTTTAACCATTTTTCAGTCATATCGCTACGATGTCTGCAGTGAGGCAGTTTATAGCTTATAGGGATGTTTAGCACTGTGGCATCATGCCGCCAACATATAGCATAGTGTCTCTCTGAGTCACATTATCCTGACACCAGACCGACCAATCCTAACACTAACCTCTTAATGCTGAGCGCCAAGCGAGGCAGCTGTTAGTACCATTTTTGTAATTCTTTGGTATGACTCGGCCAGGGATCCAACCCACGACCTCACACTCCCGTGGCGGACTCTCTAACCATTAGGTCACCGGAGCGGTTAAGAGAAAGAAAGAAACTATATTTATGAAGGTTAGTTTTGCAAGCAAATGCAAGGAGGACCTTATTTCCATTGAGTTAGGTGCAATCAAGCTATTCGTATCTATATATAGCTTCCAAATACTTTAAAGACATCGATGTAACAGAGATCAATAATAGATGTTGACCATAGGTCCTGATTCTTTATATTGTCTGACTGTCGGACATACTAGTCCAACTCTCAAGTGACCAGTCAAATATTTAACAACGTACATAATTCCAACATACATCGGAGTAGTGTTAGAGGTCACTAAACTGTAGCCACTTCAAAATGACCTTAAATCAGCGTTACTGTTTGACCTCGTCAGCAAGGAGTTTTGCTTCACCCAGAGAAACACTTAAAATGATATGCTAGAATAAATTTTCCACTTGTTTAGACTTTAGTTAATTGTTTAATGCTTTTGCAGTATATTTCAATCACGACAATCCAAGTCAATGTAATTTGTAAATATTTCTGATTGACCTTAGTGTTCTCCCAACTCGTTGAATAGCACAAACGTTTGTGGCAAAGCGTTAGGTTTCTGCTAAGAATATAATAAGGCTTTAAAAAAAAGAAATGACCTATTTGACCTTTCCAAAATGGAAATCAGTACAATTATTCACCCAACAATGACTAATGTTGGACAATCTCGAAATCGTATCATCCAAAAACAATAGGTTTCGTTATATCATTTAAATATTACAAAGATCATCCCCAAATACACAATGACTGGTTGCCTTTGTCTGTCTGCTATTAGTATTTACACCTAACTTTCCCTGTACATATGGTATTGTCCAAATGACATTTTTCTTATGAAATCGTATTAACAAACGGCTATTACAAAGTATACATCCTACTTAAGATTCTCATGTAAGATTCACATCTGACCACTAATTAAATTTATATATTGATTATATATAACCCTTTTTAAATTCTGTCCTGACTGCAGTTTTTGATTGCTGTGGTTCAATTTTACTTAGCTTATTTTATCGCATGTTGAACCTTAACTTAGATTAGTTTGTTTCATTTTCATATATACCTCCGATCTAGTAGTGGACACATTTCATTTTCCGTCCAACAGTTCTGAATGCCTGCTATTTATATTGTTGTTGTAGGGTTTAACGCCATTTTTAAGCACACGATAGGCTATACATGGTGGCCAGTATTATTGGTGGAGGAAGAACCCGGGAAACCCCCAGAAAGAACCATCGACCCACGAGAAGCTACTGGCAAGCTTTCTCACATAACTACATTAGCCGAATCTTAGACTCGAACTCACGCAAACAATGTTAAGATGGCAGTGATCTGTAACGGAGAGCGCTTAAACCACTTGGCCACTCGGGGTTCCTATTTATATTGTTTTTAATAGTATATCTTTTACACAACTATTTATTACTTAATACACTATATTGAATAATATGGACGGTAAGATACAAGAAAATTCTGATTTTGATGTCTACACAAAACTGCTCAGTTCATGCAATATGTGGCAGTCTTTCTTTGTTAAACTTAGCGTACTGTTTCTTTCACATTCATAATCGAAAGCTCCATGTAACCACCAATCGTAACGGGCGGCTTGTTAAATCGAACACGTGAACCCATTATTGCTATTAGTTAGCATATTTTTGCAAATTGTCCAGATATGCTTATTCTACGACTTTGTCATTCTTTTCATTGAGCATGCAAACTTTATTCCCTTGAACTTTAAGAAAGTATTAAAGTATTAAATTTTCATTGCATATTTCCTGCCAATTCTCTTCATAACTTTCCTAATTCAGTGAAGTTATCTGACTTGTTAATTATCTGTTAAACAATATATATATATATATATATTTACAATATATATATATATATATATATATATATATATATATATATATATATATATATATATATATATAGATAGATAGATAGATAGATAGATATAGATATATATATATATATATATATATATATATATATATATATATATATATATAGATATATATATATATATATAGATATATATATATATATATATATATATATATATATATATATATATATATATATATATATATATATATATATATATATATATATATATCGTGCTTTAGAACACCAACCATGGCTGGCGGATTGTTCGCTATTAGCAGAACATTCTTCCTTAACTTAGGAAAGTACGATCCTGGCTTCGATATCTGGGGTGGGGAGAACTTAGAGCTCTCTTTTAAAACATGGATGTGTGGAGGAACATTAGAGACGATTCCGTGTTCACATGTTGGCCATATTTTCCGGAAACGTATCCCATATGGGTTTCCTGGTGGGGTCAACATCGTACAGCGGAACACCATCAGATTAGCGGAAGTTTGGTTGGATGAATTCAAGGAGTTTTACTACGCAAGAATTGGGCATGAATTAGTAAGTGAAATAGTGTATGCTATTATTTTGGAAGTAAGTACTAAATACGAGAAACGTTTTGAATCCTTTGAATGATCTAATCTGTATCCATCGACATAAACCTTACCTTAACTACTAGTATACTCACAGAAATTCAACAGAGGTAAATATTTATCCATGAATTATTAAGATTCCAAAACATTTGTATTCGGGACTCAATTTCGAACATGGCAACGCATACAGAACTTTGTCTAAATTATAAATTGGGCATCAGAGATACCATGTCTGTCTGAGGAAGGCTGCACAACTGTTTCAGAGATTAATGTTAACTGTTTCATATATTAATGCTATGGCATACCTGGCGTGAGCAAATCAATATCAGATATTGTGTATTCTTTAGATATTTTGTTCGTGTCATGAGAATAATGAGACATTAATGTCTTTATACAAACCAAAAAAATATAACTAATTTGGTATGGATGTCTAATATAAATTAGTATCAATTTGTCAAGATTAGAACGTCTCACTATTTGAGTTAATTAGTAAATTGTTGGAAATGCTTAGCTTAGATACTGCGTTTGCATGTTTGTCTGTTTATTTACAGTGGCACAATGAAAGGTTCTCTTAAATGTGTTTCTAAAAGCATAAACATTATGCAATAATTATAACCTTGAAAATAATTTTTTTTTCAGTTTGATAAACAATTTACCAGTTAGTCTACCAGCTTCGTTTTATGTTAATAACTGTTGAAACCACGTATTACGCTGCTTAATTTTTCGTTGTAAAAACTGAATAGTGATTCAGTCGGCTGCAAGCTCTACCATACACTCTTGAATATCATTTTCATATCGAAAACATTACAGGTCGATTTTAAGTAATAGTATAATGAGAAAAAACAACATCAATTACATACAATTCATATCTGTATCCGCAAATATAATATACACAAATCGTCCAAAATTAAGCGAAATTAGCAAACTTTATTGAATGTAAACATATCAGATTTATGGTAATGCATGAGAGAGACCAACTATATTTTTCGATTCCGATATATTGAAAGTAAAATAATCAATAACTGTCTGCGAAACAAAATACAAATGTGTCACCGACAAACACATAGCTTATTTTCTTACCTCAAATTACTTGCATGGAATCTAAAGGAAATTTTGACAATCGCGAATTGTATCCCGGGCATCAATGGTGATCAGAGTGACTAGATCCATGCAAGCTACTTGGCTGTTTTTCATGGAAGTGATGATTACATCAACTATATTACAGTTTACACTGAACATACATCCACGTCAATTCAATCCAGTTGACTGTTTTTTTATTGTTATTTTTCTGCGAGTTATGATACAGTCAAGTTAGTCCATTGGAGTGTTTTCTTTGGGGTCGTGACCACATCAATGGAAGCAAATTGACTGCTTGTCATATGAGTGATATTTGCATCAATGAAATCCAAGTGCCTGTTATTAGAGCTGTGATGACTACATGAATGCCAACTGACTGTTTTTCTAATCAATTTACTGGATTATGCTATGTATGTAAGGATCTATGTCCTTATACTGTTTAGTTCAAATGCACGTTGATCTTTTGATAAACAGCCAATCACTTTAAATTGGTTCATCTATGAAAACACACACACACACATACACACACACACATATATATATATATATATATATATATATATATATATATATATATATATATATATATATATATATATATATATATATATATATATTATCACATTCGTGATAACTATAGTGTCATTAGGGATTTTACCAAACCATGTATGGACCTATGGAATAGGAAATGTTTGCTCTTTCTTCACATTTTCATACCGCAAATATCACGTTGGTGCACTTTATCAATGAATCGATGGATCCTCAATTTGATATATACCATATTGTCTGATTGGATTGTCATATTGACAGGTTGGATTGTTCTGTGCATCAGTGTTCTTCAAGTTAAAATCAGGACTTTCAGGACACCACCGTCGACTTTTGTGTGCATTATAGTATGCCAAAGTCGAAGTGCAAACATAGTTTTTTTCTTGACACTAAAACCTAAATGAAACCTAACTGACTGGAGTTTCTCGAAATAGTTGTATTTTTGTTATCTTAGAGGAATGGAACTTGCGCGCTAGATGGTACGATGATATTATGCGAGTTAGATTTTCAGCTTCTTTTTATTGTCGGACAACGCGTTTAATGGGATTACTGCTTCGATGGAAGTAACATGTGACTACTGGTAAGGTGAAGAAAGAAAATTAGCCGATCTAAAATAACATCTCCATGCCAGACATTACACTTATATGGCGACAAATTCCTGACCAATATATCGGACCATAATCATATATTCTAGTTATATGTATCTTTCCTAAATTAATATGATTGCAAATGGTGTCGTCTCTGTCTTTTCTCTTATTTAGGGAGTCTATGGTGATGTACGTGATAGAATAGCTCTTCGAAAAAGCCTAAACTGTAAGACCTTTAGATGGTACATCAACAATATCTACCCGGAATTGTTTTTCCCCTCAGAATCAAAAGCATCGGGCGAGGTAAGTACATTGCATCATCAAGAAGATATTTGTCGAGTGACTTAAAACGAAATAATGCATTCAAAAAATATTATTTAAAGGAATCAAGACATAATAGGACATGGAAAAATATCCAACCTAAATCAGGAGATTACGATAGTTATGCATCAAAACAGAGAAGAAAACTTTAATTTTGTGACATTCTAAAGATTTTTTTGAATACACATTGCGTTCATTTCCCATCTCTAGACGTCTTCTATAAGTCTAACTACTTAGAATATAGTACATGCAATTACAGTGCATTTCCAATTTATTCACTAATTGCATCATGTCACGTGTCTTCTTTTTCAATCAGCATAGATTAGCCAGTTATATAATCGTCCATGCCTTGTATTATTATAGCATCTTTATTCTAATGTTGCTTAAGGATATTGTGAATTGTGTTATTTTAGACTATTTAACACTTGAATAACTGAACGTATAAGCGGGAGTTATGTATAGTATAAATGTTCTTTTTTAAATGTGTAACGTGTGTGTGTGTGTGTGTGTGTGTGTGTGTGTGTGTGTGTGTGTGTGATTTCTATTTTGAAAGTACCTTTAGCAATTTGTTCTGTCATATTGCTATGAAGTCTGCACTGTAGCAGTTTATAGTGATGCCGTACACTGCGGCATAATGCCGCAGACATGTAGCAATATGTCCCAACCAGTCACATTATCCTGACTACCAGGCCTACCAGTCCTAATACTCATATATTAATACTGAGTGCAGCTGTTAGTACTATTTGTATCAGTATTTCGTATGACTTGGCCGTGATTTGAAACCACGACTTCCCACATCGAGTCGGACTCTCTAACCACTAAGCCACTGGACGGTCAAATATATACCATGTGAGTTTAGCATAATATACTGCAACGGATTGATTATCAATGTTTATCTTGACATTATATAAGTATGATATAGATTAAATACAAACTTAATGAATATTAAGTTTTCTCTTCTCATGCTACAGATTGAGAACAAAGCACAGCCAATATGTGCCGACGGAAATGTGGACTCCGATGAATTAAACAAACATTTACGAGCATACACCTGTCATTATCTGGGCGGTAATCAGGTATTGAATAAAATTTGACATAGATCCTTTTCGTTATACTGTTGTGGCACGTGTAATGATATATATATATATATATATATATATATATATATATATATATATATATAGAGAGAGAGAGAGAGAGAGAGAGAGAGAGAGAGAGAGAGAGAGAGATACATAGATAGATAGATAGATAGATAGATAGATAGATAGATAGATAGATGTGTGTGTGTGTGTGTGATCAAATAGAGATAACATATTTGTATTAATATTTGTATTATGTATAAGTACACATTTACAAAATATTATATATTGATATATTATTGACGAATACTCAATATTTCATCAGAACTCAATTTATATCATAACAATTAGGGTGTGCATAATACATATAATTAAGTATATTATAAATAAGTAATCATATTATATTGAGAATTTTTTTTTAAATGCAATTTCATTTTGAAATAATTTGTAAACTTTTTTATGATATTAGTTTATACTTTCACTAGTTATGTTAGTATGTAAATTAAAATAATATAAAAATATTCTTAACTAATTGTAAATAGCGGATATAAGTTTTTAAGAAAATGATTAACCATTGCTGTACACTGTCATGGACTTTAAACCTTTTGGATATACGGTATTAAGATGGTGAGTCCAATAGATTTAATTTAGCAGACGCTCAAGCTCAGAATCAGCTATAACAATAGTTTGAAAGGAGAACTCTTGCAAAGCATGGGAACATTTGATAATGTTTGTTGTAACATGTGATGAAAATGATTGATCGATATATACAAAATTATGCCTGATCTATATTGGATTTTATGTTTTGATATTAATATTAATGTGGGGCACACTAGCGACAATGGAAAGCCCAGTCAAAAGGGTTCATGGGCAACTCTGTCGACTAAGATTTTCTGGACCCCCCTGGGCTTCTCTTCGGACAAGGGGAATTTCACATGGGGAATATTGGGCCTTTATAGCGAAAAACAAGTTGTTGTATATGTATAATATGAATGAAACAGATGTGGTGAAGTCAAGGTGCTGAAGATTGGTAACAATGTTGCAGTAATTGTAGAAACAGGTGTGGGACACAAAGAGTGGGACATAGACATGGTATTATATAACACATACAACATACAATATACAGTCACAAAACAATTCATGACCAATTATTCAAACAACTTAATTAAATTTAGTTTGTTTAGGCAAGAACATAAATCTTTTCGAAGCATATGAGTAGCCTTCAAAAGGGCATTCGGCGTCTTCTTCTTTTTCTTCTTCTTCTTCTTCTTCATCTTCTTCTTCTTCTTCTTCTTCTTCTTCTTCTTCTTCTTCTTCTTCTTCTTCTTCTTGCATCAATCCAGGATGTCCCATCGCTCTAAACATTTATTGTACTTTCACCCAATTCTTATTCAATTTGTCAAAGTATTCTTTCTTTTTGCTTTTTTCTCTTGTCTGCCCATGTATCAACAATTTACTTTACTTCTTTTGCCATTACCTTTTTCATCATATGTTCGGTTTTTGTAGTCTGTCCAACCCCCTTTTGACAAAAAACCGGTGGCCAAGTGGTTAGAGCTTCCGCCGAGGGAACGGAAGGTCACAGATTCGATCCCTGGCCCAGTCATACCAAGATTTACAAAAACGGTACTAACAGCTGCCTTTCTTGGCGCTCAGCATTAAGAGGTTAGTGTTAAGACTGGTCGGCCTGGTGTCATGATAATGTTACTGACTGGGTAGGAAATCATTTATATGTCTGCGGCATGATGCCCCAGTGCTAGACATCACTGCAGATGTCGTAGCGATATGACTGAAAAATTGTTAAAGCTACGTTAAAAATCCTAATCAAACAAACAAACAAACTAATGCCTCTCCTACGTAATAGTTCTTAAAACAATTTGTATAATAAACTGCCAACGCAGTTGAAAATAGTTGTCATCCAAGATGTTTCTTGGTTCTATGATATTCTACTAGACCCGAACTCACGTGTATAATGCTGGAGTTGGTGGCTAGGTCATCTTCCTACCCAACTATTGGTTTTCACAATCAACAATATTGTTGATCAACTATGTGAGGTATATATATATATATATATATATATATATATATATATATATATATATATATATATATATATATATATATATATATATGATGGGTCATCATGCTAAATATGCTATACATTACTATAAATGTCACACAGCAAACCTGCAAACATCGTTCACATATGACCATAACAATGTTACAGCTAAGTTTAAATCCAAATCATACACACACACACACACACACACACACACACACACACACACACACACACACACACACACACAATAGCTGAAAATGTCACACCATAGCCTTAAGGTTCGCAAATATCTTTCAGTGGATGCCACTTAAATACTTGTGTATTTGGGTGTTCATTAGTACTTTGTAGACTGAACTAGTGTAACTCGGTTCTCTCTGGTTCGTTTTAATATCTTCCCCAAAAACTTTAAACGGTTCAAAGCACAGCTGATGAGATTATCTTTAAAGTACAACGATCAGAGCACACCTAAACGCTGCTCTGTATCATACACTGGCTATCCATTCGATTCAGAATCAGACACAAAATGTGTTCTCTGTGCTACGTTTCACAGATGGACTATAGTACAACAAACCTATTTGGCATCACCATTGTGGAAACACCTGCAAGATAATTAAGCTCCTCTTCTGACAATCGTGTACTCATTTTACCCACTATGCAAACAAAGTCATATGGACAACGTTCTTTTGCATACAATGGCCAGAAACGTGGAACGAATTGTACGTTCAAGTTAGGCACAAAGACACATCGATCCCGTTCAAGAGTACTCTTAAAATTCACTTTTTTTTTGTTTTCTATTTTCATGATGTTTGTTTGGTATTTTTGTTTTTGTTTTGTGTAGTCATCTCATTATAAATGTTGTAAAGCGCTTATAGCTTCTTACGATTAGGCGCTACACAAAGTCCTGATTATTATTATTATTATTATTATTATTATTATTATTATTATTATTATTATTATTATTAATTGTAGTAGTAATAGTAAGTTAAATTATTTGAAAGCGGCCAGTTTTCCGAAACTATATCTTGCCACAATAATTCTATTTCATTTCATTATCAAAATCTAAGTAATGTTTTATTTTCATTTCCAGTACTGGTTGTTAAGCACAGAAAACGAAATTCGTCGTGACACGGAATGTTGGGATTACGTAACAGGATCGATAGAAATAAAGTTTTACCGCTGCCACGGACAACATGGCAGCCAGGAGTGGATATACAGAGACGTGAGTATTTGAAACTAATGCAATATTAGGCTGATTTTAAAGACTGTACGTGTAATTATTGATCAATGATTGTAATATATTTACCGTCACCATGGATAATAAATAAAACCCAAATTTGTATTTATTCTTCAAGTTAAAATCTGTATATATATATATATATATATATATATATATATATATATATATATATATATATATATATATATATATATGTGTGTGTGTGTGTGTGTGTGTGTGTGTGTGTGTGTGTGTGTTGGATTACAAATGACCGAGTTGCGTTTAAACTATTGAGCGCTAGAAATTATTTTATTTTATAGGACCCCAAATAACATTCTGACGATAATGGATTCCACACACATAATTTTAATAACGATTTAGATAGATTAATTCATATATACAAAAAACATGACTAGTTTTGGTCATGATAGCGGAAGTATTATTTGTATAATTATGACAAGCTTCAAACCTCCAAAGTCCAGCTTAACAATAAAACAATATCTGATCGCTTTAACAAAGTAAAACAAAATCTGACAACCATTCACTCGTATCGCTTAGAAGCTCAGCCTGACTTGTTCAAATGCAAATGCTGAATTCTTTTCAGGATGAAACCATATATCACCCACATTCTCAAAGATGCCTTGAATTAGGCTGGGATGGCGGGAACATTACAATGAATGACTGTACCGGTCAAGAAAGACAGAAATGGCTATGGGAAAAAGGCCCAGCAAAGGGTCCTAAGAGATATGACAGTGATTAATCGCGGAGTGTTTTTATATCTCTTGTTACATGAGAGTTACAACAGTATTATATGGAACTCCACATTGATCAACCGTTAGAAAATTTGCACAGGTCCAGTAATTTGTAAAGGGAAACAAAACACAAGAATTCTTGATAATTTAGACGAATAGCTTGCCAAACCCTGTAACTTACCTTGGTCTGATTTGCACGTAAATTCACTGATTATGAAGTCATCCTAACTATTATCGAAATTAGTATAGAAATCCTACTTTAAAGATAAATGTATAAATGACGCGAACCTCTTATATATATATATATATATATATATATATATATATATATATATATATATATATATATATATATATATATATATATATATATATATATATATATATATATAGAGAGAGAGAGAGAGAGAGAGAGAGAGAGAGAGAGAGAGAGAGAGAGAGAGAGAGAGAGAGAGAGAGAGAGACTCTACCAAACCAAATTCTTATTATACTGGATTCCACTCAAAATTGATATTGTTTTACTCCCTAAGTTTTGTAACCAGTGTTATCTTGAGCAGCACAGACTCATATCTTTGTAATTTCACACAATTATAATGTTCATTGTTTCCGGAATATATTTGTATCTTTTTCTTATCACCCCTATGTAGTACTATTGTGCTTTTTAAAGTGGTTCTTTAATTTCCTAACCATCTGTCTATTTTATTGCTGAGTGGCGTAAACTATATTTACTATCTGAAAAAAAAAATAATATCTAACTTCTTTATGCATTAGCTTCATCGTTCAGAAGGGACCTCGAGTTGCCGAGTGGTCTAATGCGCTCATTGTTACGGATCACTGGCATCTAACCTCTGCGTGGGTTCGAGTCTCGGGCTCAGCCAGCGCCGGATTAAGCACCCTGGAGGCCCATAGGCAGTCAAACTTTTGGGGCCCCAGACCCACGGTCACGGTCTCATTGGGGCCCCTGATGGGGCCCATAAAAGTCGCGGGGCCCAATATACAGTTGCCTACTCTGCCTAATGGGTAATCCGGGACTGGGCTCAGCCAATGTCATTCTATGAGAAAGCTTGCCGGTAGCTTCTCGTGGGTCGGTGGATCTGTCCAGGGGATTCCCAGCTTCATCCTCCACCATTAATACTGCTGCCATGTAATAAATTGAACTGAGACTTGATTCCTATAGCTAATGTATGAAAACGTTTATATATCCGTTTCCCACACATACTGTTTTTCATTGTCATAAGACATGACTCAGTTAAGCTGATGTATAAGCCTTTCGGGCATTCGCATGTGTTTACTTGCCCTGGTCTCTCTTGGCTTCATACTGTAAGCGTTTCTTATACACTCTATTTTACATATATTCAAATTCAAGTGATGTATACCGCAATAAATAATTTTGTGGGCAAAAGACGTTTATGGTATTTACCGTCTTGCCCGGTTGCTATATAAAATATTAATAGCATTATAAATGTTATGTATGTCCTTTTCCCTACTGAGATATGTCTCGTATGTGCTATTGGATTTGCCGGCATATATTTTGGTTGCAGTGGCTGGATGTTATGTACCACAAATTAACGTGTGGAAGTAGATTCTTGGAGATTGTGTTAAAACAAGTGCAATAATACACTAATCTGACAAGAGTCGTCTGTTTTTAACATCTCAAAAAAGAGAGAATGATGAAATATATCATTTTAAATAAATGCTGTATTAATGTTTCAAACGAAATAGAAAAGTATAAATCCGAAAACAGTATATTTGTTTTCAAAAGTTTATATTACATTTGTATAAATCATTGGCTCAATGATTTTAAGAATTTGTGTTAGTTGTTTGTTCCCCTGATATACTTACATTGAGTTGGACGTGTATTCACTCACTTCCATTCTATTTACATAGGTGTAGATTGTGCAACAATACTTTGGATCAATAATATTAGCGTTGGTGGAGTTCACTCACCTACATTTATTTTACATTGTGTTGACAGTGTGTTTCCACCTACAGATTATACTTTGGTTGATTGTGTGATTCCACCTACAGAGTATACGTTGATTGATTGTGTGTTTCCACCTATAGAGTATACTTTGGTTGATTATGTGTTTCCACCATCAGAGTATACTTTGGTTGATTATGTGTTTCCACCTACAGAGTATACTTTGGTTGATTGTGTGTTTCCACCTATAGAGTATACTTTAGTTGATTGTGTTTCCACCTACAGAGTATACTTTGGTTGATTGTGTGCTTCCACATACAGAGTATACTTTGGTTGATTGTGTGCCTATATTTACTTTCGTATACCGAGGTTGACTGTGATGATACTTGAATGTCATGTAAGCTAAAGACAACAAAAGTATCCAAATTAAAATAATTTATTTTCAGTCGCAGTTGTTTTAATTTCAACCTGTTAGAGCATCCACCGCAACCAGAGGAAAATTCGAGAGAGTTAGTGAGAGGGTGCGGATGGGACATTATAATTAGGTTTTTGCTGGAGGGGGGGGTGTCATAACATCTTTAATGGTTGACTAGGAGAAAATGGATTATTTTATGAAATGCTGTTGTTTGGGGGGGGGGGGGTTGGTTCCTGATTACCGAAACATGTACAACTATTTGTCAAGCCTATGACATAGAATATCAGACACTGGCCACAAATACTAGTATTAGTTGTATTGACATCACTAAAGGTTTGTACTGCGGTGTCAGTTGGCGTAATCATGTGCATGTATAGTAATGATAAGGCACATGATAGAATGCCCCGAGTGGAAATCAACTTATCACTTGCTGACATTCAGCGGTGACGACACCTTTTGGCCAGCTGTCAAATGGTAAAGCTCCTGGAGCAGATTCTGCACCAGCATTAGCCTGGAAAGATGGTTCTCTCATCGCTGACAACTGCTTCATGCCTTCTGGCCATCCAAAAAAAACCTAACGGCATACCATTCATCTCGATCCGTCCAAATCCCATCATCCAATGAAAAATTAGGTCATTTAGTCTTATTATTTATTACTAGTATTTGTCAGCACATACATAAGCACTTATTTATAAACCCTATGTAATGTTACTCTCTAAACAGACCCCGCCACGTAGACAACATCGAACTAACGATAATCTGTACAATTTACAGCCATTAATAAAAAGTACAACCGGTATATTCAAATCATGTACAAGGCGTTTAAAAAATATAAATATCCGTAACATCTATACATCAATCTGGCTGTTTCTCAATTGGAAGCTATGAAAGTTTCATTGCAAAAACGAACTGCATACTTGAACTTATTAGCTATAGACCACCTATTGTTCTTTTAATAACTTATAGATTCATCACACAATTTCATAATTGTTATATTCTTTTAATAATTTATAGATTCCTCACACAATTTTCATAATTGTTATATATTTTCATATATTGTTTCTTCTTTACTCGCCAACTTTGAGATCAAAGTACTTATTACGAACAGCAGATGATATAAATGAAATTATTATAAAATGAGAAACAGAAGACAACCTTGTATGATTTTAAAGCGGATTTTCGACGTAAGTTCAAATCATCCGTTTCAGAATATTGTAAGAAAACAACAGCAAAAACTTCATATTATAAAAGAATAGAGACGTATGTTCATATGTACAATTCACAACTATTAGTGCGCACCTAGGTTCACTTCTGGTGACTGTTCAAGCTCCTATTACCGCTCCGGTGGCCTAGTGGTTAGAGACTCCGCCGCGAAAGCGGGAGATCGTGGGTTCGATCCCTGGCTGAGTCATACCAAAGACTTACAAAAATGACACTTACGAAATTGACAAATTGTTGATGTTAATGCAACACATGATTTAATCGCATTTTACCTTGGATGATAAAAAGATGCATAAAATAAACGAAATTTCACTCACTGGTGCTACACTCAAGGATCCTCGATTAGAACTATAATGGTATAATATAAGCGGATGGACAATCACATGGTTATCAAAACAATGTAGCTGCAAAATATTAGCACGGGACGGACACATGGACTTCATAAACCCACTAGCGACATATTTAGGGACAAGTAGTGTTGCAAATTAATATACTGGAATATATTAATATTTTTTTTAGGTCGGTGCATAATTAAATAACCAAACGAAGTTCATCAAGCTGATTTTTTATCTTTACCATACAATGGAGTACGCGGGAAAGCATACAACTATAAATAATCTGAATCATTAAGGTAAATTAAATGACCGGGATAATTGGAGTGGGTGGGTGTCTTCGTAAATTTAACGTTATCGTTGCTTCAAGAATTATCTTGACTATACATGAAAACGATACCATCGTAGACGGTAAGATCACTTACATATTTGTATCTATTTGAGGCACTTTGTGAGTAATCAACGTAAGAGTAAGTTCTTGACATGCGGAATAATATTATAGAGTCAACGATTTAAACACGCTTAAGATATGATTTTAGTCATCTGTTGTGCTATGTTCCTCACTCACGTGAACGAGACACCAATATAACGGTTCTCTTTCGTTAGATTCTAACGTATATTTCACCGCGTTAACGTCAATATAGCGTCCTCATAACTTATCATAGACAAATAAGCGATTTTATTGTCAGCTCGAAAATCATCAATGAATACTTCATAATCATCAGTACCAGCGAATAATGGATGCTGTAACCACACGAACGTTATTATGTAACAGCCACGAGAGACATATATCAAATATGTTTTGTGACCGTACGAATTTCCCCTCAGATTGTCGGAGGCAGTAGAAAGTTTTTTCTCACCCAAGCGACAGAGAAATCTAGCTGTTTTGCTAACCTTACTTTTCTTATCTCAGTCTAGTCATCTCAGACCAATCGTCTCAGTCATGGTGTCCACGCGCTGAGAACTACTTTTAACAACAGAAACCCTTCTTGTCTTCTGCTGTGCCATAGTTGTTCTCAAATAAAACAACAACAGCAACAACAAATGATATATAACCAAAACATAGTTACTTAAGGCCAATCTGTCTTAAAATCACAGCAAAACAAAAACATTTTGATAGAGACAAATACACACACGCATACTATTTCGATGTTTTGATATTATGTTAGTTCGTTCAAACCAGCATGGTCAAGTTTACCCTATATGCAGGACTAGATCAGTAGATTTTCAGATCATTAAATGTAGCTAAAGCAACTGAATTTGTTGTAAATACTTCGGGTGAAACATTGTATATACTGTTAGCTACATTTAATCAAGCTGACCTGAAAAGTTTCTGTGGTACAGATAGGATAAAATTCTCAATGGTGTTATTGTATCCTATGTCAGAAAACACTGATCCATTCACATAAGACTATATACCTATACACTTCATAGCATCCCAACTCTCTAAACCACAACGGAAAACTTAGCAACAGCCAGAAATGTGTTATGTCAAATATGCTCTATTATAATTTTGTTAAGCATCTCCGTTGTGCTCCAGCTGAATATACCTGCAATATTTATTGATAAATAATACACTTACCAGCCAGAAGGAATCATTTATCACTCAACACACTAATCCATAAGCAAATTTCACTGCATCACTTACCATATTTCCAAGACAGAAATATAAATTTTCAAAGAATCCGTGAACTTGAAAGTTTAGCACATTGTTATCCTCTGGGGTCCGCATATTTGGAGGGTGACGAGGGTCTTTTATACGGGAGTGTGGGTTACTCAAAATTGGAAATGATGAAAGGAAACAGTTTCTTTCTAATAAATTATTACTATTTATTGTTAATTTCATATAACATCCATATATTAAATGTGATAATACCTCATTACTATGCGACGTTTTATGTTGATATTTTTCTTTGCTCACGCGTATAAACTGTGTACTTCGGACGCAACGGTCACACTACAGCCCTCATTAGCTTATTTATATTCATGCGCCACATGTAAACATTGCGACGTGAACACTTTTAAAGAGTTATTTTCACTTTAAAGGATAAAATTGGGTGAGAAAAAAATCTACGTTGGGGTTTGGACCGAGACAATGAAATCCCAGCCGCGGGGTTACATTATATGTCTCCCCACTCGGACATACACGTTAATGTTTGACAGATGGCGCAGTTGACATTGACGTTAGATTGTCATATCTGAAATATTCTGTAATAGCTTTAAATTCAGTCAACGGTGATAGTGCTGGTGTTAACTGGCCGTTTAATGGCTCGTTCAAATGGAGCTACATGTGCGATACTCGCACACCGTTGTTGAAACTCAATCTCCGATTTAAATATTCTGTTTTCTTATTTTTTTTAAATATATGCCAATTAACCTCAGTGTTAAAGTAATCCAAAACGTCACTAGTCAAAAAATTGAAGTTCCCATAATGCATCATAACTGCAAATCTTTGGTTCGTACATCATGTAGCATCCATGACTGACTGCGGTGAATGGATTTGCATTTTCATGGCACACTTGGTCGATTCAAGTTATTGTTCCTAATGGTGTCGACGTAGATGATACAACGGAATATTGTCCTTCATTAAATTATTCTCTTATCCCGGACAATATATTGGTCATCGTCTAACATGTTGATCTAGATGTTGAATACACCTCATCGTATAAACATGAACCCCATTGTCTTTAAGAAATTCTTCTCGAGCTTCTTTAAAACGATTGCATAAACCATTCCATTTTGGATTATTTCATCACGATTAAACGGTATTGTAATTTCAATATCATGGGGTCGGCATAATTCGTCTTTGTACATAATTCGATCAATCTCGGAAAGTAATTAATTTAACTTAGTTCCCTCACCCCACCCCACCCCGCAATCAAATAAGCAATACCATTAATTTTACTTCTTATTGATGTTCTTGTCTTATAGTTATACGACGTTTTTCTCATTTTTGTATTGTTATACATGATAATAAAAATAAACTCGTGGGGATAACACATAAATATTCAGCCAGCCGAAATGATTTCTCTTCAATTTCCTTTCACGGGTCGAGTTCAAAAATGGCCACCGAAAATGTTCCTTCAAAACCAAACATTCCAAAAGTCTGGCTTACAAACGTTTTTCCCACGATCCCAGCCAATCAGTAAAGATCATACTGGACAATAATTTAATGCATATACCACGTAACAGATTTAATGGAAGAGCTAGTTCATTTGGAGTGTTCGATCAAGATTAAACGGTAATGTAAATGAAATCTCATGGTGTCGACGTAATATGTATTTGTACATAATTTGATCAATCTCAGAACGAAGTTAATTTAACATAGTTCGCAATCGCATCTTCTCTTTCCAAGGTCCCAATGTGTTGACCCTATCTACGTCATGGCGGATCGATCAGACATTTCAGTACTTCGGGTCTGTGAATTTCGTTGGTTATGGTGGCAATCAGGTTGCTTTAGTTTGAACACTGTTCCTACATGGAGGGGACCGTACAACGAGATTGACCAGATAATAAAACAGTTTTCCACTGCTGGTCCGTGTTTGTACAATTACATCCTTTCCCTAATAGATATCTGCAATGGCTTCTTTCTGGTACATGTCATATACTTTCGATGTTAAACTTACAAAGTATATTTTTGAAGTCAATTATCTCCATCATTTTCGGCCGACTTACAAAGAAACACTGCACCGCTGCTATGCGCGGTTGGTTTGTTTGCACTGCATAGCAAGGGAGACAACCCATTAAACCCTAAAAAGATGTTTCTACGACAAGCGGTTTATATATCTGATCGATCCGCCAAAGTTTAAATAGGATTAGCATATCGGAATAATAAACAAATAGGAAATGTATATAATTAGGGTAACTCGTTGTGTCTTCCCTCATTCGTGATAAATGCGGGTAATTATCAATGAGATTTGTTTCTATGTATGCTTAATTTTCTTCATTAATACGTACTTCATAAAACGGGTTATCTCTTAGGACACCTAATCCTATAATAATACAAACAGACTGTGTCTATATAAATGAATGAATTTCATATATCTTTTTTTCAATAAACATTGGCCAAATTAATAAGACAACAAGATTTTACAAGTCCCTTGTGAATAGAGAGAAACGAACGGATGCTGCAAAATTAAGTAATAATTATCATATATGAACCAAAGGGTATTATATCTCAGTGGGATGGTATACGTATCATATGGGAACCAGAAAATGTTATATCTCAGTGCGATGTTATAATTATCATATTGGAAACAAATGATATTATATCTCAGTGAGATTTTATAATTATCATGTGGGAACCAAAAGCTATTATATCTCAGAGAGATGGTAGAATTATCATATGGGAAACAAAGAATATTATATCTCAATGAGATGGTATAATTATCATATGAGAACCATAGGATATTATATATAAGTGACATGGTATGAAACAAGAATAGTGCACTTTTATTGATCTTCCTTCAAATTAAACTGTAACGACTAAAATATAATGGGCGTATACAAAAAAGTACGTTCGCCAGAATAAATGAAAGCAACACACAAGGAAATAATATATAAGTTAACCGCTTCTGTATTGGGCTAAGATACAACTCTCTCTCTCTCTCTCTCTCTCTCTCTCTCTCTCTCTCTCTCTCTCTCTCTCTCTCTCTCTCTCTCTCTCTACTTCTTCTGTTCTCACTTGCAACCTGTAAGTGTCATCTGCACCAATTTTACTGTTCTCACTTGCAGCCTGTATGTTTTATTTATACCAATTGTACTGTTCTCCCCTGCAACCTGTATGTCTGATCTTCACCATTTATATTGTTCTCATTTGCAACGTGTATGCCTCAGCTACACCAATTCTTCTGTTCTCACCTGCAACACGAATGTCTCATCTACACCAGTTCTACTGTTCTCACTTGCAACTGTAAATCTCATTCACACTAATTCGCATGTTCTCACTGCGAAACTTTGGCTCACGTTTCGATGCCAAATTTTCGATATAGAAATTTTGCAAATGACTAATTTCTGTTTTACAGCGGCATTGTTAAGCAATATTCTGTACCTTATTCTTACCTGAATATCAGGATACATCGTTTGGAATAGTACATGACTATATATATAGCAAAGCTCTAGATGAGAAAACTCACACATTTATATATAGATATACAACTGCAATTATTAATGTATCTTTCTAAAGGCATTGACTGTTGGTTAGATGATACAGCTGCTGAAATCAAGACTGTAATGCCTAATTGGCATTAATTTTCGTTTTACAAAACGTTAACTTAGTTTGCGAATGTAACGTATTAGGAATGCCTTAAAAGTCAGCCTCTTTCTGGATCTATACCAACATGTTTCTTATGGATCACAACAAACTTTGTTTTATATATATATATATATATATATATATATATATATATATATATATATATATATATATATATATATATATATATATATATATATATATATATATATATATATATATATATATATATATTTCTCAAAATTTTTACTTCTATTTCGTAGCATTTAGTAATCGATATAATTATGTAGATGACAATACGTATCATATATATTTGAACATGAATGGGGTTGAAATAATAAAGTGTAGGAAGACCCATAGAAGTCGATATATTTATCTACTGGCGGCAAAGCATGTAATCAATGTTTCTCTCTAAGTAACTACAGTGAATTCTATACTATATATATTTCCGAAAATGGCATCAGAATGGAATCAAAATGGCATGAAAATGGTAGCATGTTTAAAATTAAACAACACAAAATGGAGAGAAATGTACAGTATGTAATACATTTGGAATAAGCGCATTTGGTTATAGCGTTTTAGGTAATAGTGTGTGTGAGGTTATTTGAAACATGCATGAATATAACGGTTGGGTCGTGCTTTCTAATTTACAAATGATTTTGTATAGAAGTCTTTGGAAATTTTGGGTAAACGTATGACTTCTAGAGGAAAACGTGCCTGGGTTTGACACCGCTTGGCAAGTAAAGATTCCTGGCGTGCAACAATGCATTAGGAAGTCTACCAACTTAAAGTCATTCACTATATTCGTATGTAACTATTGTATTTGTTTCTTAAGTAAGGCTTTCTTGTTGGTAGAATAATATTCAGAAAATTGACAAAGTACTGGTTTTATATTAATTCAGTACTATTTATACATGGCTCAAAGAGAGTCTCCATGCGGGTTAAAACCTAATATCTGTAGCAAATAAGGTCAATCACACTTGAGGATTTTAGAATTGTAAATAGGAATCTTTAACATTCTTTCTCTTTATAATATCGCTATCCAGCAGAGCTGATCATTGCGAAAACATCAACGAATGATAATAATTGTTAGATATCGTGGTTCCAAACCATCATTCATGTTCATATTCACACGACATAAACCCTTGTATAATATGCACTGAAAGGCTACTGCTACTGCCATTACAAAACAACAATCATCCTTCTTTTTCTTCTACTACGTCGTCGTAGTAGTAGCTATTGTTGTTATCATTATTGTTTCTAATGTTGTTATACCTGTCGTTATTTTTGCTCTTGAAGTTTTTGTTATGATGGTGGTAGACGTTACATTTTTATTTTGTGTTTATGGAGTCAATCATAACTAACTCATATTCATATAGAGATCAGTAGTGTTGTTCCAAATATCGATTATAATCTATAATCAATTGGTTGAGCAAACCAATAAGATATTCGATTGTGAACTCCATAATTGATTGTGTGTAAAGGGAGACTACTTTTTAGGTGCATACAAAGAACAAAGGTTAGTAAAACTCCAAGCCAATTAAGGTGACCTGAAATTTATTAATTCCCTTCACAGCTACAAATAAAAAAACTTACGATTCATAATTAGGAACATATAGTCATTATTACATGGTCAAGTTGTTAAAGTGTTGAGTTAATAAATTTAAACACAATTTGTTGATTTGTTTCAGTTAAATTGCAACATAGTTTGTAGTATTTATAAACAATGACAAACAAGAAAAACATGTTCTTCTATACTTTATATTATAGACAAATCACATATGAGCGAAACAAATTGTGGGATTGTAGCAGTATTTCAGTTATATTTGATGATCAGCCATAAAAAGCTGCGTTCATTTAACAAAATTGTAGAACAAAAAATAACACAATGTAATATTCTTGTCAGGTTAAAGTATACATATCATTAAAAGAGATTACTCCTGTACATTTATAAACATATTGAACTCTAGATCAAAGATATAACTGTTTAACAATTACTAAAATTTGCTCTTAGTAACCGATTATAATCGATGATCAGTTAGTTAAGGGTAACCGATTATGAATTTATGACCTATTTCCATCAATAGAGATCAGGTCCGCTTGTTGGGGGAAATGGGATGGAAAGAGTCTAAGACTGTGAGTGGGAAATATTGGATCATTAGGTTACCACTTTATTTACAATTCCATATATCCATCTTCGCCTCAACAACAACCACCAAAAGAAGTCAAATACAAGAAAAAACGAGTTGGGGTTTCAATCGGTTTTGGAGGTTTCTCAGTTGTTGATGTTTGGCTCGTTAGGATATTCCTTCGGTCATGGAACATCTGTTCTACTTTGATTAACTATGAAGCATATACTATCTATATAGTTGTCAGGTAATGCTGAAAATCTGAGGGGTTGATTAATATACGAAAGGTAACAGGTGTACATTGTATTAACGGTCCTAATTAGGTAGGGACCCTATATATTGGAACATACGTATTTACTGTATCTTTAGAAATTCGCTGTGTACATCAGGAAGTCATTTTGCATTTTGATTTAGGAATCTAAGATCATGGACTAGTAGAGTCTTATTTACTATTTTTTGGTAAGTACATTTTTAAGAAAAGCATCTGGCAAAACTATACAAGTCCAAATTTTGTATTCTGCTTATGTCATGTACAAAATTCACGACCGTGTCGGTATTTTCGTTTCTTGAATGTGCATATTTTCATTCCAGTTTTCTTAAATTGTTTACAATACTTTAAAACTTGCTAATTCATGTAACATTATACAATTCCATTGCAAGTGTGTTATGATTTTTAACTTCGTGATCCTTTCCTTGCTATTTAAGATAATAATAATACTAATAATAATAATAATAATAATAATAATAATAATAATAATAATAATAATAATAACAACAACAATATTTGTTGATGTCCTGGCTGTAGTATCGGATATCATCGTTACTGAAACCTTTCGTTGATGATGATGATATATGTGACAATTATTGATGACGAGTATGGTAATAATAATGGCATTACTGATAATTTATAACTTAAATTACAGCAGCTCTTTTTCATAATGTACAATTGACACATTGATTGAATCGTAAGATAGCACGTTACTGTTATCAATATCAATACATATCAATGCTGCTTCTTCTGATGGTCTAAGTCCATTAAGTACAAACAGCATACATGCAGCTGTGAAGTGCTTCTGAGCACTGGTCCTGATCTCATTATCCAACATATGGACTTGTTAGCAAAGAGCGTACGGCGTAATAGCATATCATTTTTGATACAAGGGGTTGCGTTAGTTGCCTCGGCAATTTATGGAGGGAGGATAGACGCACTCTATACCTTGTCGTCCATTAAACAATTCCCAGGAAAGCGAATTTAAGTTGGTTTTTTTATCTTCACCGTGACAGGTAGGGTAACTACTTCACTCAGTGAAAGTTTCAAATTTATTTTATACTCTGCAGTGTACTTACTTATATGTAACATTGGCGTCTGAAACCACTAAAGTATTCATCTCAAACTTTCTCAGTTGTTATACCTTTAACAATTGCATTTCTCTTTCTAAAATACAATCACATATTGGTTTTGTTTTAGACGTTATTATCTTATGAGACAGTAATGAAGAAGAAAAAAATCTGACAATTAATTAATTTTGAAATTAATAACGGTGATTGCAATATCACATGTGTCCTTTCTAACGATTGACCGCACCGATGGTCAGGTGGTTACAGCTTCCGCTTCGGGTGCGGTAGGTTCTTTGTTCGACTTTCGGCCTAATCATGACAAAGACTTACAAAAATGGTACTAACAGATGCCTCGCTTGGCGCTCTGCATTAAGATGTTAGTGTAATGGCTGATCGGCCTGGTGACAGGATAATGTGACTGGCTGGGGCATCATGCTACATGTATGTAGCATGATGCCCCAGGGTGCTCTATATCGCTACAGACTGCCTCACTGCAGACATCGTAGCGATATGACTGAAAAATTGCTGAAGCAACGTTAAAATACCTAATCAAACAAACAAACATATCCGAGTGTACAAATAGCACTCAAAGATAAGATATTGACAAATTTAGTAGAAATAACAAATAAAGACATGTGTTATAGTCTTTACATCTTGAGAGTTGAGAAGGCTAGTGTTTTAATGAATAAGAAGATTGTTGTTTCATTATCGGTCAATGAAAATTGTAAATGAAACACACAATTCAATATAAACTTCTGTTCCTTGTCATAATTTTCATCTTCTGTTCGCAGTAATAATTTCGGTAAAGTTATAAAGCTCATTTTGAGAAATGTAGTGGTCCTTAATTTTCCTCTGGCTCATCCTTGTATAAGATCGACTGGTCCAATCGAAAACGAAATGAATTAGATTTTCAATTACAACATGAATATACATTTTGAGGAAAACAATCGTCTGAAAAATGTATTACACACAATTATAGTCAAAGCAAAGTACATATATCATGAATAATAAAAGTATTTGCAGAATTTTAAGGAATATTTATGCAGATGATTATTCTTTACACCTATGGCCTTTTCCACATTTTGATGGTCTGACCATAAGTTTGTTATTGAGGCATATTAAGATAACATTGCTTCCGGGGCTTTGTAAAGCTTCTGATCCAGACATTATTTACCATTAATGCTGTTATTTTTTAAATTTCCCAAGAGATTAGCAAGAAATGTAAGTTGCTGTGGAACCATCGTCTTCATAAATAGTGATACTTAGCCGGCATATTGTAAAGCTTGTCTATGGAATTTAAGAAACTGCCCACTCGATCAAATATTAAGCTTGAGATCAGTATGTGTTGAGTCAGGTTCTCCTAATTCACAAATGGCTTTAATATCTGAAGTGTAAATCTAGCCACTGTCAAAGCTCTAGGCAAAGAATCTTGACCAAGAGTATAATAGCTTCGCATCGCCATACTTAATATTGCAATGTCATCACAATTGAAAACATACGTACAAAGCAATTCTCTCTCTCTCTCTCTCTCTCTCTCTCTCTCTCTCTCTCTCTCTCTCTCTCTCTCTCTCTCTCTCTCTCTCTCTCTCTCTCTCACACACACACACACACACATATTCTTGAGTTATTTTGTTACTGGTTGTTATGAGGGATCGTAACCAGTTATCTTCCCTTTAAATCCATAGATGGCAGAATGAAACAAAGCTATCCAAAACTACTTCCGGCTTAAAGAAATAAACAATAAAAAGACAGTATATTCATCTTACTTTACAAAATGCACCCGTCGTACGTATCATGAATGATGTCTTTTTCACACAAATAACTTTGTAATTTTTTTCCGAAAATATTTTTTATGACATTCGTAAAACTAAAATTGCGCAATTGATGGACCAGTAAGCGATTTGTTCTAAATATTTATTAACATTTCATTGGAGTTTAATCGCACAAGAATATATGGCTTGATATTTTATAAAGATATAGTTTCTGATTAAGATTAACACACACACACACACACACACACACACACACACACACACACACACACACATGACTATCTTTTAAAACAAAAAAAAATCATCTATTTATACGAGGTCTGACTTTACTACTAGAATTTATTATGATAAATTTTGTATCAAGTCTATCAATCTCTTTGTGATCATATATTTCCCATTTCTACACAAATAAAAGCAATTATTATCTTTCTGATTAAGGTATAAATGCGACTATGTTAACAAAGTTGGTTTGCTTACATTGAGCTGTTTTATAATGAATGAATACAAATACAAAGACAGTACGTTGTTTGGTTTGTATCAAGTTCTTTCTTCCTAGTTCTGAATTGTAAATTGCGGTTCGTTATTTGTAACTATTGTGTAAGAGATTAACATTATGCCACTGCAATATGGATACATTCACTAAGATGCTTATCAGGACATATTCACTAAGACACACTAATAAGGTGATTTTCATAAAGCGACGCTAATTAGCAGATAAGAAAATAAAGGTAAGAACATTTAGATTTGATATGTACTGTGGTGCTTAAGTGCTTAACATAAGAAGAATCAAAAGTAGTATCGTAAACTAGTTTAATTAAACTGGAAAACAAGACAAATTACATTATAGTGTCTTTGAGTGCTAATAGACTACATATTTTGATATACATACAAATGAAATAAGACAATACTGTTTTCATTGACACGAGTATTGGTGTAGTTTTTACATTTATTTATCGCTTCAATGACCGACAACAGATTGTTCTGGCTAAACATAAACTCTGAGGATAACCAAATAGTGAGACCGAGTTTTTCTGTGGCCTGTTTGAAAAATAACTGGCTACGATCCCTAATTACATTAGCAAAGTTATGTTTAATTGTGCACGGCATTTGATTGGCGCTAACGTAGTTTAGTTTTGGAGACCTTGATATAGCCATTGAAACATGTCTCAAAGTTTCAAGTATATTTATTTGTGTAGGGAAAATATAAATTATCAATTTAATCACTCTTTTCAGGATAATCAAACTTGCGGCAGTTGAAACATATCGGTCAATGATGTATATAAGAACACATGTTTTCCCAACGCCTGCAAGACGACAGTTTTATTTAATATGCACAGTTTTACTTGTGTGGCTTGTGTGCATAGTTATCTCTGCAATGAAAATATCAGGACAAGTGCATTACAACGGACATGTACGTGTTGGTGACAGCATCAATATAAGACTCCCAGCTGAAGTTGAGAATAAAGTTGTGCCATTTCAAAAAGAATCTGGCAAGGTTGCTATTAAAAATGGAAAAAATGTAGAAAATGACCCAAGAAATGGTGAAATCAAAAAGGAAGATAATGAAATGAAATCACAACAAAGGGATAATGTGACAATTCTGGCTTCTTTACGCCCAGGTAAGCTTCTAATATACACGTGTTTTCCAGATAATAAAAATTTGTGTGTTACCGTTAAACGTAAAAATTCAGTTCAGTTCATTTGTACGTTAGAACGATTCAGCTAAATTCAGTTTGCTTTTCATGCTTGTGCATTGCATGATTTGATATCATGTCGATATCTATACATTTCTGAAAGATTTTGATATACGTAAACAAAGTCAAGGTTTCGATATGATATGGCTGTATTGTCAATGTAACATTTCTGCATCTTCTTTACTAAAATATCCTCTCTTGTTGAGCTTTGTACAGTAACAGTATGAAGCCAAACCCACACATGTAATTCTCAAGAAGAAAATAATTGATATAAAACACAGAAGGTACAACAGAACCAAGGTAAGGGTCAAAAGTTCATTAAATTCATAAGTAATATTATTTGCCCAACAATCTTAATTTCCAACACAAACTAGAACTTGAATTCAACATTTATAAACTGCTAAATAAATAATGATCTTAAAATATAAATTCAAATCAAACATAATTATTAGCTATCTAATATGTTGTTGACAAAAGATACGAGTAGTCATGTGTATCTCTATCATCAATTAGCAAGCAGGGTTAGCACACAATATAAATATACATAACACAGTTATATATACTTTTTGAAGGAGTTATATATCATAATTATTGTTCTATTAGATATAGATAACCTCTTTAACATGTATGTCCAGCAGTTATCAGATATCTTTACCAGACAAGCAGTTTCTCCAATAGTAGAAAAGAAACACAAATGAAAAGAGAACTAAGATAAAAGACATGAGTTATGTCTTCCATTAGTACGAATATGAAAAAGTTCATGTTTTCTCAAAGAGCTTATACATACGCTATCTTGCAAATACCGTGATAGATATTTAAATATTTTCAGCCTGTTTTGTTTTCTAATTTCATGGTGTTTTCTTTTTTGTTTTATTTGTCATATCATTATAGATGTTGTTAGAATAAGCAGCAACATAGAAAGAAGTGAAAATAACAAGCTTGTGAAAAACTTAACAAACAATTTATTAAGTACAAATATTTTCATAAAAGAAATGAATAAACTTACGGTTTTAGAGAATCAAGTCCAAACATTTATCCAAAAAGAATATTCACAATATAATCCACTAGTGGAATTGCATGAGTCCTGATAAATAAATGTCCTAATAGTTCCCTGTTCGAATCTTGACGATGTAATCCAATATGGACGACGATGTCACGTGTTTTAGCCAGTTCTTGTTTTATAATAATCAAAATGAAAATCTATGAGCACATATTCTTTTCCAGATAAATAAAATAATTCCTCTTGCTCCAAACGAAATGACACAATTTCCAGTACACGGTAATTAAAAAATAATTTTAAAAAAAGACACAACTGAATATTATAAAAGCCCAACTTCTACTGAATAGCTCTCTCCTAAAACATGGTTTATATCTCTGTTTTTCACGTAAACAAAATATCACGTGATATTCTAGAAACTATCAGAACAAACCTACGTTCAAGAAATCACGTAAATACCATATGACCCAACTAAAATTAGAAAGATGTTTATACTTTACTCCATTTTGTCCTTGGAACGAACCAATCATTTTTAAAGTAAAGATCTAATGTCCTTGGAATCAACCAATCATTTTAGAAGTTTATTTACACTCTGAAGCAAGGTCAGAAAATGAGGCTAACATCTGTTGTTTACTATGTAAAAGTACAAGTCACCCCACCCACCCTTCAATGAACGAATCTTAAAACTTAAAATGCCAAATTTAAATCTAACAGACAGACAATAAAAATATAAATGACTTATATTAAATATACGTAACAATGTTGTAAAGCGTTTAGAGTTTCTAAAGATTAGACGCTATTCAAAGTCCTCATTATTATTATTATTATTATTATTATTATTATTATTATTATTATTGTTCATGTTATCGTCAAAAAGTTGCTTCCTTAAGGCTGCGCGCTTCGTTCAACACTTGTAAGTTGATACTTGTTCAACCCTGACATGTTAATTGCATGTTATCTCAAAACACGAATGATTCAACTATCTGTGCTCAAAACAAAACGCTATTTCGTAAATATAATAATGAATATAATGCGATACAGCAACCGTTGCCATATTTGTGTATTTATTTGGTTTAATGTTCACACCTGGTCAGCTTTAGTAATGAACTGAGAAACTCGCTTATTAGATGATGACACGGACGTTTAATTTAAGCTTGTTGCATTGAGTGAACCGTCTCTTTTAAATAAATATGTTGCCTAAAATTGTCAACTCTGAAAACCATGTGACCCTTCATCACAACCGATGAATGATAGGTGTGCATTGAAATGATCTGAGATTTAATAGGTTCATTTCTGCCATTCTTTCCGGTACCCTAGCTGATTAAAGCTGTCAACAAATTGGACGAATAGCCATCCTAAAAAGGCGCATTCGAAATTAAACTGTTCCTTTTCTACACATTAGTGTACTAATCAATTTCAATCTTGATTTAACGGTGTCACAAATCTTCGTGCTTTCATATGTGCATAGCATTCACATTTCCACTGTTGGGTATGTTTTGACTGTAGTATAATGTCTGGCATATTTATTTTTATCTCGCATTTCAAATGAGTATTTGTTATTTGCATGGCAGATGTCAACTTTACTCAAAGTTCCTTACTAAAACTGTCTTTCTATTTTGCTTGATATCATTCATCACGTTTGCTTGATATCATTCATCACGTTTGCTTGATATCATTCATCACGTTTGCTTGATATCATTCATCACGTTTGCTTGATATCATTCATCACGTTTGCTTGATATCATTCATCACGTTTGCTTGATATCATTCATCACGTTTGCTTGATATCATTCATCACGTTTGCTTGATATCATTCATCACGTTTGCTTGATATCATTCATCACGTTTGCTTGATATCATTCATCACGTTTGCTTGATATCATTCATCACGTTTGCTTGATATCATTCATCACGTTTGCTTGATATCATTCATCACGTTTGCTTGATATCATTCATCACGTTTGCTTGATATCATTCATCACGTTTGCTTGATATCATTCATCACGTTTGCTTGATATCATTCATCACGTTTGCTTGATATCATTCATCATGTTTGCTTGATATCATTCATCACGTTTGCTTGCGAATATGTAACATATTGTAGAAATTTGATTTCCTTTCTACATGGAATCCTTGTATTGGATCCTAAAGAGAGTTAATCATTTTCGTCATGGTGTGTGTGTGTGTGTGTGTGTGTGTGTGTGTGTGTGCAAATGCAAACATTATGTTTCCGTAATTTTCGAATCCAATCACTTTCAGTTAGGCACTATAGGATTATGAAATACATGCACGAATGGTGGTTTTATGTACGAAATATAAGAAAATAATAATAATAATAATAATAATAATAATAATAATAATAATAATAATAATAATAATAATAATAATAATAATGAGAAATCTGTATAACGCCTTCGCTATAGACTCTCTAGGAAACACCATTAACATACAAAACAAATGTAATGATATGATTACAAACAATCACCACGAGATCATAAAACATAATACATGCTGAAAATATTAAAGGTAGGAAACATTATTAGGTTTTGAAGCTTGTTCTTGCAATCAAAATAGCGAGTTTTAAGAGCACTCTTGAATACGATCACTGTGTCATTGTGTCTAATGTCAGTGGGAAATTCTTTCCACGTTGCTGGATCCTGGTATGCTAAAACCGTTTGCTTTTAATACTTCGTTTTAATAGTGGGAATAATAAGAGTACGATTGTCAGAAGAGGATAGTAAGTATATTGATGGTGCGTACACAGGGGTGAGGTCAGATAGGTATAATGGACTGGAGTATCTCAGTAAAACGTAGCGCAGAGAACGTTTTGTTGTTTGATTCTGGATCGAATGGCAATATAGCGTAGGGTACAGATCAGATTGGAGGTGTGCTCAGGTCATGGCAATCTAAGGGTTATCCGAGCAGAGGTGTTTTAAACAGTTGGAAGTTTCTGGAGTAAATATTGAGACGAACCAGACAGAATTTACAATCATCCAGTCTTGAAGTAGTAATGAACACACAAGTGTTTTGGTAGCATCAACTGAAATATATTTGCGAATGGAGCTGATGCCTCTCAGCTCAAGATATGCAGCACTACATATGTTCATGACTTGTTTAGACTTTCAGAAAGATGACCGCTATTGCTAAACCGGTTTGAATAAGCTCTTCCGTGTATGTGCTGTTTTTCATGCTATATGTGCTTGTTGTCTATCTTCGTCTACGTTTTCATCATGTATTGGCTGTTCAGTTCGTATGTTTCTTCATCTCCTTGTTTTGGAAACGAGAACAATTAGTATTTTTCTTAGCTGTCTTGTTTCACTGTTAAGACGTCCTTTGTTTTTGAATAAACTGTCATCGCGTGATCTTCAGTCAGCCCTTTTATGATATGTTGGACCCTCATTAATTGCTTTAAATGACCAGTCCTCGGTTCGTCAAACTACATTGTGCTTAAGAATAAACGAACTGGAACTACTTTTATCATTACTTAAATGTAAACGGGAGTGATAAAAGAAACGTTGTTTCAAAGCTAGCCGGCTTAGAACATGAAGAGGAATTCAAGTTATCTCCCTTTGCAGCTAAACAATTTAAAATGTTTGATAAACTGTTGCAAATCCATTTTAAATCAGCAACCGTTGTGTCAGCTGTCCCAGCTATACCACTGCATATTGCATTATTCAACGTCCAATCAGTAGGCCATCTGGAAAATTTCACAGAAATAGTTAATTTGATCAACGACCAGAACATCGACGTCTTTGTCCTGACAGAAACATGGCTAAAACATCAGGCGATCAAACTATGTGCGCGGATTAAACTTTCGTCACAAATAATTCCATGATAAAATGTCTTAGTTACAACATAACCTTCAATTTCTGCCACACAATGATTAAACTAGCCTAAACAACACTAACACTGGAACAAAGGCCAGTCCATGTTTTCTGACTATACCGCTCTCTTCCTAGTAGAAAAAACAAGCTGACCTAATCTCTCTTTTTGGAGCAGTTTCGGAATCTTCTGGAGTATGGAAATTCGATAGGTGGCAATCGAATTTTTCTTGGAGATTTCAGCTTTCACATTTTAGACTGGATTCTTCATAGACTTAATGAATCTATTTTGCGATCCACCCTTGTATCCCACAGAGTTGCATCAGAACAACTCTGCATTGTATGTCATATAGACGTATCAGTCCCTAACCCTTCACCTTTATTTGCTACTAAGAGAAGCCTCCGTAGGATGAATATAACCAAACTAATGCATGACATCCAAGGAAACAAAACAACTTTCTTACCTCTTTCAGCAGAACAACTTGATAACTGCTTGCGTTCATGCTTGAAAAACACGCCCAATCCACGAAGTACAAAATATCAATTTAAAAGTGTTATAGAGACCCACTTCACACTGCTAATATAGACTGCCATAAACAAAGCTATGAAGCCTCTAAGAAGAATGTCACAAACATAGTAGTCCATTTAGCCAACTTATCCCACTACAGTACTAAGATCACGAAGAGTTCTAGCTTCAAAGAGCTCTTCGAGATAACTAACAAACTAATTTCAAGGAACAAATGTACACCACTTCCAACTACATTCTCTCCAGTAGACCTTCCTGGCCTATTTGCAAACTTCTTCCGTGACAAAGGCCTATCCATTAGCGATACTCTTTACAACACAATTTAAGTTGACTCCTCATCACCATGCAGTTACAATACAGAATTAAAGCGACAAACATTAGGAGCATTTGAACATGTCTCTTTGGATTTAGTACATACAATAGTGATGAAGAGTGCACCAAATGAGAAAGTCTTTGCATTTGATCCGAATGATCTTAGTTTTATCATCATCCATCTGCAGCTTGTTACATGTCATTCATACTTTCAAATCTGAAATGCACTTCTCTACTTCTTGGATGTTAGCACCAACTTCAGTTGGGTGGCTAGATTTGTATATTTCGGTGTCATCAACGTACAGTTGGTGAGACACTGGATTATGATCTATGACACTTGTGGCTGAGTGTATATAATGAAGATAATAGTGTTACGTATATTTGATTTAAGTCATTTATTTTTATTTTAATTGTTTGTTTGTCAGATTCAAATTTGACATTTTAAGTTTAAAATTCATTCATTGGGATATGTTTTTTTTAAAAAGTGGGATTACCTGTACTCTACAAATAAACACCAGATGTTGACCTCATTTCTGACCTGGCTTCAGAGTTGTAAACAAGCTTTTAAAATAATTGGTTGATTCCAATGACATCTTTCTATTTTTAGTTCTTGATAGTAAAAATAACCGATTCTCATCTGGGTCATAAGGTAAATTTGTACTAAAAATTCTAGAAGATCATGTGACCCCTTCCTTGTTTACGTAAAAATACAGGTATATAAATTATGTTTTGGAGCGAACTATTTAGTAGACGTTGGGCTGTTAGAATATTAAGTTGTGTTGTTTTGAGTTATTTTAAATTACCTTGTACTGGAAATTATTTCAATTTGTTTGGATCAAGAGGATTTTTTTTGTTATGTATCTGGAAAACATTTGTGTTCATTGAATTTCATAAGACCAGAAATGACTTCATCACGTGACATCGTCTTCCATCTTGGATGCTTCACTAAGATTCGAACTGGGAATTATTAGGACATTTTATTACCAGGACTTTTGCAATTTCACTAGTGGATTATATTTTGAATTATTTTTGGATTAATTTTGGAATTGAGTCTTAAAAACCGTAAGTTTATTTTTCTTTTCTGGAAAATATTTGTGCTTAATAAATTGTTTATTAAGTTTTTACAAGCTTGTTATTTCACTCTTTCTATGTTACTGTTTATTCGAGCCTAAGCACGTAACAATAGGTCTAAGAACAAACTCCTGTGGAACCCCACGGTATAAATTAACTGATTGAAGTGTATTCCATTTGCGGACACAGTTTCTGTCCTGTTTAACAAAAAGGCTGTATCGTTAATGCCAAATACTTTTGGTGACGGTGAAATATATCGAAGTCTGTAGTGTCAAATTCTGCCAAATATTCAATGAGGGTGAGGACTGTAACCGTTCTGCTATCCAAAGCAGATATAATGCCATTCACTACTTTTAAAATAGTTGTTTCAGTGCTATGGCAAGGAAAATATGCAGCCTGTACATTTGCTAAAAAGACTGGTTGAATTCAGATGGCATACAAGTTGTGTTAGAAAAACGTTTTCTAAGATTTTTTTTTATATGAATAAGAGATTAACAGCTGGACGGTAGTTCTTTAATCGTTCTGTTCGAGATCTGGTTACTTTAGCAAAGGGTTTACCATGGCCGTTTTAATTAAGGATTGGAATTCCCCTATTGATAAAGAGGAAATAATAACATTAGTTAGTGAAGGCAATACTGGTTCTCAACACTTAATCAGAAGTGATGATGGAATTGAATCAAGTTGGTGCACTCTTAATCACGATTGTACTAAATCCATAGAGACAGGATTAAAGCTGCTAACGGTGACGAGGAATCAATTAAAAATGTGTTGTCAAGCTTATCCTTTAGATGGTCTGCACATTGCCACTGAAACAAATGCGCAAACAGGCCCGAAACGTCGATATGAGGAAAGGTAATTGGAAGTGGTGTACATATGTTCATTGACGTTAGCTTGTTTGTAATCTCGAAGAGCTCCTTGCAGCTAGAACTTTCCGTGATCTTAGTACTGCAGTGGGCTGATCTCACTGCATGGGGAATGGTTATCACGTTCTTCTTAGCAGCTTCATAGATTTGCTTATGAATAGTTAGTTTGAATGAAAGCCAAAGCCTCTCGACTTTCCGGTTGTCTCTTTTAGCAGTGCGAAGCTGGTCCCTAACACTACTATACCACGGAGAAAACTTTTGAATTGCTGATCGTAAGAGCATATTGTTTCGAGCGATTATGTTTTAAGCCATGTTTCTGTCAGGGAAACGACGTCGATATTCTGATAGTTTATACAATTAACTATTCTTGTGTCATTTTCCGGTGGTTCTAATGATTGGGCATTGAATTATATAATACTCAGTGGTATATCTTGAATAGGTGACATATGGAAGTCTGTCACTGAATATGGATAACTGTACTTTGTAAATTGTGCACGATCAAATGTAACACACTGTTTATATTGAAACGAACTAATGGGGACTCTTCATATATTATGATGTGCAAGAGAGATATGTGTGAAGTGAATCTTGTATGCATTTGCAACAAACACAGTGGAGAAATGTTGACATACCTCTATGCTATGTTCATGAATCTTGACTGAACTTTCTTTGGAAATTGTGCATGATGTAAGCACACAACGAAAACGGCTGCTCCCAAATGCTCTAAAAATCAGCCTTAATTAAATTAAAGTAAACTATCTTTAGTTGTTATTCCAAAAGGGAAATTAAACCCTGCAGATTAGAAAATAAAATATTGTGAAAGAGCAGAAGTGACACATTTGCGCGCGAGTGGGGTATACAAACAGATAACCGATATACATTTAGTCAAAACTCTAGTTAGCCAATCATTTCTAATAAAATATGCAAGGAAAATGAAAGCTAGCAGAATGTTTACCTTAACATCGGCGATGGGGGCATGGGTATAGCATTGGGCCAAGCATTAGCATCCCACAAAAGCGGTATGTTATTATCACCGAAACAGTGTTATTGCAAGTGAAAGATATCTTTAAATAACCAAACACCTAAACTAGCAGTAGGTCAATAATATCAATACATCATGTAACGAGTGTTGCAGCGACACCGAAATGGCGTCCGATTCACCAAAATAAAGAGAGTTAAACATCAAGGTCTAAAAGGTCGCGGACATTATAATTTTACAAACGATTGAGAAAATGTAGATGCACGATGTTAGAAATACTCACTCATGTACAATTTCCGAAATAATTTTATATTATTTTCTTTTCAGATGGGAAACATCGTTTATAATGCACTTTCTTTGACAGTTTATATTGCAGTGTTTCTCATGTTGTGCCATTTAATTTTGTGGTGGTATGCAACTTGGGTCTACGATACGTAGACAAATATAGAATGAAACGCACCCTTGAATGGTATTATGAATGGATTCATAGGTAGCTTATTTTAAGTTGGGTCCATTGTAAATTATTGTTCGGGCGGAGGCGGGGGAGGGGGGTATAATAGGTAACTGGTAATTAAATCTATTATAATGCAGTATGGAGAGGATGCTATGAAAAGGTTTAAATGTTTGTTATTATAGCACCAGAGTTCCTTATGATTCTCTGTTTGATTGAAGATACATCCATACTGTATCTAATGTTACTCAGTTGTTAAATTTAATAATAATAATAATAATAATAATAATAATAATAATAATAATAATAATAATAATAATAATGACTTTGTATAGCGCCTAATCTTTAGAAGCTATAAGTGTTTTACAGCATTTAAAATGATATGACTACAAAAACCAAAACCAAAAACAAACACCATGAAATTAGAAAACATTAAAAGTGCTGAAAAAATTTAAGGTTAGAAATATTATTAGGTTTTAAATTGTGTTCCTGCAGTCGAAAAAGGTGAGTTTTAAGGGCACTCTTGAAAGGTATCACTGTGTCTTTGTGTCTAATTTCAATGGGCAATTCGTTCCACGTTGCTGGGTCCTGGTTTACACTGATAACTAGAAATCGTGATTTTATCTTTGAAGCACAGAGACAATTTTTAGTGCCGACATACATTTGGATTGTGTTGGGTAGGGAATGAGCATCGGCCTTTCTCTTTTATGTGCGACATTCCATTTTGTTCTACCTCTGCTTTCATGCGTGTACAGAGGATTTCATAGCGCGTGATATTGCGGAATCGGTTTTAAATATACGTTGCACACATCATCGCAAGCATGATGAAGGCTTAAAAATATGTCCTCTACTGTGACCGTCAAAGAGGTTTGTATGTTCTGTACAGTGACCGTCAAAGAGGTTTGTATGTTCTGTACAGTGACCGTCAAAGAGGTTTGTATGTTCTGTACAGTGACCGTCAAAGAGGTTTGTATGTTCTGTACAGTGACCGTCAGGGAGGTTTGTCCTAAATTGTGTCCATGTTTATTTATTCAGTTTCGCATGCGTAAAATATACAACCGATTAGTGAGAGTTTTGCTAATGAAAGTTACACCTCATTGCAGGCGAGATGGGGTTGCCAGTGATTATTGATCCGGACAAATTATCCCCTGAAGAGCGCCAGACATATGACGAAGGATTTAGGAGAAATGCATTCAATCAGTACGCAAGCGACATGATTTCTCTCCATAGAAGTTTACCTGATGGACGAGATCCCGAGTAAGTTTAAAACCTCGATGGAAATCTCATGCATTTTGTCACGTATGACTCATTTGAATGATGTGTTCTTGCATGTTTTGTAACAGGATGGTGATACCTAATAGGCAAAACGGAAATCAGATTTGTATAAAAAAATCTCTACTTAAAACCTCCTTTCAACGAAGCCGAGGCATTTCCACACAGTCAGTTTCATCCCTTATCATTTCACCCTCTCCACCACAACAAATATTTCACGTCTGATAAATGTTTATCTCAGATAAGTTATTAATAAAATATCTTAAATGTTTAAAAGAGAAGATTGCGATTATTTATATTCCCTGTGTTCAGCGTTTTGGCTTGATTTGTTATGTTGTTGTTTTCAACCATTTCGGAAACTGTGATTATTATAGTCAGAAGTATGCATACTGGTTAAGTTATTTCTCGCCTGTTCTCCATTATCCATAACAAGCTATTCACATGAGAAAACCTTTTCTTGTGTAAATGACTTTTATTCAATGAATCAAGGCCATAAATAACACCAAATTGTATTTAAACATGTATACATATTTATTTGTTGGCATAATAACTGGAAAGCAAAGCGATTCTGGTCGAATAAAATTTGAACGAACCTGCGGGCTGAGCTTCATTTTCCCGTTTATTTCCCTTTACACCCTTCCTAAAAAGAAAACCCAGAGTAGTCCATCCGTTGATCGTCTGAGACCAGTACAACAATGTATATACAAACTTGTCAAGTTGTCATTCTCAAAATTCTAGCTTTACTTTACCTGTAAAGAAAGGGTATTAACAGGAGTTACCTACAACAGTGATGACATAATTCATAATTAAAGTTTTTTAAATATATGTTTTAAATGGAGACCAAATACATTTCACCAAGTTTGTTTTCAAAAGTTAATATCAACGACTAATAATTTAGTTATCGGAGTGATGGAGCTTTGCAAGGTAACCATACCAAAAGCTATAATAACCTAGAGTGATATTATGTTTCCCAAAATGCACTGACGATTTTGAACTATTCTGTATGCATATACATACGTGTTCTTTAAATTCCTCACCTGCTCACTAACAACAGCATCACGCTTTCATAGGTCGTGAGACCGCAGCAAACGTGTATCATCCGTCTTAGTGAAAATACGAAATCTTTGCGTTTATTCCTTTTTTTGTAGCACAGAGCCCCTTGGTCTCGTTCACTATTTCGAATGATCTCTGCTGCACACTCCATTACAGGACTAGCTCATCGGGAGACAAATATTTTACTAGTAGAGGTCTATAAAACCGGCTTGCCAGTTTACTCAGAGCACCTACGAACATGACCTGGAAATATAATGTACCATATATGTACGAATCTTTAAAGTTGTAACGACAAATCGATGCGGGATCACTCAGCCAGTTTAGTCCAGAATTAACTAGCTGAAATCGGACATACATATTTTTAACCTTAAATCTCAAATCCCTCTACTAAAAAAATATTTCCGGACCACATATTCTTTGAAATATAGTAAGATACCCAAGTTTCTGAATAAACGTTTATATGTGTGATGTCATTGACACTGATAAGCGGAACCACTCATGTCATTCAAAAACCAATCATAGACCCAAGTACCAGGACCACGGTAACCAAAAAGACATCACAAATTAGTATAGCTTTGCAGCCTGTCACATTTTGGAAACAAAAATACCACAAGTCCCTGGGCCAAAGTGTACATTTGTGCTGTTTTTAACATTGAGACATAGAACGCAATGTTTCCATTTGTTTCATTGTTTTGGGCTATTTTTGTAATACTAAAGATGCATAATTGTACAAATCTAGATTAAATCGAATTCAACAGTTTTGAGATATGTACTATAAATGATAAATGACTTTAATATAAAACTAACAAATATCCGTATCAAGAGACGTGTATTTGTTTATCAGGTTGCATGGAAATACATGCGGTCAAATATATTTGTGTTACCAAATAAAACACAAGTGAGCAAAGTTGTTGGTTTATGATTATTTAAAACATAAAACGATACAACTCAATACTTAACAAAAGATGCTGATTTACATAACATACATAACAGTGAAAACATAGATAATAAGTAACATTACTGATAGCAAGATGATTGAAACACTACTGTATGAGGATATAATAAAGCAGACATTTAATGAGTAAATGAACAACTTTGAATGCAGCTAACTTTAAAGACTACATTTGGAAGATCTGGTAATCCTGACAATGGCAATCTACCACCCTGTTATTGTCATCATTTTGTCTGTGCCAGTATACATTGATGTTGACGTTTTCAGATTTGCTACATATTCTCTGGCGGCTAAAACGTCCTGTTCTGGATCAATAATGCTGCCCCAACTTACAAAACGGTGTTATCTGATAGGTATAATCTGATTACCACTGAGCTTCTTGACCTGGCGCACGCTATGTATGCCATTGACTTCCATTCATCATAACTAATGTTGGGAACCTTCATGTCAACTCTTTGGGCATCATGCTGTTCTATTGGCATTAGTAATGTTGCCGTTGAGCATGTTCTTTGGAAACATCTATCTTACATCATCTTCACATGTTTATGCAGTGCATCCGTATTTGTGTCAGGATTGCCAGGTCGCTTCAAAGTTTTGTCTTGGCAATGACGTCATCATTTTAGGTTACCTTATATTTCCATGTTGTAGCATGGATGCTACACATAAAGCGAATTTGGAAGATGTTGGACTGTTCACTTGGTGTCTTTACGTGGTCATTGTTTCGCTGCACTCCTATATGATACTGATGACGCAGGACTTATATAGCATCTTAATTTTGATGGTATGTATTTTTTATCATATATATAAATTGTAAGTCTGCTGAAGGTAAAGCACGCCATTTCCTATAAGGTTGTTGATCTAAGCGTAATGTGATCGGTTGCCTGTCACTGCAGATCTTAGATAGCGGAACATATTTATTGTCTCTATTGAGGAAGCTTGCTGGCTGCTGTGCAAAGCCCTGCCTCATGACCTTGGTGTTACACTTGTTCATAATACGGGTAACAATGAACCATAAACAAAACAAATTTAGATCAAACTTAGTGCGTGAGCAGGCAGCTCAATGTCATCTGAGAATATTAGTTCTCTGGTCAGGATATGACGCATTTACGTAGCGGTTTGCATCCTGGTGAGGTTGTACAATTTTCCACGAGACACTGTTTGATGCAGGAAGCTCTCTATTTTCGAATGGAAAGCATAGTTACGAATTAAGGATAACGATGTTAAAGAGTGCTGGTGTCAGAACGCATCCATATGTCACTCTACGATAGATCTCGAAGCGATCGGTCAAACAGTCGAAATATACTATGTTGTGCATATCATGATGAAATGAACAGATCAGAATGAAATGAACTGATCAGAATGAAATGAACAGATCAGAATGAAATGAACTGATCAGAATGAGCAGATTTGGAGAAGCAGCAGAGAGGGCGAACCCTACAACGTTTTCAGACAAAATTTTGATTGAAATCTTAAAACGAGCCTTCCTACGATCTCATTTTAACCAAAAAAAATGTCTCAGGGGCAAACCCTACAACGTTTTCAGACAAAAAATTTATTGAAATCTTAACGAGCCTTCCTACGAAATCTCATTTTAACTAAAAAGATGAAAACGGAGACTTTACGATTTTTTAATCAATTTTGGTCGCAACTTGTTGTCATCGCCCTCTCTGCTGCTACAGGTTAACAAAAAATAATAAATGATTTTAACCGAATATTTGATCCAGTCTTTATGATGAAAGTCCTTAGGACTTTACAAACAAACTAATCGCTAACACCTCTTCTTGTAAATCAATCAGATTATTTGACTGGTCGGTAAGTCGGAAATTAATTCTCGTTAACGAATTATTATGGCATCGCATGTAGACAGGATTAATTGGGTTTTCAATAATTAGGAATTCTGGAGGAGCTGTTGGTGCAAACGAATAAAGAATATATCCCTGCTGAGCTTGATTTGATTGCTCTAGATTAATTTGATAGCTTCCTTCAATTACATCACATACTAAATTAAGCGCAATCACCGCTGAAATATTTACATTATGCGGGGCAATATGCCTACCGCCACCATCTGGATCATTATTATATTTGAGGAGGACAGTTGAATCTGATTTTTGTAGCGCTTTGATATCGGTTTTAACAATTCTTGCTAATTCATCAGCGTTGTATTTCGGAAACTTGAAATTACGCAGATTGTCTTCTGTGGTATTGTAATCGGTTAGGAATCGTTGTTTATTGTCGCTGTTGTCATTAATTATTGTTTGAATAATTAGTTCATAGATGTATTCCATGTCGGATATAAGTTGATTTATTATTTCAACGTGTTTTTGCGATCTTGTTTTCCGTAGTTGTTCTAGTTGTGTGTCATATAATTGTTTAATTTCATTAAAATAGCCACGGACGTCAGTTAGCGTAAATGAAATAGTAACAGATGAGTCGGTTGTTCTTTTAATGATAAAATCCCATTGCAATGTGTCTTTGTTGGTGAATATAAATCTATCGGCGATTTTTCCTTTTCTTATATCAGATAAATTATCTCGATAACTGGGATTAATTTCATGATATGATTGTACGTCCGTGGTTAAGTCGGCGGTGGATTTTTCCTGTGGTTTTTCAGGCCATCCTAGTACGGTTCTAATAGAACTCTGATAGATATCTACGACGTATCCTTCTGTGCTTATCTCAATTGCGGATGATAGCGTCGGCTCATGAACTGTTATAGCGATTTTCGATTCTGTTCCAGTAATCGATTTTATTCTACGCGCGAATTCATTATTGATTTGTTCGATTTGGTATGATCCGGTTGGTATGGAAACAACGTTCCAGTCTGGGGTACCGTCGTCTTTATTCTTATACGAGAACACCAGTGAATTATTCGGTTGTTGACCACCAAATGATTTTGATCTGATATTAGGCCAACTGTGATACACTCGTAGTTTTGCTAGCGCTATCTCCTTCACGGGGACTGGGCTAGGGAAATTCACACTGAATTCAGGATTCGTTGATGTTATTGATATCATGCTTGTTTGTACTGGGTTAGTGTTCTCCACTACTCGTTGAAGTAATTCCTGCGGTGTTGTCATTGTTATTATACTGTTGTTGTCGCTTTAATTTTGATATCACGGAAACACTGACCATCACTGAGAACTCACAATCTGATATCGTTGAGGTTATTGAGATCATTCTGGTTTTTGGGTTTGTGTTTTTCAATTCCATCGGTGTTGTCATTGTTATTATATTCATGTTGTTGCTCTAATTTTGATATCGCTGAATCAAAAATACTGACCATCGCTGAGAATTCACTATCTGATATAATTGTATTATCGAGTGACGACGATATCATCAGGGATAACTGCGAATATGCGGTTGATGCAATATGAAATTGAAGTAAGTAATTCTGCAGTTTACTCTGGCTGCATGATGATATCTTTTTTGCTATCCCGGTTGATATACCCCCGATTATAGCCACCGCAGAAATGCAAATTGGAACTACGACCGGGGCAATCATTGTAACCGATGCAAGTATTATTCCGGCGCCAGCGAGAACGCTTGACACCGAGTACATAGTAATATCAATTGCGGTGATTCTTCGTCGGTATTTTTTTATTTTTATTTGATACTCCTCAGTGAGGGTTTTGAGTCTAGTCTGAAATTCTCTGACCTGATAATAGCGACATTGCGTTGATGAAATCATTGTTATTTTGAAAACGCTAGCGTTTTCAATTGTGAAATCCGAAGGATTTTCCTTTCAATTATCCTATTAACGAAGTGGTTTTAGGATCGGATGAGGGGACACCGGATACAAATTCTATTATCCAGGGTAGTGGCTCCCTAATCACAGACTCGTCGGAATTGCTTATAGTAATCGTAAGCGGGATTGGTATATAGGGTGGTGGTTTTGGTATTTTCTCTAGTATATACATCACCTCTGATACCTGTGTTGCTGAATTCCAAATCAAATTTACGGTGATGTATTATTGTAAGTCGGTAGCAACCTGGTGCACCAGTATGTCTGTTGCCAACACGAAGATAATTTTCGTTTCCTCGGATCCAATCAAAAGTCCCACTATCAACCGTGTACACGATGTTATTGACGCTTACACTATGTGGAGTTTTTATTTTATTGATGGCCGCGCTAATTTCAGCGAGAGTCATGCCTGCCACAAGCGGGGTTCCAAAAAACTTAACAATGACGTCGTCGGTGAGTTTTTGTTCGTCAATAGCTTTTTTAACTTCAGCAAGGGTTGGACGTGTCAACGATGTGGTTTCAGACACAGGTGTTCTCCCTAAAAATTTATCTACGATGGTATTAAGTGTTGTTTGTCTCACCATAAACATATTAATATCCTTGAGAGTCATTGTAGATGTAGCCGGGACACCAAAGAAACTATTAGCGATGTAGGCATTGTGAGTGTGCTTGCCGATAAACTCACTGATTTCAGCGAGAGTCATGCCTGCCACAAGCGGGGTTCCAAAAAACCTAACAATTACGTCGCTAGTGGGTTTTTGTACCCGCTCAAAATCTTCTATTAGTTTAGAAATATCGAGATAATTTGCCTTGATTTCATTTTCATTCATCATCCTTCCCGCGTCCTTGTTAAAAAAGAATAGCGATAGATAGTTTTTAATTTCAGCGAGAGTCATGCCAACCACAAGCGGGGTTCCAAAGAATTTATGTACGACATTTTTGCGAAAACTATTATAACCTCGTATATGATCATCCAGATCACGGCTGTGGGCGGCAATCTCGTTGCCGTGGGTAGCAATCGCGTCGGTGATCGTAGACACAAGTGCGCCTGGTTTAAGTCGTCCACTGTTGGAATATAGCGCAATAGAGTTTTCAGCGGCGTCGTGTTGTCGTTTTAAAATGTCATCCAATGACACATCACTGGTTTTCAATTTACCCTGATCGGAAAATAGCACAACGGTATCCTCGATTGCGTTTCGTTGTTTAACCAATATATCATCCAACGACACATCACTGGTTTTCAATTTACCCTGTTTGTCTTGAAATACAACTATTTCGTTCGGGTCAACACTTGTTAGGTTCAACGTCTCAGCGATTTCATCTTCGATTATTTTTTTTATATCCTTGATAGAATCAGGGGTTGCAGTGCCATCGGGTTTGGGTTTCAAAGATCTCCCCCAAATATCAATCATGATATTTTATACACCTCTCTCTAAAATCGTTTTTGACGACTTCGTTGAAAAATCTTCGATTTTCGCCAGCGATTACTAGTGTATTCATTCACGACAACATGTGGTGGTTTTCCGCTTGGGTTACCCAAGGAGTTAGAAATAGCGTTAAGGACATTTAATACTTCGCTGCCACATATTGGTGGGTCATTCATTTGTTGTGTTGGTAGCGTAGAATACCAAGTCTTCATTGGAAGGGATTTTATATAACGCATAAACTCTTTTGGTGGGGCTAATCCATATGAATCGAAATAAACAATCCCACGTGGATCAATAGCGTATGCAACCCAGTGAGTTCCAGGTCCGGTGCTGTTATCTAAATTAATGATTCCGGTTTCAATGCTGTTTGGTTGATGTAGTAATTGATCTTTCATAAAGACACCTCTGAAGTTTTTAATCGCGAGTTTTTTAGCAGCATCGAGTAAATCAAAATTGGACATGGGAACCATAGGTTCCTGAGTCATAGACTCCTCAACAATTGGTTCGGAAATCGAAGATTTCTGAATTAATAAATCGTTCCTGGTAGTCTTAGACCCTTTCCGCTGTACCACGAATACGGGGTTCCTGGTAGTCTTAGACCCAATCCGTGAACGGATCGTCCCTTTTTTTTATATCCTTTCCCAGTTGCCTTCTTTAGTGCCATTCCTGCTGCAGTACCAACGGCTCCTAACGCTGCCGCTTTAGCCACCGCTGGGGCTGCTGCTGCAATCAATGCTGGAATCGCAGCTAACAACGGAAATATACCGCCTGTTTTAATCATATTTTTGATAGCAGCCGCAGAGAGAGTAATCTGAACACCCTTTTATGCTACTAGTGCATCATTGAAATGTTTCACCTGACGAGTTGTCAGCGACAGTTTATTTGCACCACCAGTCATTTGGTTGGGTTTCAACGTGATTGTGGTTCCACATTTTTTAGCTGATTCCGATTGCAATTTTTTGATTTGACCAGGAGTTAACGCAACACTAATATTACTATATGACATTATACATAATTGATTGATTCTAAATCGTTTACAATTTCAATTACATGTTTTCCACTGGTGCATCTACCACTCTCATTCTTCCTCCAACACCTTCGAGTAGCATTGATTTATCACTGAGAATGACAGCAACCGCTCTATAATCAGCAATAGCACCACGAAGCACATTAGCTCTAAAAGGTATATCAACAACAGATTGTCTCATCAAATCGAGATGTTCCAGTGAGAAGTAATAGATTGGATATAGATTTTTAAAGTCGTATTGTGATATTTGCAGACCAGTATCGACATTTTGGTCGCGTGCCATAAATGACAACAACCTATGATACACGCGTGCAATATGATTCTGACCGTAATCGAGTTGTACATCCTCGGATGGTTCCTGCTGGCCGTTTATTCTCAGTGAGACGTCTTTAACACCTAATGGATCAAATATCATATGACTGAAACGTTGATCGCCAACTCGTGTGTTATCCTGTAACGCAATAAATATATGACGTGGCGCAGAAACGCCTTGTTTTGATGCTAGATTCCAGGTAAATAACCCGTTCATATTTGATTGTTTAACATCTGTACTCACGGTTAGCCAACTTAGTAATGATTTTCCTCCTTGGTCCATAAATGATAGTAATCGTTCTTCTGCGGTGATTGATGGAGTCAACACTGGCATCCACAATGATATTTTTGTTAAATTGACTTTACCGGCATCAGCATTTGCATTTGCAGCATCTGCTGGAATCCTCCAGATTGCGTCATTATCATCACCCTTTCGTACAAGCGATACTGTATGCTTCGCCCCGTAGATAACTTTTCGGACATTTCTACAGAATCCAAATATATGATGCAGTGGAATTGCGCATGAAAATAATTTACGCCGCCCTTCCAACATTGACATACGTGTTGCAGCTCCGAGATTGAAATTAGGATCGTTGTTTATAATCATATCCTCGACCTCAGCATCATTATTATCACGTTTTTTTGGTCGTCTTATAATAAATGAATTTCCTCCAGCGGTATTTTTATTATCCTTTGCAAACATCATAGAAGGTCCTGCTGATCTTGTATAATCATCAGAATATCTCGCTAACCCGATTATTGTTGTAGCCACATCAACATCGCGATCTATCGACTCAATTTCTTTTCCATCAATGAGATATCTAGCACTCTCAAATAGCGCCATGATACCATTATTGACAAACCCGACTTGAGTACCAGCTGGATACGGTGCTGGTACAGCAGGAGTATCAGCAGCTGTTACAAGTTCTCCTTCTACTTCAATAAACGCTTCAGCGGGTAGAAAATATTTACTGGTATCATGGACTTGAAGTTCAATTCGGGATCGACTATTTGAGTCTATTGCATGATAGGCGTAATATTGATAATCGCGTACAGAATCATCCTTGCGAACTGGGGCATCTATATCAAACGCTGGATCAGGTGACTGTTTGAACATTTTATTCTATTTATCAGAGTCTAAATCGCGATTTTCCATTTCATCGACGTAGTTTTTTAAAGCCGCTTCCTGCTATCATATTTGCAATATTGCTTTGGTCGGGGGTTAAAGCCATCGACGCTAATTTTTCATCTACTGCGTTATTTATAATTCTACTAACACTCGCAGGCATTTCCGCTGTAGACGGTAACGGTTTTGAAAATCCTTTGGATTTCATCCGTGATTTCACTAATGATGTTAATTTATTCTTCGCAGTTGAAAACGCTTTTCCCGCAAGATCTCCAACAGCACCAATACCCTTATCACGAATAACATCAATTGCTTTCATTCCTAATTGTTTAGCCAACGGCATCACTTTTGGAGCCATTCTCGCAAATAACCCTGCAATGGTATTACCTAAACCATCTCCGTAGTATGCTCTATAAACTGGAAACCGTGAATTAACTACGTAGACGGGGGTTGGTTTATCATGATTGTAGTGTATGATCATTATTTGAAATCAGAAACAATTTTTCAATTGTTATTTATCTAATCAATTGACTTTTCAATTCAGTCACTATGATACCCACTTTCCACTAACTCGCCAATGAAATCTCGATATGTGCTGATATCCATGATACCGCCTTGAAATAACTGTCTACAGATATCAGCTGCTTCATTAATTATTTCCGGAGAGTTATTTCCAGCTCGGAACCCTCCTACAAGAACCTCTAATCGTGATATATCACTGAGAACACTACCAGGACATGAAACACTGGAATCTCTTAATCCACTTCCGCTATAACCCATTGCTACATCCATTTTTTCCATTTCGTCTAAATCGGCTTTTTTTTAAATAATCAAGAATATCATCATCATCAGGTGGTAGTTGTTGTTTTTTAGGTGAAAAAGATATTTTCTTTGCAGGTTGCTGTCGCCGCCTTTGCAATTTTTGCGGTTTTTGTTGTTGTTTTTGTTCTTCATATTTTTTATACACGTTACCCACCATCCTGATATATTCGATGTATGATGCACTATCTGTCTTAATCTGACTTTTTTCAGTGTTGATTTTGTAGAATATATCAGCCCAGTGAGTTATACTTCTAACATATTTATGATGTTCTGGTTTCAACATTTTTTTCCTGTTTTCATAAGTCTTAACAACAAGCGCAGGAATTTCTTTTGGATCAGTCTTATCAATTGCTGCTAACCCTTCCTCGTTAAATCTCACGCGTAAATCATCTACTGTTCTTTTTGATTCTATTTGTTTTGTTTGTTCAGTTTTCGCTGCTATTTTTTCGAGTTCACCGATAACAGATTTCCCCGTCTCGGGACCATCTCCCAGTATAGCGCGCTCTACTCCCTTCGTTGCTGTGGTTACTGGTTTAAACAATTCTTCAGATCCCAAAGCAAAATCAGTCTGAAGACTCTGTCGTTGTTGCAGTTTATTCCGTACAGAGTCACGAATTGGTACAAATCTCCTGATTGCATCCAGTCGTTCACGAGCCAATCTAGTTGTTAATGCTTCATTGACCATTATTTGAAATCAGAAACAATTTTTCAATTGCAAAACAATTTTTCAATCCGACCTAACACCATCGTGGAAGTGTTATTTCATCGTGATACACCTTCGTTCATCGATGGGGAAAGTGTCCAAATTGTATATAAAATAATAATAATGTCACTTTCCCCACTTTTCCATTGATCAATCTGAACCGTCCATCAATTTTTATTCAGTGTGAAATATTTTTTATTCATTGATTTTGACATTGTCAATCAAAAAATGCTAAAAAAAATGAAAATCTCTAGGAAGGACGGTCACAATCAAATAATGATAAATGGTCGGTCAATCAAATAATGATAAAGGGTCAATCAAAATTGTTCATTTTCTTGAATTAACGCCCGTAGGTTTCTAATTTTAGAATTAACCTCCTTTTTCAATTCGTATTCGTTACCTAATTCTTTTCGTATTCGTTCTACGATAGTATATAACGGAGCGAACACACTTACGTCACTGGAGAATGCAAGAGAGTCCCGAATAGAATTTTTTATTCTTTTATCATAATAACGCTTCAACTCCCTGTATCGCTTTCCACCGCAATTCAAACACAACTGAGATTTTCCCCTAACCCCAACCCCACATCGTATGCAAGGTAACGGGCCAAGGCTTCCACGACGAAAGCTTTGCATATGATACCCACAGAATTCATTTCTGCATGATTTGTTACACGGGGTTATTGATCCAATCATAAGCCACTTACAGTGATTCATTATATATAAATTCTTCATTTAAATGCTTGTTTTAATTATTGCATGAGGGAGTTAAGGAGAACGCCATCGAAAAATGCTGAATTCAATACTGATAAGGAGTTTAAAAGATTATTGAAAATTAATCCTAAATTTAATCTCGATAAACCCAAAAAACGTCCAATAGACGGAAACATGAAAGAGTTTAAGAGATTATTGAAGATTAATCCTAAATTTAATCTCGATAAACCCAAAAAACGTAACAAGAGATTATTAAAAATTAATCTCAAACGTCCAAGAGACGGAAACATGAAAGAGTTTAAGAGATTATTAAAAATTAATCCTAAATTTAATCTCGATAAACCAAAAAAAACGTAACAAAATTAATTCTAAATTTAATCTCAAACGTTCAAGAGATGGAAACATGAAAGAGTTTAAGAGATTATTAAAAATTAATCCTAAATTTAATCTCGATAAACCCAAAAAACGTTTAATAGACGGAAACATGAAAGAGTTTAAGAGATTATTAAAAATTAATCCTAAATTTAATCTCGATAAACCCAAAAAACGTAACAAATTTAATCTCGATAAACCAAAAAAACGTAACAAAATTAATCCTAAATTTAATCTCGATAAACCAAAAAAACGTTTAATAGACGGAAACATGAAAGAGTTTAAGAGATTATTAAAAATTAATCCTAAATTTAATCTCGATAAACCAAAAAAAACGTCCAAGAGATTACCCTGGAAAGATGCTCAATTCAATCTCGATATAGTTTCTAATACACCAAAGAATACAATTCTTGATAAAGCCATGATTAGTAAAATCAGAGACTGTTTTAATGAATTCAAGCGTGATGGAGCATCTTATTGTTGGTCAACATTTCGAATTGATGGTGTTGTTGACGCTACCATGAATGATGAAAAAGCAGCAGTGATAATTTCACGTGTTGGGGAAAAAAGGTATTTTTTCCGAACAAAATTCATTATCGAAGTCGATGGCAAATGGATTATTAGGGATAAATTTGAACCAATCCTCAAGAATAAAAAAGCTGTCATTGTGAGTAGAGATTCCAAACCAGGAATTCTAACCGGCATTGACAAACCATACTACGAAAGATCTTATCCCGTAACAGCAATGGTTTATGGGATATATCCGTTAAATGATAAACCCGATATCGCAAAACTAGCTCCTATGAAATATTCACCGTTGACATCGTGAAGGCTCAATTGCGTGGCAACACGGGTAATGGAACACTTCACAAATGCATCCCGAGGAAATAAACTAACTGATCTGCGACGTAGGAAAATAACCGAATGGGAACTGACAGTGAAACAGCATGGTGCAAAGATTTCTGATATAGCTAAATTAGAAACATCTTTAAGATTTCCAATAACCGTTATGACGATAACCGGAGAGGTTTTATACGAACCGAAATATAACAAAAATGGAGCGCCAATACAGATTATTGATCATAACAAACACGCGTGGTCACCTGCGGTAACAGTATTTCCACGAGAACGAACCGTGAAATATATCCCTAAGGAGTTCGTCGGGGATGTTTTCTATGAAGAGAAATTATTCGATGCTATTCATGCGTTGTGTAAAGATGATCCTGTGTCAGTGTGGTTACTTAGAAGTGATGAAGATCCCGAAATAGGATTTGATCAATTTGTAAGACCAAATGGCGAATTATATCGCGTTGAAGAATTAGATAACAGAATGAGAAAAATGGCTAGTGATTTTTCACCGGAGAATTCCCATGAAAAACTACTCACGGATAGTTTTACTATTCCATCAGTGGTAGCTCACTTCGCAAGAGAAAAAAACTCATGGCGTCCAACACGAAGTGATTTTCTCGAAGATGTTAAATTGAGTTGCGTCGAATTTGGTCATAGAGGACTGTGGAATACGAAATACTCACGTGATGGTATGATTTCAATTGATATAGCCGCGTGTTATCCCGGAAGTTTTCTCGGGTATGGGGAATGTGCTGAGTACTTCAAACGATTTGGACACCCCACACATGAAATGACTCGTGTTGCGATTAATGGACCATTACCTGATTCTGATTTAACCGGATTCGCTCGTGTGATATCATTCGAATTCGCTACAGGGTTACATCCGTGTAGTTATGTTTGGCTCGGTAGACATATATCTGAAAAGGCCTGGATGCCAATAGTGCTATTGAGATATATGATTGATTGTGGTATGCTAATATCGTTGATTGTTTCCGAGGCTATTATATGCTATCGAGCTCAGAAAGAAGTTTGGCTACCACAACCCGATTTAGATCGTATAATCAGCGAACAGCGAAAACAATTCCCTGATTTCAATGAAGAAAAAATCATGAATTGGTCTAAGAAGTTATTTGAAAGTAAAAAAGAACGAGCAAAGGATTTTGGACGAAGAATAATCGGTAAATTTACCCAGGGTGGAAGATACGACAACGCAAAATATTCTTCGCGGTTGATCACAGACGTCGCTGAATACGATTTTATTGTAACGGATTTAATGAAACAGGGAAAACTTGTATCCCGTAAGGATGCTTTTCTATCCAATGGTGAGAAATTGGGTACGATTGTTACCTACTGTGATGGATATAATTCCCAGTATACACATTTGAGAAGTTCAATGCTAGCCTATGCTTGTATTAATTTATTTTCGATGATAAATAGATTTCCTAATACCGCGGTTAGAGTGGCCACTGATTCGATGTATATACACAATAAGTACAAATCAGCTGTAGCGGCATTCACAGATCCCGAAGAAAATTGGGGGCGTTGGCGATTTAAAAAGGAAACGCTACATGAGTATTGTGAATCGGCAGACGTTGCCATGGATGAAAAGTACTTAAAGTGTGATGAGATTCAATCCGAATTTTCTAATGCACCACCGGTATCTGATCCAATATGTAGATACAAGACAGTTTATTTAAACGGTTGTGGTGGGTCAGGAAAGACAACTCGTGCAATTGAATTATTTCGTCGGTCAACCATGATTGTGCTAACACCGACTCACAGACTCGCCAGAGAGATGATACAGCGAGGGGTAAATGCCTGTACTTATCACAGTTTTTTTCGATGGAAGGGTGACAAATGGACTCCTGAGCGTATGGGTGATAAATTCATTCCTGAAATCATAATCTGGGATGAAATATGCACAGTGTCATTAGATGTATTACAAACATTTCTCGAGTGGTTGTTAAACAAAAACACAAAAGTCGTCATGTGCGGTGATCACGGCCAACCACCACCATTTGTCGGTGCATCTCCACATGAATGGCTAAGGGGTTTTGTAGACTATTATGAAGAAATTACCACTGATTATAGATCACTTGATGAACGATTACGAGAATTCAAAGCGCTAATTAGATTACAACCGGATAGAATCCAATGCGAAATAGCGCGTGAAGTGATTTCAGAAACTCCAATGAATGATTTCTGGGAAACATGGAGACCAAATGATTTGATAATTGCAAGTAGAAAAATAGTCAGGGACACACTTCAGATGAAGTTATTTGAATTGCATAAAGAAAAATTTGCAACGCTTCCAGTACCCCTTTGTTATAGGCCATCGGATACACGAAAACAGAACATTGAAGTTGATATTCCAGGACAGAGTGAAAAACAAATTCTCGTATTAAATGATATTGTGCTGGTTGATATCAGCGTCGTCGAAAATGCATTGCGTGCTAATAAATCCCCGTGGACGCTAGGATACGCAGCAACAATACATTCTTCACAGGGATTGACTATATCGGATACAATTGTTTGGATGGTGGATAATCACATCGAATGGTCGAATTTAGTCTATCTCGCAGTATCCAGAGTACGAAAAATAAATCAACTTCGAAGAATTGTCCTGACAGAGTCAGGCGATGATAATGACACAACAATGGATGATATTGATGTTAAAATTATTGATAAAAAACTCTCCGGTTACAAACAACAGGACAAAAAAAAAACAACGAGAATTTGATATTGATGCTGAATTAATAATTACGCTGAAGAAACAACAGAATAATCACTGCGCGAGTTGCAATTGTATAATGCGTTGGCAGTATTCGGATAAGGATCCTCGCCAATTCACCGTAGACAGAAAAAATAACAATCTCGGTCATGTCAGAAACAATGTGATGTTGACTTGTCTTGAGTGCAATAGACGCAACGGTGCTAGTTAAGACCATGCGGTGGCAATTGAGTATCCTCGGGAATTACCTGTAGTTGTTGTCGAGTAAATCCTCGTTGAGGGGCAGTTGAATCCAGTTTATAGACTGGAGGTCTACCCGTAGATCGTGTTATACTAGATATCTTGTGTGCAGTAACACTCCAAATAGGATCAGTAGCCCTTTTTTACCACCCTCAAGCTCTCCTGGTTCGTATAAGTACCTAACAGTGACATTACTACCAAGAATTGGTTCTTTGAAATCTTTTTGTGGTTGTACGGGTATAGACTTCTTTTTAATAGCGTTGCTAGGTTTCATGTTGATTGTTCTAGTAATCTCATTATTCAGTGCGGTAATCACAGCTGGTAACCTTTTGACCCATTCACGGGATCGCTTTTCTTGAATGAATTCTTTTGCGTATTGATATCCAAATAACCGCTCAGCAATCGTCCGATTAAATCGTTCTACAATGGCCTGATCGCGATGTAGCGCAGTATGCCCTCGTCGTATGGTGACATTATGATGTTTCATTGTAGATAACACTGCACCCTGAAATTCCTTGCCAGGATCAACCTGCAATAGATTTGACCAGTGCAGAGGACCTCGTCAATAAATCCTTTCAAATGCAGAAGCGACTTCAGTGGCTGATTTTGTTTTTAACGGTTCTGCTTCTTTGTATCGACTTGCAATATCAACTACGGTTAAAGCGTATTTGTAACCACGATCATGTGGCAGAAATAATATATCAGCCTGATGAACTTCATTAGGAGCGGTCACATCAAAATGCGAGAATTGAATTTGTTTAGGCGGTGGTAGATAAATCTGCCATAGTGCCTGTTTGGATAACCAATTAGCCGCAGTGGTTTTTTTCACTTTTGCAGCACTAGCGAGTTTATGGACTGCTGATTTACCCCTCCAGTATCCTCTTGGGGAATAATAAATTGATTCCATATTATTAATTACCGGCACCTAACATCAATTTACTTTTCATAGCCGATTTTATCAAAAAGGAAGCCAATTTTTCTTTGAAGGATTTATCAGGAATAGCATTTAACGCATGAATTAATTTCACATCTGCTAGATGCCTGTGTTGAAAATTGCTGCTTTTATAAGCAACATCATGAAGGTGACAGGCCTTATCAATGTCTTTTATTGGTTCTTCACCGGGTCGGGGCTGATTTTGATCATCAAGTCTGATATCAAGTCTGGTTCCCGGTCCACAGTAGCTATATCCTGGAAGGTGCTTTTCTCCGGGGTACTTTGCCCATGGGGTTCCAGGGAGCTTTGCCAATTTGGCTGCGATATCACCTCCTCGTTTTTTTTTAAATCAGATCTCATAGACACAAATCTAAATTTCTTTGTACCACATTGCACGCATTTACCAGAAAGCGCTGATCGGTTATTTTTAGTTGTAATCGTCGTCAAGTCATCTGTGCCAGTACGCGTTTTACACTTCACACAATATAGATCCATAATTTATGTATAGAAATATGGATATAATTGATTTTTCAGCGACTAAAGCAAGAGAACCGGTTAAGCATCATGCAGCGCTACCAAACTCTATCCGGATGATTATAATCGGGCCATCTGGATCCGGTAAAACGCAATTGTTACTCAATTTAATAATGAGATGGATGAAGTGGGATAAGTTGTATTTAATTGCCCCTAGCGTAGATGATCAACGATGTTATGAAGTGCTAAAAGATTTTAACGACAGCGCGGTAGAAAAATCCGGAGAGGGTATTATTGAGTTTATAACCGATATCGATGAAGCACCGAGCATTGATGATATTGATGGAGATATTAACAATTTAGTCGTATACGACGATATAATGTTAGATAAACAAAAAAATCCTGCTAGAATATTTTCCCGAGGCAGGCATAAAAACACTGACGTGATATATGTCACTCAACGCTACACTCAGGTTCCAAAAGTCATCAGAGATAACTGCAATATTCTTGCTGTATTCAACGGAGTTGATACTCATACTCTTAGAAATATATGGCAGACATGGTGTTCTGATATGGACTTCAATCAATTTAAAAACTTCTTTAGTCATGCTCAGTCAACCCCGTACGGATTCGCAACAATAAATTTGCATGATCCTCGGACACGATATCGTATCGGACTGGATCAAATATTCGGTTAAAATCATTTATTATTTTTTGTTAACCTGTAGCAGCAGAGAGGGCGATGACAACAAGTTGCGACCAAAATTGATTAAAAAATCGTAAAGTCTCCGTTTTCATTTTTTTAGTTAAAATGAGATTTCGTAGGAAGGCTCGTTAAGATTTCAATAAATTTTTTGTCTGAAAACGTTGTAGGGTTTGCCCCTGAGACATTTTTTTTGGTTAAAATGAGATCGTAGGAAGGCTCGTTTTAAGATTTCAATCAAAATTTTGTCTGGAAACGTTGTAGGGTTCGCCCTCTCTGCTGCTGGAGAGCAGTCCATCTTCTCCACTATTTTAAACAGCACTGCCCTGCTGACCGTATTGTTTGTATTGGCGAGGTGAGAAAGGCTGTGCAGAGTGGTTTCTGCTGTTCATTCCATCTCCGTTGCATTAGGCATATAGTACAAATCATCTACACTATCTATTCTAAAACGACAGTGTACCTACAGAATCACTCGCTCTTCGATTTTGTTTAGTTTCTTACGAAAGACGCATCCAACGGCCTTCCGTGTAATGTTGAGGAGTGAGAAGCCACCGTTGTATTTTCCGTTGTCCCCTTTATTTTGAGGTGATTTGATTATACTGATGTGAATATGCTAGTGAACTGATTGACCAGAACTCTTAAGCAATTAGCTTATCAATCTTCCAACAGCACAAACAAATGCAGACGCTAAGTTGATAGTGCCAGACTCGTAAAGCAAGGGTCGCAAGATTCATTACCCAAACGCGTCATTCATCTACCTTGTCCTAGGCATGGTGTAGTCAATATTGTGTTACAATGCAGTTAAAATAACAAGAAAATGTAACATAGATTGCAAATAAAAACCTAAAGAAGGTCTTGCCTGTTGGAGCAAATGGATTTATTATATTTTTGCCTTTATTTATTAATTTTTCGTTAAAGAATATTAACCTTGCCTTCACAGATCAATTGCGGTAGAGGCAAAAACAGGTAGGACATTGTTCACATTATTAACTATTCACATAGCAACTGCTGTTACTTACAAAATCATGGCTCTGGCAATATCACTTTTTATCTGTGATTACTACCTTTTGTTATTTTTCGACACCAATGTACTTTTGCCCATGTCAACTGACCTTTAACTTAATTCACCGTTTAATATATATTACGATCAGTTAGTTCTTCACATTTTTTCCATTTAATAATCACAGTGTATAATTCATTCTATTATTGAAAGCTTTTTTAAATTTGAAGTCTACACGGGCTGATAAAATAGTTCACCTTGCTTTATTGATGTTTGCATTTTGAATTAATACGAACTTTTTATTATGTTCCTTGTGTCTAAAACATTCGTCATACGGCTGGGTTTGTTTCCTCTTTTATGCATTTCTGAAATAAATCGTAAACTTGTGTTTTCTATAGCACTAAAAATATCTCGTATTTTCTTCAAATGAATATTTCTATAGGTTTTTTGACTTAGTTTAAAATGGCATGTAAAAAGTAAGTAATAAGACCAAGAATGTATGTAGATGAGAATGACGAGAACTTTTAGCGGATGTTCTAGCATATTATTTACTAATAAGGGCTCCTATTACAGTGCAATTATATTCATATATTTCTTAATATATACGTTATATAAAGACTACATATATTCTCATAACTTTATAATTTCATTACAAAAACCAATATACTATTTTCAGCTACGAATGTATAAGAACTTAATCATTCAGAAGCTTTATTAAGTTGTTTAGCTATTTAATGGTTTGTTAAACATTAACACGCAAGTTATACTGAAACATTGCCATTTACAAGACTTAAACTGCATTTGATTTACTAAACACATGAGTAGTCCACAAATATTTAGGGTTACTGCATTTGAATTGTAAAACTTTCTATCATTTTTAAACTCATTTAATAAGGTACAAACCGTTAGAAAAATCCAGCACTAATATATCCTACGGTTATGCATATTTGATTTTATTTAATTGTTAGTTTTAACTTTTTTATTTCATTACTTAATATCGAAGTGTAACTTTATTTACTGGATTTGACATTGTCCAGAAATTCAGGTCAGTTCTATTTGACCTGACTTCCTTGTTAATAAAGAACTATTAATATAATCACAGCATCTAGTTTCTTACCTTAATTCAGAACCAGTAATAAGTTTGGTAATCAACAATTCCTTAATTTTTGTACTCGTTCTCAACATAAGAATTATGAAATTATATAATCAAGGCCATACCAGGATGACGTCATAATTATCATTGGAGTCTGTGTTGTGTTGCATCTTAGTTTTATAACTCATGTTATGATAAACGATTGTCAGTCTGGCTCCAAACAATTGTTGTGACAAGTTTGAGTTGAATTTTTTTTTTTAATTTTCAAGTGATTCATTACGATGGAAATATATAAGAGCTTCTACAGAATTCTTGTTACAAGACATTTATTGAAAGTTAAGCTAAATTCAAAATTGGAATACAATTTTCTGTAATTGAACAGGAAACTACTGACACGTCTGCACTTTGAAAGTTACAACAGACGTCCTTGCCTTCTTGATTCGAACACATTCTTTATTTTATTCTTGGACAAAATTTGGATTTTATTCATTATATCTCTATGTGTCTCAGTTTTGTCTCTTTAATTCTAAGAAAATATAGTATTTGTTAAAGTTTGCAACGCTTCTTGTCTTTACACGTTTTTGTTACTTATTGCAAGAGCATAGACTCATAACACTAGTTTTTCCTTCAATCCAGATTATTTAGACTTGATCAGCAATGTCATTAATTTTCAGATGCAAACAAATAGAATACTTGAGCGATTTGCCCGATGTGAGTGTCATCATTAGTTTCCACAACGAAGCTATGTCTGTATTACTGCGCACTATACATAGTGTGTTGGACAGATCACCACCTCATCTGCTGAGAGAAATTATCCTAGTTGACGATTTCTCAGATTTTGGTATTATTATTATTATTATTATTATTATTATTATTAGTAGTAGTAGTAGTAGTAGTAGTAGTAGTGGTAGTAGTAGCAGTAGTAGTAGTAGTAGTAGCAGTAGTACTAGTAGAAGTATTATCATTGCTCAGTAAGTGCACATATGTCTTAATGTTTGCAGAAACAAAGTAAATAATCTGTACCGTTCAACAATGCAATTTTAATTTCAATAACATACATGCTATATAAACTTTCAATTGTTAACACAAGTTGGCTACTTCACATCAAATATGTAATAGAAACGACACACGAAATTGGATGAAAATACCACATCTATCCACCCGCTCTTACCGCACACAATCCCCATACAAATGTACTTTAATTAAGTTCAATATATTCTTTTGTAAACAGGGCAGGTTTAGGTTTAAAGTGTTGTGCGCATTTCGTAAGGTTATGTGTCCATTCCCATGACATTTACAATATGGATGGTCAGACGGTCCTCTGCTTCATATCAGCCTTCGATGTGCAGAGTTGAGACAGAGAAAGCGCTGTATGGCATAACAGAGAGAGAGAGAGAGAGAGAGAGAGAGAGAGAGAGAGAGAGAGAGAGAGAGAGAGAGAGAGAGATCACATAGAACATATAATATTTGGGTTTTATGCTCTCTGGGCACTTGTTATTAAGTTGATTAATTTAGAGTTTTTTTGAAAACTGCTCAAGTAATTTGAAAGCCTTACATTTGTTATTGTACATCGTCTGTCACAACCATACACTATGATGCATTTAAATATATAGAAAAACCTTTGCCTTCAAGATAAGCTGGTAATTGCTATTTTTAATAATTATAACTCAAAAGTTATAATTAGTTGTGTGTAGTTTTGGTATTTCCATTGTGACAATCGATGATTGAGAAAACGCTTCTAACTATGAAGAAATACTTTGCAAGTCCAGTACAGCATGGTACTAAATCATCACTTTGTTTTACGCAGTTTATCAGATTATTCCAAACTAGTGCAGTAAATATTTGAAATTCACTTTTTATAACATCTAATCTAACATCAATTACTATTTTATTAAACATGATTCCATGCCAAACTACATCTGCATATTCTACAATGTACAATAATGTATGTATACTACTTCTAAGCCTTATATAAACAATAGTAATATCAAAACCATGCTAATGATATGGTTAAGAGATTACTGAGGTACATCAATATCCCGTCAGAGGTAAATGTAAGACCAATGCGTGTTTGTTCAAGAATTGAATTTACTGAATATCAGAAACTATATTTAGATCTTTCCCATGAACTATAAAAAGGATAATTTCAGATTCATTGGGACAAACGTGTTTGAGTTTGGACCAAATGTTTCAAGTCGGTATATAGTTATATTCTATGATATTTATCTTAGGTAAGGTTACATACTGAATTTGTTGGAAAGGATTATAGCGTGAATTGATCAGTACATATTCTGTTCTGTTACACAAATTACTTCCAGTCAAAACCGCAAAGTTTTATTTAATTCCATTATACTAAATATGTACATGTCGAAGTCTGTCATATGTTTTTGAAAGTCTTAGAAACAGAGCAATATTTTTCATATGTATATAATGGAAATGAAGAGATTTACAAATATTCAACTTAATGCATATGTTACCCGATCCTACGCCTGCCTGGTATGTAGATATAGGTTATAAAGTCGTGAAATCTGTTTAGATACCACACGAAAGGTACTCGTTGTATATCGAAGAAAGCAATCGTTAAGTGTTATATTTTTCTTTATATTTTTGGGGGGTCGCGAAAATGAACTTGTGAGTGAAGCATTGTTCACACACTTCAACAACATTTACAAATCTAATCATTTTATTTACAATGAAAATCCAAGATTAAACGTTGTCAAAAAATAAGTTTTTATACTTAGCCTGAATTATTCATTTGTGTTTATTCTGTAAGCAAGTAATGCATAGCTAAAATATTTATCAGGTTTAATATCAGGATCATTATCAATAGAAGTAAACATGTTTACTTGAAATTAAGTTGGTTATTGAAATTAATCTACATTTTATCTAGCATAAATGACATTGTCCAGAATATATAGTATAATTTTAATAACAGACTTTTATAATTATAACTAATACTTTTGGTAAACATTTAAGAACCATTTATACAAGGTTATTTCCATTAGGTAATATTTTTTTAGAAAATGTTAATTATGACATGAGATCAGCTGGAGAACAATATAATATTGTCATAGATCTAAATGAATCATATTGTATTACAGTCCTATCAAGTAGTTCATTTGGGTTCGAATTCATTACTTCAAGATATTCAAGTCATGTTTCTCTGGAAATATAACGCTCATACAAAATAATATTCGTGGACAGAGTATATCAGTGTTAATTAGAATAAATTCACAACTGTAATTATATTATTTTTATCCGATAAATGATGGTACATCAACACCTTACAGTCCTCCGTGGGCGTTTCAGAACATTCAGCTTTGCACTTAATGTGGATTTCACTAAATCAGTACTTTTAGTATTCGGATTTGTGTTTATAATTTTAGGATTATTTGTGATTTAGTTCGCAATTTGCAATACTGTAATTTCTTTTTTTTTTGTTGGTAACAATTCACTTGTATTCTAAGAAGAAAAAAATGTATTTCTTGAATTTTACAAAGCCTGTTGCTTTTCTCTTTTTTATGATACTTATCTTAAGAATTTAGACTATTATATATATATATATATATATATATATATATATATATATATATATATATATATATATATATATATACATATTTCAAATACAGATCACTTAAAGCAGCCTCTGGATGAGTATGTTTCAATGCTTGCAAAAGTTTCCATTATCCGGTTGATGGAGAGGTCTGGATTGACTAGGGCCCGGATAAAAGGTTTTGATGCTTCGAGTGGAGAAGTCGCCATTTTTCTTGATTCTCATTGTGAAGCAACTGAAGGTGGGTGGTTTTACGGCAAAAGAGGTTTACCGGTACATGTAAATGAATTGTTCAAATGGCAATGTAAGAGATGTTTGCCACCTAATGGTAATGCAATTAATGGTGGGGGGGGGGGGGGGGGTTTCCTCTCTATTTTCATGTCAGTTGTGTGTATAAATGTTAGGGACAGGTTTACTTTCATAAAGTTTGCCTCTGTTGAGATCTTGGTGTGGCGGAAAGCTCTTGACCTTTCTGAATGTTTCATAAATGTGAGCCATATTCAAATTATTACAAGTTAGTTCAGTATATATGCATGTGGGACAATATGTACGCAACACACAATCGAAGGATTATCTTTTGTTGTAATAGTAACAGTGTTAACATGTATAAACAAACTGTCATCCTAATATGGTCGAGAAAAAGACTAAGTTTAAAATTCGTCTTTTCCACATCGTTATGATACCGTGATACCGTGCTCCTAAGAAAATTATTCGCATCACCTGACCTCACTCAAGCAAGCATGAAAGCAAACCAGCTGAAGTTATGGTGCTGTCTGTTGGAATTTAATTTACGATGACAATTTAGAGGATGTGTCGATGGAATGCTAGTCATTGCGTAGTAGTATCTTACCTTGGAAGCAATACCTAGAAACGTGAACAGTGCGTAAATCTGTCCGCTTTCCATTCATATATCACTCGGGTGCAATTTAAGCTCTCGCATATCTGAAGGAAACCATACATCTCAAAACGCTACAGATGTATTAATAAGATGAACGATTATATGTAATTCAAATGTGAATTCTCTGACTTTAAGTCTAATCTGATTTTATCTTGATAAGATGGAATCGATGAAGCTGTACAATATATCAATGCTATAAACTACTAGTTGCAACTTATCTCAACGTTACATTATAGACAGAATCACAATTTTGATTAGTATGAAAGAAATATGATCTTTTAAAAAGGCAAACAATGCCTTCTCGCTATAAATGTCGCTTTGAAAGTTTTACCAACTTTTCTTTAACTAATTAATACATGAGTAAAACAGGCTTCAAAATGTAATTTGCATGGACACTTCAACACTGATCTTGAGTCACGTGATAATTTTGTTTAGCACCGCTCCACTTAGTATATTATACGTGTTAAAATGACAAGGAATCAAATGAATCATAAGAATGTTTCAGACTGTTAAAGGCTGATGCAACAATGAGTGATAGTGCTTTACTGTCCAACAGTTAAATCCAACTATGATCAAGTCATAATTGTATTGCCCTCCCCACTAAATGTCTTCAAACCATGTAGCAAAGAAGTAGCTGTAAATCCATTCGGAGCTGTAGCAGCAACGTTGCATATAGACGGATCAGTGCCTATGGTTGCCTTTCACTGGAAGGAATCGGTAGTTGCCGTAACATATGCCCTGGTCAGCATACCACTGCTGACGTGGATCCCAATATAAACTGTACAATAATACATCATTGATATTAGCCACTAGTTGTAATTTGCATAGTAAAATAAATAAAAGGTTATAAACTTTCGACTTTTGACAAAGGTGTAAAGACACATCATCGGTGCCCAGATCGTGCGCACTGTAATTGATAGTACATCCGTTGCAGATAGGCAAGAATGATAACATTTCTAGATACTAGAGAATTGTCCCGATTCAGTATCCAGACGTAAGACCTAGTGAGCGGGCTTCACGATCTTTAGGACTGGCCGAAGAAAAAAGAAATTTTATTTTGGTTTTGCGTTTCACATCACATTACAGCAAGTCAGCAAGATCACAAATCTCCTAAACTGTGTGACTGACAGACTAATTAACTGTCTGGAAAAAGACACGCAACATCCAACAGCGTCTATACAAAGAATAACCCAAACAAGAGAGCGAGCACAATTAATGAAGAGCTGGGCTTCTTTATCGCAAACTGTTTTGGCAAATGAAACAATAATGATTTATTGTTCGCTCTTATAGGGGACGACGAAGCGTTCATTCACCACAAGCATTAAGCAAGGCTATGTGTTGGTCCCGGTTAAATACAATGCTATTGTGCATGCTGAATGATTCATTTCGCTACAATGACGGTGCGGTCTACTTCAGAAACCGCATTGACGGCAAACTCTAAAACCTGAGGAGATTACAGGCAAAGAAGACCTTACGGTAAGTGACTGTTCGTTATATATTGCTTGCCAACTACTGTTTTCTAAGTGAGTAATCTGAGTCTGACATGCAATCATCTATTCACCATTTCTCTTCAACACTTGATCGTTCTGGTCTCGCAATCAATTACAAGAAGACTGAGAGAGAGAGAGAGAGAGAGAGAGAGAGAGAGAGAGAGAGAGAGAGAGAGAGAGAGAGAGAGAGAGAGAGAGAGAGAGAGAGGTGGGATGTAATGCACCAACCAATCAAGAACGCCTTACAACGATCATACTATCAGAGTAAAACGCCACACTCTCCTCACATGAACACGTTTAGCTATCTCAGCAGTATACTTTCGCTTGCAGTTAACATCTGTGATGAAACGTGCGCACAAATTGTTAAAGTACACTAAACATAAATTACACGGAAGGTCTGCAAAAAGCCATTAAGTTGAATACTCTAATGAATGCATTCAAGAGCCAAACATTGTACATACGTTATGCCAAGAAGTGTACGTATTTCACAGAGGCTACTGAGGGAAACTATATGATGATCAGATTTCAGGACAAAGTCCCAGACGATGCGGTTTCCTTCCCACAGGCCAGTAATGCAAGCGTTCACGCTCTGCTGAAGAAATCACAAAACAGATGGGCAGGCACCTTTAACAGGATGTCAGCAAAGTTGCTTTCAAACAAGATATGCCATGTCGAGTTGAGGGAAGGATAGCGATCTCAGGGTGGCCGAAAGAAAAGGTTGAGCGTTTCACTTACGTCATTCTTGAAACCCTTCAACACTGATCTTGAGTCACGTGACAATTTTGTTTAGCACCGCTCCACCTAGGACATTTTATTGGAGATTTAGCTGTAGAGATTTGCTTTAGAAGTGCAGAAGTGCGTTCAGAGCAATGCTCTGGACTGCATCACGTCCTCTATTGATTAAAGCAAATCCATGAATTATGTCTTGTTTGCAACAGATAGTTCAGAGAGCACGCCAGCCTGATCAGCTACTCGTGAACTCATTGAAATCAAACCAGTTAACGATGTCATTGCCATCATGGAATTCGAAGAACGAACACCAACAACGCTAATATCTCTGTATCATGAAATGAATCGGATGAATATTTCCAATCGTATCTCTATCACAAACACCGAAACTCGTCACAGTTGTGATTGATCTTGAACACCGTAGTATATAAAAATGTTCGATCTCTCAAATCAGGAAAATCTGGTGGGCCGAACAAAATTGCTCCCGAAAGGATAATTGGCCCAACTTCAAATATATAGCCTTCTTTAGCAAGATTACTGAACTAATTTAGTTTTATTCTGGACACATTCCTAAACCAAAACCTGCCCATTATAAAGAAAGGTTATTAGATGATCCATAAAATAGAGACATGTCTTTCCTTCATAATTTTAATCAAATATTTATCAGTAATTAAACTGAGGTCAAAGTCAGTTTGACAACAAAGTTGAAGAACCACAGGTTAGATCTAACGATGAGGTCTGCTCAGAAAAAGATGCCACCTTTAATTTACAGTGGTTCACAAATATTTAAGTATAATAAGGGGTTATTGTATTGTTTGTTTATTAACTCTTCTAGTGAAATTAACTGTAAAGATCAAATAAACTTAATGAATTCATTCCATGAAAAAGATATCAAAGAAAAGCTGTATAATGTTCTTTTCTCGACATGACAGAATAGTCGTACATGTGTCATATGAAAAAACGATATTCGGATAAACGATGTTCACCGGTATTATTGATTTCAGACATTGTTGCATATTACGCCATATTCTATTCGATCATTTTACACGTTTCCTATCCGACTGTGACAGATGGCAAATCAAATGTCTGACAGGATTGTCCATGTTATTCCCTAATGACGTTGCAAACTGCATACACAGCCCGTTATGCAATAACACTATATTGATAATGTTAAACATTATATGACAATGGTGAATTCCGTCTTTAATTACATACAACTTAGATTATTGCATTAAGAATTGGTGCGTAGGTTAAACTTAAGCTGTATATTTTTTTTAATTGTTTGTTTGTTTGCATCAATGTTTTTTAATATTCATTGCATGTATTTATAATGTAACATTGTGTGTTGGACTGGACCTTGTTAAAATGAGTTCATTTCTGCTTGACTTGTTTTGCTTTATAATCCCTTTTATTTCACTAATGCAAAAAACTAATAATATCTTCATTATTTTCTATGTGTGTGCGTAAACAAGAATAATTATTATTCAGGTGAACAAGAAAGCGTAAATACGTTGATCATGGTCAGGATTATAGAGATTCTTAAGTGAATTAAGTAGGCTATTGTGCTGTATATACACAAGATTCGTGAGATCATTCCAGAGGTTATTTTCCATTAGGCAATGGTTGTTGTTAGAACATGCTACTTACTACATGAGGTCAAGCAGAGAACTATATTATTTTGCGACTATGATGATTTGGTATGTTGTGCTTTAACATCTAGGACTTTAAGTTGAATTTTGCTATGACCAGATTGGGATGAATTTTATTTTATTTCAAATTATCGAATTTAAGTGATTATTTTTCCTGGAAATTCAAAAGTGCTACGATGCAATTCTTTGATAGAGACATTCATTAGAAATAATACTGAATTCAAACCTGGAATAATATTTATGTCTTTCAATAATAGAGTATGTTATAAAATACAGGTCATCGTGTCTTACTTTTGATCACATCCGGACTTGAACGAGACTTATTCATGACGTTTTATTACTAGGACCTGTGTTTTTATTTCTAGGATTAGCTTAGTGTTGCGTGCTTAGGCTCGAATAAGCAGCAACACAGAAAGACGTGAAAATAACAAGCTTGAAAAATTTAACAAACAATTTATTAAGTACAAATAATTTCATAAAAGAAAATATTTAAACTTACGGTTTTAGAGAATCAAGTCCAAACATTAATAAAAAAACACCAATATAATCTACTAGTGGAATTGCAAGAGTCCTGATAATAAAATGTCCTAATAGTTCCCGGTTCGAATCTTGATGATGTAATCCAATATGGACGACGATGTCACGTGATAAATCAGTTTTAGTTTTATAATAAGTCAAATGAGCACAAGTAATTTCTAGATAAATAGCAAAATAAATTCCTCTTGATCCCAAACGAATTGAATAATTTACACTCAAACAATAACACACACATCTTTGTACTATAAAGCCCAGACTAACTACTGAACCGCTAGCTTCTAAAACACAGCTATATAATGATTCTCTCTTAAACAGGAAGGGGTCACGTGATTTTCTAGAAGGTCACATAACGAACCCATGCTCGCAAAGTCACGTATACAGTATGATCTAAAGGTGTCCTTGGAATCAACCAATCATTTTTACAATTAAGCTATATTGTCCTTGGAATCAACCAATCATTTCATAAGCGTGTTTACACTCTGAAGCAAGGTCAAAAAATGAGTTTAACATCTGTTGTTCACTTGTAGAGTGAAAAGTTTTAGAAAAATTTCCCAATGAATGAATTTTTAATCCAAAATGTCAAATTTGAATCTGACAAAAATAAATAAATTATTTAAATTAAATATACGTAACATTAGGATTTAAATTGATATACCGTATGTTATTTTTACTCAATTTACGGTTTGTATTATAGGGAAATAAAGTATTTGTTACATTTTGCAAAGACAGTTGTCTTTACTCTCGTCTGTCACTTATTTAGAAGCATATACGTTAGTCCTTAAGACACATATTTCAGACAACGTTGTTTTTTTAAATTTAAATTTTATTAGTTTCGGAATTTCTAAAATGACATTTATTATTTCACATTTTAGAAATTTATAGTGAAATCAGTAAGCGTTTTACATTGTCATACACAATATAGATATTTATTTCAAATACTACGCAAGAATAGTTAGATTCCTTGCAAAAATATGAATTTATTCAACTTACCAAAACATATGATCTTTCTAAGACAAAAGCGTTTTTAACTAAGCAAGAAATAAAAATTATTTGGTCCAATACTTGGTGGAAAAGAAGTCTGCATTGGACTCTACCATAAAAGCAAAGAAATTAAGAGTTAAGTAAGCTTGAACTTCAAAAATATAACCAGGAGAAACAAGGGCAATTAGATATGGAGGAAATGGAGAGGAAATGCTTTTGGAGTTATAGGAGAGAGAGCAAAAACAGCAATGCAGTTACAGAAAGATGAAAAACAAATGATGTTGACTTCACTCTTCTGTTCCTTATTTAAGAGCATAGACTCGTAACATTATGATATGGGTCCACACAAGATTCGACTGTAATTACATGATACTCTTCATCATTTCTAAACAGATTTGGAGTACAGCTAGAGAGTAATTCGTAATTCAAGCGTAATTCTACACATTGCTTAATATGCAATTAAATGAAGCAGGTTTTGTGTCTTAGAAGTTTTAGAACTATCTAATACAAATATCGCACCACAATTACCATATGACACTAAGCTTTATAGGAGAATGAGATATGACGACTATTCGTATATATTTGAGGCTCTTTGGTTATGAAAAAGCACAGGAAATGAAAAAAAAAACCATCATCTTTTGTTAATAAAGTAATTTTGAATTATACAAAAATGAATATCAAAAGGAATTGCTTATTAATGTATACAGACTTGAACGTTTTGATGCTCCAATAGCTTCAAAGAGCGTTACTGTGCTAACAGATTTGATGTAGTGCAATGATATCATTCAAAATGTATCTAAACGAATTTACAATAATTCCAATATTATGATTTAGTCATTATGTAAGAGAACACATTTTAATTCCAATGAATAATATAAATACATTCAGACTCTCAAACTTAAACTGAACACAACTAAAATACTGATTTTGTTTCCTCTTTAGATCACCTCTGTGCTAACAATGAATCATTTAGGTAAAATTATGTTGGTTACGAATGTTAATTATCAGCTATTCGCTTATGACCTTGTTTATATTTGATATAAACATGATATAGCGATTCCAAAATATTTTGATCAACTGCAGATATCGCCTTAAAGACCGTTTAATTTACGACTTAAATTTAACTACAGCAAATCACATGAAGCATATAACTTCTATGTTAAATTTGATATAATATTTATTTAATTATATATATATATATATACCAAGGTTACAAATTGTGCACCGCTCCGGTGGCCTATTGATTATAGCGTCCGCCACGGAAGCGGAAGGTCGTTGGTTCGATCCCCAACCGAGTCATATCAAAGACTTACAAAAATGGTACTAACAGCTGCCTCTCTTGGCGTCAGCATTAATAGATTAGTGTTAGGTCTGGTTGGCCTGATGTCAGGATAATATGACTGGGTGGGACATCATGCTACATGTCTGCGTCATGATGCCTCAGTGCTAGACATATCTAAAAACTGCTTCACTACAGACATCGTCGTGATATGACTGAAAAATTGTTAAAGCTATGTTAAAAATCCTAATCGAAGAAACAAACAAAATGTGCAAACCATACATATAATCAGGAAGTGTTATTTAAGTTATTGATATATTGGTTTCAATTTATAGAATTTACTAACTGTTATCCAAATGCAGACAGACTAACATATAGCTTTATTACTAATACGTAACGGTCTGTAATTAATTGATTGTGCTCTCTGTATTCTACACCAGTCTGTTTTAGGAATTTGAACCGCCCTTCCAATATAGTTATCAGCACCATCCCATATTATACTGCTGAAAACAAGTTTTCGTTGGTTTCGTTTGCTTAGAACTTTGTTTTTGGTGTGTATTGTTTTGTTATTTGGTTGTCAAAGAGACAAGACAATATATCGCTTACTTACCACTTTTTGTTTCACAAATATTATCTTAAATGTGTCATTCCATTCAATTATCAGTGTTGTCTTAAGAGTCGTTTCTTTGCTGGAAATACCAAATGGTCAATCACCAAATCTATGTGTGGATTATTTTATGTTTTATAGCTATTAAATGCAGCCTCTTTTAAATGCAACCTCTTTTCCTATTGTTCATTTGTTTAGGCATGTCCTTATAAAGACGTAACTTAAGAATATAAAATTAAAACTTTAAATCGCCAAAAGGAATAATTCCATAAATAATTGTGATGCGTTATATGAACCCAATCGCAATTCAAACAGCTTTACATCCCCTTCTATCCCCAATCACAGGCTGGCTTGAACCATTACTAGATCGGATTGCCAGGAATGAAACCACCGTGGTAGTACCAATCATAGATACCATAAGTGACACTGACCTCGGGATTAGTTTTCAGCCAGCCAGAACTGCTAACGCCGGGGGGTTCGATTGGGATCTACTGTTTGATTGGCGCCCAATTCAGGAATCGGAGAGGAGGAGAAGAAACTATACGGACTACTTTCCTTTCAGGTCGGATTGTGGGAATTTGCGACGATTATGTAACTGACATATGTTTGTCGTTATTACATATGCTTGCTAGTTATATTTCCTTCGTGTGATGTAATATTATATGTTCTTTATTCTGCTTGCAGGAATGTGATAAATATAATTTACACTTATTCGTCCTGCTTGGGTTTTATTGTCATCATATATTGTTACAATATAATTTTAACATTTTTTAATTAAATTTTATATATGGTTCTGCAACAAGAAGTAGTTCACAACATTTGTTCCAACTCACAGTGTTAAACAGTCACTTTATATTCAGGATTTTATTTTTACAAGATTAATAGTACAACGCATAGATATCAAATACAGAACTACGAACAACAAACTTACCTAGAGCAGGGAAGAACCTAATAATTATCAATGCATTCATTATTTTCCAGTCTTCTGGATAAAATCGGAATGTAATATGTTAATCGTTGTTTCCTAAGAACATTTCGATTTCTTGTAAGTGTGCCATACGGATGTAATGTATTTTAGCATACCAATTAGCCAGCATAAGTACACAATTAGAAGCTCAAAATTAGCGTGACAATCAAATGGTTCAGTTAGCCATATCCAATCGTCACTTCGGCCGATTTTTGTGATAAAATTTAATGATTTGTTCATGCGACTTTTGTCATCTCATTATACTGATATATTTTTCAGATATTTTATAACAGTCAGTATTCTCTGACATATGGTACATTTGTCGGTCTTTCCATGGCTTTAGTATTTACTTCTTCATCCAGGACTCCGGCCATGGCTGGTGGTTTTTTCGGAATAAGCAGACAGTTTTTCACATATTTAGGAAAGTACGACGCAGGCTTTGATATATGGGGTGCTGAGAACTTAGAGCTGTCTTTCAAAACCTGGATGTGTGGGGGAACATTAGAGACTATCCCATGCTCACACGTCGGACATATTTACCGAAATAGAAGTCCGTATAACAAACCAGGCGGAATAGACACCCTTAAACGGAACACTATTCGACTGGCTGAAGTATGGTTAGATGAATTCAAAGTGTATTACTACGACAGACTTAATCATACTTTGGTAAGTATAAATGTTGCTTTTTTGAGACTGTATGTTTATGAATATTGTAATCATTTGTGTTAATATGAACTTATTTATATGCATATCCCAACTAATCCGCACTAATCCATACTAATTCAGCTGGTTAACGATCATTTTACAGAGAAATATTCTGGTAATCGTTATGTATTATTGTTGACGTATCTATGTACTTTACACACAGAAAAAAACTAAATAAATACAAATGGTCTATCCAACACTTTCCTGGTCCAACAGAAAAAATACTAATAGACTCAAGTCCTAGGTAAACAGCCTGCAAAACATTTTCACAGAATGATGTTAACGCATGTCCATGGGAACTGTGAAATCTGTCATGGTGTTCTACGAAGCAAACAATTATATTTAAATAAATAGTACAATGGACGCGGCGACTGTATCATCTGCGGCTTAATTTGATGAGTTGTGTAGTGCCTGCTTAAATGCATTATTCATTACATTTCTCTTGAAAATAGGAAAACAATCAATGACAAATTTTAACGTTGCACCTCTGTGTTCATTGAATTATTATCAATCTGTACTAGCCTAACAAACTGAAAGCAATTAAATATGTCGCTTTAAAATATGTACAATTTGCCGTGACTGAAAACTGCATAAAACTGTGTTAAACATTTCAAAACACTTTTTGTTTGCCACTCAACCAATGTTCCACTTTTCACTTCTTGTATATTTCTACAAACTATTTGAATATTTTAGACAAACATTGATAACGTAAGTTGCGTATATTTACGAGCTTGAAATGTGATACCTTACTTTCAGCTAGAATAATAAATGTACAGTTCTATCATTTACTAACCAATTATTGTGATTAGTTATATCGCCAATAGTGGACCACCTATCTACTATAACATTGATGTGTTTGATCCTCAAGGTTCCAATACAGCATTTATTTGTATTATATGCATTTTCATATATGTATTGTCTGGATGGTACCTTGTATATTTAAAGATCTTTGAAGCACAACAAATAGTTGAATATTCTACAAAACGTTTTATCAACATTTTTAGAAAACAATACCATATCATGTATCCTACATACAAGGTATGCATAATTGATCATTTCTGTGCAAGTCTGAAGCTTTCCATGCGGAGAAGAATGTAATTAAACCATTTTGAATATATACAAAGGGAAAACTGTCTATAAATTGACAATTGTGGCAACATATAAAATCATGTATACAATAAATATGTATTCTTTATATATACATTTGATATAAACGTGAAATTAAAGAATAATTTTATAAGCGGTTGAAGGATAATAAGGCGACTTTTTATGTAAGTGTCACATACCTTTGATTTCAAACCAATTATTAATAGTTCAAATATATGACACGGCGTCGCTGCATAAGCAATTATCGGGACAACATATCAACATATAAAGCATTAGTTAAATTCAATACATTAGCCTTAGACGAGGAACCTGTATCTCGTCACCACGCTTTGTGGGTACAGGTGGAAAATTATAATTAATTTTTAATCAATAAATCTATTATCGTGTTCAATTTGTAGACTTACAATTTATAGTTAGGAAATGAAGTTATGCGCTTATTAACATGAATATTTAACTCGATGAATTAAATTTAAATTTGCATTACCTATTACACAATGCAATTAAACAATCTTACTTTCACAAAGACAAATTGCTAAAATCTTCTAGACATTTCCGAGACTGTTGTGTATTAATAAACATAAAATAAGCCATATTTAACAATTTCTTAAATTTATTCTAACTGCGACAAATTTGGAAATGCTAATCGGCAATGTACATGTCAGCAAAAGCTCAAACATAATGAACATAAAGAGATGATTCGATTTGGGCAATGACAATGCATTTCTTCGTTCATGAAGATAGTTCTAGAGCGATGTTTTGTACCAAATCATGTGCTGTGTTATGCAACTCAAATGATATACTCGTTTTCCAAGGTTTGCACACGTGCCATGTTGGTACTGGCCATTGTTAATATACATAGTCATTTACGTAGTATACGTTTGGCTTTCGAATTACTTCTTTTGGAGACAATTCAGGATGTAAACGTGTAAGTATATTTTTGCCCTTCATATTTCCAACTAAAGAAGACACGCATATCTCTTGTCACTAACAATTGCCACAAATATAAATAAACTTGCTAAATGTTACGATATGACGACATTAAAATGAAGATGCCCAAGAAATTGCCAACTTATTCCTTCACTGTAGTCATTCTCCATGTGATGAGCTTTTAATTTTTCTTTTGAAGGTTTTTTGTTTTGATTGTTTTAATTGAGTCTCTGCCTTCAATCTAGAATGTACACATTTTATTTTATATATAAGTCTTGAAATCAAATGGTCTCTGAAACATATATCAAACGCGGGTGATGCAAGACATAATTATTTTCCTCTTTCTGATGTATTAAAATGATTTGGAACAGCATTATTTTACCTTCTGTGTCATAAGCGTATTTGCTCGACCATGGCGCTTTTCATTTATCTCTCTTTCTTCATCTTAGGGGGATTATGGGGATGTAAGTGACAGGAAAACCCTTCGACAGACATTAAACTGCAAGAGTTTTAGATGGTACCTCAACAACATCTACCCAGAATTGTTTATTCCCTCAGAGTCCATAGCTTCAGGGGAGGTAAGTACGTCAACATATTATGTTAGAGTAATGCTCTCTTTTGATGCTTCCTATTTCGGTATTTAAACATCGATGAAATGTAGAGATCGTACACCTAATTACGGTGTATTTATGTCAATGTGAGCAAAAGTCAAAGTGTCATGGATAATCGATTTTAGTAATCGTTTTGGAGAACATAGAGTGCCTGCGGTTTCGTTAACACATGACTATTCATTTAGTAGGTTCCTGATTTCTTAACTAAAATCGGCCTTTCCGACTTCTTTCAAAGTAAACTACAAGATTTTAAAGCTAACAAGAAGACCAAGTTTTCAATTACATGTATAGTTTGTCTGCAATTTAACTATTACTACATAATTCAAATTAAAAATTGATAGACGAACATGAATGATAAAAACAACGGGTTTAATATTTTTCCTCATACAGATCCGGAGCAAAGTAGAGCCAGTTTGTGCCGATGTGGTTCATGATCATATATTCGAAAGTATAATACCATCTCCGTGTCATGGTAATGCTGGTAATCAGGTAAGAAATCAAAAATAAAATTAAAATTAACAGACATATGCTTTAAAAACAATTCTCAAACGCTATATAACAGTAATAAGCGATTGTCAGACTTGTATATGTACACCATGACAAGGCTCATATCCCGTTCAGCAGGGAGTGTTATAGACATCTGCTCCTAAACTCGACAACTTCCTTGATAGGCATATTACTGAGAACTTACAAACAATGCATAACTAACATTTATGTTTAGGGAAAACTGTTGCTTAACGTTTGAAAGCATTTAGACAGGAGAATCTATACGCATGCGTGTATATGTGTATGTGTGTGCAATCTAAGTTAGGAAGCATTATATTCGGGTTAGGCTCTGCTTCATTGCACTTTTACAATATCGAATGATACTCAGTACATGGTAAGATGTCCTCTTGTTTCGTGATAGTTACATGAAACCCGTACAGCTGTTTTATATTGAAAAAGTCTATAAATGAATGTCACATCACTGCAATTTCAATGAATGATGACAATGAAACAAATGAATCGTTCCACTGAAATAATACTTACAAGACCAGTTACTATTACGAACCAATGATTCCGCGTAATAATCAATTTATATGTCAAAATAAATACACAATAGCTAGAATGAAATGCGATATGAATTACATGGTATTTATAGAAACTCAGTGCAGTATACAAGGCTCGTGTGGTTCGCTCTAGCTAATCCGGAAATAGTTCATTTATCTTTTAGGAAACTATTGACCTCCATTTCAAGAACGCCTCTCATGGTCGGATGTTTACTTGGGCTTATTAATACACCATAACCTTATGACTTATAAATGCAACAAAGTAGGACCCATGTATGATTTTATAGTACAAACAACAACCACAAGATGTTGAGCATTAATATTGTTCTTAACTAAATGACCCATACAAAAACTATTACAATTGTGAAAATGATATTCACAATGTAGATATAAATAAACGTATGTAACATACAAATGGTGACATTCAACATATTAGGTTCAATTGCAGCTGTTCATTTTGGGTATTGCTGCCATTTATTAAAATATTCGACACTTTAGCAAAAATAATTTAGGATCAATATATAAATACATTATACATTGTTTTGACAGTTTGAAGTTGATGGTTTATTATTCAAATAGAACGCAATGTTTCTGAATTATGTCTTGCATTTATGCTGTACATTGTAGAAGAGTTATCACTAAAAAAAAGAGCGGCCTAGGTCTGATTGAAAATACTTTATGTTGATAACATCCAATCTGATTATCATACATTTGCTGATTAGTACCAATCATATTTACTTGAGAAGAAAAGAAGAAGAAAACAATCTTCATATTTTTCTGACTCTGAGTGTCATTATGTTTTGAGTCACTAATGTTATTCAGTTCCACAATGGTATTATTGAAATGATCCATATTCCCTGCTGACGTATATGGGTTCATTCGATCCACAAAATAAGAGATAACGAAAATGGAAATTGGCTTCAGTATTTTAAAAAACCTTGTAAATATAAAAGAACAAATAATATACATTCTTTAAGGCTCAAATTAGGTGTACATTTAAAAAGCGATTTGTTCCATCTGCAAAAAATATGAGAATTTAATTGAAAGTCGATATTTCAAACATATTTTAGCATACAGTTTATATATATATATATATATATATATATATATATATATATATATATATATATATATATATATATATCTTTGTTTAAATAGTGTTGTCACTAATACTATGATTGTGTTCGCTGTATACGCTGTTTGTGCTGAAAGTATTTCAAATTTGAATTTTATCTCACTCGAATACTTTGATAAAATAGTACACATTGAAAGACTAAATACACGTGTAGAGGATGAAAGTAGAAAATAAAGTGAAATGTTACAGCAAACGACTAAGGAAAATAAGAATTTGATACATCGGGTGCGGCAATAACTTTTCATCTTTATATGATTCTAGGATATCATCTAGTAGATACAATATTTCAAATAAATCTATGTCGTATGCAAAGCGCATTCGATCAATTGGACAACTGGTACAAAACAAATGTAAAATGTTTCGTTTTCAAACGATGAAAAGCTAATGCTGAAAATTTAGTTTTATCATATTTTATCAATATAATGTGTAAATGAATAGGACTCCACTTGCCAAAGTCAGTATCCGTACATCTTGATATTCATCAGCATTATTTTGATTTCGACAAAAATGTTGAAATAGTTAATAGTCAAACAAGCTTGAAGCTGTACTGATGCGGCAGTGTACAAGGTTTATTCCCATCGTTCAATAGCATATCTTACAAGAATTGTCTACGGAGTGACCGTCTTCCTAACTTTCGATGCTATAATTATGCTTCTGAAACACGATTTAGCAGAAACGAGAATCGATCTAGGTTTCAGAAGCATGCTTATACTAACATGTCTTAATTTAAATATGATCTTGCTATTAATTATTTGGTTAATACTAAATATAGCATTCAGGTTTATATTATTTCGACCGCGAATGACTTACATTTTCAGTACTCTACAACGGTTGTTTTATTTTTGCGTAATTTAGATATTTTTTATATTGATTTGACCGTGGGCGAGTTCGGGTTGCAGCATTCCACGCTTTTTATAGGAGTTATGACTCATGATTGTCCTTTCTTTAAAGTTTTGTTTATCAACATGCTCTTAACAATAATTCTTGGATTTCCTATACATTTTGGAAACCGATTTACATTAATGAAACTTGGAAAGGCTCGATTCTCAACGTTCTGCTTCATTGTTTGCAGAAATATTGGTTTTGACAATTTTTCTTGCTAAACAATTTTTCCTGCAAAAAAAACGATCAAACGGTTTACATGGGATTGTAGGATACCAAGCGTTATAAATCTTTAGCATTATATCGATCAGATCTCTGATTAAGTTAGTATGCATTATGTATATTCGTCAGATATTAATTTTAAGATGATAGTATCATTCATAAAATGAAGAGTCACCTATTTCGTCAATTTGTGTGTGAATCTATTTAACTCTTGATTGAGTTTAATTTTTAACATTTTACATAATGATTTTATAGGATTTAAACGTATTATTCTTTTCTATACCATTACTTCGTTTTTTAAACAATTGCTCGGATTAAGGCCTTTTTTTCATTATTTCTCGGGTTAAGGCACTGACGGACGAGTAAGTTCCTCAGGTTAAGGTTTTTCCTATTAGATTCCTCTCGTTAAGACCTTTCTGGTTAAGTTCCTCTGCTTGAGACCTTTCTGGATAAGTTCCTTTGGTTAAGGCCTTTCTGGATAAGTTCCTCTGATTAAGGCCTCTCTGGATAAGATCCTTTGGTTAAGGCTTTTCTGGATAATTTCCTTTGGTTAAGGCCTTTCTTGATAAGATCCTTTGGTTAAGGCCTTTCTGGATAAGATCCTCTGATTAAGGCCTTTCTGGATAAGTTCCTCTGCTTAAAAGGCCTTTCTGGATAGGTTCATCTGGTTAATGCCCTTCTGGATAAGTTCCTCTTTTTAAGGTCTTTCTGGATAGGTTCCACTGGGTAAAGTCCTGCTGAACAAATCATAATCCGCAGGATTTCATTCCATGCATTCATCTCGTACTGTTGACTTGTTTTCAAATATATCAGTCGTATCCGTATTTGCAGTACTGGTTGTTGAGTACAGAGAACGACATCCGTCGAGATTCACGATGCTGGTATTATGTAGCACGGTTATCAGAAATAAAACTCTACAATTGTCATGGACAACCTAGCCCGTCTGTGTGGATATACAGGGATGTAAGTGTTTGAAAATGAGTTTCGAGGCTTCATGTACTCTTTAGTCATCGATTTATAGTTATGTTCACGATATGTATCAAAAAAAGAAAGGAAGCAATTTCTATGTAATCTTTCGTAAGGAAAAAGTATTATTCATATCTTAAATTTCAAAAACAAATTTTAGAAAAAAAACGTAACAGCGAAATATTTTTAATTAAATATTATATTCATCGAATTATATGGTGCCATTACAGATTCTGCTCTCTAATTCACTCCAAGCGCTAATGGATTCCATTTATAGGTTTCAATAAAGCTATGGAGACATTACATTAAATGAATATATTTACTTCCGCAAACGTTACATCTAACTTATATATATATTATCTTCAGGATGACAGTATTTATCACTCAGGATCCAGAAGCTGCCTTGAATTAAGCACAGATGCCCAACACATCAGATTGAACGAATGTTTGGGTCATGAGCGACAGCAATGGGTGTGGAACAGAACCCCGGCAGATGGACCTAGAAGATATGTGTCACGTGTAAAAAACATTAAATGAAATTGTTATTCTTTGTTTGTAACTATTGATGCATGATAAGCGAATTCCTTTACTAACTAAAGAAATTAGTTTCTTTTAGTTTCCCCATCCAACCTCCAATATTACAAGTACAATCATTGAACACGATGTTACTGTGTAAATCGTAAGAAACAAAATTACACTTCTAACTCTAGTAAGTTGTGATTATGGGAAGCTTTTAAAATTTCTCTACATCTTCGCAAGTTAATGATCAATCTTCTTTCTCTATTATTGTGTTTAATTAAAGAATATGCCAGGTAAGAAAAATTATTATAAATATATTATTATCAGAACAATGTATATTGGATAGGGTTGACATAATATGACCCACCAAATTGTTTTTGTCTCAGTTTATAAACTAATTAACCATTTCTGAAATCAATTCAGGTCTAATTCAGAACGTACCAAAGCGGGTTTTTGTCGTTGTTATATTGTGTGTGCACTTGCGTGGATTCATGCATGTACAAGAGATATTTTAAAAGTTCTGATTATTTTTGTAATATAAAATGTTTTTTTTTTTAACCTGTAAGTAGGTGTTTGACTGATTGATGAATAAACATCATTCTATAAAATGTATAAGTTGTGCACGTGCAGGACCCTATTAAATATTTCATGTATGAATGTGACCTAATTTAGGTAAATGGTAGGGAGGTAAAACATTTTAATGGAGGAACATTGCTGATGCTAATCAAAGTGAATACTTTAAATTTCTGCGATTTAAGGGTATTCTCTGACCGATATGAAAGCTGACATTGATAAAGTTTACGATTCAAATTCTCTGGATATGAAAGCTGACATTGATAAAGTTTACGATTCAAATTCTCTGGCATATCCTTCATTTGAAGTGGGTTCATCGTTTTAAGACGATCACGAATCCATGAAAGGTGACCGACGTTCTGGAAGACCGTTGTATGCCATTAATGAGCTAAGCAGTGACTGCCGTTAACACGACACTTGATGACGATGCTCTATACACCATAGACTATTTTAACATTATGAAAGACAACCTTCATAATGGTTTGTTAATTATTGAATCATCATGTGAAGCAGAGAAAGGTTTCTATATAATGTATCCAACAGTTGATGAGAGTTAATAAATCAAATTTTGAAAATTAGTAATACAAGCTCTTCTATAGGGAATTAGTTATTAAATTATAGTTGTTGATCACCCTGTAAGATCTATCACGATTTCATATTGGCTGAATAGAAACCTGCTTCGACTTAATAAGCAAATTTGCCATTCATCGGGAGATAAGTAGAGTGATTGCGTCTCTGCACGTCACTTGATGTAAGTACACAAATTAATATATTCGTCACTGTGTCGTATGCAAATTGTACATATTCAGATACATTGATGTTTAAATGTAGTATAACGACTACACGAAACTTTGTGAAGCATTCGCCGAAATCAAATTGGAAGGTAATAAATCATCGCTTTCATCTACTGTTCCATGCACGTAGAAACGTTTGATGAGAAAATATAATTGTTTTATCTTCATTTCACAACAATTGTTAGTTTAAGAATTATACAATATGTACTAAATTTCTGATGTATAATCAGATTAATTAATTTATTAAGCATATATATATATATATATATATATATATATATATATATATATATATATATATATATATATATATACATCATCAGGTAACACGTAATAGGTATTAATATCAGTGGCGGATTACGCATATTACATAGATATTGCTAATCTTGGGTGTATATACATGGTCAGACGTGACTCGGCATTGATTGGTATAGGCTTTAGAACACACAACCACACGGGACCAAGGTAAGCCGGTTGACAATATACGAGTCTCCTGAGAGAGGAAACCCAAATGTAAGGACAGCACCCTGTAACGGCCACGAAACACATCCTCAAAACAAAAGGTCAAAGCAGTCTACTGTATTGTGCCGATGTAAGTACACAAATTAATAATATTATACAAATTATCAGTATACTTTGTCTTTTACAGAAATTGTTACGGGTGCATGTAGTCATTTGAAAAATCACATTGTAAACCTTACCTCTTTTCAAAGCATAGCTTTAGCGCAATTGTCTGTGACAAAAAATATATAAGAGTTTTCCGATATATAATCCACATATAAATTAGTATCATATAACTTTTACAAGCCGTGATGTGTTAGCTTCTTTTTGTTTCGTTTGGGGTTTTTGTTTCTTTTGTATTATTTTGGTATTTTGTGTTTTGTTTTGTGGAAAGTTTTGGTTTAGTGGTATTTTTATTTGAGAAAAATCTGATCTAACTAATTGATAGCACAGGATAAAACAAAATGTCCATTGGCATAGTTACCTATAATAAAATTAGTTCATACTAAATATTAGTTTGTATTTTACAAACAATCCGGCAGCGTAAAGAAAAATTACCTAATTTTGAAGTCCGTTGCTGAACTTTTTCTGAAGTCGGATTTCCAAGAAATGCTGCTGAAATGATGCAACAAATGAGACATATAATGACTCCGCTAAAAGACCAGAAAAAATATAAAGATTTCACATATCAATCAATTTGATCAGATTATTTAGATAGAGAGATCGATAAAGAGATAGATAGATAGATAGATAGATAGATAGATAGATAGATAGATAGATAGATAGATAGATAGATAGATAGATAGATAGGTAGGTAGGTAGGTAGGTAGGTAGGTAGGTAGGTAGGTAGGTAGGTAGACAGACAGACAGACAGACAGACAGACAGACAGACAGACAGACAGACAGACAGATAGATAGATAGATAGATAGATAGATAGATAGATAGATAGATAGATATATAGATAGATAGAATGACTAAACATTAATCAACGAATCAGATATATAAAGACTACACCAGTCCACCAAGCATCTAAAAGTTATTAAATGGTTCCATCAGTACGTGGTATCTGTGAAATGCAGATTACTGAAGACGAAAATTCCACAAAAGTATCAACATGAAATAATGGTACCACCAGTAAACCCATTACTAAATGTCGTGTTCCACATAACCTGGTATTATTGATTGTAATTTAAGTTATACATGTTATAAAACTGCCTATAACTTCGACGTTAATGATTGAACACTTGTAAATACAGTTACACATCCCAACATAGGAATGGTAGCAACAAATGAAGAAAAAATATATTTAGTTTAGTATTGGATTTGTAGTCGAGTACAGAAGAAAAGCTGTGAACTCGTTTTTACGACAGATAATAATAATATTGTTTATATGTTTGTCGCCTTTTTGGACCAATATTTAGAAGAACTTTCTACAAACCTAACGATAATTTTACATAAACATTTACATGACCAATGAAGTCAACATATTTGGGAGATGGTATATCTTGTTCCAATTTTAAACATTCCTTCAAACGATTTAGTGACACAATATTAACACATATTAAAGACTGTATTTAAGCCTTAGTGGATTACAGATTAGTGATTAAGATTACCTGTCTGTTGATGTAGATTAGGGATTATTAAAGAAAAATTCCAATATATTAAATTAGAGCAGGAATTAGCGAAGAGGATTATTAGTAAGTTGTAGTGGATTGGTTTTTCCATATGTTATCTTTGATACATAGAGCGTCAAATGGCATTCATGTGGGATTACTTTTAACTACTAAATAATGATGTCATTAGAAACGTAATACAAATAAAGGAAAGTAAGAAAAAAATCATTTCCATGAAAATAATTATTTTATATTTCTGAAAAGATATTTTGTTTTCAAAAGGTAGAATATTTGTAATGGTATTAGATTGCTCATTTTCCTAAAAGAAACAATAACACAAAACTTTGATGAGGTTTTCATTCACTTATTAATTGGCGGCTTAGTCTCAAGAGATCATGCGAATAGTGCCTTTGGATTGTCGTCTGTCTCTGGAGTTTTAGCATGGTCTGCTGTGGAGGAGCAGACCGATGCACAAAAAAATGTCTGTATTGCAGTTAGTGCAGACATACATAGAAATCTCAGTTACGTGTGGCCTCTCCTTGCATCAGCGACTGCTAAGCCCTTTCTTATCGTCCGTTTCTAGGTGCATAGGTCCTCAGTCAGCACTTGCCAGCCATTGGGTGAAATGTCGCATGCCTGCATATTGTTTTTGCATGCATCTTTTAAATAGCGTGAGGGTCGTCAGACTCGTTTGTTGAGAGTGGTCAGCTGTCCATTTAGAATATCTCAATGCTTCGGACTTGTATCATCTATCGAAGCGGCTTTTTTCAGCAGGAGGTACATGCTAAGTATACTTGCTCTCTGCTTGATCTCTCTGTGTGGGAAACGGTCTTGAAAGCTGGTTTTCAGGATGCGTTTTAGGCACCGTACAGGTCTCAGTTTCATATGGAAAGATGCTAAGATCGTAGGCATGGTAGACTTGTATGCTGGTGTTCACTGTCCGAGTACACATAGTCCTAAAGCCTGTTGAGTGTGCTACGGGTGTCAACTTTGCCAATGATGCTCAAGAGCAAGATCCCTATGCAATTATTACAGTCACTGCGGTCGCCTTTGGTTTCGTATAGGGCCATAATCGTGATATCGCGCATGTCTTAGGGTATTTCGCTCTCTTCCAATAATAGGCAGAGTAGCATTGGCAGTGACTGTAGCAGTTTTGGATTCTCACGTTTGATAGCTTATGGCGGGATGCTGTCACTACCTGTCATTTTGTCGTTTGGGAAGGAGTAGCTTGCTTTCTTGAACTCTTCTAAGGTGGACACCATGTCTAGCTATGACATGGTCGGCAGTTCATTATGTTGATAAGGACATCATCGATGATTCATGCTTTACTGGAGTATAGCTCTGAGTTGTTGCTCACGGTTAGTGATTATCTCTCCCGTCAGAGATTTCAGAGGTGGACGACCCATTTCTCTGTAGGGCATAGAGCCTTCTTGATGCCACTGCACATAACTTGGATATTTCCATACTCATCACTTTGCAAGATTCATGTACCATGTTGTTGACAGTTCATGTTCACGTAAGGTCTAGCGATGCGTTAGGTGTTACCTCTAGCACTTCTGAGGTCAAAAAGCGTTCGTTCTTTCGGGCATTTGTTTTTACGTTATTTAGACTTTTCGTTTGACTTCAATTATTGGTTCAATCACTGGAAGGTGTGCCTTGAAACGGTCCTGGATGGGTTGTTGCTTGTTGCCTAACGTTTACATTGATATTCTGTAGATGATACCCTTTATGGCAGTCCACGTGCCTGTGGCATTGTGCTCTAGCAGTGCTGTATAGCCTAGTCCAGGGCGGACGCACACTCCTTTACTTCGAAGGGGACCAAACTGTGCGCTGTGCCGATGCCAGGACGTCCGTTTTGTTTTAAGCGGTGTAGTTTATGTGGCTGTGCTGCTAACTAGAGAGTGATTGGAGTCGCATTCTGCACTTTTGAAACGTCTGGTGGAAAGGATACTGTTAAGGGTACAGCGCCTGGTGATGCTCAAATAGAACTGGTGACAGCGATGAGATAAGGGTGATTTCATGAGATAAGAGTGATTTCATCACACTTGATGTTGTGGCTTACATTTGAAGAAGGTGTTTGTGATACACAGGCCATGGTAGGTGCACATCTTCAGCAGTCTCTGACCGTTTTGATTGGTCTTTCTAATATCATGATGTCAAGAGCAATTAGGTCATAACTACCCTGGCATTAAAGTCGCCAAGGAGGAATTGTGATCCGTCTTTGGGCATCCGTTGATATGTTTTATCAGCTGCCCATTAAACTGATCATTCATGTTTTTTGAAGACGTGAGGGTGGGGGCGTTGACAAGACCTTTAGCAGTGGTGACACTGATGTACAAGAGACGCTAAGTTCCCCTGAGAGAGAATTAGCCGAGGCCAGGGGTGAGTTTTATTATCGCGAAGCTCAATCCATGCTGGCCGGGCTCCTCAGTTCATTGACCCATTTAGATGAAGATGTAGTGTCCCTCTCAGAGTGAGCTGTTAGAGGCGTTACTGATTTGCTAGAGACCAGCTCTGCTCATAAATATTATGGTGAGCTCTCTCCCGGTGTCTTCCACCTCCCTGAGGTCGTCTGAGACGCTTGTGCACATGGAGCGCACGTTCAAGCATGCTAATCAAAGAGACGGAGTCTTCTTCGTTGGTTTATTGGTTTTGTGTGTGTGTGTGTGTGTGTGTGTGTGGTGTTGAATTCTCATCTGCTTGTCTTGATCAACAGCACTCTGAGCTGCACTGGAGCGGGCATACTTTGGCGGGTCAACACCTTAAAACCGGAGGCTGCACTGCTTAAAGAGGACGGTAGTTGGCACATGGGACATGTTGAACACGACCACACCACAGGATCTGTGAAAACAGGGGGCCCAGAGTGAAGGTGCTGCTATGGACACAATAATGTAGGAGACGCCATATGAAATTAATCTGCTGCGTAACAGAGCCAGACAGTGTCCCGTTTAGATCACTATACCTGGGAAGGTGAGGCTTTGGGAGACGCTTCACTTTCCTTTAGCGACTGGGACCTTAAGTCCAGTCCTCGCATCAGTAACGAGCTACTTATATGTAGTTTATCGGCAGCAAACTTAAACCAGTACGATGGTAAAATGAATATTTTGATCTTTAAAAGAAACTCGTTATATATTAATGTGGAAATATATATTTATTCTGCTTTAATATGCGAGTAAACAAAGCAAATATTATTTTTGGCTGTTTCTCACCGCGAATGTTTTGTGCTTTTTAAATATAAACTGATATGCTGATTAGTACAAGAACTTTACCGACTTTAAGGACAGCACAAAATCTGTAATAGACATTTACAACGATTGTTAACGTAAACAATTTGTAAATTACGAATATATTAATTTCTTTATATCCTACCATCATTAGATGTGACTATTATGCTCACAAGGTTACTCGTCTACCATAATGATGATATATGTATTTAATAGATAAGCATAAGACCCTGCTTTAAAAGAAAGACTTTAGGGAAACATGAGGAATAAGCAAACCAATTGGCAAATCACCAAAATGTGATTTCGACAGCAAGAGAACTTGCGTTCATGACAATTGAAACGAGCGTAATCATAAAATAAAATACTTATCAGAAGATTCGAAAATCCCAAAAATTTGAATGCTGTTCTCTAAAGCAACATCAAAATAACCAAAATGATTCAAGTGGAATAGCTTCGACAAAATTTTTAAATACTTGATAACCTCACATTTGTATTTAATCTTCATTAACGTAATGTATAGACTACGTTTTCATTGAACTCATATGTCATTACTTATATCTCCTCAATTTCGCACTACTGCTGTTGCACTATTTTAAAATGATAGTATATTTTTATTGTTCGTTTAATGGTGTTTCTTATTTGCCTAAACGCATTAAACAACACACTCATCTTTTCTATATCATGTGCGTATTTGGTTGACTCCCTGTTATCAGTTTGTATTCATTTGCATATAAAGAGTTATTGCATTGATGTTGTTTATACACCAACTAATATCGGTGATAACAATAAATTTGGGTATAGGTACGGAATCTAAGTCAGCGAACATTTTACACTTACTTGATTATTTCTTTGATTTACATCTATTTTACATATTTTATCGTGTGATATACGTTCAGCAAAATGGAGTTGTTCGTAATTAAACAAATTATGTTAAACTAAAGATAACTTCTGTATTAAACGGTACCAACAGTCCTTGAATTTTTCTTTCCTATACAATTTACAATTTGATAATTTTTTGAAATATTTAAACAGCAAAATATGTGACACTGTTTTCAACTATTCCTTCTTGTATATATATAAATATATATATATATATATATATATATATATATATATATATATATATATATATATATATATATATATATATATATATAGTATGTTTGATTCGTAGTTCACGACTGAAGATTATTGGTTAAGATAATGAGGTATAAAATAGGTTGTTGACCTAATGAGGTATAAAATAGGTTGTTGACCTGGGTTTCAAGTTCTATGAAACGAACCAATGTACAGTTCGAGGATAATCTCCCTTTGGAAAACTAAGTCCAGTGGTTGGTGCTGTGACAAGTCAGACGCGTTGTGTCCTAATACAGAGAGTCGTTAGCCTATATACTTCTAACTCAATAGATATCGATATATTTTTTTTTCATCAAGCTCCATATTGTATCTATATATTTTCTCTGCTTTTTATTGTAGGTACTGTCGTAGTCATTGTGGGTTTTTGTGTTCTTACTTGGTGGTGCTCAACTTGTGACAGTAGGTTTTATTGTTGTGAAAGTGGGTACCTCCATAGTAATAACTGCAGTCGTATTATTGCGACTATTTCGACTGTCATATAATGTGTCATATTGTTGTGAATTTGGTTACTATCATAGTAATTGGAGATCTTACTCTAGTGCATGTAGGTACTGTAGTTTATATTATAGGTCTTAGTAGTTGTGACTGTAGGTACTGTCATAATAATTGGAGATCTCGTTCTTGTAACTAATTGCATTGTGTTTAAAGGTCTAAATATTGTGACTGTATTTGTGGTCATATCAATGGTACGTATTATTATTGTCACTACAGGTACTATCGTGATAATTATAGGTTTTATTGCTGTGAATTTAAAGCCTTGTTGTAGTCATTTTGTGTCTTATTATTGTGAATATAGGTACTGTCGTGGTAATTATAGGTCTTTTTGAGACTGTGGTAACTTTCGTAGTGCTGACAGGTCTAAATGTTAGACCTTATTATTGTGATCGTAAGTACCGTGTTATTCTTGTGACTGTATGTATCTTTGTAGTACTTGTATGTCTTATTTTTCTGATAGCATGTACCATACCAGTAATTGCAAGTCTAGGATTGTGATTGTAGGTACTCTCGTAGTAATTGTAGGTCTTAATGTTGTGACTGTAGGTACTTTTGTAGTAACTGAATGTCCTAATGGCGTGACTATAGGTATTGTCCTACCAGTATTAGGTAACAATGTCATGACATTAGGTACTGTCCTAAAGAATGTAAATCTTACTGTCTTGTTTGTTAAGTAATGTTGTTGTGATTATAGATACAGCTGCCCTAGTCATAATAATTTCACCGTTGTTATCCGTATTAACTGCTGCTCGGTTATTAAGTACAGCGAGGATATTTACAGCACTATATATATATATATATATATATATATATATATATATATATATATATATATATATATATATATATATATATTATATATATATATCTATATATATATATATATATATATATATATATATATATATATATATATATATATATATATATATATATATATCTATATATATATATATATAGCTAGATTAAATCTATAGGATGCCTTGTGCCGTAATAACTACAATACTGCATGCATTTAGTTATATATAAATGTATGAAAGTACCATCACCAACAATTACATAGCTCATTCTAACTTTTTCATTGACAATATATATGAAGCTTCATTTTTAAAGGCTTTAACTGAACTATAACTGTGTTGGACAAAAACAATTCAAATAACGAATTAACCATCTGTATGATAGATGCTGTACTATGTACATTGGCACCTAAAATATATATGATAAAAAAAAATGTACTACTTTTTATGAAATGTATTAAGCATTTTTCTTTAGCATTTGCTTCCTCCATTATCAATATTCCAAATCTTTCATGTACAGTTTTATGTCCTTCAGGATCATCAAAATCCTTGAAATACAGTTTATGCCCTTCATGACAATAATCAATATTGAACGTCTTTGATATACAGTTTATGCCTTTCATGCCAATTATCATTATTAAAAATCTTTGATACACAATGTATGCCTTTCATGCCATTTATTATTATTAAAAATATTTGAAATACAGTTTATGCGTTTCATGCCAATTATCATTACTAAACATCTTTGATATACAGTTTATGCGTTTCATGGTCATTATCAATATTAAAAGTCCGTTATATACAGTTTATAACTTTCACGGTCATCATCAATACGGTATTGATTGCAGCCAATATTATCTCTTCATTGATGTGGGGAAATTTTAAAGGTATTACAACTAATGGCATAGAGCCTATTATCTAAGATTTTGTTTTCTGGATTAGAAGGTTGATGATCTAGTTGTTCCATTAGGCATCAATTTAGCAGTGTTTTATATTTAAAGTATATTTGAAACATCTCCCTCTCTTTCAAAGAAGTATATATATATATATATATATATATATATATATATATATATATATATATATATATATATATATATATATATATATATATATATATATATATATATATATATATAATTTTGGCATACCCTAATATGATAACTGCCTAAAAGATACTCCGTATCCTGATGATGATGATGTCATCTATATTGCCAGTCTATTTCATGTTACACAAAGTTCAGGTCAACGACCACTCTCCGGTGCTTAAGTGATTAGATCGTCCGCCTCGATGTTAGTATTAAGACTGGTCGGCCTGGTGTTAAGATAATGTAACTGTTTGTCTTTAGCGATATGACTCATATGGTTAAAACTGGGTTAAAAGTCTAATAGCACAAACACGCAATATTACAACATCTGTGTTCTGTACCTATTGACTGAAATTTCACTATCAAATGTGAAAGTGTTATTCCATTTTTATTGACTTTGTGTCAGATATTTGTCCGCGTGTCTATGTATTTTGTCTCAAATTAAAAATCTGTACTGACTGCATGAATTCATCTATTGACAACTTAATGTGGTGTTCAGCAGAGTTACTGTACTAACTTCACGAAAGTGATATAGCCAACATTTACAAGTTCTTTTGAGGTGTTGGACAAATGTAAGATTTTTTAAATTAAAAGATCTGAAATCCATTGTTTTTTCATCTAAAATGTTTTATCACGGCTATGTGTGCTGATCATGCCATTATGTTGATGGCAAAACCAACTTTGATTATATTTCCTCCAATAGCTTTCATCTGAAATTACATACTCTATTGGATTCGATTGCTGGAAACACAGGGACACTCATTTTTTTGCCTATATCACGAAGTTCTTCAAATAAACTGGAAACTCATCCAGAGGCGTAGCGATGATATTTTGCGCCCGGGGACGAACTATAAAATTGGCGCCCCAGCGATCTTGTGACCGATTTATTACCCTTGTTTACTTATTATAATGTAACGTTGCAAGCCTCATTTTGGCGCCCCTGTACCTTGGCGCCCGGGGACATATGTACCCCCCTGCCCCCCCCCCCCTAGCTACGCCTCTGAACTCATCAGTTGATATAGAAACGCTATAGTTTATCGGATTACGGTGGTACGTCTTTAAAACGTAAAGGTTTAATGGGTGGGTGGGTTGAGATAAAATCGAGAGACTAGTTGTTCTCATTATAAGCTTAATGTGGTGGTATTCTATGTTTATTGAAAATATGGGCTGAAAGCAGGTTTTCAAGTCATTTATTTGTTCCGTGGATACGTGGATGGGTTGCCTACATTTCGTACAGTTTGAAGTGTATTCGGGTAGTGAGCTGTTATTTCTAAACAATTCGCTTGGATTAATTCCAATAGGCGTTTTTCCATCAATGAAACAATCAAGGAGAGATTCTTATGTAGTTTATTAAACGAATCTTAGGATAAAGGGAATGACGATGAATATTGGTTTTGGAGTGTTTGTGAGTTTGGAGTAAAGAGATGGGTCTTTCTTGGTTAGAAAAATTAACATTTCTGAGGCCTATCAGGAAAATATAATTTAAAATAAAATTAAAAATACTTTGTTGAGGGTTTGTATTGCAGTGGTGGTGTTGGTGGATTGTGGTGGTAAAGTATGTGTTATCTGTGTTTTGTTATATTTTCTTCTTTTTATCCTTAATTTTATTTTGATCCAAGAAGGTCAGACTGTTGTTGGGTCAGTTTGATGGTGGAGAACAGATGAGACAAAAGGAAAGATATTTCGCTAATTAGATTGATGAATTGATAAATGGATGAGTACATATATACTACCAAAAGAAAGAGGTTTTGTACTCCATAATGAGAAGCTTGTCATGTGAACGTTTTTTTGAGTCTATATATCTCCTTTTGCAAACCATACACGCGTCACAAACCATAAGCAAAGTAAAAATGCATGTCAGTGTCTTTGTCACGTATCACTAATGTTCCAAACCATATTTGCCTGATATTACTGTAAGTGGAGAACCTGACGTTTGTCAACTAAATGATATTAACACAATCTTAAAGAGAAACTCTTGATTATTCTAGACAATATGTGCTTTAACATAACAGTTAAGCAGAGAACCTAAGAATATTCCAGACCATATATGCCTGATACCACAGTATAGAGTATCAGGAATATTCTAGACTATTTATAACTGATGCCACTGCATAGTGTACCAGGAATATTCCGTATCAGATATGCCAGTATCACCATATGGAGTACTATAAATATTACAGACGATATATAGTTGATACCACGTATAGATTACTTGAAACATTCCATATCACAGATGTCTGATACCACCTATAGAGTACCAGCAAGAGTCCATATCACAGAAGCCTGATACCACCTACATAGTACTTGAAACATTCCATATCACAGATGTTTGATACCAACTAAAGAGTACCAGAGAGAATCCATATCACAGATGCCTGATACCACCTATAGAGTACCGGAACGAATCCATATCACAGATGCCTGATACCACCTATAGAGTACTTGAAACATTCCATGTCATAGATGTCTGATACCACCTATAGAGTACGGAACGAATCCATATCACAGATGCCTGATACCACCTACAGAGTACCGGAACGAATCCATATCACAGATGCCTGATACCACCTATAGAGTACCGGAACGAATCCATATCACAGATGTCTGATACCACCTATAGAGTACCGGAACGAATCCATATCACAGATGCTTAATACCAACTAAAGAGTACCAGAGAGAATCCATATCACAGATGCCTGATACCACCTATAGAGTACCAGAAAGAGTCCATATCACAGATGCCTGATACCACCTACAGAGTAACAGAAAGAGTCCATATCACAGGTGCCTGATACCACCTATAGAGTACTTGAAACATTCCATATCACAGATGCCTGATACCACAACCCGAAAGAGTCCAGACAAAATTATCTGAGTTCACCTTTAACCTCTAGTAATCCACAATGTAGATATCACATTAGTCAGAGGACATGGAATATTCGAAACCATCGACACTTCATATCTAGGTGAATATAACGTAACACGTCCTATTAAACGTCTTTGTACGAGTTCAATGGAATAGTTCGTGTCAGTTTTATATGTATTGCCACGAATAATCAACAACAAATATTCAACAGCAAAGATACCGGTCACCGGAAGCAATAACCCTGTAACGTTTGAAACCATAGACTCCATTCACCGGAAACAGTGAACCTGTAACTTGTAACATTTCAAACGGTAGAGAAAAGAAATCAATCATTATTATTATTGTTTATTTGAAATGTCTTATCTAATTAAACCAATATAATAGTCATATTCCAGATCTAACTTGTTTTTATGATTCATTGAATATATTAGTGGAAATTGTAAATATATGCCAATATATCATAGAAAATATGACAATCAAACATTTCACAGTGAAATAGTAATGCGAAGTTAAAAATTTACATGTTAAATTTATGTTGCCAGATGCAGATGTACAATGAAATGCCAGACCTAAAATCCGCTGAAATGTTGTCATTGCTGAATCGGTTATTGTCAACGATCTGCATCCATCAACGTCCTAAACGTACCAACTTCATACTGCAATCTTTGCTCTCCTGGGTCACTATATTCTTGTTTCGTTTTCCTTTTTTCTAATAATAAGTCCATTTATAAGATTTCAACCATTGGTGCTGTACATTCCTAAAAGGTTGTACACGCACGCACGCACGCACGCACACACACACACACACACGCATACACACATACATATATGCATGCATGCATGCATGCATACATACATACATACATACATACATACATACATACATACATACATACATACATACATACATACATACATACATACATACATACATACATACATACATACATACATACATACATACATACATACATACATACATACATACATACATACATACATACATACATACATACATACATACATTGAGGACATTGTCAGTTATATTCCAAAGCTCGAAGCACGTATCTCGAATAGTACAGCATGACTTGTGCGACTATACTTCCCATGAAGACCGATCTGCTGCACTAAGTAGTCAGAGCTTTTACCTGGGATACGGTCGTAGGTTCGAACCCCATGCCAGAGACATTTAAAAATAGCACAATCACTTGGTGCTTATCATCACTATAAGCTACCACAGGTAGACATCGTAGCGATATGGCCGAACAACTGTTCAACTACGTTTCAAATCTGAATCACACACACACGCACATATACACGCGCACACAAATACACAGTGTGTGTGTGTGTGTGTAATGCAAAACTCTAAATTATGTAATATACAAAATATATGGACTTGCACTTATTTCGTGGCCTCTACCACTGCTGACGATGAAAGTCACTCTTGCATTCGGTAACGGATGTAACATCTGTTTTAGTTTGGTAAATTATGAAACAGAGATTCGAAACCTGTTCATGTTTATATTTTGCATGTACAAAAGGCATGCAACGGGTAGCATATGTATACTCAACACATTGATTTGTCATTTTGTTAGTTTGTTATGAGACTGATGTTGCGGAAATTGAAACTGGTTTTCAACATTTCAGTAAAATTAAGTTGGAAGCCACGTACGTGGAAATCACAAGTATCTATCTCAAAGTCAAACGATGTAACTATCTGAAACGATTGCTACTAAAAGTTATTATTCTTCGCGTAGCCATAGTTTTTCCACACCTTGAGTTTATTTATGAAGTGAATAATTTAATTTTCTAGCTGTAGTTTTAAAAGTTAGCGAATACTGTATGATATAGTAAATTATCCCAAATGTCAGCTTACATTAGTGGATTTAAATGTCACTGATTATGTAATATGTGTTTATGCATGTGTGTGGGTGTGGGTGTTGATTTCGTTTCTGAAAGTACATGCCGACAAATACTAAAAAGCGCGGATCTCTAAAGATAAGTGAAAATTTAATATGACAAATCCAATTTTTCGCAATTAAATCTGAAGAAAAGTTCTCTTTTTCTACACACACACACACACACACACACGCGCGCGCGCGCGCGCGAGCGAAATTATTGCATCAGCTATATGCGAAGACACAGTAAATGTACACTTCACAGATTTGATATTGCACACAGATTTAATAAATTAAGTCAACTACGTCAAGTTATTTTAACGAAATAGCATTTCACGGTACAAAGGAACGGCCATATAATTTAGTCATTTGAAAATATCCATGAACTGTAACGAAATATTTAATATTAAATATAGGATACTTTTAGAATGTAAATTCTTATCCTACCAACGTACATTACTCTTTGGTGATGGCGGTAGTGGAGGCCACGTGGGGAAAGAGAGTTGAAACGTAATGCAGTTTTTAAATAGAAGAAAGCAACACAACATTTTTTTCAAAATAGCTTATATACGAAGCGAAGGATATCAATGTCATTCATGTAAATATATTATTTAACTCTTTATATATGTGATAAAATCCATCTTAGGGTTGGGGTTGACGTTACCAATTAATCCTTTTAAGAAACGTGGAATCATCTACCTACTAATTTACATGTTTTGTTTCTTTCAATACGAAGCTGATCGTTTTGAAATGTTTTTTATTTATTGATCAATGATTTATATGTACAATATGAAAACTAATTGAAAGTGAATGAAAATCATTTAATTCACATTTTATATAGAAAATTATATTTTGGTCAGCTTGATTTTAAGCGGTTTTAATCTAAACTTTAGTAGACAATTAAGCAATTGCGGGACATTTAGTTTTGACTTAGATATGACATCATTGGCTGACGGGTCATTTATTTGTTCATTAGCATATATGTCAGCGCTGGTCAAGGCAATTTAAAATAAACTGTTGCCGATTCAAATGGGACCTTCCCGCTATACATCAGACTGAGGAAGCTGAATAATTTAGAATAAATTTTGGTTGCTAGCATATATACTTATATATTATATATATTAGGCACATTTTTTAAATTATACGTCTACATTCGATAGATAGATAGATAGATAGATAGATAGATAGATAGATAGATAGATAGATAGATAGATAGATAGATAGATAGATAGATAGATATATAGATAGATAGACAGACAGACAGACAGACAGACAGACAGACAGACAGACAGACAGATAGATAGATAGATAGATAGATAGATAGATAGATAGATAGATAGATAGATAGATAGATAGATAGATAGATAGATATAGATATACTAACACATCTTACATTGTTAGATCTGAAGGACTATATATCTATTCATATATTTTATGGCTTGTTCATGTTGCATTACTGTTTATTGAACAATTGGCTTACATGTATAAATCTTATTTACTGAATCATGGTAGGCACGGTAGGTTGTATTGGTTATGGCAATACCTCTTTACCAAAGAATTTACCTGACCGTTTTAATAAATTCTTAGATTTCAGTATCTTCAGTAATTGAAATGTATATGCAGAACTTTTTATATTTCAGGGTGATACAAACTGTGGCCATTCACACTTTTTCTATAGCTAATACCTGTCAGAACAATGCTTTTCCCTAGGGTAGCAAGAAAGCTGTTATTTCGTATTGTATGGATGGTTCCACTGGTGTGGTTAGCCTGTACACCTTTTTGTGCAATCAATACAAATCCTGATGTACACAAATATCAACCCAAAAGTTTCGATGAAAATAGTCAGAGAAAACTGCCACTAGAACCACCAGATTCAAAGATTTTGGTTTTTCAAAATCACGAGAATGAGTTAGATATACCATTAAGAATTGTTCCTGTAGAAGCTGAGAAGAATATTGTACCATTTCAAGAAAAAGATGACAATCAAATTGTAAAGGATGCAAGGGAAAATGGAAAGAGGAAAGTGAATTTTCTAAGACTTGGTGCAGACGAGAAATACAAAACGGAAATGAAAGCCGAAGATAGGGTGAAGGCTGTACTTCTGGCTCCTGTACACCCGGACAAACCTCATATAGACCCCAATGCTCCAGGTAAGTCGCGTTAACAATTTATTGAATTTATTTCAGTAACCATACAGGTAATATATACCATTGATACAACATACACACTACACATATATTTAATTTTACACTGTACATAGTTCCCAAAGAAAGTGTAAGCATACCGTTACGATGTACCAGATTACTGTAGGTTACTTGGTGCATGCTCAGTTGGAATATTTTCTTCCAGCGCATTAAGTTATTCTCTATCACTCCAGATGTGTGCTTATTTTGTCATTTACGCACGAGAATGGAATGGAAAAAAAAGAATGGATTCCGATGAAATTATGTACATTTTAATATCATTTAGAAAATAGGGACCACCAATACGTTTTATACTTATTTTTATATGTCTTTTATGATTAATGTATGAATAGAAACTCATCATTGATCTATAGGGATGCTGTTGAAAAATTGTTTATATATTCATTACTGCATCATGGGCGGATGACAATTTGATATACCGATAGTATTGGTATATCAATTTTCTTTATACCAATACTTCAAATGCCATGTTGTGTTTAATATATATGGCATAATATATACTTTGTGGGGGTGAGGTTTGTGGTACTAATTGATTGGTGGAATTTTCCTTGTTACAAGTTGTCCACTTTAGTCGGTTCTCTTGATATAGAGGATGATCGCCCTTGTAACCAGGATAGTGTAAATACTAGGGCATAACCGATTAGCATTTTTCTACCGATTTCCGATTCCGGATTTTGGGCATGAAATTTTTCCGATTCCGGATACGATTCAATTAATCGGAAATGCTAAATCCGTATTTTTTTTTCTAAAAAATTTCACCTTCCGTTCCCGGGTTTCTGGTATCTGGTTTTGCCGTGTCTAGCATGTTACTTAGTACTTTACCATATCCGGCTTCATTTCCGGTTTTTACCCGCCAGTTCAAATAGATTGTCTCACAGCGTGGTTGTGTTGACCATATTGGACTTTTCTGACTTTTTATTTAACTTTATTAACGCACTATCGAATGACACGCAGTGTTAGACACGGTGCTATAGAAATTGAACTTTATTATTTTTATTATCCGAATCGGTCGTTCCTGCCTTGTCCGACTCCGATTAATCGGAAGTTCATAATATCCGGTGGAATCCGATTTCCGGATCAAAAGTCGGTTATGCCCTAGTAAATACTAATATAAAGTCTGAAATTTATAGGTGGGATAAATGTAGATCTGAGCAGATATATACAAAAGAATAACACGAACCACCGTATATGAAAAACCACAATTTAATCAATTACATAAAAAACTGAAAATACATTACGTTAGGAACATACACTTCTTTTTAAAATAAATCATTCACCGAATTTCCAGCACATTTATATTTATATAAATAGCCTATCTGGTTTAAATGGTAGAATTCGTTTATCATAGAATCGAGAGAACAATCGATGTCACTCTCGTACAACTTCATGAATTGGTTATTCCCGGTTCACTCAAACTTCAATGTGAATGTACTTTTTGATCCTTTGCTATTGTCTTCTCGATCCTCTCTACTGTCTCGCCTCTATTCGGCCTTCAAGTTGTTCGCGTAGGTGGATACATAAGTATGTAGATACGTATATACTTGAATAAGTGGGCACGTTGATACGTCAGTAAGTAGATAAGTCAGTGGATATATTTCCACTTCAAAATAGATGAACAACGTAAACCTTCTGTCAGATATCCTACTGGAAATATATCATTACTCCTCTCTCGTTATGTCACATATCGTCCTATCGGAATTCAGATATATTCCAAAACGCTATCTAGTCAAGACAAACATGAAAGATCATCAAAAAACCTAATTTCATAAGATTGATGTACTTTCTAACGGCTAATTCAACACTGACTCACATTAACATCATACGATATGTCCGTTCTCGTCTCCATTACACAGATGAATGAATGCTATTTATTACATGGGTTAAGTATGTTGTTTTCAGCGGATACACACATTCAAGTCTTTAGTATACTTAAAATCATCTAAGATCAATGAATTCACATTGATTCTCGTGACTCATATCAACTGACTTAATACATGAAATCTAATAATATCCGATTAATCTAACAATTTGTCAAACTTTTAAACAGACGATCAATGTACGAATGCAGATAGATGAACTCAACACAGTTGTAATTCATATCAAGAAAAGTGATCTGTAAATTTAAACAAATAAAATCATGCATGTATAAGCAACTAAATTCAAGCAAATCATTATTTTGTTTTCAACGAATTACATGTGATTGTCAAAAATACTCGTGCTTTCAAGCCAGAAATGTGTCTGTCGACTTTCCAGACATTCTTTCCATTGGATAAATTGTTTACTAGGGAAGTCCTTCAACGTTTAATCGCAGAATCTCTTATATTTTCACTCTTGCAGAAACAACTTAGACTGATTTTATATTTTTTAGGAATCTTATTAAAACTAGGACATTTCTTGTGGGAAACACACCCCTTATTTTGCGCAACCTAACATAATTTTATACCGCATTTTATAACTTGGTGTCACGAATTGCGATCAACATGTCTTCTAGATTTCCAGAAAACTGTTTCTGGAAAATCGAAACTCTGCCTCTGTCTACGATGTTCCATACCTACTCTCCTATTTTGAAAACACATATCAACATATGCACACGATGTATGGTGTGAAAGACGTGGTATACTCGATAGACTTGTCATCATTGCAAAATTTGCTACAAGGGCTATGTAGGATACAGCTTCGAGCAAAGTCTTAATTTGACAATATTATATATAACTTTATTGAACAAAACAAGTTTTTCTATAGCCAGATTTCAAAATTACGTCATTACCAAGCATTCACGTGCGTGACCTAGTGACCAGGATATTCAGCTCATTTTTACATACCCTTGACATCTCCGCCAAACCATAACTTTATATCGCTACGCTTTACATTTGACATAGCGACCAGACTGTAACTATACAACGCCTTTCTCCCCTTGACATATCCACCAAATAGTAACTATATAACGCTACAAGCCATTCGGTTTTATACTACCTTAAGAAACAGCATAACGTGATAATTGCATTATTGGTACGATCCACACAAGCAAACCAAGTCTTTCTTTTAGAAAATCCACTTACAGCAAAATAAATTAGTATGAACGGTATCAGTGAATACAGCTACTTAAAAACTTCATGATTACAGTAATAGACCAACACAACTATGACTGCTATCTCCATTGAAATATTACTCTTTTTGGCGACGTAGAGAGACCTCTAGAATATTTTACTAGGAAAACCAATACCTTCTTCTTGTTAATCATTCGTTGTGAGAAAGAAAAAAATTACGTTTACAGAACCTTCGTATGAGAGCAAACAATAGCCCTCACAATTAAATATAGAGGTAAGATGACAAATGGTTAACACCGTTTCGTGTCCCAGACGTACACATAACATAATGTGATTTTATTGTTGAATCTGGCTTGAAGTCTGAGATGATCATCGACATACTGCAAAAATACATGATTGAAAAGATTAAACTAAGGCTGACATAAATTATTTTTTTATTTTGCTCAGGCCATTTGTTTCGCTTCTCTCGTGTACCCGCTGTATATGCGCATTAATACTAAATACTAAAGTGACGACTACTGTACCAATATAACATATTTAATTTCATTTTTTTTTTTGCAGGAGAAATGGGGAAACCTGTACATCTCAATCTAAACGAATTATCACCAGAGGAGCGTAAGAAATATGACGAGGGAATGATGAAAAATGCATTTAATCAGTACGCAAGCGACATGATCTCGCTCCATCGACGTTTACCGGATGTACGGGATCCCGAGTGAGTAATGATGTATCCAGTTTGTCAACTTAAAACAATCAATTAGAGTGTGTGTGTGTGTGTGTGTGTGTGTGTGTGTGTGTGTGTGTGTGTGTGTGTGTGTGAGTGTGTGTTTGTGTACGTGCGTGTGTGAGCATGTTCGCGTGTGTGTCTTTGACCTATATATGCAGTAGAAGTTTCGGGAGTTTACAGAAATCATAATGCATCATGAATACATACAATTCTCGATTATAGCATTTTGATAGCGAAGCCCCATGTGTACTGTTTATCGAGATTGCTAAAAAAAAAAGACAAGGAACAAATGTACACCAATTCCAACAACCTTTTCTCCAGTACACCTTCCGGACCTGTTTGCAACTTTCTTCCGTGACAAAGTACAAATCATTAAAGATTCGCTTGACAACACAATTTCAATTAACTCATCACCATGCAGTAGCAATAAAGAATTTAAGCGACGACCGTTAGCAGCATTTGAACATGTCTCTATGGATTTAGTATGTACAATCGTGATGAAGTGTGCACCAAAGTCATATGAAATTGATCCAGTCCCATCATTACTGCTGCTTGAGTGCTTAGATCCAATATTGCCTTCACTAACTGATGTTATTAATACCTCAGTCTCATCCAGGGAATTCTTATCATCATTTAAAACTGCTAAGTAAAGTCTCTGCTGAACAAACCAACACTCGACCAAAACGATTTAAAGAACTACCGCCGAGTTTCTAATATCTCGTTCATATAAAACAAATCTTAGAAAAAGTTGTTCTAACCCATCTTGTATCTCATCTGAATTCAAGCAGTCTTTTTAGCAATGTACAGTATGCATGTCGCCTTGTCACAGTACTAAAACGTATCTTCATAGATATTGACATTATCTCCGCTTTGTATAGAAGAAAGATTACATTCCTCACCCTCCTTGATTTGTCTGTAGCATTTGACACAATATACCATGATATATTACTTCACCGTCTACAGCATGTATTGGTCATTCACAATACAGCCTTACTGTGGTTCAAACCCAACTTAGTCAACAGGACACACATTTTATCTGCAAATGGAATACACTACCCCAGTTGATCTATGATGAGGTGTTCCACAATGGTATGTTAATGGGCATTTTCTCTTCATTATATACACTCAGCCGCTCTCAGGTGTCATAGATCATCATCTAGTGTCTCACCAATTGTGTGCTGATGACACCCAATTATACAAATCTAGCCACCCAAGTGAATACCATCAAACGAGTAGAGAGGTGTATGTCTGATGTGAAATCACGGATGACATGTAACAAGCTGCAGAAGGATGATAAAACCGAAGACATTCTGATCACAACACAAAGACTTTCACATTCACACCCTTTACCTCAAACAATAAATATCAGCAACACCGCCATTAAATTCACAGAGTCAGTACGAACATAGGTATTACTCTAGACAGTACTCTCACATTGCATCAACATACAAAGCTGGATATCTTGAGCTGAGACGCATCAGTTGCATTCGTTGTTTATTTTGTTTTAAATTGGTTTTAATAGTCTAATCGTATTATATGATGCATAACGCTTAGAGAATTTAAGATTAGGCGCTATACAAAGTCATCATGATATTATTATTATTATTATTATTATTATTATTATTATTATTATTATTATTATTATTATTATTATTTATATTATTATTATTATTTTTATTGTTATTATTATTTTTATTTTTATTATTATTATTGTTATTATTATTATTGTTATTATTATTATTATTGTTATTATTGTTATTGCTATTATTATTATTATTATTGTTATTATTATTATTGCTATTGTTATTAATATTATTATTATTTTATTATTATTATTATTATTGTTGTTGTTTTTGTTGTTGTTGTTGTCAGTATTGTTATTATTATTATTATTATTATTATTATTATTATTATATTCTTATTATTCTTATTTTTATTATTTTTATTATTATTATTATTATTATTATTATTATTATTATTATTATTATTATTATTATTATTATTCTTATTATTATTATTTGATACCATCACATTACTACTCCTAATAGTATATGTTGCTACGACCCGAGGTCTTAAACTATGTAAATGCTAAAGTTACAAATTTTTTAAAGTCAACAAATAATCTTTTTATTCTAGTTACAAAGTGAAATTTTACGAGACACGTACAGTAATTGGATTTCAAATAATCCTTAATTTCTTTTTACACTTACAGTATTATGAAATGTTCGGAATGAATTCCAATATTGGATGTCCTGATGAACACAAATGATGCAAAGAAGAATGTCTCTAAATTAATGGGCAATGATTCTAAAGTAGTATCTAACTCCATAACGTCAATGAACACTTTGTAATTTCAATTAATAATTTAAATAAATAATTACGTACTGGCAAACTCTGATAACAGATTACCAGAACATGAAATAAAACCAGAATGAATAATTGTTCTCCAAAACTATTTATATGCAAACAATCACTGGACCTACAACGCAATAGATTTTTCTGTACAAAACAAAACTTTTGATGGAAAATTTCACAACAAATTCTTGTAAAATCTTCTTTATAAATATGAATTTAAATCACGACACAAGTCAGGAAACCCCAACCCCCATTAACCATCCTTATTCACAAGAACGACAAAAGTCAGATATTCAAAATCACTATCCACAACCCTAAGTTACTGAGAAATATTAGCAAAGCATATCAGTTAAATAAAGATAACAGTTTAATGAGCTATTCAAACGCATTTTCTGAAGTAGACAATACAATATCCATCTCTATATTCAGATTTCCACAAATGTAACCGCCTCAGATAAATGAAAATCAGATGACGACGTTAAACGTCCTAACTTGGGGGGGGGGGGGGGAGGGTGACAGTAACGAAACAAAAAAGGGATCATATGTTATGAAGCCATTTTCAGTTACATAAAGCAATGGATCAACAAATAAATGTTTGTATTATTTGGAGCAATAATACAAAATTAATTCAAGAAAAAAAGACAAATTGTGATAATAAATGTAATGCTTTACCATTTATAAAATGGATGACTCCACTTTCTCTTACACTTCTATCTACCATAAAACAATATGAAGGGTGCTTACACGTTTATGACGTGCATCTATTTCAAAGATGGATTTTAATGGTCAGGACTGGCAAAAGTTGGTATATTTTCTAAAGCCTCACAAATGAAATTACATATCTATATACAAGCACGCACGCACGCACGCACGCACGCACGCACACACACACACACACACACACACACACACACACACACACACACACACACATACATACATACATACATACATACATACATACATACATACATACATACATACATACATACATACATACATACATGTGCTTTAATATGAAGAGCACAATAACTACAACCAAGTTAGCAGCAAGATGTTTCAATTTTAGCTACATATTAGTAATTTCGGTGAGCGTTGAGACCCTTTGTTACAAGATGCAATACAGAATGAAAACTACCTCTACGCATGCACATACGTATTTTTATCTTCCTTTTACAGAACAAGTACGTGCTTTCTATATATAGCTTTCACATTGAAGAAAGTGGCTTGGATCCTGTTTAAAGATGTGCTTTTTTATGTTCTTTACAATTTATAGGTGCACGCAAATAGAATACTTCACAGATTTACCGGATGCGAGCGTCATCATTATTTTCCACAACGAAGCGTTGTCTGTATTACTTCGCACAGTACATTGTGTTTTGGACAGATCACCAACACAGCTGCTAAAAGAAATAGTCCTAGTTGATGATTTGTCAGACTTTGGTATTCTTACCCTTCTCCTCTTTCTTCTTGGTCTTCTTGTTATTGTTATTCCTAGTAATAGTAGTAGTAGTAGTAGTAGTAGTAGTAGTAGTAGTAGTAGTAGTGTACATGTGTGTGGTTTAATGGTTTATCGTATCTACCGTACATTTGTGTGATTTATTGGTTTATCGAAACTACTGTACATATGTGTAGTGTAATACTTCATCGAAATTACTGTAAATTTGAGTATATCAATTGTTAATTGTATGATACGCAGGATGAGAAATAAGGTTGCAGAGTAATTCTCACTGTTTACGAAAGAAACAATGATAAAAACAAATGTCGAATTTAAATAATTGTCGTGAATATTTCTTATTTTTAAATTGACGAAAAAATAAACACATTTTTATTTTTTCTCAAGATAAAATAATATTAATTATTTGCATTCATTGATGTAAAGGGTATTTTCTAAAATTTAAGTCGAAATATATTTCATACTGTTTAAAGTTAAAAATGGAAATTGTGCTGATATCTAGGTTTTTTTTATATAAAACATTGGGTTTCCAAAACAACATGTTACTGGGAAACTATTATATCCCAAAGTACAAACAAACGAAAGACTTAGAAATTTGAAACGCGAAAATAGTTATATTTGGCTGCTGCCTAATATTCGTTTTAAAATACAGATCACCTAAAACAGACTCTAGACGAGTATGTTGCGAGTCTTCCAAAAGTGTCCCTTGTCCGGCTAAAAGAGAGATCCGGATTGATTCGAGCTCGGATAGCAGGTTTTGATGTTTCCACCGGACAAGTCGCCATTTTTCTTGACTCTCATTGTGAAGCAACCGAAGGTAATTTGTCGTGTGCGAACAGACATGCATATGTTAATTGAAAAATCATTATTCAAAAGTTGCGAAATATTTTTATTAAGCAGGAATAAATAGATTAAGTTAAATGATCACTGAGTAGGAAAACAATTCATCTGCATATTATGTGATATAATTTGTTCTCCATTGTATAACCATCTGTAGATCATTATAGCCAGTCAAGATAAACATAAATGTTACTGTACCTCATAGCGTAATTAAACAACAGCAATACCTATTCAACAGAAGCAATAATACAGTAAGAAAAATTGAACATCCCGTATGAATTAAGATCACTGTAATATACATATTGTAATCCATCATGAATGTAGTACTGTAGCTCAAAAAGTCGTCGATTAATTATTGAGATCATTTTAAAAGGATTCAATGAAAATTATTTAATTGTCTAGTCTAAAATTATTTTAAAATCTTAACATATCGCATATTTTTAGCACAATCTTTAGAAATATCCATTACAAGTTCTAATCAATTTAATGCTGCTTGTGTTATCTTCAGGAAACACATTGTTCTTTGGAATATTGTAGTGATGTATTGTTTCTTTTTAAACATGAATAGTTTTATGTGATCAATTACCTCTCACCATTTGGTGTTACTGGAATATTTGTTTCCTTGCATTGCAAATTCTTTCATTTCTATTACTTACTAATATAGAAATGGATAGTGTCGGTTTCATTACTTTCGCGTGCAATTTAATGTAAACTTTCATAATTAACAGTAGGACTGCAACTACTTTAGTAGTTTTTAATAATACAATTTCATATATTGAATTTTCTGAATTTTAAATTAGCTAAATTAAATATGATAAAGCTGCAGTGCAATATTAACGTAAAATTATCATTTGTTCAACACAACATCTATCGGAAATGGAGAGCGCGCAGGAATGTTCACAGAGTCTAAATATCTACACGTTATCCTGGAGTATATCTCTTGGTATCAGTTCTGGGTTTCAAATGTAAGAAATATGTAACTTTTCAAAACTTAAAACAACAAAGTTAAATGTTTATTTATTTGTGTTGATATTATTTTCAAACTGCATCAGTTCATCATCCTTGAATACATATAAGTAATGAATTATTTCTGCTTGTACTATCAAAATTTTTAAAAAGTATGGAGAAGAGGATTTTATCGTCATATAATGATCCAATATCATATTTAAACAATATGCTTTTATTTTATTGCAATTAATATTTCTCACCTTATGTTTAAGTGCAATTACATAAAAAAAGACACAATACTATCGGCGATACCAAACCACAATATAAAAATTAAAATTAATAATAATAATAATAATAATAATAATAATAATAATAATAATAATAATAATAATAATAATAATAATAAGTATATTTTGAAATTATAATAATAATTGATGTAAAAATGCATATTTTGCACAATTTCATAACTTTCTTACTTTAAAAACATGTATGAAAGAGCAAGAGATGGATCAAATTGAAGTATCTTTAGAATAACCAAAATAATTACATAATTGATATACGTATGTCATTGAATGCCTGGAAACACATACATTATGTTTCTATTTATTTAATATTTTCATTGTGCTGGTTTAATTTCTATTATAGTACATTATTGACTATATTAAGCCAGGTCAGAAATCAAATTCACAACCTTTGGATTATGACGCCCTAGAAGCGAAAATGATTAATAACGCCATTGGTTTATTTAAAATTCATGTCTTATTTGTAAGCAATGGATTTTGAAATCAAATAAGTATAGAGTTTAAAAACTTCGAATGTTACTGAATGATGTATGGTAGTGACCATCAGATTATATCGATAAAGAAACGATAACGGTCTCTACCCTGATTGGTCAGACCGGATTATATGGTGGCGCCACCTATCCCATTCAATGGAAGTAAATGAGCTCGATCTTAAAATTTTTATCATTGTAAATAAACCTGGTATGTTTAACAAAGTATTTCCTTCTTTTTTATTAGTGACCATACATTTCCATCCCATCTGAGTGTTTGGTAGAGTTCAGCCGTTTGCAAACTATTAGGAGTCTATAACTTTCCATCTTAACACATTGGTTGTAAGAAACAGTTAAGGAAGTTTCTAAATTTGTAATTACTTTAAAGTTATGACATAGGGACGGAGCATGCCATCATTTTTTTCCTAAATAGTCGGAAATGGTCTTTAAAATAGTTAGGTCCGCAATATATTATGATAAGAATTTGCCTGAAATTATATACAAGCTTTGGCATACATCCTCGTCAAGACACTTACAAACACACTATATATATATATATATATATATATATATATATATATATATATATATATATATATATATATATATATATATATATATATATATATATATATATATATATATAGACACCGAAGGAGAGTGGGTGAAGAGATACGCTATACGCTAGCAAACATGCACACCGGTACACACGCACACAAACACAGACACATGCAAACTCAAACTCAAATGTATTCAGCAAACAGAAATTGTACCTGCTGTGCTTTAATTATAATCAAACGGGTTGATTCATTTGAAATTGGAATTGTTTATTACAGTACAGTATCAGAAATAACAACAAAAAAGAAGAAAATGCAATTATTGCCCTCCCTTCCATTGTAAGCGTTGATTGAAAGGTTCTCTAAAGTAGATGACATACATTATATTTTGGTGATGATGTCAGAGCAAATAACTGGCAGCTTTTAATGAGATGTGGTACAAACTTGTATCAATACCGCTTTATTATCAGTCTCAACTGTAATCAAATCCTCTTGTATATAACCAATTACCACATGATGAGGTTTGTTCTTGATCTACCAGACCGAATCTCTTCAATAATCATGGATGCTCATGTATATGGGTATCCAATATTGATCCCACAAGCTTTGATTCTTATAAGGACTCACTTCGTTGACACTGCTGACTTATCTTTACACATTAGAAGCATGACTGTGTTGAGTTAGCTTATAAATCACTTAGGTTTTGTTTCTTCATGTAACTTATAAATAATGTTTAACTTCAGGAAGATTCCAATATTTGCAGGATGTTTCTTTCCAGTCAAACCGTAATTAGGCATGATAATGCTTCTCCATCTTACTCGATATTACGATCATTGTATCGGTAAGCAATTTGTAATTGTACAGTTCATGTAAAAGTTTAGAAACTATTTGTTAGAATCTCGTCGTTGCAATATATCGTGCGTTAGAAACAAAAGTATATATCAACGCTAAATCTATAAATTATGGGTAACTGGGCATGTCGATTTGTCTGAATCATTTAGTACTTAATTCTTTATGACCTTCCATAGGATGGTTGGAGCCACTTCTCGATAGAATCGCCAGAAACAGCACAACCGTGGTAGTTCCGGATATTAATATAATCGATGAAGACACATTCGAATTCGAACTGAGAGGCTGTAAATACAGTCAAGCTGGTGGTTTTGATTGGAACCTCGGTTTCAATTGGCAGGATATTCCAGAGGCTGAAAGGAAGAGAAGGGCCTACAACGATTGTCTTCCCTTCAGGTGCGTAACCAAGTCACTTTCGATGATATACAATGTATGTATGCATTCTAGTGTTATATATCTTTGTGATGTGTGTGCGCTATCTCAGAAGTAAAGTGGTTTACGGTAATGTGGTATACAGATGCAAACGCTTGTGTAATTCTTTTCTTATCATAATTGTATCCCAGTCGTCTAACATTTGTGTCTCGACCGACAAGCTCTTCTCCATTTCTTAATTTACATGTTTAACATCTTCTTCAAAAAAAGTCCGATATTGCTGGCCGTGGCGAACACAACACAGTAGCGACAGTTTCGACATTTACAGTCCACAGGCATACGTAAGAGTTAACATATGAATTCAATGGCTGTTTAGAAGATCGGTGGTTGATTCAGAGAGGCACTGATCGTGAACATTGAATGCTTTGGAAACAATTATGAAGAAACAATTCAGTAGAAAATGGATTCAGCTTAATGTATGGGTACAAAAAGGTTCCATTGCTGGTTAGGTACAGAGGCATTCCACTTGCAAGGAGAACATGCTGTGGGTATTTGCACGCTGCAGGATTTCGATGTTTGGGACACGGTCTTGCCAGCTGATTTTCAAGATGCGTTTAAGGCACCGTATATGGAAGGGGCTGGTCCGGCGCTCTTGCTTCATGTAGGTACTCCAGGTCTCATCAGTTCCATATAGAAGGGTGCTGAGAATGCAGGCTTGGTAAACTTTGACTTTGGTTTGCACTGTCAGCGCGTTGTTTTCCCACACCTTCTTCGTCAGTCGTGACATGATGGTGTTTGCCTTTCCAAGCATTCTGTCCAGCTCCTTATCAAGCGAGAGAGTGTTGCTGATGGTTGACCCCAGGTAGGTAAAATTGTTGACTGCTTCCAAGGTGACACCGTTGATTTTGATTGTAGGGGAAATGGTGGTATCTTGCACGCTGACCTTTGTCTTTTCCAGGCTGATAGTGAGTCTGCAGGCATCAACAAAACGGTCTCCCAGTCTCTGAAGGGCTTCCTCAGTGTGTGCCACAAGAGCCGAGTCATCTGCAAAAAGCATCTATCTGATGAGCACAGTCCTCACTTTCGTCATGTGATCATGTCTGTTGTCGAACTGCCTGCTTTGAAGCCGCACTGGGATTCTGGGTACACACGGTCTGCCAGCAAGTGCAGCCTGTTTAGTATGATGCGGGCATAAGCTTTACCAACGATGCTCAGAAGAGAGATCCCTCTGTAATTATTGGAGTCACTGCGGTCGCCCTTGTTTTTGTAAAGGGTCACAATTGTGGCATCACGCATGTCTTGGGGGACTGCTCCTTCCTCCCAGAAGAGGCAAAGTAGTTCGTGCATTGGGTGGAGCAGTGTTGGTTTCCCACATTTGATAGCTTCGGGCGGGATGCTGTCACTACCTGGTGCTTTGTCATTTGGGATGGAGTCAATTGCTCTTCTAAGGTTGGCACTTTGTCGAGCTCCTCTATGATAGGAAGATTGTTTATGCTGCTGAGGGCTGCTTCAGTTACTAACGTTTCACGGGAGTATAGCTCTGAGTAGTGTTCCACCCTTCTGGCCATCTGTTGCCCACGGTCTGTGATCTTCTCTCCCATCATATATTTCAGGGGAACGACCTTTCTAACTGTAAGGCCTAGAGCCTTCTTGATGCCACTGTACATACCTTTTATGTTTCCGAACTCGGCACTGCGATAGATTCCTTCACACAGTTGTTGCCAGTGCTCATTCGCGCACTGCCTAGCGATGCGTTGGGTGCTGCTTCGAGCACTTTTAAGAGCAGTATGCGTCCGTTCATTGGGGCATTTTTCGTATTCTATAAAGGCGTTTGGTTTCTCCTCGATTAGTGGTTCCATTCTTGTTAGGTGTGCGTTGAACCAGTCCTGACTGGATCGTTCCTTTTTGCCAAACGTGGACATGGCTGTTTTATAGATGGCACCCTTATTGGCGTTCCACTTGGCTGTGACGTCGTGTTCTGGCAGGTCCTGGAGAGCCATATCCAGGGCGGACACATGCTCCTGCACCTTGGAGGGGACCGACATCTGTGCGGTGTTTATGCGCGGGTGTCCTTTTGGTTTTGAGCGGTGTAGTGTCTTTGGCTGTAGTCGCACCCTGCGGCTCACGAGGGCATGGTCGGAGTCCCAGTCTGCACTGTGGTAGGTTCTGGTGGAGAGGACGCTGTTAAGGGTAGAGCGCCTGGTGATGACCAAGTCAAGATGGTGCCAGTGATGGGACCTGGGGTGTTTCCATGACACTTTGTGTTGTGGCTTACCCTTGTAAAACGTGTTTGTTATGCACAGGCCATGGTAGGTACACAGCTTCAGCAGTCTCTGACCGTTTTCGTTGGTCTTTCCAGTACCATGAAATCCGATGCAGGTAGGCCATAACTCGGGATCCTCACCTACTCTGGCATTGAAGTCGCCGAGGAGAAAATAGATTCTCCTTTGGAGCATCGTTTAATCTGTTCGTCCAGCTGCCCACAAAACTGATCTTTTGTGTCTTCTGAAGACGAGATTGTGGTGACGTAGACACTGATGATGTTGACAGGACCTGCAGCAGTGGTGATGTGGATGGACAAGAGACACTCAGTGCCCCGTGTGGGAGGCTCAACCAAGCCCAGAAGATTGTTTTTGATGGTGAAGCCCACTCCGTGCTGACGGGGCCCCTCAGCTTCACGACCCTTTCAGAAGAAAGTATAGTTTTCCTCTCTGAGGGAGCCACTAGAGGCCAGTCTAGTTTCCTGGAGGGCAGCTATGCTAATATTTAGCCTGGTGAGTTCTCTATCGATGATGGCCACTTCTCTGGGGTCATCGGAGATGCCTGTACACATAGTGCGCACATTCCAGCTTGCAAATCGAAGAGCTGGAGTCTTCTTTATTGGTTTCTTTTTCTTTTTGTCTGGTGTGGAATTTTCGTCTGCTTGTCATGTTTAGCAACACACTGAGCTCTAGACACCCACTGGAGCAGGCAAACGATAGCAGGTCAACATCTTATTGACCGTGGGCTGCCCGGCTTGAGGCGGGCAGTAGTTGGCCAGTGGGACACGATGATCCCTCCCACGGTCAAAGCTGACACGTGGTGCCCCTCCCTTACGCCAATCGTGTGGGACTTATTACCCGTAAACTGTCAGCTTCCGTGTTCTGTCCTCACTTAGTAGCGAGACTGGAGTGCCCTCTCCAGGGCGCAAGCCTGGAATGTGGAGATCATGGGTTGCCCTGGCGTCAGGATAAACGGAAGCGGACAAACCATAACAAAACATCTATATTGTAATACAATGGAAGCGGATAAACCATAATAAAACATCTATATTGTAATACAATGGAAGCGGATATACCACAACAAATAATTTTTATTATAATATAATGGAAGCGGATAAACCATAACAAATAATTTTTATTATAATACAATGGAAGCGGATAAATCATAACAAAACATCTATATTGTAATACAATGGAAGCGGATTAACCATAAAGGACATCTATATTAATACAACAGGAGCGGAGTAACAATATAGAACATCAATATAAATGAAATGGAAGCGGCGTAACTATATAGAACATCTGGATGATAGCATATCCAGATACAAATGACAATGAGATTACGAGCTCTTGAAAATAGCAGTCGCTGACATTTGCTTTTAAATTTGACAGCACCTGTATTTATATATGTATTTCCCTACTTCCTTACCATAGCTTTAGTTGAATCTGGCAAGCGAGAGGCGTAATTTTAAAGGTGTTAGTCTCCGGTAAGTGAGCATATAGGATTCTTTCTTGATCTCCTTGAGATGCGTAGATGAGCCAATAATGTACTAGTGTGTGCAGATCAATTTCTCTATGTTTCGAGTATATGACTAGTATGTTGTTACAAACGGGATGCGATTGTCATTTTTATCTTTGTGTCGAAGTAGAGTTTTACTGTCATTGGCCTTCAAATAGCGATATATTTTGTGTTAGTCTTGCCTCACTTTTGTAAGTGCTCTTTGGGCTGTCCAAGTCATTTACTGATCTCTTCCTCGTTAACGCAAATACTTTCTTGCAAACAAGTTTGCCGAATATGAGGTTTTGTGTTACATGTTCAGGATGACTGATAGGTAAGAGATACTGACGGGAGTTTATCGGTCTGGTATAGTCAGTAACTTGCATTTCGCCCGTGCAATATGAATCGGGTAAATAATGACTGAAACATGAATTATATTAGGGGTTTGGTGGAAATCTTTAGCAACTTCGAAACAGTGGGGGAATTGCCTCCATGTTTCTATGTATCTGTTAGCCACTTTATGAATAACGTAGGAGCTGGTGGAGTGATAATATTAGACACAAGACATACTCATCATTAAGCCTTGATAACGTATTCCGGTTAACGGTTGGTGGGTGAGATGGAACGATAGAGACGGTCGTCCTACCCGTCTTTCCAAGCTTTATCGATCGTCATGCGATATATTACTATAGTGTTGGGTAATATCCATGGTAACGAGCGTGGATTTGGTAGACATATTGTTCAACGTCGTTTTGTTAAAATAGTCTGCGGTAACCTGTATACTGTAAGATGTTAGATGCATTCTGCATACTTAGATCTATCTAGAATATGAGGCTAGAATCGATAACGTACGTACCACTAACGCTGTCTACGAACTTTAATCTGTTCGAAATAATAATATTGGTTGTGTTCTCTTAATAGACTATATATTCTGTTTTGTACTAATTTATACTTCTGTTGTTTTCGTTTTTACTTAGACGAAACCTCCACATTATTCAAGTTTTATTTCTTTATCACAAAATGTCAATGCGTATAGTTTTAAACGTGTCACTACTCGATGTGTGCTTGCCTTTGTATATTATGTGTGTGTGTGTGTGTGTGTGTGTGTGTGTGTGTTTGTCTGTGTGTGTCTAATTTCCTAACGGAATGGTAAATATATTTAAATACTGTAAATTATGTATGTATTCTTTGTTTATAATACGTGTACTCGTTTCCAGTATGCTTTTTCAGAAAGCTAACATGAAAATCGTTTCTATACAACCAAGTCTGTATCAACTCATATGCATCAGCATAGATTAGTGATGTTACTTGATCGGATTGTCATGAAGGAAAGAATCGTGGTTGTACCAATCATTAATACCATAAGTAACACTGACCTAAGGATACATTTTCAGTCAGCCAAATGGTTCCACGCTGTAGGATATAGACTATCTACCGTTCAGGTTGGTCTGTGGCCATTGGCTGTCGCTCGCTTTGAGCTTAAACATTAGGATCACAAGCTGCTGGCTATATGTATACGTATCTTGCTTTTCTTTAGTAGCAAGCTGGAAAGCATGTTAAAGAAGGACTACAAAGTTCTAAAGTACTTGATGCCCAGTGCATGGTTTCTTTTTGTCTGTCATATAACATATAACATTCTATTTTGAATATAGTTGCATATTTTAATGCCTTTGCTATCGACCTGGTTTTCTGCTTTATATTATATTTTCCAACAAGTCAGAATAATTTCATATATATGTGATTTCTTTCAACCTATTCATAACAAGATTATTGCTTTCATATTTTCTTCTGTTACGAGGCATAATTGAAATCTATGGGAATTGTTCTGCTTTCCGAGAGAATTTGTTCTAGTTTCAGGCCACATCGTTGGACATAAGTAATAGTTCATTACGTATATGCTAAAGCCAGTGTGAGTGGAGTTCATAATTGTCTTATGTATTGATCTTTCACACATATATTTCTTCTTATTAATGTATCTTTGATGCTTTGCATCGAAAAAGCCTTGCAACATTAGAAAGTTTGTTTCTTTCCTCTTCCCCACCCGCCGAGGGGCCCATTGCTGTATTCTGCTCTTTTCTCTACACCATCAAATATGAAAACAATACATCGACCAAACTTGTTGGGTGGCTAATAAAATACATATATTTTCAACTACTCCAATTGTTTCCATAGCAAAGTGTCAAATGCAGTGATTAGGTTCTTTACTAAAAAAACTGGATGCGACAAATTTAAATTTTATCAGGTTTGTGATAAAATCAGGTCAGTCAGAGTTGAACCGTTTCGTTGTCCTAGTTGTTAGAGCGTCCGTAGTGGAAGCAGGAGTTTATGGGTTCGATCCCCGGCTGAGTCATACGAAGACTTACAAAATTGGTACTAACAGCTACCTCTTTTGACGCTCAGCAATAATATGTTAGAGTTAGCACTGGTCGGCCTGGTGTCAGGATAATTGACTGGGTGGGACATCATCATGCTACATGTCTCCGGCATGTTGCCCCAGTGCTATAAACTGCCTCACTGCAGACATTGTAGCAATATGACTGAATAATTGTTAAAGCGACGTTAAAGATCCTAATAATAAAAAAACAAAGAAACAAATAAATCAGAGATGGAAAATAGTGTTCTCTTTGTTTAGATGAACGTGTGTATGCAGTGAAGAGAATAGCTTTGTCAGCTAGTGTTTATTATTGATTATTTATTACATTTTCATTTACCACCCCACCCACCCACTCACCTCTCTCTCTCTCTCTCTCTCTCTCTCTCTCTCTCTCTCTCTCTCTCTCTCTCTGTCTCTCTCTCTCTCTCTCTGCATTTGTTTTTGCATCAATGTCTCTCTTCATCTGCCGCTCCATCTCTTCGTTTACATTTGCACTTACAAACTTTCTTCCGGAAGCTGAAGATTCACTAATTCCAATTTCATCTGGGTTTTATAAATTGTAATCCTTGTCATTTCCTAGCCTATCAGACTCTTGGAGTGACGGGTCTTTAATCCGATGGCCGAATTACTTCCGTGATTCTTAGCTGATCTCCTTTGTAGAAAGAGAACATATTTCCATTGTATGTATCTAAAATGATTATTCCAGCGTTGTTTTACTGGCATAATATATCATTGTTTTCTGATGGCACAACCAGTATCCAGTAGGTATCAACCAATAACAATTTTCAGACACTGCCAAGTGAGTTAGAATAATATGTTATACATTTGCACCATTCGTTAATTATTTTATTTTATGTTTTTTGTTGTGTTTCGCAGGTTGGCCTGAACCACTGCTTAATTAAATGGGTAGAAATTACACAAATGTTGTGGTTCTAGTGATCAATGTAATCATGGAGGAAAACTTTCAAATTCTTTACAGCACCGCTAAACACTCGCTTAAGGTTTGGTTCCAATAATAATAATGATAATATAAGAAATCAACGTTAAATGAATAGAAAACATTTCAAAGTGTTAAAGTTTGTCTTGCACGTAAATTCGAAACAAAGGATGCTTGTGATGTAAATAAAACATAAATACGTGATCAAGGAAGATTCGAACAAACTATGCGTTTGGAAATTTAATTTGAATAAATTTATACACGTGTTTGCAGAAAATAAATTGAATGCAAAAATGAGTCAATATATACAAAATCATAACTATAATTTCTGCTACTAATTGTAAATTTTAATACTCTGACAAAACAATGACTCGAAGTGGATTTCACCAGCTTAAGTAAAGTCTGGACCGAGACTTCTATAGAATCCAGATATTTGATTTGCTGAAATTTAGATTTGATTTAGAACTGAACAATCAAATGGTATAAATCTAGACTGAGCATTAACGCGTTTGTTTTGGGAATAAATAAATGTGTTTGCAGGCAAAAAATTGAAGGCAAGAAAGAGGCAACAGATCCAAATTATATGCCTGACAAAACAATGATCTGGTCTGGCTTTCACTAGCATAACTAAAGCCTGGACCTAGACGTTTAAAGAATCCAGTGATCTGATTGGCTAAAATTAAGGTTTGATTTCAAACTGAAAAATCAAATGTTATTAATCTAGATTTAACATTAACGATTTTGTTTTGGGAATTTTTATTAACGTGTTTTACTGGAGTGTAACTAATCTATTGATTGACATGTAATAATTAGTATAAAGCAGACATTATGATGTTTTTACTATACAATATAAAAGGTCAATCAAAGGGACAAAACGTAATAAGCAGCATTAACGTTTTAATCATTTAAATCAAGATCTATTGTTTTGGTGATGTTTATTTAGATATTAATTTTGACCGTACAGTGGATTCAGTGCAAATATTTGCACATATATTACAGGATGCTGGTGGAGAAAAAATTCAAACACATTTAGCTATTATTGGACGTTTCAAGAAATTGTGATTTGATGATGCATGCAAAGACACGAGGAAGGAATTTTTAAAAAAAAATAACGATCCTAATCAATTAAATCCCAATTAAACAAATGAAGATGTGAAAAGAACAGACACTTGATGACATTGTGATTTACTAAAGAACAGTGTGTGCAAGAAACAAAATTCTAAAACTGTGTTGGTTAAAAAAGAGATAAGTTCCTTTTTGTAGAAGATTATGATTTTTAAAGCAAAATAGCACAAAACTTGCCACGCATACTTATTTTGCACCATGTGGTGTTTTGCTATATTTTTACTGACTCGATTTAAATAGTAGATTCTACAAACAAATCAAACTTAAAAAAAATTAATTTACATTATTATTTGTTATATTTCTACATGTAAGAAATCTTAATTCGCTTTAAAAAAAATTCCCTTCCAAAGATTTGGTAATCGAAGAAAAAAGTTATTTTTATAAAGGGATAAGGTATTCCCTAATACGCAGAATTTGATTGCATTAGATCGTCCGCTACATTCTTAGCACGCTCCATTTTAAGTATGCCGTATGTGTATTGTATTAACTCGTGCAATTGTTTGCAGCACTATCTCTCTTGTAGTAATGAGCACTGCAGTCAAAGTTCGGTTGCATGATGCATCTTCTCGTTTTAGACATTTATATCTTTGGCACTTTGAGTTCAGTTTTAATGTTGTTTTCATCGGTTTATTAGTTTTCGTGGCATTATATTTGCCGTAGTATTCGAAGAGTAACAGAGCAGATATATATATGGAGTCAATGAGAGCGTTTTGTTTTTAGTAGCAGCTCTTTAAATCTCGTCTCTTAATAAATCAGTTTCTACTATAATTTTATATTTTGAACACATATGTTTATTTCTTCGTTCATGACTACATTCTGAATGGTGTCGTTGAACAAATTTAACAGTCATTTCCATTATGAATTTGCTACCACGTCTTTCGAACGTATCTTAGCATTTCATTCATCCTGTTCAAATAATTAATGTGAACAATCGCACAGTTTGATCAATGCATGTTTCAGAAATGTCTGAGTTTCCGCCTTTGGATAATAAACAGCTATAATGCAAAGTTCGAATCAATTGGGATTACTACTGTATGAATTAGTTTTATTAACTTTAATAATGAATTATCTTTTGTTTAAATTAATTTTCCAAAATGCTTCGATTACATGTCCTGAGAACAGGGGTAACGTAAAAAGTGTCCAACATTCGTGGTCTCATAATATTACAGTTACAACCTGTCTTATGAACTTTTGCCTACACTTTATGATTCTAAAAAATGATTATTTCCAGGTATGTTGCAGTCCATTTGTCTCAAGAGACGATGGAAGTGCGCCCATAAGAGATGTCCCGGTTGATGGTATACTATCGTCTGTAGTAGCTATGTAGCCCAACACGGGAATGGCTGTCCTTGCAGGACTTGAAAGTTGAGTCTGGTTTTGGTTGGAGCTGATTCTTCTTCCTCGGAAATCGCTTTTAATCAGCTAGCACGCGTAACGTTTCCTTGACGGCTTTTAAACCAGTGATCAGAGCGTGTCGCCAGCTGAACCTATCTAGAGTAAGCTCTTCCCAGGTGTTGACATCGATGTCAAGGGCTTTCATGTCGCGCTTGCAGACATATAGCCTTCTGATAGACCTTTTGCCAGAGGCAAGTTCCAAATAAAGAAGGTCTTTGGAGATCCGTCCGTCATCCATATGACATACATGGCCCAGACATCTTTAGCAAAGCTATACATCAGGTGCTGTAACTCAGTTTCTGTGTTAGTGGCTAGTGCAGCATCGTCTGCAATGATCTTATCCCTAACGGTTGCTATACGCACTTTGCTTTTTGTCTTTAGTTGTGCCAGGTGTAATAGTTTGCCGTCTTATGGCGTGTGCAGGTAGATCCCTTATGTGAACGTCCCAAAGGCATGACTGAGCAGAACAGCGAAGAATATGCCGAAGATCTTGGGGTCTAGGACGCAACTCTGTTTCACTCCGTTGCGAATGTTGAAGGGGTCGGTAGTTGAGCCATCTTACTGCACTGGATCATGCTTAGCAGCTGTGTAGGACATTCTAAGATCGTTGATTGCCTGGAGATTATGTGATAGTCATGTCAGCATGGTCTGGATAGTCAAGGTACCTAGCTTGAGGATTGGAGGTAGTTGAGTTTTGTGTGTTTCTTGGTACAATTGTTGCAGTCCGCTTTTTCAAGTACTCGCGTACCCTAAGCTCTACGCATCTAGTAAGGCAGATGAACTGTGGCTGGACCGCATCATCTTGTATGTGGGCTGACCAGCTTCAGGCGGATGGTAGCTGTCAAATGAGACCTATTGTTTTCTGCCATCGTCTGAAGCAACCCCTGGCGTATGAATCTACTCTTATAGAGTGATGACTTATAAACCGGTAAACTGCTGATTCCCCTGTTGTATCGACGCTGTATATCGAAGCTGGAGAGTTGTCTCCAGGACGCCAGTCTGGGCAGGGTGATATTGAGAATCAGTTGTTTCCCATGCAACTGATTTCTTATGCACGCAGCTGTTGGATCGAGGGGAAAGGACAAGCCGATACGTCATGGCACAGGCAGAGGGTAAAGTCGCAAGTTAGCAAAGGTTTGATGTCAGAGATTACCTTCTCCTACAAAGGTGACCACCCAAGGTTAGCAATCCCCATCTACCCGAAGCGTATGGTTTTGAGGCGACAGTGCTTATTTCCAAGTAAAATGATCGTTATAGCCCAAACGCAGAATTAGTATTTTCAAATAATCGTAATATTTCTTTACTAAGTATTTGCTGTATATTTTAAACGCTCCCATTTTTTTTCCTCTTTTCGTCATTATTATTTTATTTTTTTCTAACCGATTTTGTTATGTTTTAAGTTATTATCTCCGTCATGATAATATAAGGTTCCAGAACCACGGCTTGCACTAAATTGGCTCTTTAGAGATGATACAAATGCAGAAACCAGTCTGATGGAGAGAAATTACACATTAAAAACTTCTCCCCCGTTATGAGATGTTTACATTAGACGGATTGGTTTCGATTCCATTCCTTGTAAACGTTTTGACATAATCGATATTATAACATCATAATGTACAACCTATAAAAGCTAAACTAGACACCTTGAAATTCATTTAATTTGGCTATTACGTATTGTTTTTCAACACACATAATTTAGTTTGTATACAGCATATACTGTATTGTAATTTTATTGATAAGAACATTGTACAGTCAAAAGTCGATGACGATAATTGCATTTTATTCTAAACTGTTGAATTGAATGGCACAGATGAACTCATAGATAACACTTGTAAAAAAAAACGATCTGTACAGATTCACTGCTTACTGCTAATGGTGAAGACATTGTTAGTAGCACGGTGGCATATATATATATATATATATATATATATATATATATATATATATATATATATATATATATTCTGTCTTTTTTAAATTAGGACTCCAACCATGGCTGGTGGTTTATTCGCCATCAGCAGAAAATTCTTCGAAAAGTTAGGAAAGTACGATCCTGGTTTTGATATCTGGGGAGGAGAGAATTTAGAACTCTCCTTTAAAACCTGGATGTGTGGGGGAACGTTGGAGACTGTTCCATGTTCACACGTCGGCCACATCTTCCGGAAGAGGAGCCCGTACAAATGGCGGGGCGGCATTGATGTCCTGAAACGGAACACTGTCAGATTGGCTGAAGTTTGGATGGATGAATTCAAGGAGTATTACTACGACAGAATCAATCATAACTTGGTAAGAGGATATAGCAATGCAGGATTTCTGGAGTCAGTACGGAACATTTTGTTCAGTCGAACTCTCTACGCTATTCCCTAGTGTATCATTATGCTTTTTATTTATTCAACAATGTTAAAAGACCTATATAGTACATATTCCAAACTTTCAAGTAATTCTGAATTTTTACTCATTTTCTCTGAAATGATAGGGTTGAAATGGGCCGGATTTCAGAGCTTGGATAATATTTTTAGGCAAATATTTATACTTAACAATTTAATCAAACTTACTAATCCATTGTTTTTTTCTGAAACATGAACTGAATGATTGTAAATAGTGCCTACGTGACACAATTCTTCAGCCTTGATCTAAAATGATCATTAGTACATACGGGTATATCTAGAAGTCGCACTTAGTGGGTGCAATTATTCCAAATAATTCAAAAGATATAAACTGAAATATAGAATATCATTAAAACAAATTCCCTAAATAAGACTTAGTAATAACTACAACGTTAAACTATCTATAAAAAGTGTTTGCTATTTGTACGAATCTATGGTGTTAAGTAAATGAAAGAATAACAAGCAATAACTCATGTTAAACATATTAAATATTTAATTCCCTTTGTCGTAAAATGAATTAAAAAGGCACTTACACTATAATAAATCCAAAAAATAACAATTTATATTTCAATTTCACTGAGCCATTATTTTACACATTTTTGTCAAAAAATAATGTTAACGAATAAAACACAACCGCGAACTTAAATTGACGTAACTTATTTAACATAAAAGAAGCCATAATGTTTAGAAAAGTAATGGAAAATAATGTAAAAGTTTTCATCACAATTGAAGGCATTCAAAAAGCTGTCAGTATGTTGGAAGAATGTTCAACTTAACTGTAAATCGTATAACTCTCTTTGCCAGCGTTCATTTGATTTCATCCTAGGAGCTGTGCCACTTCCTATATTTTTACAAGTTGTTCAATACAACTGACTCATAACCCAATTGATTCACTCAAAATTTGGATTTTCATCTCTTTATCTCAACCAATTCAATCAGTATTCATTACTAAAATATGTCGCAAGAAGCGTTAGTACACGGTTGGGCTTAGTTGGGTTGGTATTTTGTTTCTGACCGCCTTGCTCATTAGCAAAGTTTCGGATCCAAGGATACACCATCCATTGGAGGTATGTCTGCTTGTGTAACTCTACTAATTCTAACTGATCCAATGAATGAAAATAACGAGCTGCAAATTGAACCTAATGGCATATACAGATTGATTGAATTTGACGAAATTCACATGAAACAAACCGTAAACGTGGCAAATGAAATACTTATGTTCAACGTAACATTTTCCTGACTAGGCTTTACACCCGCAGCGGTTTATAATACAGCACATGTGTATTATGTCCATTTTAACATACATATTTATTACATATATTGATAATAAGTGACTTCGTCATTGCATTATACCGGGCTGTTTTCAATGATAAGCTAATAAATGTATATCCTTAAGCCCAAGGTCATTGCAAGATTATTATGACCCCAGATGAGCCTTGTAACCTTGCTCCCCATTACTGTTTATTAGTGTTAATACATGTTCGACTTCAAAATTTATTAATTTGATTATTCTTATTATTTATTCTACATATTTAATTATAATAAACGAACAATATGACAGCGTACTTCGGTTTTGGCGTTAATCCCCGCCCTTGTTTGCCTAATGAGTTTAACCCGCCATGATTAGGCCTTCATATTTCGTAATCTATCTTTAGAGTATTCTGAACTATATTCAAGTTCTGGATGATGAATTTAACTTGAGAGGAATACAATTTATTTTTTAATAGGTAACTAAATAAACATAGCTAAATATTTTTTGTGACATACAATGCATATTTCGGCCTTTCCCACCCATTAGCAGTATACATCTTATGAACGTAAAAAAAAATGATTACCACCGTTTTATTCCCATTATAACCTTAATCTGGTCCCGATGTCATTGACTACATCCTTTTTTATTAGGGCGACTATGGCGATATACGTGACAGAAAAGCTCTTCGCGACAAATTACAATGCAAGAGTTTTAGATGGTACCTCAACAACGTCTACCCGGAACTGTTTATACCCTCGGAGTCAAAGGCATCAGGGGAGGTAAATACGTTTCATCATTGGATTGATTTTTCTTCGATTGAAGTCAAAGAAGAAAAAACATAAATATATGATAAGATGATGTCAAAAAGGAAACAATACAAACAATGAAAAAGAGAAATTTCATAAAAAATGATACTGTGCAAAGAACATTATGGAACTATTCAAGTTTCGAGTTTTGATTTGACAAATTGGCTGCAACTGAAATGATTTTTTTTCTTCATTCAATCTATGTCTTTCTTTACGTGTTGTCAAAGTTAAAATGTCGAATATTATCCTTAATAATCAAATGAATTGTGTAAACCTGCACACACCTTCTGTCGCCAATGAGAAGCAGTTATTGTGCTATTGAATTCCTTTTTCTCGTTTCAATCTTACATGTAAAGGAAAATATTAAATGTATTCTACTCAAAATTGTAAAACATAATCGAAAACCACTCAACATGTTACGTGTGCATCATAATCGTTCTGGTACAACTGAATTAATTATTATTGTTTGAATGTAATTTTATATAGAAAAACTAGATCGACGGAGAGATACACTTTTTCCAATATTCTTTATTTTCTCCTAACAGATACGGAACAAAGCGAAACCAATGTGTCTCGATGGAAATGTGGAAGCAGATCAGTTGAATAAACCTTTAATATCGTATCCCTGTCATGGTGATGGTGGTAATCAGGTATTGTATATACGTTTGAGTATACTATCAAATCATCCTTTAATCCATTTAATCACGTCTGCAATGAAGTATTTAATCCAACTGCAAAATACTGTAAACTCAGGAAGAATACTTTCATGACGTCCATAACATAATGATAAAATTTTATAAAACTATAATAATATCTTAAAAGTACGACTGGATGCAAATGAAAGAAAACGCGTTATGATATGGTTAATATATGCGCGTAATTTCTGCAGCTGAATCTCCTATTTTGACAAATACAGGAGCGCACATCGGTTCCGCAACGGAACGAAAACCTCAAACAAAATATATCGCTATTTGAATAGACATAGAGATAATGAAGTATGTAAAGATTTTAATTTAGTGTGAGCGAAATTCAGAGGAAATTCAGGATCATCAAAACGTCCGGTGAGTATACATGGTCATACTTGAGTTCAATATACGTTATGTGGATATTATATAGTAATTGTTAACTAACTCATATGAAGTGATTTTCTTACCCAACATAATTACTCTTAGAATGTTTGAAAATCACTAAACAATACTCGGCTTCCTACTCATTCTAAATCACTTTCCACTTTTCGATATTAATGCTAGGTACTGTACTACATATACGGGGAATTTAGGTGTTTGGGCATGGGATTATTTTTCGATTTCTTACATCGCTATTTCTATATTATATTAAATGGTTTGGTAAATTAAAGAACTAATGTTCTATATATGATATCCAATGGTACACAACAATATAGCTTCAGTTGTAATCTGAAAAACTGGAAACCATACCCGTTATATAATGAGTCACAGTATATACATTTGTGACGTGTTTCATCAATAAAGTGTGACGAAAACGTGAGATAACACGAATTATTATTGTGTGTGTGTGTGTATATATATATATATATATATATATATATATATATATATATATATATATATGCACACACACACATAAGGCTAGTTTGTGTAACGGTGTTAGCTGCTGGCACACATTTACCGTATTGTTTTGTTGATAAAAAGTCAGACTCCTGTGACCATACTTAGGGCTAGCCAGCTTTGATTAAAGTAAGAGGGAAATGAAACCAGTTTCAAAATTCTCCGAAAAAATAAAAATGCCCACAAACAGAGTATACATTTTTAAAAATTACTTTTTGTTACTGAAAACGACTTAATAATTCTGACTTAGATCAAATGTCACCCGCATAAATACGTAAGGGTTAGTGGGTGGGGGCAATCATATATTGTTCAGCAATTCAGTTTTGAGGATGTAGATCAAAACATACTTAGAAGTTAAATTGTTTGGCCCCCACACCCCAGCCATTTATCTCATTGCGTAGGCGCGCATATGTCGGATACTTGAGGCAGATAAATAAAGTGGGGTCCAATAAAGTTTATAAAGCTGACGAAAAGGTTGACCAGATGTTATAGTACTAATAAATAACATTTTCGATCAGATCAGACGTTAGAAAAGTAAAATAATTAAACCATAAATAACAATAATAATAATAATAATAATAATAATAATAATAATAATAATAATAATAATAATACTAATAATGAGGACTTTGTATGGCGCCTAATCTTTCGAAGCTCTAAGCGCTTTACACCATCAATAATGATATGACTACACTACAGAACAACAAATGACAAAAACAATGAAATTGGAAAACATAAAAACATGCTAAAAACATATAAGATACAAAACATGATTAGGTCGCTAAGTTTGTCCCTGCAATCGAAACAGGTGAGTCTTAAGAGCACTCTTAAAAGGGACCACTGTGTCTTTGTGTCTAATTTTAACGGGCAATTCGTTCCACGTCGCCGAGCCCTGGTTTGCAAACGAACGTTGTCCATATGAAATTGTTTTCACCTTGGAAACAATGAGTATACGATTATCAGAAGAAGAGCGCAAGGATCTAGCTGGTGTATACACGTGGGTGAGGCTGGATAGGTATGTTGGACTGGAGTCTGTCATTGAAACATAGCACAGAGAACAAATTCAAATTTTGTGTTTGATTCTGTATCGAATTGATAGCCAATGTAGGGTACAGAGCAGTGGTAAGGTGTGCTCTGATCGAGATACTCTAAAGATCATCCGTGCAGCTGTGTTTTGAAATTTTTAAAGTTTCTGAAAGGTTAAAGAAGAAAATTAGACTGGATGAATTTAGTGACAAGAGCCATTAAATTATTATTGCTTCATCAACTTGAAGGAATCAAAACAGTGATAAAAACAGAACAGCTTGTTTTTTTTATCGCAGACGGAGACATACAGTAGTAATAGATTTATGGCCCTGGAGTTCTTCACAAAAGACAAGTTATCTATAACCAAAGAGATTTTTAGTCTGGGGAAAACGTATATTATACGAGTTTGAATGGGCGCGTGGGAACATAACATGATTAACAATATCAGGGTTTTAACTAGCAATGCGTTGGATTTGAGAATTTAGAAAGCATGTTAACATCTGGGATGGATGTGGAAAAAGCAATTGAAGATCTAGGTAATAGGTCTGCATCGTGACAAATCAGGGTATATATATATATATATATATATATATATATATATATATATATATATATATATATATATATATATATATATATATATATATATATATATATATATATAAAGATAAGAATATCTTCAAATAGAAAGATACAGAATATAGAACACGAAATAGATACAAAGACAGAAGCGATACGGGGAGTTAATAAAATTGATAGAATACCTACTATGCCATTAACCACTGGGGATAGAATGACGCCTCGTGTGTCCATGATAATGTGTGAAAATGCTAATACAGAAATATTGTAGTAGCATCTGCAGATCGGCCTAAGTGGGGTAGTCCTATATTAAGTCAAAGTGATTGGATGTTAGGGAAATTTGTCGTGCAGATTTAAACTGATGAGACACTGAATGATTTTAATTTCTAGCGTTTAACAATATAAATTACAGGAATTAATGGTTTCCGATGTTCTTCACTTTTATTATTCTGTAGAAACTTGACGAAGGAGGACGGTAAAAACCATTGTAAATGTAAATGAGAACTGAATCTGTTTTCAGCAGCATGTCTTAAACTGCAATTTAGATATCAACTAACTTAACTTTTTAACCAGTATAATGTTCCTGAGGATTGTTCGATTTCAACCAACATAATGTTCCGATGGATTGACGGACTTTAATCAAAATAACATTTATATTGAGTGTTGGGTTTCAATCAATGTAGCATTCCCTTCGGTTGCTGCATTTCAAATAAGCAATTGTTTCTATAAATCAGTGGTTTTCACCAACACAACTTTCCAATGTATATTTTAATTTCAACCAATATCATTTTTATGGATTTTTAGATTACACTGGCAGACAGACAGACAGACGATAATATCTTTCCATACTTCCGTTCGTGAATCGAATCACAAGATGATTACCAATATGTTCATGGGAAACAAACAATTCCAGACGGCGGGGTTAAAAAAATTTCCCTACAATCGCAAACAATCAGTAAAGAGAATACTGCACATTAATTTTATGTCCTTATCCAGACCAACCAGAATCACATAAAACAATATGTTACCATGTTATAATATCGACAATAGAATGCACACACTATAGTAAAAGTTTACTGATGTCACTGTCATGCCCTACGACTTTGCAAACAATTGACTTTCATCATTCTATATCATTTACCTGACCTAAGGCTTTCCAAGAGTTTGATTTCCATCATTCCATAATCTCATTTACATGACCTAAGGCCTTCCAAGAGTTTCATTTTCATCATTCCTTAATCTCATTTACCTGACCTAAGGTCTTACAGTAGTTTCATTTCCTAATATCATTTAAAAGACCCAAGACCTTACAAGAGTTTCATTTTCAGCATTCCTAATCTCATTTACCTGACCTAAGGGATTCCAAGAGTTTGATTGTCAACAAAGGAATTAAAGTCCTTACAAGAGTTTACTATTTATTGATGAGATATAGACAAATTTCATTTTGTCTTCAAGCGTTAGAAGCCATAATTTACAAAGGTTATTGCCCTTAATTACTTGTCATTCAAAAATTCCTTCCTGCAGCATTATCATAACTAGTATATTCGGATTTCAATCATTTTTTATTTATACCTTTTTACTGACGATACCTCAGACACGCCTGCTTAAGCAAAAAGGATTCTTTGTGATACGCATACCTTGTATAAATTGTATTCATTTCATTCCTAAAAATGTTCAGACCTACTCCTATTTACAGTACTGGTTGTTGAGTACAGAGAATGAAATTCGCCGAGACTCCGGATGTTGGGGTTACGTAGGAGGATCAGCAGAAATAAAGCTTTACAGTTGTCATGGACAACATGGCAACCAAGAGTGGACATACAGGGATGTAAGTATTTGAAAATAACACTCAGAGTCATAATTAAAGAAGATAACATCGACATATTTTTAAATCCTAAGAGGAAGAATATATATATATATATATATATATATATATATATATATATATATATATATATATATATATATATATATGGCATCATGTAACGCTACTAAAGACTTCCACATCAAATTAATTATTACCTTAAAAGATGATTACTTATTCTTTGTCAAAATGTATAACATTTTCATAATTTTTCTTAAGACACATTTTGAACATTAAATTTTATTTTGCATGTTCACTAAAATCTTAAAATTTTAAGAGGATTACAAAAATCACTCTGTCCATCATTTCAATCTAACCAATTCAAATTTCAAAATTCTGTCGGACATACTTGAATACAAGTTGAGATAAAAATACTTTGTTTCAGGATGACACCATATATCACACTGGTTCCAGAAGATGTGTTGAATTAAGCTGGGATGGCAAACATATTACGATGAAAGAATGCAACAATCATGTTCTACAGAAATGGCTTTGGAAAAGAGTTTCAGCAAAGGGACCTAGAAGATCTTAATAAACTATAATGTTAAACAAATAAGTTTGTCAGATTATCTTTCTGATTAATATCATTAAGTTGCAATTCACCAAATAATTTACCCATCCCATACTGTGATTATGGAAATTCTAACTTGAAAATAAAATCTTAAACATTAGGAATGTGTGACTTTTATAGAGATATATTTTCAATAATGAACATTACAATATACTGAATTTCTGACGATGCACACTGCTATAAGTATTTTTAAAATAAATATTAAACACTATGATTACTACTCTAACACCTCTAACACAAGTATCTTCAACGTTTTCTGGTGCAATATTGTTAACGATAGAGAATTTTGTTACAGAGGGGGATGTGGCAGGACACAACTCCAAATGACCTCAATTAATGCTTCGTATATATATATATATATATATATATATATATATATATATATATATATATATATATATATATATATATATATATATATATATATATATATATATATATTGTTACCTATATTTGATTAAAGTCATTTATTTTTGTTTTAATTGTTTGTTTCTCAAATTCAAATTTGACATTTTAAGTTTAAGATTCATTCATTGTGAGATATTTTTTTAAAAGGTTTGATGACCTGTACTCTACAAATAAACGCCAGATGTTGACCTTATTTCTGGCCTGGTTTCAGAATTGTAAACAAGCTTTTAAAATGATTGGTTGATTCCAAGGACATTATGGAGCTTTGTTGTAAACATCGTTCTATTTCTATTTCTTGAGAGTAAAAATAACTGATTCTCATCTGGGTCATACGGTGTGCACGAGATTTTTTGAACGTAAATTTGTTCTAAAGATTCTAGAAGATCATGTGACCCCTTCCTTGGTTACGTTAAAACAGGTATATAAATTATGTTTTGGAGCGAACTATTTAGTAGACGTTGGGCTGTTAGAATATTAAGTTGTATTGTTTTGAGTTATTTTAAATTACCTTGTACTGGAAATTATTTCAATTCGTTTGGATCAAGAGGATTTATTTTGTTATTTATCTGGAAAACATTTGTGCTCATTGAATTTCATAACACCAGAACTGACTTCATCACGTGACATCGTTTTACATCTTGGATGCTTCACTAAGATTCGAACTGGGAATTATTAGGACATTTTATTACCAGGACTTTTGCAATTTCACAAGTGGATTATATTTTGAATTATTCTTGGATTAATTTTGGAATTGATTTTTAAAATATTAGATTTATTTTTCTTTTCTCGAAAATATTTGTGCTCAGTAAATTGTTTATTAAGTTTTTACAAGCTTGTTATTTTCACTCTTTCTATGTTACTGTTTATTCGAGGCCTAAGCACGTAACTATATATATATATATATATATATATATATATATATATATATATATATATATATATATATATATATATATATATATATATATATATATATGTATATATATATATATATATATATATATATATATATATATATATATATATATATATATATATATATATATATATATATATATATATATATATATATATGAAGAAAAATGTCACAGCATGATTGATGTAATACTAGTCCAAATGTTTGATCTATACCAATTCCGATCTTGAGGTCATTAACAAACAATGGATGATTTACACGATTACAACGATGAACAAGAAAAAAGTACAGTACAAGAAAAAAGTACAGTACAAGAAAAAAGTACAGTACAAGAAAGTACAATAGTTATTTACTTTACATAATGTGGATTGTGCTTGGCTACAGATAGTTACAGAAACAATCCAATTAGATAAAAAGAATCTAAATAATGAAAAAAATAGATTAGCAGTGAAACATTTACCTCATTTATAAGATGTCTTCATACGGTCAATAAATCTTTCTTCAATATGTGATTAGTAACATAAATAGTTATTAAAAATACTCATAAATATCACTTGCCAATTTTTCTTTCTGAATTCGCTATTGCCTAAAGTTTGATATTATCTTCATACAATTCATTATTTATAAAACGTATTAGTTTTCGTTCATAAAATGTTTTATACAATTTTACACAAAAATGTAACTTTTATGTACTCAACTTATTTCATAAATTGCAAATGACAACAAGCTGAATTATCACCTCAAACATGCATACAACATAACCGATGGGCATTTCTAGTCAGGCCAGATAGCTATATTATACGTCAACAGGTCAAGACTGGTCAAACAAGTCTTAAAGAATGGTGATAATGTGGTTTGTCCTTTTCATTTATTTTCAGTTTTAACTTATTGCCTGGACTTGAAATATTTTCCTTTTATGATCTGATATGTGCTACTACAACATAGAAGAATTCCAGACAGCACTTGGAATAAGTCAGAATTTTCACATACAAAACAAGAGTCCCTGGAAGAGACTGGTGTTTTCCTGGCCAAATATAATTTCCAGGAATCCAACATAATACCATTTTCTGTCCAGCCTGGTTTTCGTTAGGACTAACTTGGCATTGATCATATCGGATGTAAGTATGGCCTGTTTTTCGTTAGGACTAACTAGACAAGGATCACATCGGAAGTGAATCTGGCCTGTGTTTCTTTAGGACTAACGCGACATCCTACGAAGTATTTTAATTACAACCCTTACTGACATGAGTTCTTGAAGAACTAGTGAAAAGATTTTCCAAAATCATGCTATGGCAGCTTTAATGGAGATCAATTCAGTATTATTTTCTCTTAGGACCAACAATTACTCAGCATAAGTCTTCAGATGAAAACCCCATCATAATCTGACTTTCTCCCTCTATTTAAGGCAAACTAGAAGATGGGATGAGTTCATTGTTTTGTTTTCATGGCAATTAGCCAATAAGTTAGTTCTAATTATCAGACAGCCTATGGAGAACCGACCATAACTAGGGATTTCTGATGTATTATCATTAGAACTAGTGATTAAAAAAAATCTTACAGATGAAAACAACGTCATCTGAAAAGAAAACAATAATAAATCTGTGAAAAAATTTCAGTTTATTTCAGGCAAAATAAAACACAGTTGCTTAATAAGAAAAAAAAAACATTTCATAAATCAACGAAAATTTTAGTCGATGACAACAAAAACAAAAGTATTGAAACAAGTAAAAAAAAAAACGTTCAAGTACTCATCTCAAATTAATCTTCCACGAGTTATCATATTGAATTGTCCTATACTTTCAATTTCAAATGTACAAAATGTAATTAATGAAAGGAGAAGAATATATTTTTCTTATGGGAGCAACATATGTGAATTATTGAATACTTTTATTTTTTTCCTTGTCTCAAAGGTAAGAGTCTCTTGATCACGTGACAAGATTAGTGACATGACGTGTACATTCAGTCATATGTTTTGTCCTTACATGACAGTGTTCTGCCAATTAAATCAAGACGTTTCGTTCAGAGTTTCTAATATGCAAATTAGAAATGTTATAATATGGATATATTGACCTACATAATACAGTAATTAAGTAATAAACTGTTACTTGTCCTCTTCGACAGAATATTTTAATGTATATTTTCGTCTTCAAATTTAAGTATAGGTGTTCTAGCTAAAAAAGTGGAAATATGTAATGGAAGTTTACGAAATTTTTATCTTTGGTTCAGTCGTGACAATTGAAAATCAACTTGCCCAGCTGTAAAATCATAAAAGTTGCAAAATGCAATCATTTCAAAATGTTATTTCAGTAAACTCCAGCATATCTTCAAACATCCAATTTGTCTGAGTTGACGATATTTATAGGTGTCCACATATTTTAAACTCCTACGCAAGCCGTTTCAAACCAAAAGGAGGTATTTAATCAAATGTATACACATCTCCAATTAAGTTATTTCCAAATTTTCAATTAACGATATATCTAGATTTGGGAACACAGGTGAATATTTGAAATATGGGACATGAAAAAATGTAGCAAGCACATCATGACACATTGCACTATATGTAAAGGGTGTCACAAGTCTTTGATCAAACACAACCTGTCAATCATATTGTTGGCACTCTGTATTTTGACATAGGTTTGTTACTTCATAGAAAGCTGCTTCAGCTGCAATGTACAAGCAGCAAAATAGCTAATTGCTCCTTTACCAAATATGTGAGCATAAAATATTACAAGAAAAAAATGTGTCATACTTAGTTCTTCTCAAATGTGTTTAAATGAATTTTCATAAACATTTTTTTAACTTATTTCGTTTGAACTTACTAATATATACATAATTTGTGTACAACTAGTCCTGAATTTGACATAATCTTGATGGCAAGTATATATGTTTATAACTGCTGTGAAGTGCTTTGTCTTGCTGCAGTATATTCCTTTTATGTAAATTTAACTTCAACTTGTGAAAATACCTTTCGTGTATCTGGCCATGATGTTCTCATTTAATGATAATGTGTAGAAATGAATTGGTCCAGTCTGAACTGTAATTTGTCAATTTACTCCATGTTGATTTGTATTCTTTCTCTTTTAATGAATCTGTTCACCACACATCCAGTCTTTTTTAACCATATCATTTCTACTTGACCGGCTGCAGTCTGAACATAAAAGAACCATATGTACATTGTTTAATTGACACATGACCTTAGTGTTTTGCTAGTATATATATATATATATATATATATATATATATATATATATATATATATATATATATCTGCTCTTAAATGCAGCTCTTTTCATCAAAATATCACCTAAACAGTTTTATCTTCAATTGTTCCCTCATAATTAAAAATATTCATGCATTTGTAACGTTTAAAAGTTAGAGGAATGGAGAGCATATTGAAACATCTTAAAATGTTTTTTAACGTTCAAAAACCAATGTAAGATTTATGTACCTACCTGTGCGTGACTTTCTTGAATGAAATTAAACATTTTTCAATTTTCGTTCAGCGTAAAAGTATACATAGTTCCGAAATAGGTTCATACATCAATACTTTATCTTCTCTGCAACTCTAAAATCATCCCAAACAAAACTACCTTCACCACATGTATGGATTTCGCAACCAAGGAAAATAAAATAAAATCACAAAAACACTTGACCACACCCATATAAAATATTAACCAAATTAAATAACGCTAGTGTACCAGTAAATTATCATGTATTTGTATCCTTTATTGACGCTTGTACTTATTATTGAGGTAATATTGTGAAGCAAAATTATAGATAAATGCTTCGAATAACAATAACAGGTGTCATCCAAAAGGAAGTGTTTGCAAAGATAAATTTGAAAGTTAGTATGGATGATGGTACATGCAAGATATGACATGTATTATATGATAGGTTCACACTATGTGAAATGCCAAGTACTTTACATTGGCCTATAGAGATGACTATGTTCATACATTGTAAATATCTTTGTAATATGTACAATTGTTATGTATTAAATACATGATGCTTAGACCAATGTACAGGTGGTAGAGCTCGTGTAGGTAGTTGAATAAATATTTTGTATCCATGCAAATTATTTTTCTTTTCATTATGTTAGTCTTTCATTAAAAATCTTTATCTTTTCCCGTGTCTTTCTATCCCCTATGACTTGGACGTTGACATTCCTTAGATTGAAAACCTACCACAAGAAAAAACTTGCACGAAAAACAATGACATCTGAATACATCAATGCACATACAAAGGTGATATTTTCTAAGACCCAATTATGAGACAGTGTCATTCAGTTGTGCCGCTAAGTGGATGTACCTAAACTACAACTGTCAATCACTTATGTTGGTGATAATAACTGGTGATGCTATACATTATCCAGAAGGGAAGTTTACAAACCGTTCAAAAGGTATATGACTTGGTCTTTTGACACTGGCACAGGCTCTTTGTTTCATAAATATCACAAGAAAATTATTTTTTCAATATTTACCATTTTTTCAAAACTCGCACACACTTGCAACTTTAATATAAATTCTGTAATTCTTGTATTTGTAGATATCAAATAAAACCTATCTTAGAATACAGACCTGGCTAAGAACGTTAGGAATATCCGTTCAATCTTTCAGAAATATCAAAGATGTTACGTGTATTAACCCTGTTTAACCCTTTATTAGTATTTAAGTATGTTCCAAAACAAGAAAAATGAAATAGAAACACTTTCGAAGTATGCGTTTTGTTCAACTTGTTGGCGTATAACAGAGTCCATCCATATACCTTCTCAAAGTGAGCGGCACATCTACACGTGATAGTTCCTTTGCTAACATTCGGTTTTGTTCGTTAGTCATCGTTAATCATTAATTTTATTTTTTGATACGTTTCTTTTTCATAGAAGATCCGAGGCTTTCGATTGTTGTAACGGTATTTATATTGTTTTTTCTGTTATTGAAATGGTCTAAAGCAAAGTGCTTAAATTTGCCAGGTTTATCATTTCACGTCCTACAAAGGATACTAAGTTTGTCTTGAAAGAGAATTTAACCTTTAATACGGACGTGAAGAAAAGCACCACCACCACCACCACCCCGTTAATACGGTTAGATGTCGTTGTGTTTATTCTAATCATGCTTAGCGTACATCTTGTGTTTTAGAGGTTATATTTCGTCTTAAATAAATAGACGCATCAATGTACAGACTGAGGTTCATTGTTCTTTCGCTTCTTTACTTTCATACAAACCCCACGTGCACTAGTTTCAAGAAACAAAACAAAACAACAACAAAAGAAACAATGACATAAGAAACGTGACACGCAATACTGTAACACTTCGGACTCTACATACGTGCCTGTGTTTGTGAGTAAACTATGTCACAATGTTTAAGTGAGATTGAAAACTTTGTCAGCTTGAAAACACGAACCAATACTGTGACCGCTTAGTATTTGATGTGGTATGAAGAAATGGTAAAAAACACATCAAATGGATTGTACCTTTAGATTCCAGTCTGTCTGCACTGCAATGGTAACAACGCAAGAGCGTAGGCATTAATTTCCCACACTGCCTAAGAACAAAATAATGCATCACTTCATTGACTTCAGTAGCTCTACACATTGACGAGATAGACCATGCTTTTTCTGGGTCTTGCCTCTGGGCGATTTACAAAACCAATATTTAAACAAATTCAACTATCGCACAAACACTCTTACCATGGAGGTTGTTTCATCTCTTCCAGTGTATGGATAGTAGAATTGTGGTTTGTTTTTCTCCTTCCTATGTGCGGATAGTAGATATGGGGTTTGCTTTTCCCCTCTTTACGTGCGTGGATGATAAATTTGGGGTCCGTTTTAGTCTCTCACTTGCTATGTTTATATATTATATGTGTGGTTTGTTTACCCTTTCTTCTGTGTTAATATTATTTTCAGGATTGTTTTTGCTCATTCAGGTGGGCTGATAGCATATTTTGAGATTTTTTGTTTTCTACCCTCTTTATGTATAGTAGATATAGGGGGTGTCTGATTCCCCTCTAAGGATAGTATACTTGGGGGTTGTTTTCCCTCCCTACTCTGTGGATAGCATGTGTGTCTGTGTATGTGTGTGGGGGTCTTATTCTCTCTGTGTGAAGAGTAGATATAGGGTTTGCTTGTTCCGATTCAAGTATGTGGATAGTAGAGTGAGTGTTTGTATGTGTTTGAGTGCGTCTTTGTGGATAATATATATATATATATATATATATATATATATATATATATATATATATATATATATATATATATGGCAGTTTTTCACTTTCCTTGTGTGTTTGTATGTGTTCGAATGCGTGTTTCTGGATAATAGATATATGGCAGTTTTTCAATTTACTTGTGTGATAGTAGAGTGTGTGTTTGTATGTGTTTGAGTGCGGATTTTTTTATATTAGATATTGCAGTTTTTCACTTTCTTTATGCGTTATAGTAGAGTGTGTTTTTGTATGGGTTCGCGTACGCTTGTGTAGATAGTAGATATTGTCGGTTTTCCATTCCCGTCTGTGTGGATAGTAGATTGTGTTTGTATGCGTTCGAGTACATTTGGGTGGATAGTAGATACTGTGATTGTATGTTTTCGTGGATAATTTATTTGGGGGTTATATGCGCGTAAGATCTGTGGATAGTAGATTTAATGTTTGCTTTTATTTCTCCTTACCGTGTGTTTTGGTTTGCATGCGGTCGTTTGTGTGTATAGTAGGTGTTTGTTTGAGCTTGTGTACTTTCTTGTGGATAGTATTTTTGGGGGTCTCCTTTCAATATATATGGATAGTCGGGGTTAGTCATTCCTTTTCCCGTGAGTGCATAGTTTTGTTTTCCTCTTCCTATTTCTTGTTAGTAGAAATGGTAATTTATGTCTTCTCTTCTCATGTGTGATACGTAGTGTGTATGTTTGTAAGTTTGCATAGGTTTGTGTGGACAGTAGATATTGTGTGGGGGGGGGGGGGGGTCACCTTCTCGTGTTTAGATAGTAGAGTGTGTATTTCTATGTGCTTGCGTTCATTTGTGTGGATAGTAAATTTGGGGTTTGTTTTTCTCCTTCCAGTGTGTGGATAGTATATTCGGGGTTTGTCTTTTATCCTTTCCCTGTGTGGATAATAGATTTAAGGTTTACTTTTACATATTCCTGTGTGGGGATAGTAGATATTGTGCATTTTTCTTTTTTTTTTTCTTTCCAGAGTGTTGAGAGTAGATTGTGTGTTTGTATGCGTTCTTGTACGTCTATATATATATATATGATGCCTTGTGCCGTAATAACAGCAATACTACATACATGTAGCTATATATAAATTGATGTAAGTACTATCAGCAACAATTACATAGTTCAGTCTAACTTTTGCATTTATAATATATATCTGATACTTCATTCGAATGGTTTTAACTGAATTATAACCTTGTTGGCCTAAAATAATTTTCAAATAACGGATTAACTGGCTTAACTGGCTGTATGATGGATGCTGTATTATGCATTTTGATACTTAAAATACATATTATAAACAAACGTGCTTTTTTTATAAAGTTTATTTGTACGGTGCATCAGCTGGTGTAGTTATCCAGTCTTTGATGTACGGTGGTATATCCTTCGGTGCCATTATCAGACCGCAAAGCCTTGCAATGCAGTATTTATGTAGCCCAGTGCCTTGAAATACAGTTCATACGTTTCAGAGCCATTATCATTAATCCAAATCTGTTATATATAGTTTTATACCTATCATGGTCGATATCGATAAGGTATTGCTTTCGGCCAATATTGTCTCTTCACTGATGTGGATAAATATTAAAGGTATTACAAATAATGCTAAACAGCCTTTTAATTAAGATGTTGTTTTCTGTATTAACAGGTTGATGATCTGGTAGTAGTGATCAGCATCCATTTAACAATCTTTTCATATAAATGTATATATGAAACACCTTTTATTCTCTCTCTCTCTCTCTCTCTCTCTCTCTCTCTCTCTCTCTCTCTCTATATATATATATATATATATATATATATATATATATATATATATATATATATATTATGACTATGTGTGCCTGTCGTAACAGTTACGCAGAGGACCTAAGAATATTCAGTAGCATAGGCGCCTGATACCACATTATATAGTATCAGGGATATTCCGATGCCTGATAGGACTCCTTAGTGTACCAGGAATAGCAAAATACCAGATATGCCTGATACCAGGAATAACCCATACCAGATATGTCTGATACCAGGAATAGCCCATACCAGATATGCCTGATACAAAGAATAGCCCATACCAGATATGCCTGATACCAGGAATAGCCCATACCAGATATGCCTGATACCAGGAATAGCCCATACCAGATATGCCTGATACCAGGAATAGCCCATACCAGATATGCCTGATACCAGGAATAGCCCATACTAGGTATGCCTGATACCAGGAATAGCCCATACCAGATATGCCTGATACCAGGAATAGCCCATACCAGGTATGCCTGATACCAGGAATAGCCCATACCAGATATGCCTGATACCAGGAATAGCCCATACCAGATATGCCTGATACAAAGAATAGCCCATACCAGATATGCCTGATACCAGGAATAGCCCATACCAGATATGCCTGATACCAGGAATAGCCCATACCAGATATGCCTGATACAAAGAATAGCCCATACCAGATATGCCTGATACCAGGAATAGCCCATACCAGATATGCCTGATACCAGGAATAGCCCATACCAGATATGCCTGATACCAGGAATAGCCCATACCAGATATGCCTGATACCAGGAATAGCCCATACCAGATATGCCTGATACCAGGAATAGCCCATACCAGATATGCCTGATACCAGGAATAGCCCATACCAGATATGCCTGATACCAGGAATAGCCCATACCAGATATGCCTGACACCAGTGTATAGAGTACCAGGAATATTCCATACCATATGGTCTAACTTCATCTTTTACATGATACATCTAGTAATCTACATCGTAGATACCACATCTGGCGGAGGACATGGTGATTTCCAGACCATTCACACTTCATATCTCGGTGAATATATTAAGTTAACATACCTTATTAAACGTCTTTATACCAGCTCACTGTAATAGTTTGTAACAGTTTGATATTTATTGTCGCGAATAAGCGACTAAATATATTCAAAATCCAAAGATACCGGTCACCGGAAACAATATGCCTGTAACATTTGAAACCATAGATTCCATTCACTGGAAACAGTGAAACTGTAACCTGTAACATTTGAGACGATAGGAAACTGAAATTAATTAGTATTATTCTTTCATTTGAAATGTCTTATCTAATTAAAACAACATGATTGGCATATTCCAGATCGAACTTTTTAATTGATTCAATGAATATATTAGTAGAAATTGTAAATATACGGCAATATATCGTATAAAATATGACAATCAAACACTCCACAATAACAATAATTCGAAGTTAAAAACTAACGTATTAATATCACATGTATCTTGACAGAAGCAGATGTATGCGTAAATTCCAGACCTAAATCCGCTGAAATACTGCCATTTCTGAATCGGTTTAAGTTAACAATATGCAACCATTAACATCCTAAACGTCCTAACGTCCGGAAGCACAAAGTTTGTTTCATTATATGGTTTCTTTACATCTTTCGTCTTCTTTAAACTAATATTAGATTAATCTTTGTTTTCCTGATCATTATATACTTTGTTTAGTTTTTCTTTCTCTTCTAATATTTAGTCCAAGTTTTTAATCAATGTTGCTGTAAACTCCTACAAGGTTGTACACACACACACACGCACACGCACACGCACACGCACACATTACATATATACATACATACATACATGCATGCATACATACATACATACATACATACATAGATACATACATACATACATACATACATACATACATACATACATACATACATACATACATACATACATACATACATACATACATACATACATACATACATACATACATACATACATACATCTTCTTGGTAGTCTCTCGAGTCGAGGAAGACAAGTTGTGCACTTTCCTTCAACGATGGACGCGCATGTGACTCCGGAGTCCAAATTCCGATACACACATGCGATTGCAGGTGGGGCATGGGACACCGGTGGTTGTTGGTATCTGGGATACATTTCTGTGGCGTCTCTCACGGGTTGCAGCAAGACGCTGGCGACGGTCAGCCTCAAAGGAGGAACAGGCTTTTCTGGTCAGGGCTCGCTAATGCTTTCTGTCTGAGGCAGCGAGCTCGAGCTGACGTGGATGAAGGTCTGCCCACTTGATGTTTGTCTTGAGGTTGTCTTTGTACCTCTTGTGAGGGCGGCCTTGGTTTCGGTTCCCCAGGAATAGCTCGCCATAGAACAACTGCTTTTGGGATTCTGTTTTGATCCATGCGGATGACATGGCCAGTCCATCGAAGCTGGGCCTGGATTATTTTGGCTTCGATGCTTGTTGTGTTGGCTCTATCAAGGACTCCCAGGTTGGTGATTCGGTCCTGCCACTTGATCCGCATGATGGATCTCAGGGAGCGCTGGTGGAATTGTTCTAACTGTCTGATGTGCCTTCTGTAGAGTGTCCACGTTTCACAGCCATATAATAGAGACGTGAGGACAACTGCATTGTACACCTTCAGCTTTGTTGACAGACGTATGTCCTTGTGCTGCAAGACCTTGGTTCGGAGTCGTCCTAGTGCTTGACTGGCTTTTTGGGTCCTCGCAGTGATCTCTTTGTCCAGAGAGCCATCACTAGATATTGTGCTGCCAAGGTATTTGAAACTGTCCACATTCTTCAGCTGCGTGTCGCCAATGGTGATACAGGGTTGCGAATGGACAGTGTTTGGGGCGGGCTGGAAGATGACTTTTGTCTTTCCTAGACTAATTGTGAGTCCAAATAGGTTGGAGGCTTCAGAGAATCTGTCCACGATTGCTTGTAGGTGAGTCTCTTCATGGGCCATGAGGGCGCAGTCATCTGAAAAGAGTGCATCAATGATGAGTCTTTCTAGTGTCTTGGTTTTTGCAGCTAGGCGACGGAGATCAAACACTGATCCATCCAGGCGATATCTAATGTAGATGCCAGTGTCAATGTCCCGTATGGCATGGAGTAGTACCTGTGTGAAGAAGAGGTTGAAGAGTACTGGAGCGAGTACACAACCCTGTTTGACACCATTAGATATGGGGAATTTCTCTGAGGGTTCACCATCTGAGAGAATCTCTCCATTCATGTCAATGTGGAGGAGCCGGATGAGGTTGGTAAACTTTTGAGGACAACCAAGTTTCTTGAGTACTACCCACAGTGCATCTCTGTTGACTGTATCGAACGCCTTTGTCAGATCCACGAAGACAGCATATAGATTCATGTTCTGCTCAAGGCACTTCTCTTGGACTTGTCTCACTGCGAAGATCATGTCACCGGTGCTGCGGTCTGGGCGGAAACCACACTGAGACTCGGGGAGGTTATGTTCTGACACTGCTGCAATAAGCCTGTTGAGCAAGATGCGAGCAAGTATTTTTCCAGCAACGGAAAGCAGGGAGATGCCTCTGTAGTTACTGTAGTCCATACGTGTGCCTTTGTTTTTATAGAGGGTCACAATTGATGCATCACGGAGGTCGTCTGGCATCTCTTCTTCCGTCCAGATGCTGATTAGCACGTCATAGAATGCCTCCAGAGACTGCTTACTGAGAGTCTTGTACACCTCCGCTGGGATACCATCCTTTCCAGGTGCCTTGCCACAGTTTGTTTGTTTAATGGCCCTTCTCAATTCCTCCATCTTTGGCGGAGTATCCAGTTGGTTGAGCATTGGCTGTTGAGGTATTTGGTCAAGAACAGATTGGCTGACTGATGAGGGCAGGTTTAGGAGCTGATTAAAGTGCTCTTTCCATCTTTCCTTAATGCCATTCTTGTCTTTTATTAGTGTACTGCCATCTGCAGCAAGTAAGGGCGTAGAGCTTGACTTTGTGTGGCTGAAAATTGACTTGATGGCGTTGTAGAACTCTTTGGAGTTGTTAGTGTCGGCATAGCTTTGCACTTCCTCAGCTTTCTTTTCCCACCATTGGTCATGCATCTTGCGGATTTCTCTCTGAGCCTCAGCCTGATAGGATTTGAAGCGATCTTTTTTGGGGATGGAGTTTTTGTCATTCTGCCAGTCCATAAAAGCTTTTTTTTTTCTGGCAAGCAGATCTTCAATGGCAGCGTTGTTCTCATCAAACCAGTCTTGATGTATTCGCTTCTTTGGACCCATGGTTGCCATAGCTGTTTCTCTTATTATGTCCCTGAGCTTGTTCCATTTTTCAGAGGCGTTTCCACATAACGGTCCGTTTGTTGACAGCATGTCATCTAGTCTCTTCTGGAAATCGAGCTGGGTGGAAGGCTGCTGCAGTTTGACAACGTTGAGGGCTGTGCGCACAAGCTTAGGACGTCTTAGGTGGTGAGGGGCAATGTGCAGCTGTAGGGTAGTTCTGACAAGTCTGTGGTCTGTCCAGCATTCTGCTCCTCGCATGGCCTTGGTGATTTGGACATCCTTGGCATCACGCTGGCGTACTATTACATAGTCAATTAAGTGCCATTGGCGAGATCTGGGGTGCATCCAGGTGTTCTTGTGTTTGTCCGCCATTCTGAACATTGAGTTTGTGATTAGGAGGTTAAATTCTGTGCATTTGCTGAGTAGGAGCAGGCCATTGCTGTTCATTCTGCCGACACCGTGCTTGCCAAGCACACCTTTCCATCGAACATGGTCGCAGCCAACACGGGCATTGAAGTCCCAAAGTAGTATGATCTTGTCGTCAGCTGGAATTGAGCTAAGTACAGAGCTGAGGTCCGTATAGAACTGGTCGATGGTTTCTGCTGGACTCGATAGGGTAGGGGCATATGCACTGATGATTGTTGCGTGCCGTTTGTGGCTTATAGGTATTCTCAATTTCATTAGCCTCTCATTGATACCGATCGGCATTTCCGGGAGCTGCTTCAGAAGACTTGATTTGATAGCCAGGCCGACTCCATGGATCCTGTCCTCATTTTGGGCTTTTCCTTTCCAGAAGAATGTGTAGCCGCTGGCTAGCTCAGTAAGAGAACCCTCTTCTGCGAACCTGGTTTCACTCAAGGCTGCGATGTCAATATTGTAGCGTGCTAGCTCCTTAGAAACTAGAGCTGTTCTCCTGTGGGGTCTTGATACGTTTTCTTTGTCCATGAGAGTACGGATGTTCCATGCTCCAATAATAAGTTTTTTTCTTTGATTGTTTCGACCGCAGATATGGATGATCTTGCCAGCCGCGGTATGCTGACCAGATTTTTTACAAGGCAAGCTTTTTTTAGGCCACCTTTTCTAGGCCTCTCCCTATTCAGGGTGAGCAGCGCCGTCCTAAAAAGGTCTGCTCAGTCACCCCTGGATGCTGCCGAACTGTTCTGCTGCCTTGGGTACAGAGCAGAGCGACCACTTGTCCAAGGGCCGCCTACGTGCAGGTCTCTGACTACAACTCCCAGTGGTCATCTCCACCTGTTGCGTCGCCAGTCGCCCATCGCCGTAGGACTTTGGTAGGTGTAGGTAAGAAACAATGAGTGTGATGATAAGGATGAATGATAGATGCACAACATAACCTGTGCGTGAAGGAGATTAAAGTGAAACAGCCTTTGCACAGAGACAGTCTCACTCTCTCGGCCTTGGTAGTTAGAACTCAGTGGTACGAAGATTCGTCACGGCTGGGGACTACTTCGGCTGCATTGGATGGCTATGACGCCTTCCGTGCCTTGTCATACCCTACGCTCTCCACAAAGCGTTTGCAGATTCACTTTTGTGGCCGTTGGATCACCCAGTTGATCTCTTCCGCC